>CM076576.1:193115691-193715691 GCA_034641835.2 Pinus albicaulis
ATTAAAAGGCTGAGATGGAATTCCATTTAGCAAAATTGAAAAGTTTGGAGATGATATAAATGAATATAACCATTGTACCCATCTATCATCGAACCCAAATGCTTTCAAAAAAGCTATCAGATAAGGCCAACTGATGCGATCATATGCTTTGGAGAGATCTAGTTTTATAAGCATACCTTTCATCTTCAGTGATTTTAGTGAATGAATTGCCTCCTGTGTCGTAACAATTCCATCCAATATTTTCCTTTCTTTGACAAAGTGTGTTTGCTCCAGGGAAATCAAACTAGGCAAAAGAGGTTTAAGCATGTTCACCATTATAGTTGAAAGAATTTTATAGATGACATTACATAGAGCTATGGGTCTTAACCCAACAGGGGTGTCCGAATTTTCCTATTTAGGAATAAGAGTTATGAATGTGGCATTCAGAGTTGGATAAAAATTTTGGTTCCTCCTTGATTCCACAACTATCTCCCATATATTTTGACCCATGAAGTTCCAAGATGACTTAAAAAATTCAGCTGTAAAAGCATTCAGTCTAGGGGCCTTATTCTGTGGCATATTCATGATTACTTCCTCTACTTCTTCCATGTTGATCTCTCTCAGTAATGCTAAGTTTTGCTATCTTGTTACCATTAATGAAAATGTTTCTCATTATTCTTTGAATAGCTTCATGTCTATTCTGATCAGACTCTCTAGAAAATTTTTGAAATGTTCCACCAGTAGTTTTTCCATATCCTCATGTTGAAGTAATCGATTACCATGTTCATCTTTTAATGAAAATATTCTATTATTCTGTCTCCGTTGTATCATGGTTTTATGAAAAAAGTTGGTGTTTCTCTCCCCTTATTTTAACCATTGAACTCTGGACTTTTGCTTCCACAGTATCTCCTCTTTATTTCTACGTTCTTCTAGGAGACTGAGAGTACTTCCTTCTTCTACTACCAGGGCCTCTATTCTTCCATTAAGAATCATATTTTGTTGAATATTTTTCATTTTTTCTTTCAGTCTCACCTGATCCTATTGGATGTTGCCCAATTATGTTCTATTCCATCTTTTAATTTCTATTTTCAATTGTTTTAATCTAAGCTGAAAGGCATGCATTTTATTCCTTCATGTTATTTGATTAGTTTCCCACCAGTGTTTAGCTTTATCTAGGAATCTTGGATCTCTCAACCAGAATAATTCAAATCTAAACGGTCTATTCTTCGGTCCTTCTTTTATATCAATATCTATACGAATTGGCCAGTGGTCAGATCCGAGTGTTGGAAGAATCGCTGCCTCATAGTATACATCAAGACTTACTAAAGCTTCTGAAGCGGGGAAACGATCTAACCTTGCTGCAATTTGATGTCTCTCTCCTCTATTATTCCAAGTATATGTACCATTCACTGTGGGAATGTCAACTAGGTGAAGATCTCTCAACAAGTCCCTGAAAAGTTCCATTTCTGGGTCTTCTCTCCTTATTCCACCTTTTTTTTTCTATTAGATTTAATAACATATTGAAATCCCCACTAAGGAGCCAATATTTTTCCTGGTGCATTTTATTTAACCTTCTTATATCTTGTAAAAATGCCACTCTCATTAGGGGAATTTTGAGGTCTAAAATGGGCCTCCTAAGGAAATAATAAAATAATAGCTAAACCAATAAAATAATATTTATGAATTTTCAATTGCACCACAATCCATGTAACCATAGTTAAATTCAATTCAAAAGTTGTACCAAAATAAAATTAATAAATTTTTTTTATTGATGTGACTGTAAATAAGAATGAGTTTTTCAAGAAAAAGTCATTTTCATTGAACAACTAATGCATTTGTCCTTCGTACTTAAATAACTTAAAATAGAATATAAATATAAATTTATAAATTCTTAATTATAGTATATGCTATTAATTAAAATTTATATTAATTAAATTATATAATAACATATAATTAATATACTATATAAAAATAATATAATAAATGTAAGGGGATATGCATTGTTTCTTTCAAGAAATATGAAATGAAAATAATATATTTTTATTCAAAAAGTGTGAAATGACATTCATTATGAGTATTTTACTTTGACTTTAAAAGTACTTAGAGCACTACCATGGTTAACCACGAGTTTTTATCCACCATTGAGAATGTGACAAGTAAGTACATTTAACTCAAGTAATGCCACCTCAACCATTAAGGATGATGTTATTCCCTAAAATGTGATTGGTTCTCATAAAGTGAATTTTGATTGTACATTTTCCTTAAGAGGCCCATTTTAGACCTCAAAATTCCCCTAATGTTCTCCTGGAATTTGAGGGCCATAAACTGTTGATATTTGTATCTTTTCGTTTGATCCAATTTGCCTAAAAGTACTTGATAAAATTCTCGAGAGTCCTATCCATCCTTCCACTACAATTTCTACAGGATTCCATAATATGGCTATGCCTCCTACTGTTCCTCTTGAATCTATAGCCATTACCTCAAAATGAGTTTTGAACGAGTGAATAATTGTGGATAGTTTTAGTCTTGATAATTTAGTTTCTTGGATCATCATTACTTGTGGTTTCTCAGTTTTCAAATTTTCCTTTAGATATCTTTGTTTGCCTTTACTATTTAGGCCTCTTATATTCCAAGAGATTACTTTCATTGGTTAACTTTTAGGAATTTGTTGAAATACCGTTGTTAACGACATTATCTTATCTGTATTTATCAGCATCTCACCAACCAATTGTATGGATTCCTGTAGTGTCCTCCTGCCCCTCTTTTTTGTTCCTTTTGTCTGAGGATTAGGTCCCTTAGCTACAGTTTTTCCTGGATTCATTTCTTCCTTTTTTGCTTGGGATGTCAAATAATTTTCAAATGTTTCTTTATACAGGTTTTTCTGTTCTGTAGGAATAAACCTATCATCAAGATTCTTCGATTCATTCAATAAGCATTTCAATACTCTTTCCTCTGCACTCAAATCTTCTTTATTTTGTTCTATTTCCATTGGTATCTATTACATCTGGGTATTATCCTCTGTTTCAATATGATCTTGTGATGCTTTGCGCTTTGATGTCGAAGTTTTTGAATTACCTAACCCATGGCCCGATCTCGAGCCATCTTCCTCTGCATGCGACGTTTCCCCTTCCTCTTGCAGAACTCATAACGGTTCATTGATATTTTCTGAGTAGGTTGATTCATCATGCTTGTGGAAGCCTTATTGTTTCGTCGTTTTGTTGAGACTATAATAAATCCATCCTCTCTGTCTTGGCCCTGGTCAGGAACATTTGGTTGACGACTGGACTGTTGCTCCACAATATTTAGAGGGCATGATTTATAAAGATTCCCATACTCATGGCATCTTCGACAATGAAAGGGAATATGTTCATAATCAAGGAGTTGCAGCCAGATTTTACCATCATATTCTAATTCTATATTTTTAGGCAATGGCTCAAAAATATTCATATATACACAAATTCTAGCAAAAGAAGTATAATGACCTCGGCGAGTGGTGATTCTGCTATTTTAACAAAATTGCCTAAAGATTTACCTATGCCTTCCAAAATATCAGGGTCCCAAAAATCCATTGGGAGTTCAAACAGTCGTACCCACGCAGGTGCTGCAAGAAATTGTTCCTGGTCTGGATTGTAGCATTCTTCCCATTGTCTGAGAAAAAGCCCTGCATTATTATAAAAATATGGACCTCCTTCAAAAATTCTTTCCTTATCTAACAGGTTAGTAAAAATTATTGTAAAAAATCCTCTAGCCCCAAATTTGAGATCAATATGACCTCTAGGTTGCCATTTTATTTGTATCCATTTCAATAGATCTTTTTCTGTAGGCCAAATACCAATAAACTTATATATCAGAGCATGATCCTTCATATAGCTCCTGTATTCATCCAGTTTGTTTACTGGAATAATGAATCTGGGTTTCTTCACTACTTGTGGCAGACATTGGCCTTTCGTCTTCACTTGCCAATCTGCTCCCATCACAGGAGCTGTCTTCTGATGAGAGCCTCCAGCTTGATGCCTGCTCGATTGTTCTCCATTGGTTATATTACGGTAGGAGGGGGAGAGGTCCCCTCCCGAAGCTGCCGTTGTTGACGTGTCAGGGTCTCTGGACAGACCGACCTCACAGGACTGAGCATGAATTTCCAAACCCTAACTGTTCGCCATTTTCTTGGAGCTCATTTCCTCTCTATGCATTCACCATTAGATCTTGGACAAATTAAACTGAAAAAAGTAAAAATAAATAAATTACATTAAAAACAACTCAATCTTATATTGTATATTTAACACCATTTTGTTAAATATTTTTTAATATAAATAAATAAATAAATAGATTATTAGAAATTATTTTTCACATAATTTTAAGTTAAAAATAGCTCACACATGAAATAAGTAGACAAATATGAATATAAATTGTAATCCAAATGTTTAGGTTATAAGTTTCAAGTTTATAAAATAAAACAATATAAATTTTTATATCATATTAAAAATAAAAATAAAAAATTAAATTTACTTAAAAATAAATAAAAATATTTTTTATTTTAATTTTTAAATGTGTTAGAAAAATTCATTATAACTTTTAGAAATTGTAATTATTTTGTATATTATAATTAGAATTAAAAAAATATACATTATAACAAAAAAATTTCTTTAAAATTGAATATAAATTTTCTATATAATATTAAAAAAAAATTAATTAAATTTAATTAAAAATAAGAAAAAAATATTTTTTATTTTAATTTTTAAATGTGTTTAGAAAAATTCGTTACAGCTTTTAGAAATTGTGATTATTTTGTATATTATAATTAGAATTAAAAAAATATACATTATAACAATACTTTTCCTTTTAAATTATAAAATTTCCAGAAATATTAATTTATAACTTGATGCGGGAAACTAAATTTTACCGTCAAAAATCCTTCCCGGGCAGAACCATGCCAACAGGATGCTCCACGATGCTTATATTGACAGGTCAAAACCGTGGCGGCTGGAAGCCAGCAAACGGTCGGAGACGGCAATGGAGAATCTTGCCGGAAACGGCACAAGTGTGACCACCGAGAAAGTGATTCAAACCTCGAGGCGGCCAAAAGGTCGCCTTGTCAGGCAACTCAGACCGTATTCCAGATTCCCTTTCATCATACACCACGTAACTTCTGGCCGGTACGATACGCCGACGGTTGTGAAGTCTCTCGAGTTCTTTTAAATCCTTCTATTGAATTCTTTAGTTGAGAAAGTTTATGATATTTTGATTAACGGTTAAAGTTCTTTTATTGATTAAATTTTATGAAATTTTTGTTTACGATAAAATCTAGGATTTTCAAATCTTAAGTACGGTAAATTTTGACAATGTTTTATAATTTTAATGTTTATTTTCCATAACTTTACTGCAAATTGTTGATAAATTAAAAACAAAAAGTTATTTGATAAACAAAAGCAAGATAGAAACATTCCCTATGAGAATGACAAGGACAAGCAAGATAGCAACATTCACGATACACAATGTCACATAGCGTTGATTCTGGAAAGCTGTAGCCTATTTTAATTACAATTAAAATATGTACCTTCCTTTTCTTGTTTGGGGAGAACATTGATGGTACACGTATGGAAGGTACACGTATGCCACAAAGGACAAGGACTGCAAGCAGTGGCAGTCCCTGCCGATTTGAGAGGAGACTCTTGGGAACATCAACTACCAACTTATTTTGTTTGTCGATTTGAGAACGGTTTATAAATTATAAATTCTAGGACTCTTTTGTCAATTTCATATTTTGTCTTTTTGCATGTTGTTTGTCGATTTGATAACTGTTTATAAATTATAAATTTTATGATTTTTTTTTGTTTGTCGATTTTAGAACTGTTTATAAATTATAAATTCTATGGCGCTTTCTGTCAATTTCATATTTTGTCTTTTTGCATGTTGTTTGTCCATTTGAGAACTATTTATAAATTATAAATTCTATGACTTTTTTTTTTTTCAATTTTATATTTTGCTTTTTGCACGAGTTTTATTTGTTTCTGGGTAATGGACAACAGTTGACAATAGAAAAACAAAACATATAGAAAGACAAGAACATCACAACACAAAGTCAAGCAAAAAAACATTTGTCAAACAAATTTGTTACCACCGAACATTAAGAATAATCTTACCAAAAATAAGTTTAAATTTACCATAGTTTTTGTGTTGTGTTAAAAATAAGTTTAATGCAATTAAGTTTACCACAATTTTTTTGTGCTCTTTTAAAACTGTTGGGTCTATTATGTCTTACATGTTGGAGCCTCTGAAAGGGAATGGAAAAAGAAGAGAATGATGTGTGTTCAATTTCTTAATTTGTTTGCTATTTATTAGTTTTCCTTTTGGAGTCTCGGATTTACAAGCTTCTGATTGCAAGAACGGTATTGGTTATGCCCATGGAAGTAGGTATGAGAGAAATTTGAAAATTGTTATGGATAATCTGGTTAAGAATGCAGCGAAGACATGATTCAACACCTCTTGGCAGGGGTAGAATGTAGAATAGAAGGTATATGGCCTTCTTCAGTGCAGAGAGAACGCATCGCGACAAGAATGCTCTACCTGTGCACAAGAAGCGACCATCACACTTCAACAACTTTGCGAGAATGATATAAGCGACCTAGTGTGGTTAGATGCTTGTTTCTTGCATTGTGATAATTTCAGTTTCTTTTCAGACTTAGATGCCCATGTCATTTCTATTCTCCAAAATCCCTAGACAATGAAAGACAATCTGGCTGGTTTTCAGAATGACATCATGTATCTACTTCGTCCTTTTGATTGGTGAAAATTCCGATCTTGCAAGCAAAAGATTAGTTGCAGAATTCGCGAACTCTTCTTCCTCCGATACACATAGGGTTTTCAGTTTGGTGGAATGCTAGAGAGATTTTCCCATAGAACAGTGCAAATCATGTTTGTTAATAGCACTCAAAAACCTATATCCTTTTATGGAAAAAGAAGGGGGCGAAGCATTGTTGGGAAGTTGTAGAATTTGGTTTGAGACATACACTTTCTCGAGTTAATTTTCCAGCAACCCTACAGTGCATCACAGTAATGTGCAAAACTAGTTTCATTAAACTTTATTCCTTTTGGATTGCCTTTTCTTTATTATTTAATTAATGATAATCTGAGTTGGACAAGAATTCTAGTGCCAGTCATGATCACACAAACAGAAGGTAGATTTTTTTCAATAGTTTTTTTTTCAAATACATTAATTGAATTCCGTGTAAATGAATTTGTATATTTATAATTTTATTAGATTTGGGAATGCGTGATGGCTTCTCAGGATAAGGATCGTTGTTCAATCCCTAATTAGTGTTTACCTTGGACACATTGATAGAAGCAACATGGGTGTTTCATGAAGATAATAAGCTTGGAGAGGGAAGCCTTGGTGTTGTGTACAAGGTAAGATGTGGAGTGCTTTATAATTGCATAGGGTTTGTAATTTATGAAGAGATGTTGAAGTTTCCATAATATGACAATGATGTGTTTATTCTTCGTTTCAGGGTATAACTTCCGATGGCATAGAAATAGCAGTGAAGAAGTTGCCTTTAAGATCCTCCTAAGGAACACGGGAATTTATGAATGAAGTAAAACTTGTTGTCAAAATTCAACATCGAAATCTTGTGCAACTACTTCATTGTTGCGTCAATGGACCATAAAGGTTTCTTTTTTATGAGTACTTGCCCAATAATAGCCTGGACACCTTCCTCTTCGGTGAGAAATCATTAAATTTCTTCTTCTATTTTAAATGATTGTCTTTTTTGTGGACTCTCATGATGGAGAAACATTGACATCTGGATGTATGATGGATGGAATAAAGACCCAGAAAGATGCGAAGTTCTTGATTGGAAAAAATGCTATAACATCATAATGGAATAGCTCGTGACCTTCTCTATCTTCACGAAGCTTCACAACCATGTATTATTCATCGAGCTGTTAAAGTAAGAAACATTCCACTGGACGACTAGTTGAATCCCAAGATAGTAGACTTTGGATTGGCTAGACTGTTTCCTAATGATGAGAGACTTTGGATTGGCCAAACTGTTTCCTGACGATGAGACTCATGTTCAAACCAGAGTTGCTAGGACATAGTAAGCAATTGTTTTCGTTACTATTTGAATAATTAGAAAGAAGAGCGGAGGTTATTTATTACATAAATGTTAGGAAATCAAATGTATTGGCATGATTAAGCATTTCTCATGAGATTTTTGGGTTTTATTTATTATCAGATGTTAAATGGCTCCAAAGTATGCAATGTTTGGGAAACTATCTGTAAAAGAATATGTTTACATTTTCAGTGTAGTTCTTCTTGATATTGTGAGCAGGAGAAGAAATATTGATACACACCTTCCTCAGGAAATGGAAATCCTCTCAGAATGGGTGAGCTGTATCACTTGGTTTGGCCATCACAAAAATTAACTATAATTTTTTGGAGGGACCAAATTAAATTGGGACTGTAATCTTATATTTCTGAATTCATCTAAAATGC
This sequence comes from Pinus albicaulis, assembly GCA_034641835.2. Classification (NCBI taxonomy): domain Eukaryota; kingdom Viridiplantae; phylum Streptophyta; class Pinopsida; order Pinales; family Pinaceae; genus Pinus; species Pinus albicaulis. Next base: position 193,124,162 of record CM076576.1, read on the forward strand.
AGAGATGGAGATTGTGTGATGAGGGAAATCTGCTTGATATGATCGATCTGAATAGGCAGGTCTATTCCTCTCCCTCATGGTCAAGCCTGAACCTCATGGCCAGAAAGACAATCTAATAGAAAGTCCTTTATTAAGGCATTTTTTAAGGCGAAAGGGTGCGAGGATGAGAAATTATCACATACATAAACACACACATACCTCCTTCCTTCCGCTCCGATCTGATACAAATGTTTACCTTTCCCATTTTCCCTCGTTAAGGGGCACACTCCGATATCATTGATATCATTGATGTCTGATATCTTTGATAGTAATGATTGGATTTACCACTACTCATCGATCACCAACGACTCCTCGAATAACATCTACTTTGAACTACAAAATTTGTGCTCTATGCCTAGCGTTTTTAAGAAACTAAAAGCCATCGTCCATCACCAACAGCTCCTCTGATAACATCTGCTCTGAAATACCAAATTTTTTCTCTATGCCTGGCGTTTTTAAGAAACTAAAATCCATTTAGATGATACTAAAAGGCAGACAGATGGTAGGGATATAGTGATAATTTTTTTGCAGGTTTGGTGACGATGGTGAAGCAGTGGCAAAAGGTGGTAGCAGGTGTCTAGCTGGGGAAGTCAATCAAGTCTTTCACAATGAAGTCAGTTAGAATCAAGTGGGTCACAAATATTTTACTGAAATATTAAATGTTCCAGACTAATCCTAACTTTTAAGTTAGCATTAGTTCAACATTTTGAGATGCAACATTGAGTAACATGGATTAACCTAAGTTTTATGGAAAGTAATGCATTGATGCAGGGGCATTAGGCCCAATAAAATACTTTGTAATTTTGTAGACATAAGGGGGGTCTCATGTTTTTAATTTCCTATGTAATTATTCATATTTGAGTGATTTAGTTAAATATAGAGAGAAAATTGTAAATGTCTCCAAATGATTAGAGGACATGAGAGAAGTCGATTTGCTAGGAATATGAAGAGTCAGTTCAGTTAATTTAGGGAATCATGCTAAATTTAGGATTTGAGGAATTTCAGGAGTTTTGTTGAGTCATTGAAGGAGCTAAATCAATTCATGCTCAATTTGTATAAATGTAAGCCAAAGGCATTAAGAAGATAGACTTGGAGATCTAGAGACCTGAAAATTTGCAGAGTAGCGAGATTAGAAGGCCATTGGAATTGAAGATCTGGCCAAACCATAAATTTGTAAGCAGGTTTCATTTGTATATATGAAAGTATTGATTTTGAGTCATGCGCATAAATTAGCTAATTTATCTATGGTCAAAACCCTGTGTTAAGGATTTGATATATGAACTATATGCATGAGGAATGCTTCGAGTTTCTGTGAGAGAGTGTACAAGAAGCACATGTTAAAGTTTTGTGTTAAGGATTGAATGGTGAATTTGTGTGGAATAGAAGTTTCGGTATAAATGTGTATCGATAAATTTAAGAGGCTGCACACACATTTGAGAAAGGATCAATTACGTTGAAGAAAAACTGAATTATAATCTAGCATTTGAATACATCGACTTTTGGTTGCGATGTTAAACCAATAGAATATGGAAGCATGCGTTAACACTACAATTGAAGGTTTCAATACTTCATTTGTGTGTTTGAACCATACAATTGCCAAGCAATTGAACGTTGTGTTGGCTTGAGTTGAAGGCGTAACGAATATGCAGAGGTCTCTAAGTTTTGTTCGAACTGTGAATTAAATCTCATGTGGGTTGGGATTATCAAACGGAAATTGTGAGAAGCAACCAACATAAGTAATAGCACGGTTAAAGGGGACCAATAGATCAAATGAAATCGCAGAGAAACCACAAGTTTGGATTCACGTATAGTGGAAGGGTTGAAACAGAATTAAAGGAAGGCGAAGTTTAACAAACGAAGGGACGAAACTTTGAGTAGAGGGAACCTTGAGTAAACAGTAAAGGCAATTTTGAGGAGTTAAACTAGCAGTCTCGTGCAAATTAAAAATGGTAATTGGTTTTTGTGAAAAAAACACGATATCACTCGTTGGAGGACACGTATCCTGGGGTGGTTTATGAAAACCACTTTTATCGCGTTTTTTTTAGTGTTAAAGAACTGTGAGAAAAAAAATGTGATTTCTGTCCGATTTGGATCGATTGAGATCCGACGATTTTCGCATCATGAAGTTGCGTAGAGGATAACTGAAGGTATGTTGTATGTGTTGTGGGACCACAATCCAATTATTATGATTATTTGGGTTTCAAACGTTAATTATGTGGTGGCATTTTAATTAAGGTCGCGAAGGTTTCACATGATATTGTGGATGTTAGATTGAGAAACATCTATATGCCTTGGTGTTAATTTAACCAAGTTCGAATTTCGGAATTGAAATGTTTGTATGGTTCAATGCTATGATAAATCCTTGGTTTAGTTATAAGGTCTGGATTTTAATAAATAGAGTCGGCGGTTGGTTAACCAAAGTCCTTCGTAAGACTTTTGAAAAGGGTTTTCATTTGTGAAGGAAACCTTGGATATGAAGGTTGTTGGGTTTTAATTGAAAATCGAGAATTGAGAAGGGAGTTTAAATATGGGTTTTAACCGTAAGCCAACAGAAAAATAGAGCTTCCACATGTAGAAGAATTGTAATCTGGTTGAGTGGTTTTATAATCATAAGAGTATAAATTTAATATCTCAAATCTCAGATTTGAGATATTAAAGAATCCAGATATATTTTTGAATTTTCCAGGTTGATAAATACTATGAGTTTGCCCAGATTGTTGAGATTTATTTGGGGGTAAATTTGGGATGCATTTTTACATGCATAAGAGAGTGAAAATGTGGGTTTAAAAAGAAGGCATGCCATCAAGTGGTATCAGAGCTGAAATAGCTCTGTTGAAAATTTAAATTTTGAAATGCATATGTACTGAAGCAGTGAGGAAAATTTGAAGTTTAAATATGTTTAACATAAATTGCAGAGTTGATTAGGTATGCAGTGAAGGTATTCATATTTGCAGAATCTGGAGTTGAAGACAGTATTTTGAAGATTGCAACATATAGAAATGCAGTGCAAGTGAAAGAAGAAGCAAGATTATACAAAATCTTGAAGGTGAGTTGATGAGAATTGTCTAACTCTGGTTTGAAGTATTGTTTGCAGAACTCAGATTGCAGGCAATTGAGGAAATCTCAGCAAAAGCAGATCACAGCTTTGAGAGCAGTGATGAAAGAGTCCAACAGAGGATTCTAAGGTGAAGAAGAAAGTGTGGCAGAACCTGGAGGATTCCCAACAGAGGTTGGATGAAAGAAGAATAGATGTGTTCTTGAAAAGTTGTAGGGTGAAGCCTAGAGAGAGCAGAAGAGAGTGCTCAAAAGGTTCCAGCGGAAGGGGACTAGTACTTGCCAAAAGACCAGATTTAGAGGAAAGGATTGGTGAGGTAAGTGGCAACAGGAAAGCTTGTTGTTGCAGAGGCTTAGTGCAACTTGTGAGTGAAGAAATCATGGGGGAGAAAATGGCTACTGATAGCCATATCAGAGATTGGAGAGGTTCCGAGAGAGGCCACAACAGAAGAGTGACGGAAGATGCCAAAGCAAATGGCATGAGGAAGAAATTCACTAATGAAGAATATTGGAAAGAGGTAGCTGAGATTTGGGAGCAGTTCAACAAATTGGAACTGATGATAAAGGAAATCCAGAGAGTTGGTTGGCTCATGAAGAAGAAAGTAAAGTGGCATGGGCTACAGATGCAGAAAGAGCAGATGATACATGCTCAGCAGAAAAAGAGATTACTCAGAATGATTTAGTATTTGGAGAAGAACTTGAAGACTGAGGCTTCAAGTGAGACCAAGGGGTCAAATGACTTTACATATGATGATTTTTGTATGTTTGCAGGAAAAACATGTGGAGAAGGACAACTTGCTGATGTTGTCACTAAGGAGGAAATTGGGACAGCCAGATATTTTGAAAATTTCCATACACAGTTGGGGAAATGTTTTTCTTTCCAACATATTGGAAGTAGAGGAGATTTAACTTATGATGATGGCCAGAAGCTGGAAATTGAGCAGTCAAATGGACAACTCAAGGAGACTGAAGAGAGGACCATTGAAGAATTTCCAAAATGTATAGAAGACTTGGAACAACAGGAGGATTTGATGATCAAATCATCAAATGAGACCATGGAGTCTTATGGTTTTAAAAATGACAAGATTTGTGTGATTGCGGGTATTGAAGAAAACAATTCATATGATGAAACTGTAATAAGTGAAGCTGAATGTTGCCAAGTAACATATGATGATGATTATCTTTCGGAGGAAGATCAAGCTGAATTACTACAGCAGAAGGAATTCATAAATCCCTTGTTTAATGAAAGAGATTGTTTCAATGGGGACATGAGAATTATGTCTGATGATGATAAATTTGTTATTAATGCTAATAATGAAAAATTGATTTTATTGAATGGCCAAGTGAAAAGTGATGGACAGATAACTGAAATTATTGTAGAGATGAGAAGTCAGAATCCTACTCTGATGAAGGATGAAGAAGTAGTGACAGCAAGGAACTTGACTTGTGAAGGTAGTGAAGATTGCACAGAGGGTTTCTCAGATGAGATGATATAATTATGGCATGAGTTAAGTGTTCTTGAGCAGAGGCTAGAAGCACAGAGAAAGAGTGTTCAGATTGTAAAGGTAGAGTTGGATGAGAATGAACAGGTTCATTTTTATGAACTAGAGCAAGGAGACATCCTTGAAGAGGATGATGCAAAGGAGAGACTAGCTGACAGTCTCGAGAATTATTTAAGGGATTGGAATCAGCATACTGATGTGCTGATAGAGGAGGAAGGAATTTCAGGACAACATACTGAAATGTTGGCAGAGGAAGGAAAGACACTGAGGCCTTATGATTTTTGTTTTAACAATTGTTTTGTGAATGCAGATTCTGTTGATGCTGAAGAAAAGTTGACACCATTAGGCAGTCAATTAAAAGAGGAGGAGAATTCTGTCGAAGAATTTAATCCATGGAATGAAGAAGTTGGATTACTGGAGATTATGTTGAATAACTAGGATTCAATGCAAGAAGGAGGACCTCAATTTCAAAATTGGGGATTTCAGAATGTGAAGATACAAAGGAATGAAGACAGTGAAGACTTTCTGAGTCTTGGAAGAGACTTAGGATTGTTGAGGAAGGAATTGGCGATTAAATCATCAATTGAGGCCATTGGGTCTTGTGGTGTTGAAACTGATGATTTGGCTGTGTTGACAGGTATGGTAGAAGACAATCCATCTTTTGGAGTTGTCTTGAAGGATGATGAACTGTTGCAGAAGAGGGAAGGTGAGACTATCATGCCTCGTGTAAAGGAACTTGTTGTTACTGATAATGACAAGAAAGAGCTGATTTTTCTGATGGATAAAGAGAAGACCGGAGGACAGACTTTTGAGACTGCTAGAGCAGTGGAGAATCATAATTTTATCCTGATAGAGGATGAGGATACAGTGGTTGAATAACTTGAATTGATTGCCAGAGTCAATCAAGAACATGGAAGACAATTACTGAAGATTGTCAAAGAAGAAGAAGAAGAACATGCTGAACCAAGTTTGTAGCATATTGATGAAATGCTTGAAAATAGAACGTTGAATTGGTTGCTGAAAACATTTAGACAAGAAAATGAAATGGCAGAGCAACAAATTGAAGTGTTGCCATAGAAAATGATAAAGCAACAATTTGAAGTGTTGCCAGAGGAGAAAGAGAGACAAAGATTCTATAACTTTGATGTTTGTTTTATGATTGCAGGTACTAACGGAAGGACTAAAGAATGCTTGGTCCAGGAGAAGAAAAGAGGTGATGATAGTGGCTGGAAATTTAAATACCGGTCTAGAGGATTGCTGAAATCAGAAAATGAAGAAATTGTCATGGATGACAATCAGGAAGAGTTTTACTATTACAGAGAACAAGAGGGCATGGATGATTGGGTGGCAGTTAAAGGTGGAGATCAACAATTGATAGCAAGAGTGAGGACTGAGCAAGCAAGGGCTCAGCAAGCAGAAGCAGAGGTAAGAATTCAGCAATCAAGATGGAGCAATATCCAACAGTCAAAAAATATACTAGACAGAGAAATTGAATTGATAAGGAGGCTGATGGTGAAAGTGTTTGAGAAGAAGACAGCAACAAGAAGACAAAGAAGCAAAAGCAGCAACAAAAGAAAGACAGAAAGAGGATATAAAAGTGCAGCTAGTGGAAAGATGCAACATAAAGTATGGAAGCCTAGAGAAGAGTAGTTGAAGGATGATGCAGTTGTTAGACAACAGAAAAACAGAGTATGGGATCTAGGAGGCAAATATTAAAGACACATGATGAGGAGATCATGAACAAATTTTAACCTTGGGGGCCTGATGCAGGGGCATTAGGCCCAATAAAATACTTTGTGATTTTGTAGACATAAGGGGGTCTCATGTTTTTAATTTCCTATGTAATTATTCATATTTGTGTGATTTAGTTAAATATAGAGAGAAAATTGTAAATGTTTCCAAATGATTGGAGGACATGAGAGAAGTCGATTTGCTAGGAATATGAAGAGTTGGTTCAATTAATTTAGGGAATTAGGCTAAATTTAGGATTTGAGGAATTTTAGGAGTTTTGTTGAGTCATTGAAGGAGTTGAATCGATTCATGCTCAATTTTTATTAATGTAAGCCAAAGGCATTAAGCAGATAGACCTGGAGATCTGGAGACCTGAAAATCTGCAAAGTAGCGAGAGTAGAAGGCCATTGGAATTGAAGATCTGGCCAAACCATAAATTTGTAAGTAGGTTTCATTTGTATATATGAAAGTATTGATTTTGAGTCATGCGCATAAATTGGCTGATTTATGTATGGTCAAAACCCTGTGTTAAGGATTTGATATCTGAACTGTATGCGTGAGGAATGCTTCAAGGTTCTGTGAGAGAGTGTACAAGAAGCACATGTTGAAGTTTTGTGTTAAGGATTGAATGGTGAATTTGTGTGGAATATAAGTTTCGGTATAAACATGTATCGATAAATATAAGAGGCTGCACACACATCTGAGAAAGGATCAATTACGTTGCAGAAAAACTGAATTATAATCTTGCATTTGAATACATCGACTTTTGGTTGCGATGTTAAACCAATAGAATATGGAAGCATGTGTTAACACTACAATTGAAGGTTTCAATACTTCATTTGTGTGTTTGAACCATACAATTTCCAGGCAATTGAACGCTATGTTGGCTTGAGTTAAAGGCGCAACGAATATGCAGAGGTTTCTAAGTTTTGTTTGAACTGTGAATTAAATCTCATATGGGTTGGGATTATCAAACGGAAATTGTGAGAAGCAACCAGCATAAGCAATAGCACGGTTAAAGGGGACCAACAGATCGACTGAAATCACAGAGAAACCACAAGTTTGGATTCACGTATAGTGGAAGGGTTGAAACAGAGTTAAAGGAAGGTGGAGTTTAACAAACGAAGGGATGGAACTTTGAGTAGAGGGAACCTTGAGTAAATAGTAAAGGCGGTTTTGAGGAGTTAAACCAGCAGTCTTGCGCAAATTAAAAATGGTAATTGGTTTTTGTGAAAAAAACGTGATATCACTTGTTGGAGGACGCGTGTCCTAGGGTGGTTTATGAAAACCACTTTTATCGCGTTTTTTTTAGTGTCAAAGAACTGTGAGAAAAAAAAAATGCGATTTCTGTCCAATTTGGATCGATTGAGATCCGATGATTTTCGCGTCATGAAGTTGCGTAGAGGATAACTGAAGGTACGTTGTATGTGTTGTGGGACCACAATCGAATTATTATGATTATTTGGGTTTCAAATGTTAATTATGTGGTGGCATTTTAATTAAGGTCGCGAAGGTTTCACATGATATTGTGGATGTTAGATTGAGCAACATCTATATGCCTTGGTGTTAATTTAACCAAGTTCGAATTTCAGAATTGAAATGTTAGTATGGTTCAATGCTATGATAAAGCCTTGGTTTAGTCATAAGGTCTGGGTTTTAATAAATAGAGTCTGCGGTTGGTTAACCAAAGTCCTTTCGTAAGACTTTTGAAAAGGGTTTCCATTTGTGAAGGAAACCTTGGATATGAAGGTTGTTGGGTTTTAATTGAAAATCGAGAATTGAGAAGGGAGTTTAAATATGGGTTTTAACCATAAGCCAATAGAAAAACAAAGCTTCCGCATGTAGAAGAATTGTAATCTGGTTGAGTGGTTTTATAACCATAAGAGTGTTAATTTAATATCTCAAATCTGAGATTTGAGATATTAAAGAATCCAGATATATTTTTGAATTTGCCAGGTTGATAAATACTGTGAGTTTGCCTAGATTGTTGAAATTTATTTGGGGTAAATTTGGGATGCATTTTTACATGCATAAGAAAGTGAATATGTGGGTTTAAAAAGAAGGCATGCCATCATGCATTGGGAGGAGTGAAGTAGTAATAAGACTTTGAAGTCGATTGTCCAATCCAATGTGAAATAAATAATTTTAAATATTTATAAATAAATAAAAATTAGTAAAAACTTTGGTTAAGCGCACAATGTTAGAAATGGTCTCAACTTAGATTAATACCGAGTCAAGGTTCGATCGATTACTATAGTCCCCAATGCCAAGGCAGAAACTAATAATAACATAAATTTTCAATATGAATCACAAATCATTGATTTGAAAGTTAGAAGAAACTTTGAAATGTTAAATTTGAGGTTTAAGTGTTTAAGTTGCTATTCATAATTTTGAGTTCTGAAAAAAAGTTTAATGAAAATCAAGTTAGATAGTCTGTTTAGTTGTAGCATCTATTTCTTATTATCATTTTTTCTTCCTAAATTGGTTAGAAATTAGATTTTTACAAATTTTTATTAACATTTTTTTAATAGATTGCTTAGAAATTAAATTCTTATAACATTCATGATTCCCTAATAAAACACAATTGGCATACATTTTATAAAAACAAAAAAAAACATATAAATTAGTAATATAGAACTAAAATAAAATTATAATATAAAACTGGAATAGTAAGTTATTATGTCTTCTTATAAAAATAATCCAGTATGAATTGATCATATTCCAGTCTCTACCGTCCAGGTGCGCTTTACACCTATGGCAGAGCCCATTTCTTGCATCGATGCCATGCATTCAACCCTAGCTCAAGGGTTGAGCTCCACCTAAGAAGAGCTTTACAAACCTGAGGTTAACTAACCAACGGAGACGTGAATATAATTTGTCTCTTAGGGTTTTTCTGTAATGACCTGTGTGGATTGATCATATTTTTTTAAAGGTAATCACGGGTGTGGCCGTTGTGTCGTTGTTTAATTATTATAATTTTTTTTCGGAATTTAGTGAAATTGTTTAGTTAAATCTGATTCATAATATATATTTTTTTATATAGATTTAGTTTATTAAAAATAAATTGTTTAAAATATTTTTTTAATTATATATATAAATTTAATATGTTTTTTTTTAATAAAACACTTAAATTATATAAAATTCTTGAATCAGATTTGATTTCAATCAATCCCTACACGATTTTCAGGTAAATTAAACAAAAACATTATGCTGTAAAAACATCAAAGCTTGCTTTATTTCACCGCACTACATGGGCCCCACGTACATACCGTACTTTCTTTAAAGAATCGCTGAATTTCGTCGATCAAATCGTAAAGAAAAAGAATGAAGACTAATTAATTCGTTTTAATATTCTTCAAGCTTTGCACTGCAATTTTTTATTTCGTGTTATTTATGCTTTTTCTTTTCTGTTTTTCATACGTTTTTATCTTTCTCCTTTTTTTTTGAGTTAAACATAAGAGTCAGGTTTAGAATTAACATTCTTCGATCTTCCCACTACAATTTTCTCATGGACTGTTATTTATGCTTTTTGTTTTCTGTTCTTCATACGTGTTTTTTTGGGAGTTAATATGAGAGAGAGTTCTTTTCAATTATTCAAGGTTTGACTTTCATATATGAAGTGTTATTTAAGTTTTTTTTTTAATAATTTTTTTTTTTTAATTTTTAAGTTAATATTAATATAGATTTATGTTAAGTATTTATTTAATATGAGTTGAAAGAGATCAAATTTAGAATTTAGAAGGTGTAATTTTTATTAGAGTGCAAAATACAATATGTTATTTTTCATTATTAAAATTGTATTTTTGAATGCTAAATAGAGTATATAGGACAAAATAAAAATTTTAATCATAATTTTTTTTTTTATACATAAATATATCAGAAGTTATTATTTAACATAGATTTTATTCAAATTTCTAGTTGAAATATTTTTGAAAAGTATAAGATTTAAACATCATATTCATACATATTTTTTACTTCTAATTACTTTACAACATTTTTTTTTAATTATAAACTACATTCTTTTTCTATTTAAAATATAATTTTTAATTTTTAATTTTATTTTAAAAGGTCAAGGACGGAAAAATAAACTTCACTTCCCCTCATATTAAGATGTAGAATAAATCTTTTCAATTTATTTAAAGTTGATTTTTACATTTAAAAAAAAGTTTTAGCTTTATTATATATATATATATATATATATATATATATATATATATATATTCTAATTTTTAATTAATATTTCTTTTTTAATTTTTTTTAAAATTTATATTATATCGCAATTTATAATTTATAAATAATAAATTTATGATTTATGTGTTTTATTAACATAAATTTGTATAAAATTAAAATTAAAATAATGTAAAATTATTTTATTATATCACTATCATCTATAAATATATAATAATAGTTTGATTATGATTTTGATAGCTTGCCATAGGGAACGTTAAAATCTTGGAATCATTTGTAACATTTAACTTTAAGAAAATGCATTACAACCACCAAAACAAAGATTTAAAGAGTCTTAAGAAAGTTCCTTATGCCAATGAATGGAACATTGGTTGATTTGGTCATAATTTTCACTCCATCTTAATTCCATTTATCCAAATAAACAAAATTGAATTCTTGATGAAAATCAACTATGTGGGGAATTTATGCATGCACAAACTAATAGTGTTTGTCTAAGAGTTTCATTTAATTATCACTCAAACTATTATTAGACAAAAGAGGAAGATGTAGCATGTGATTAAACAAACCAAAGAATCAACAATCATTAATATAGGTTGCATCTTCTAGTTATATAGATGCCATACAAATGGTGAACCAAACTGATAGTTATTAAGAATAATTTGCATTGCACTTCTTAAGTAAAAAATGAAATCAAATGCAATTACAAAAAAAAATTAACATATAGATAAAAATTCTCCTAAAAATCCTAATGGCAAAACCATCATTTAATGAATGATTCTTATTATGCTCAAGAAATGGTTATAATTGTGAACTATCCACTCTTAATTGTGATTGTGATGTATTCTTTCTCATAAGAAAATTTCAACAAATTTTTTTGTCTCAAATATAACTTTCAATTTTCAAATAAACTTCTTATCCCAAGTCCCTCATGCTCTACTACTACCTTACTTCATCACTTCCTCCTAATCTCTCTTATTTGAACTCCCTCATCTTCTCCATATGTTCCATTTAAAGGCGATAAATAACAATGATTCATCTGATCTTCCATTTTGGATCACACCTCACATGCTTAGTACATGCCAAACTCATTTTCTATGGTTAAGCAATATTTGACGAATCTACAAGAAACATGGCCTTCATTGTAGCATGGAAGATAAGAGTTGATTAGATACCTTTCACATGAGCTCATTGTCCATTTTATGGCCGGAGATAGAATTTGTTACCAAAATAGGTTATTGGACAACCACTACTCCTTGGGTTATAGGTGAATTTTTTTTTTTTTCCCTTTTACGTTGATTCTTCAAACATTCTTCTTGGATATTTGGTTCTTGGGGATGAAGTTTCAAGTGAAGTATCCAACATTTTGGCCTCCTAATGTCTAATCAGTCTATATTATTAGGAATAGTTCCTGCATGAATTATTTACCCTTTTAGAATGCCAACAATTACTAGCCTTATAATCCATTTTCTCAAGAAAAAACAAACCATAGATACCATGCCATACATTTTTATTTGTGATGATGATTTCCAACTTGGCTTCTTAGTCCCACCAGTGTTGAAATAGATTTGGGTGTAAAAATCATTCCTCTTTTTTTTCCTTCTTCCAATCTTATACAAGGAGATTTGGGTGGTTTTCTTCACACTTCTTTACAAATTAAGTTTTTCCTCCTAGAAAATGGAATTTTTTTTAATTCCTCTTCCCTTGAAAATGTTTGTTTGTTTGCTTCTTTTCCATTGAATGTTAGGCCTTCATACATAAGTCTCTATTGAGCTATAATGGGAATCATAATCCCTTAGCCTTTGAAGCCTAATTGCCTCAATAACTACAAACTAATGTCTGTAGTATACTTTTCAAAATTACTTAAAATGACTCTTAAGGAAGGCTCTTGGAAGACGAATTTACCATGCTTGATTTCATCATGGTGCTAGAATTTGTAGTGGAAATGGGAAGGGTTTAATTGGTCTACTAGACTACTACTTGTAGCTTCTTCCAAGAATTTACCATGCTTGATTTCATCATGGTTCTAGACTTTGTAGTGGAAATGGGAGGGGTTTACTTGGTCTAATAGACTACTACTTGTAGCTTCTTCATTGCCTCTTCCTTTACTGTCAAATCTTGGTATATTTTGAAGCAGTTATTTATTTTGGTGAACCTCTCCTCTTGCCAATATAGAGAAAATAGAGAAACATAACGAAGAAAGAGAAATTTTAAATTTATATTTGATAATGACAAGGTTCAACACAATTGGAGAGTAAGTTGTAGATAATGGACTTTAAACTACAATGAATGGAAAAAATAGAAAATCAACAAATAAAATAGCTAAGAGAAGAGGAGGATGTTTATGACTTACAAAATCCTAAAATGAATTAAAAGAATTAGAAGAAAAGATACATTATTTTCCTTAAATAGTTTGCAAAGTATATTGGATATTTTGAATGAGCATTAAACCTCGTAATTCATCTCTTTCAAGAGAAAGAAAATATGACAAGATAGTATATAATAAATCAAGATATAGATATAAACAATAAAGTTATAAATTGAAACATTATTCCTCATGGAATCAAATAGGCTAGTTAAATTACTTAAACCTAAAAATAATTTAGCACCAATTAAGTTAAGCTCAACTAAGCATAAACATGTCATAATCAATGAAATTTAAATACATAAGAAATGAAAGTTGATAAAAAATAGAAATGGAAAATAATTAAAAATAGACAAACAATTATGAGAAATAATTACCAAAGTGATAATATACAAATAAATTTAATAAAATTAAGATAATATTGATAATAATACAAATAAATTTGATGAAATTGGCAATATTCCATGGTGTGAAGCACCAACCCAAATTAAGTTATATTTTCAATGGAACTGATATTATCTTACTTTTTAAAACATGGAACTCGAAGAATCTTGTGTCACTATCATAATTGGTTTTGTCTATAATTAATTTGGAGTAAGATCTTCTTGGACAAGCATTGAATGCATAGCTTGTAACATAAAGAAGAATACTAAAAATATATTAGTGAATATATTAGTGATTATATTAAGATTAGTATAAAAATATTTATATTTATATTTATTATTTTTGAAGAATCTTGTGTCACTATAATTAGTTTTGTCTATAGTTAATTTATTTAATTTAGAGTAAGATCCTCTTAAACCAGTATTAAATGCATAACTTGTAACATAAAGAAGAATAATATATTAATAATCATATTAAGATGAGCATAAAAAAGTTTATATTTTCATTTATTATTTGTATTATTTTTTACCTTAATAAACATTATGTTTTATATTTTTTACTAAACATATTATAACATTGCATTATGTTTTTTACTAACATTATTTAATTTTTAAATAAAAATAAAAATGACATAATTTAAATATAAAACACAAAAATACAATTCATGAGTTCAGAAAGAAAGATGTCAACAGATGAGCATCCAACTAAATGTGTTAAAGCGAAAGGGAACCATAATGTCAACAGATGAGCATCCAACTAAATGTGTCAAAGCGAAAGGGACCATGTAATTCTGCATTTATATTCATCATTTTTTAATAATTGATCCTATTCCATTTTCACCATTTCACTGTACTAAATCCGGTGTCTCGGGCTATGGCCGAATTCACAAATTCAATGCCTTTGTGTTGAAAATGAATGTTCTTTTTTCACTTGAATATTTTTTATTTTTTATTTTTTTTAATATATATATTTTTTTCCACAGAAAAAATCGAACCTTCTATTATATAAGAGGGTTACATAGAATATGCATTGCATTCCTATCCCTTTTCCAGAGAAAACCATAAGCAGCTGTTTTTGAAAAAACCACCCTACAGCCCTGTCCACAAAAGCTAATGCAAAAAAGTCAAACTATGGTGTAAGCTACCCCCGGCTTCCATATAGGATAAAACACCGAAACAGGGTATGCTTAGAACCACATCTGTCCAAAGACCAGCTAGTAACCACTGTGCTGGCTGAAAGTACTGTTATGACAAAATTTAAACAAGTGCTCAGGCCTCCGATTAACGGAAAACAACGCTGAGTTGTAAACAGTTTTTTTAAATATACAAATAAGTTTAAACAACAGAGTTCTATATACAGAAAATAAAAAAAACAGTGAAGATAATAGAGCTGTTGGCAGCTCCCGAATTAAACAAAAACAGGAGGGGCAAGTCTCCTTGCCATTCCATCAACTACTTCTTCAACTGACCATGAGTCCAAAACCTGCTCAATGCCTTTTTTAGAAAGGCTGTCTGCTTCTGTGTTTCTTTCCTTGTAAATGTGACAAATTTTCAGCTCAGCAAAACAACTTTTAAGACGAATAATTTCAGTAAGCAAAGGAGTTAAGAGAAAATTCCTGCAGTGATGTGAGCCATTAGCCCACTTGATTGTGTTCAGAGAATCCCAAAAGATCTGAACCTCCCGCTCATTACGCAAAGAGAGCCAGCAAAGAAGAAAATGTAAGGCTTTGAGCTCAGAAAAATTATTTGTTCCGGTACCAAGTCCAATGGAGGCTTTGAGAGAAATTCCAGTGGGATAGTGAATGACCAGACCAGCTCCACAATTTTTGTTTATATCTGAGGCTCCATCGAAATAAGCCCACGGGATGGAGCCCTTTATTTCTTCTTCCTGAACAGGTCTACAGCTCCGAGAATTAGATGGAAGTGGTATGCTTTCAAATATGGCCACTCCTTCGGCTGCTAATCTGGCGATGGGAAAGAAAGAGTCTTTGAAAATTCGGTGATTCCTGGCTAGCCATACTCTCCATACAACCAGCAGGGGCATCGTTCTGACTTTGTCATTGGGAGCCTGCTGCCACCAATTATTCCAGGCCTCTGATATTTCCTCCCCCTCCCAACGAAGGGGGACTTTTGATTGTCTTAACATTTTGTTCCAGAGGCTTTTTGAGAAAGGACATGCAAGGAAGATATGTTGGAGAGTTTCCTCACTCTCCTTACACAAGGAGCACCAACCAGGACCTATCTTCCCCCTTTTTTGGAGAAGATCCCAAGTAGGTACTTTCTTTTGAAGAACACACCAGAAAAACAACCGAGTCTTTGCTGGCCCTTTCAGTTTCCACAAAGGCTTTTCCCACCAGTTTGGCTCCTCCCACCCCTTTTGTGACATGAGCAACTCATATCCCATCTTTGGAGAGTAGAATCCTGATTGAGAGTGCACCCATCTCAGCTCATCCGGCTCATTTGAAATACGAATATGTGAGTTCAACAGACCTGCGCGAAAAGCCCCCCATTCATCATGCCACCTTTCTTCTAGAGCAAGAGCATTCGCTAAAAGCCACTCCTGCCTCCAGATTGATGTGTTTGCATTATCAGCAATTTGGCTGAGAGAGAAAAATCCTCTGTTATTTAAAAGCTCGAGCAGGTCTCTTGAAAGTGCAAAGGAGTCCGAGCAGCCCACCCACAGGTCCCTACCTAACCTTATGGAGCTACCGTCACCTACTTTCCATGCCAAGCCTTTTTCAATAATCTGTACAGCTGCCACCAAAGCTTTCCATACCACAGAGGAATTCCTTGTTGATTTAAGAGGCTGTCTTAACCATTCTAGAGGCGAGGCTGGGTCAATATACTTCCTCCTAGTCACAGCAGTCCAAAGGTTATCAGAAACAATCAGCCTCCACGCGAGTTTAGCAGCTAAAGACTGAGAGAAGGGGAACAAATCCTTTATCCCCCACCCCCCCCATTTTTTGGGTCGGACAATTTTATCCCAGGCAACCCAAGGAGAGACATAATCCTTCTTCTGGCCAGCCCATAAGAATCTGCTACAGATTTTGTTTATTTTCAGCAAAATGAATTTAGGCACCCAAATAAGCTAGCCCAGTACACTGGAATGGCCAAAACCACAGATTTAATCAACACAAGCCTGCCTGCCCTTGACAGTCATTTAAAACTCCAATGTTTCATTCTATCCTCAATTTTCGCCAGGAGCCAATTCCAGTCTTGAGCCCTGTATGAGTCGGGTTTCAGCTTAAAGCCAAGGTATTTGAACAGATCCTGAAGGGACTTTAATTCAAACGAGAGAATCTCCTTTACTCTGTTTGCTTCGAGAGGGGAGAGCCCTGCTATCGTGACCGAAGATTTCTGGTCATTTATGACCAGACCTGTGGCTTTTAAGAAGAGGTCTAAGAGCCTTTTAAGACAGCAGCAGTCCTACCGGCTCCCATCACTAAAAATGAGAATGTCGTAAAAAAAAAGGAGATGTGTCACCCATAGGTTCAGTCCAACTTCAATCCCTTTCATATCTCCCTGTCTCTTCGCCGCTTTTATCAATAAAATTAAACCTTTAGCTGCTAGCAGGAACAGTAGGGGAGAGAGAGGGCATCCCTGGCGTAGACCCCTTTGCGGGTTGAAGAAGTCCGAAGCAGCACCATTTATCAGAACTGCAATCGAAGTCGAAGTAACACACGCCATGATCCACCTTACAAAGTCATGCCTGAACCCCAAATGAGTTAGGATAAGCCTTAGATACATCCAACTGATTCTGTTGTAGGCCTTAGAGAGATCAATTTTAATGATGGCCCCTTTTTTCCGGCTTCTTTTTAGGCTGTGAAGGGTTTCCTGCACAACACCAACAGCCTCATGGATTTGTCTCCCATCCAAAAATCCAAAATGTTCCACAGAGATACTTTTGGAGAGGAAAGGTTTCAGCCTAGAGGCAACAATCTTTGCAATAACCTTGTATAAGCATGTGCAGAGTGAGATGGGGCGAAAGTCATTAAAAGAGGAAGGTTGGTCCGACATAGGGATAAGGGTCAGAAAAGTGGCATTAAGAGGCTGGTAGACCAAGCCTGAGACCCTTGATTCTTCCACCACCACTGTCAGGTCATCACCCAGAAAATCAAAAAAGTGGAGAAAAAATTCCACCATCCAGCCATCCGGTCCTAGGCTTTTCTCTTTTTGCATCGATTTTAGGGTAGATTCCACTTCATCCTTAGAGACCAGTGCCATCAAAGGATCATTTCCTTCATCTTCAATGAACCTTGGGAAAAATTGGGTTACTCTTATAACTTCAGCAATTGAAGCTTCTGCAGGAGCCTTAAAGAGGTCTTTGAAGAAAGCGACCCCAAGGGAGGCAAGCTCTTCAAAGGACTGAGCCTTTTCCCCATTTTCTTTTGGCATTTCCCAAATGGTATTTAAATTTTTCCTTCCTTTAGCATAATTCTGAAAAAACTTTGTGTTTTCATCCCCCGCTTGAAGCCACATAGCCGTGCTCTTTAAACGCCAGCTTTCCTCCTTTACTTGAAGAATTTTCCTTCTGGCTGCCTCCAACTCCCGGATTCTGTCACGAGATTCCACTGTGGCATATCCCCTCCCATCCGGGGCTTCCAAGAGCTCAAGTTTAGTGTTTATGACCCTTAGTTCCTCCTCTTTGAGCAATGCCTTATGAGTAGCCCAAGTTTTGGTTGCGGCTTTCAAAATCTTTAGGTTATTCATGAAAGCCTTGCTTCGACTTAAATCCCCCTCATCACATAGCCCATCCCTCCTCCAAGTGGTATGTACCAGAGATACAAAGGAATCATCGGACAGCCAAGAGGCATTGAATTTGAACGGGGACCCAGGTTTTTTAAGAGTTCCCTTTGCCTCCAACAGTATCGGGAAATGATCGGACAGGCCCCCTTCACCCACCCAATGATGGAAAATAGCCAATTTCTCAGATAGAGCTTCACCCAAGAGAAAGCGATCCAGTTTCTTCCCAACCCAGTCATCACCAACTCTTTTATTGCGCCAAGTAGGCCTGGCCTTAAGAAGCGAGAGATCGATCAAATGGGAGGAGGTGATCTTTGAAAGGAAAAAGTCTGTTAGAGGGTCCGCTTTGGCATTTTCTCCCCACGATTCAGAGACCCCTAGTGAGAAGTTTAGATCTCCAGCAATGATCAAATTTTGATGGTTAAGAAAAGACTTTTGGAAAAAGGAGGACCAGAACATCTCCCTTTCCTGACAAGGCCCATATACATTTAGAAGAAGTAAGGGAAAGCAGAGCTCCATAGAGTAGAGCTCCATCGCCAGAGTGTGTTCAAACCCCCAGGAAGAAATTTCTTTAAGATTTCCAGCTCTATAGCCTGTGACCAAACCACTAGAGCGGCCATCTGCATCAATGGCCCGAAAGAGCCATCCTGGCATCGATTTTGAAAGGAAAGCTATAATTTCCTCCCCTTTACCGAGTGTTTCTTGAAGCATAAGAATATCCAGATTATACTGTCTGATTAAGTTCCTGAAAGATAATTTTTTGGGTTGACTAGCTAACCCCCTACAGTTGAAGGAAAGCAAAATCATTCCAGCGAGTCAGAGGGTGGCTTTGCTGCTCTAAGCACCCCAGTCAAGGATTTTTGTTTCCCATCGACTATATCACTAATTGCCTTCTGCTTGGCCTTGGACATATTGGATTTCCTACCTCTGGTTTTCCTGGGCCCGATGGGCACTAAATCCTGCTCAAGACCACTAGGAACGATCTCTTTCCCAGGATGAAAAGCCAATGATCTCAGGTTATAGGGGGGAGCGGTCGAGGAAGGAGCAGAGTCCAAGGAATGGTAGGGGAGAAGGGATTCAATCTTAGAGGACGGAGGATCTCCAGAGGACGAAGGCACCGAGACAACTAGACTGTCGACCAGAGGTAAATTCAGATTTAAACAAGAAAATTCCATCTGAAGCTGCCCGTAGGAGCTAGGCATCGAAATAGCAGAGGCAGAATCCAAATTAGAAAAACATGAGGAAGAGGGGAAAGAAATAGGCATACCTGCCTGAGGATACATCACTTTCCCAGCTGTCGGAGTAACCTGAGAGGCAGTCATCACAGGAGCTTGCTCTTGAGACCGGGCGGAATTGAACTGCTGCAAAGGGGCACCGGAGGTCACATCCTCCAACCCATCCTTTAAATCCTCCTCCATTGGTTCCTGTGGGAGATCCATACCAGTGTTTGAAGCAGGAAAAACCACCGACTTTCAAGGCACCTTGAGAGGGTTCCTTCGACGGTGATGGCCTAGCGGGCATTCTTTGGCCAAGTGCCCATATGTATGGCAACGATGGCACCGAAATGGCAAGTTTTCATAATCCAGATTTTGCACGAACTCTAGCTCTCTGTACTTTAAGGTCATAGCTTCGGCAAGACCTTCTCGGGGGTTAAGGCTTACTAAAATCCACGCCACACTCAGATCGTCTGTTTGCTCGAAAGATTTGTCAAAATCCAAGAACTTCCCCAAGGTATTTCCAATGGACATGAAAACCGAATCAAACCAGAACTGAAGGGGTAACCCTGGCAATTTTACCCAAACAGGAGATTCGTTCAGCTTCTCGGTCTGGGCATCGAACATAGGTGTCCATCTTTGAAGAAGAACTGGTCGTTTACCAAAACACCAATTCCTGTCAAGAACCCAATTAACATGATCTTTGTGGGCAAAGCGCAAGGTAAACCATCCTCTCTCCAAAGCTTTAATCTCCATAGGCTTTCCTGGTGCATTTTCCCACTCCGATTGAACCCATTCCCGAATATAATCGGCCGTGAATTTCCGCCCTCACACTCTGCCAATGAGCCTTGTCTCAGTGGCTGCCATAGCCTCTTCTACTCGAATATCCACTCCTAATGTGCAACAAGGCTGGGGCTCCTTTCTAATAGGACCCTACTTTTTTTGCTTCCCACCCACCTTGGTAACCTGCACCTCGCCCTCCACTGGTTCGATATGTTGCCGGTCATCAGAGGCCTCTACCCCTGACGGGCCCTAGCACCTCTCCTCCAAAACCCTGTGCGCACAAGAGTCACAGGCCTTATGTCTCTCAACCGCAGGATGCTTTTCGGGTTGGGACTTCTCTACATCCCTGGCGCCTCCAGATGCAATCTCCCCTTGTGGGCACCCCTTCAATCCCGCTCCCAACAAAACCAGGTCGTTTGCGTGCCCAGCTCCTTCGCCCAAAGCTCCGACCGAGGTGTCAGTCAGAGGTAAATCCTATATCACCTCCACCAAGAGCACATTGACACTTTTTGAACTTGATTCCAAATTGACCCTTTGAGCAGGGGCCCTATTTTCGCTTCCAAAAGCCCATGGAAAGCCTGCTCCTGAATCAGGCCTTTTCCCGGTCTTTTCCTTCGCATCTATGGGCCCTTTCGAGACATGCAGGCTGCAGCGGGCCACCACATCCTCTAGCCCTCCAGAAAGGGGAGGAAACCCTGTGAAATCAGAAAAATCTGGCCCCGATTGAATGGGAAGAGTCCCGGAAACAGCAATACGGTTCCTATCAGAAATTTCACCCTCAGAGAAAGCACCCTTAGAGGGTAAAACGACACCGTCAGCCTTTTTCTTCTTTGCCAATTCAAGGAATGCAGATCTGTGAGGGGAAAAAACCACCCCAGGCTCTTTGGAGAAAGCCCCTTGCTTCACAGGTGCCTTAGGGAAAAATCGCTCCAGGTTTTGAACAGAAAAATTGTGCCCCCAAACAGTGAGAAGATCCTCCGGTGCCGGTTCCAAATCAACCAGTTCACGGTCGAGCCCCATCCCTGCAAAGTAAAAACAAACCCTAACCTGACACCGAAGGAGCTGGAAACCCGTGAGGAGGTAAACTTCGTCAATCTGATGAAAAAACAACTGGAAAAAATAATCTGCTTACAGGTTATGGATAAAACCGCGCGTTTTCCAATCTCGGTAAACGCTCATAAGGACTTAGCATGGAAAAATGCAGGAGGTTAGGCGAGACCCTGACAGGTAAGGACCCCTGTCCCATCTCACCTCCCGCGTGGCCTGAGGCAGGCCCGGCCTGCAGAAGTTACTGGTCCACCATTGCAGAAAACCCTAGCGCTCCATTCTCTGGCACAAGAAGAGTTCCCCTTCTTGTTCAATTATGTTAATGATTTTTATTAATTTATAATTTAAGTTCTCTTTAACAGGCGAATGAGATGGTTGGTTTGGGCCCAACCAATCTATCTCGTTAGCCTCTAATTAATCAGCACTACATAGTTTTATTCTTGTGAAATATATTATTGTGGTGTATGATCATTGCTCAAGTTTGGTATTTATGTATAGCTTGAATTGTATCCTTTCATTTGTTTCTAAAAACTCTTTTTTTTAAATACTGAATGTGTGAAGTTTGGATTCTTTAAGAATCAAAATATGGAAAGGAGTTGTCTTTCATGTTTAAGATATTTCCATGTTGTGGTTATTGGATTTTCATTATGCATAAATTGTCCTTTGAAAGCATTCATCTATTCCTTAGGATTTTTCTATAGTAACTTCCCATTTGGTAACGTTGTGTTTGAGAGACTCTTTGGAAAACCCAAGTTTGATATTGGTTCATGACAAGTTCTTTTATATGAAACTTTGCTCCATATGTGCATATTCTGGTTGTGTAGGATCTACCTTGATTGGATCTCATTCATGATGTATAGTGTGATTAATTATAGATATTGGATGAAAGAATAATTCTTTGGGCATTGGTGACCTTTTTTTGAATGCATTCAACAATCTGATATTTGTATTTAACAATATTTTCCCCAGAAATCATTGATTCACCTTGGAAAATAACTACAAAGGATGTCTTGTTCCTTCACACATATTTTGAAACATAGAACATAAGTGAAATGACCTCAAAGACTCTAACCATGAAGATCTGCAACAATATCAGTTTTATTTTATATCATAATA
The DNA here is from genome assembly GCA_034641835.2 of Pinus albicaulis. Taxonomy (NCBI): domain Eukaryota; kingdom Viridiplantae; phylum Streptophyta; class Pinopsida; order Pinales; family Pinaceae; genus Pinus; species Pinus albicaulis. The sequence continues at coordinate 193,146,324 of CM076576.1, forward strand.
CATAAGTGCGAAATCAGATTTTTTGTATTATTTTTATCACATGCATGTTCATTGCTATCATTTTATTTCTTTGAAGACAAATCTAAATCAGGGGTAAGTGCTTGCAAAACCTAGTGATTGAAGATTTTATAAGTTCATTTTGAATAGAGCAGTGAATGAACTTGGTCTACATATACATGGGTGGAACATGTTTCTCTAGTTTTTCAGATGAACTGGTGTTAGAAGGGTTTGTCAAGAGTTGATTTATTGTTTTACCATTAATACTTAAAAACAAAATTTTCATATTTATTTTCCACAATCATTATGTAATGTCTGTTTGTTCCCTCTTGAAATTATCTTCCCTTCAAAGACATTTTTAGATATTTTTCTTGGGATACTTTTTGATTTGATAAAATTGGACAGAGTAAGGTTCTTTTGATCATGCAAAATATACATGATTGGCACATCTAGTTTTCCACATTTGAACATGTAGTGAATCAACATGACACCTGTAGGAATGAAAATCGTGAGTAGCGCAGGAATTGGAATAACTAGAGAATGAGAATTAATATTGTGAAAGAATGTTTGATGTCTTGTGTGACTCCTTTAAGTACTCTTGTGGGATTGATTGGATTGAGGCATGTTTTATTTTGATGATTTTTATTATTTATCTAGTTTGAAATCTTTGTTTTCTTGATAAGTTAATGAGTGAAGTAGCTAGTGTCTAAATTGATCAAGTTTTTTGTTTGATCTTTAATAAAAATTTCCAAACCTAAATAGGAATTTATGCATTTTTTTTAGAACTTAGAAGGTTGTTAATTTTTTTGAAGGATTAGTGTTTATGGTTTCACTTTTAATAAATTCATTTGACCATAGGATTGGAGTGGGTAATAATTTTTGTTGCAGGATAAGTTATGGTTTTTTTTTACAGGTTACCAAAGTCCTTCTCTGGCATTTCCAGTGTTACGCCTTGAATTCCGTGGACCTCAGATTAAAAATTATATGTTGGTCCATTAATAAAACATATATTGTACCCAATAGGTAAATCTAGTTATTGTGTTGGCCTAGTGATCCGGGATGGATCATGAAAAGGACTTATTTCCATTGATGAGGTTGAGGTGGTTTAGCCTCCGGATGCCCTGTTTGGTTCTTTTGGTTTGAGTCCCACATTCATGGTTGCAATATGGCACGTGGGTGATTGGATGAAGAGAGACTTGGCTCAGTCAATATATGGTTGGCTGGAATGTGGTAGTCCCATCCTCAGTTGGTTTTTATATTCATTAATGATAAATTCATTCATTTGGTATTTGATGTTTATTTTTACTAGTTATTATGTCGATTTTATTGTTATTGTATCCATGTTATTTTTTTTGTTATTATTCTTGTTATAATCATGTATTTTACCATTGATTATGTATGGCTATATCCATTTTTTTACTTGTAAATGAATGAACAATGTATCAATGGTCAATTAGATTGTATGATATCTAATGATGTAGGGGAACAATGATCCTTAGCAATTCTTAGATAAGTATGTGATCCCTTTGCTTTGTTATGTTGTTTACACCTGTAGATTAAATGTTTGTGACATGTTTGAAAAAATGCCTATCATGGATGGGAGGGGTCTAGATGAGTTCTTAATGATGTGATTTCTTCCTTGTCATTGTCTTGTTGTTATTTATCATCTCTGAACTTTTCATGAAGTTCTAGGTAAAGTAATGGGTTTTGGGCCTGAAATGGTGGCTCAAATCTCAGAGATGCGAGCAAATAACTGATTTTTTGGGGCCTTGGCCACTGGCATGTAGTGTTATTCCTAGGGATATAGCCTCATGTCCACTAGCATGTAGTTTCATTCCATTGTCTATGGCTCAAAGAGGTCAAAATTTAACTATGACCCAGGGGTAACAGACTTGAATGGTTGGGTTAGCTCTTAGAGGTGTCAATGATGATGTACAAGGTCTGTATGTTGCATTTTCCATCGGTTCCACTTCCTTAAGGTCAAATAGGAGGTTCAATCTAATTATAGTACCCTTTCGTTGCATGTTTACCCCGGTTGGCCAGTTACTTGGGTAGATGTGGGAAGAGGGTGTCACAGAGTGGTATCAGAGCATGGTTCAACCCTTGGAATGGATGGGCGGTGTGTTGGTCATGCTTTTCTGCTGGTTGCATATGTGTTTCTCATAATTATGGTGTATGTGTTTGTTGCATTTGTGTTGTGTTTGCCATGGTGTAAGTGGTGTCACCATGGATGGGTTGATGGTGTTTTTTCGACATGTTTTCAAGTGTATATGCCTAGTTTTGTGTTTTTCATGCTACTGTAATGTGTGTGCACACTTTCCTACATATTTTTACATGTTGTGTATGTACATCTTGTTTATGCTAGGTCACATATTGGTCATGATTGTGTGTTGACTATGGATTGTTATTTGTGTGGTCTCATATGTTGAAAATGCATTAGCATGCATGCTTGGTTACATGTTTCTTATGTTGGTGTATTGTCAGTGCTTGTGATTGTGTGTGGTCAAGTTTTCATTGGTGTGTGTTTGGTATGGTCATGTATGTATGACTGGTCTCCAACTAGAATGATGTTTATGCACTAATATAACATGTCATATGAGTTTATATGTTTCTATGATTTTGTATATACATGTATTACGTCGATTGGCTGATCTTGCAGGATGTATCCTCCCCAAAGTACACTAAAGTACGTTGGTTTATTATGATTTGGTTTAGCTAACATATTATTATTGGCAGGAAAAGAGATTAGATATGGATAGAAAGATGGTAGAATACAAATACTCTCCCTATGAGTCATATGAGTAGCATGGTGGGAAGTCTTTTGATTTGGCAGACACATTGAAGAGCCTAAAGGAAAAAAATAAGGAGTAGTAAGGTATATAATGATAGGATCATATAGGGACAAGAGAAACAAGTAGAGGTGAATGCAATATTTCTTCAGATCTTGTCAGATTTTCAGAAGCAAGGGCCACTACAGATCAGCTATGGACAGGAGGAAAAAACTAATGGGGCATATGGAAGTAGGTCTCCTGGCAGACAAAGGTAAAATAGTGTTGATACAGTGAGATATTCTACATTGTTTGACACTTTGGATAGCAGGGGTGATGAGTACAGGTACCATTCTAGTTATGGTTTGGATATACATCATGATCGTCATCGGTATCATCCGTATAGGATGAGTGACAAGGGATAATTTCCAGATGAATTCAAGAAAGAAACACCACCTAATTTTGATGAATACTTGAAGAAACCAAAATATGCAGAGGCTTAGATACTTGGAATGAATAAATTCTTTGAGTTTCATGAGTAAATTGAAAACATGAAGCTTAGGATTTCTATCTTTAGTTTGAAAGGTAACACAAACATATGGTGGGAAGATGGGAAGTGGGTCAGAGACATAGTAATAGAGGACTTGAGTTGGTCTGAGTTCAAAAGGGTTTTCAGGAAGAAGTATTTGTCAGAGAGGTACTACGACAACAAGGCCAAATAATTCTACGAGCTAAGGATGGGATCAATGAAAGATGAAGAGTACACGAAAAAATTCTTGGAGCTATTGAGGTATGTACCATATATTGAGGATGATTTAAAAGCTAAAGTTGAGTGATTTGTTAGAGGTTTTCCATTATCATTCAGAGATAAAATTTATTATGAAAACCCTTAATCAGTTGAGGAAATCATTGGGAATTTGAAGCATTTATATGAACAATCAAAGCATAAGAATGAGTCTCAGCAAGGATGGAAAGGGAATGACAAAGGTAAAGGTAAATGGCAACCTAAGAGATAAAGGCCTCAGAATGCATATGAGAAATTAAATGTGCACTGCAAAAGAAATTTAATTTATTTGGACAGGGACATAGAAAATAACAACAACCTAGAGGTAATGGTATGGGACAGTTGGAGCGCTGGACATGCGGTGAAGATAATCTTAGGAGAGTTTGTCCACATAATTAGGGTGGTAGGCCTAAGGTATACAGTGCATAGGAGGCGCAGAATGTTGGGGATGTTGGGCAAAGAATTCCTTGTATTTATGCCACAGTGGAAAACAGGTAGGAATTTCACTAGACTTGTATCATTGAGATGGATTGTAAGCTTTGTGAACAAGTTATTTCTATTTTGATTGACCCTGGATATAATTATAGTTATGTTAGTCCCAAATTGGTAGATAAGTGCAGTTTGAGTAAGAAAATGAATGAAGAATATTGGTTATTTCATTTGGCCATAGGAAAGAGGAAAATAGTTCACCATTGGGTAAGAGTGTGTGCATTTGAATTAAATTGTATGCCTACAAAACCACACTTGAAATTATTGCCATTGGGTTCATAAAGAATGTTATTGGGTATGGATTGGTTATATCTTCATATGACCAAGGTAGATTTCTATGAAAAATCCATTGAGTACTTGGATGAAAATGGGGAACCAAGAGTATTACAGGGAAATAAGAAATTCACATGAGTTAGGATGGTGAAAACTATGCAGGCCAATCGCAGTCATAGGAAAGGGTGCATGCTATTTGCAGTTTATATCTCTAGTTACAAAGGTAAGGAAGTTGAAGATGCAAATGTGTTGAACAGGTATCCAGTTTTAAAGAATTTTTAGGATGTGTTTCCAGTAGATATTTCAGAGTTTCCACCACACAGGGAAGTAGAATTTTCTATTGAGTTGATGATAAGGACAACTCCAACATCCAAGGCACCTTACAGGATGAGCACACCTGAGTTGGTAGAATTAAAGTTGTAGCTGAAAGAGAATTTTTAAAAAGGTTACATTAGGCCAAGTGTATCGCCATGGGGTGCACCAGTGTTTTTCGTGAAGAAGAAGGATGGTACTCTCAGATTGTGCATTGACTACATGCAGCTAAACAAAGTGGAAATCAAGAAATGGTACCCATTATGGAGGATTGATGATTTGTTTGATCAGTTGAAGGGAGCAACAGTGTTCTCTAAGATCAACTTGAGATCGTGGTATCATCAGGTACACATCAAAGAGAGGACATCTATAAGACCACATTCAGGACTAGGTATGGAAATTATGATTTTTTTTGTATTTCCAGTCGGTTTAACTAATTCCCTAGCTATATTAATGTGTTTTATGAACAATTTGTTGTGTCCTTATTTGGAAAAGTTTGTGATTGTGTTTATTTATGACATATTGGTATTTTCTAAAAATGAGGAATATAATGTCGAGCATTTGGAAGCAATGTTGAGGTTGATGAGAGAGCATAATTTGTATGTTAAGCTCAAAAATATAACTTCTTCCAGACTGAGGTGCACTACTTGGGACTTTTTGTCTCCAAAGAGTGAATTGGAGTAGACCCAGAAAATATAAGGGTCATCATGGAGTGGGTAGCTCCTAATAATGTAGATTAGGTGAGATCATTCATGGCATTGGAAGTTTATTACAAGAGGTTCATCAAGAAATTATCACATATTTCTTATCCTATTACATCGTTGTAGAGGAAAAGTAAGAATTTTGATTGGATAGAGGAGTGTAACGCTAGTTTTGAGAAGCATAAGTAGTGGTTGACACATGCTCCAGTGTTAAAGATTGCAGATTCGGACAGAGTTTGTAGTGTGTACATATGTTGCAAGAGAGGGATTGGTGGAGTCCTTATGCAAGATGGACATGTGGTATGTTATGAGTCACAAAAAATGAACGAGCACGGGAAAAAATACCCAACACATGACCTTGAGCTAGCAGTGATAATTCATGCACTGAAGATGTGGAGGCATTATCTTCTCGGAAGGTGGTTTGTATTGATGAATGACCACATTGGGTTGAGGTAATTGTTTGACCAACCAAATTTTAACTCCAGGCAGACTACAAGGTTGGGCACAATCAAACAGTTTGACTTCGTGATCAGGTACATCAAGGGAAAGAAGAACATGGTCACAAATTCTCTTAGCAGGCGAGTACAGGTAAATCACTTAGCAACAATGAGCTCTTATGGGGAAAAATTACAGGATAGGATCTTGCAGGTAGGTCGTAAGGATCATAGGTATATGGAGATTGAGCACAAGTTCCAGTAGAGTACAAGTACAGGTACATGTACAGGTACAGGTGTTGGTATAGATACAAGTACAGGTGTTGGTATAGGTATAGGTAAAGGTGTTGGTACACCTACATGTATAGGTGTTGGTATAGGTACATGGACACATGTACAAGATTTGGACTATCATCGTAAAACATATGGACTGGTTAGATTTAGAGACAGGATATATGTACTGGACAATAGTGAGCTCAAGAAGGTGATGTTGAGGGAGTTTCACACGAAACCATATTCGGGTCACCCAGGCTACTAGAAGACATTGACTGCAGTGAAGAGATTCTATTATTGGCCGAAGCTAAAGAGGGATGTGGCAGAGTTTGTAGCCATATGTTTGCATTGTCATATGGTTAAGACAGAGTGTAAGCATGCATGTGGAGTTCTACATCCGATTGCGATTCTAGAGTGGAAATGGGAGGAAATTTCCATGGGCTTCATCACAAGTTTACCTAAGACAACTAGAAAAAATGATTCCATCATGGTTGTTGTGGACAGGTTATGAAATGTTTCACATTTCATACCGGTGAAGACTACATACTCATCTAGTGATGTAGCACATGTGTTTATCAGAGACATATTTATATTGCATGGCGTTCCAAAGAATATTGTGTCATACAGGGATGAAAACTTCACTTCGAAGTTTTGGAAGGAGTTTTTTGCATGTTTGGGCACCGAGTTGACCTTCAATATAGCTTATCATCTGTAGATAGATGGAAAAACTTAGAGGGTCAAAGGGATACTAGAGGATATGTTGAGAATATATGTGACGCATCAGTAGTGCAATTGGGAAGAGTATCTTCCTCTAGTAGATTTCGCCTACAACAACGTGTATCCGAATTCATTGAATATGAATATATTTGAGGCTATGTGTGGCTGTAGTTGCAACACTACTATCAGTTGGAGTGATCCAGTGAACAAGGTATTGATTGGACCATAGATGTTGCTAGAAATATAATAGAAAATGCAGATGATCAAGAATAAATTGAAAGCAATGTAGGATAGGTAGAAGAGTTATACATATAGGAACATGTTTTTCAAGGATTTCCAGGTTTGGGATCAGGTGTAATTTTGTATCAAGCCCAAGATTGCTCTGTGTGGATTGGATCATGTGCCAAGCTGGAACCATGGTTTTGTGGACCCTTCGATATCATTGAGAGGATCAGACCAATTGCCTATTGACTTGAATTTCCTTCCATAGTGAAAGTCCATGATTTTTTTCAAATATCTTTTCTTAAGAAGTATGTTAAATATTTTGATCATGTGATTGAATGGTCTATATTGCCAGTGTAACTCGATGGAGAATTCCATTTGGAGCCTTAGTGTATATTGCAAAAGAATGTGCTCATGCTCTGACATCGAGAAATAGAACAAGTTAAAGTGAAATGGAAGCACTTCGGGCCCAATGAAGATACATGGGAGATGGTGGATCAGATGCAGGCCATGTATCCTTCCTTGTTTACCGGTCATTAGGGTAATTTTGAGGTCTAAAATGGGCCTCCTAAGAAAAATGTACAACTAAAATAAAACTTATAAGAACCAATAGGATTCAAGATGATGATGTCAACCATGGGGGATGATTCACCATTTTTGGAGTAAAAAAGTAAAAAGATTAAAAAATAATAAAATAATAAAACTATTTTTTCAACTCGTATTTTCAACCTATCTCCCTAAGGGTTTGCTGAAATTTTGAGCGGGAATACTCGTTGGGTGAAAAATTTAATTAATCATCCAAGGAGTACCCATGTTGAATACTTTTGATGGAGCCTAATACATGAAAAATGAGAAATAAATAAAATAAACATGATTGCATTCACTTTTTTTTTTATGTATTTCTCATTTTTCATTTAGAAAATTCCATCAAAATTATGCAACATGGGTACTCCTTGGATGAGGAATTAAATTTTGCATCCAACGAGTATTCCCGCTCGAAATTTGAGTAAAACCTTAGGGAGCTAAGTTCAAAATACGAGTTGAAAAAGTAGTTTTTTCTTTTTTCCCTCTAAAATTTGATGATGTAATCAAATATTATTTTATTATTTCCACAATTATTTTATAATTTTCTTAGGAAGCCCATTTTAGACCTCAAAATTCTCCTAATGTGAGGCAAAGAATTTTTGGTGTGATGTTGGTATATTTTTGGCATACGTTTGGGTGATGTTTTGATATATGTTTTGATGTGATGTTCGGGTTTATGTACATATGTGTATGGATGTAAATAACTGCATGAGCTATGTTATAAAGCTCCAAAAAGCGGTATGGTGTCATGTCATTATAGTTTTCATGTTGTTATGATGTCATATTGGTTTTCTTTTTAGCAGGGCGATCATTGTAAACTCTGCATCGAGCTATGTTATAAATATCCATGGGAAGTATGGTTGCTTTTCAATGGTTTTGTTGAGGTATATGTGTGGTTTAACACCAAGGAAAATGTACCCCAAGGGAGATGGTTCTATAACAACCCTCATGAAAATTACATGTAATAAAAGTTAAAAATAATAACCATAATTGATGGGACACTTATTCCAACCTGAACGTTGGGAAAAATATCCTAGTGGTTGTTCATTTCGGTTAATATGGATAAGGAAATTGGAAAAGGAAAGAGACAAAGGAATTAAAGAGGAAAAACGTATTTTTGGCACATTTATTTATGAAAATAATGGAATTTAGGATAAAATGGAGATGAAATGTCAAAGGTTGCATGTGAGGAGGAAAAATAAGGAAATAGAGGCTTCTTCTATAAAAATGCTTCTGAGGATCAGTTGGTACCTTTTTTCAGTGCATTTTTTGAGCTCTCTCAGTATTTTGTTTCTCTATCTCTCACTCTTGGCACACTGATTTTCTTGGAGCACTTTGGCATTGGAACAAGAAAGGCAAGAAAGAAGGAAGAAGGAGGAAGCAAGTAAGGACGGGAAAGAATCAAGCAACTACAACAAGATTCTTGCCAAGTATCAATTTGCATGTGTGTTTTCCTTTCTAGATTTGGCATGCATGGTATTATATGTGGTTCTTTTTTGTCTTGGCATGTGTTTTTTCCAGGTGTGATAGTGTTTTATGCAAAGCCTTTCCATTTCCGGATAGCCATGGTGTTGTGGAGTTCTCATGTTTTGGATTAGATGTATTGTCAGATGGATTCGAAGCTAAGTGGGGTGGATCTCCAAATTGATATAAAAAATTTCCTAGTAACCCATGAACCAAACTGTGGGTTGCGGTAAATCTGGATTGTTTGTTGCCTCGGTGGTACTATAAATCCTCCACTTGTGAATGGCGAGATATATGGTAAGGCCTAAAGGTGGTTTTCTCTCCATCAGGCCTAGGAATATTGGGTTTGGGATATATAGTAAATATTGGAGAGTATGTCTTGTTTAGGGCCTAGTGAACCCTTATTCGGACTGTGGGTTGCAGTAAATAATGAGAGGCTAGGAGACAGAAAAATTCCTCACGATTTAGGCAGAGAGAATCTGGTGATATCCATTCTTGTGTTGGCCTAGTGATCAGGTGTAGATCTTGGTAAATCCTGTTATGACATGTTTATTGTGTTGGCCTAGTGATCTGGGATGGAGCATGGTGAAGCCTGATTTATATTGATGAGGGTGAGGTGGTTTAGCCTCAGGATGTCCTGGTTGGTTCTTTCGGTTTGAGTCCCACATTCATGCTTGGAATATGGCATGGGGGTGATTGGTTGAATAGATATTTGGCTCAGCCAATATATGGTCGGGTGGAACGTGGTAGTCTCATCCTGGTTGGTTTCTATATTCATTAATTAGAAATTCATTCCTTTGGTATTTGATGTATAATTGTACTGGTTATTATGTGGATTATATTGTTGTTGTATCCATGGTATTTATGTTACTATTATGTTGGTTATAAGCATGTATTTTATCAATTATGATATATGGATCTATCCATGTTTTTACTTGTAAATGAATGAACAATGCATATATGGTTGAATATATTGTATGGCAGCTAATGATGTAGCGGAGAAATGATTCTTAGCAATTCTCAGATATGTATGAGACCCCTTTTCTTTGTTATGTTGTTTACACTTGTAGATTCAATGTTTGTGACATGTTTGAAAAAATTCCTGTCACGGCCAGGAGAGGTCTAGATGAGTTCTTAATGATGTGATTGATTCATTATAATTGTCTTGTTGTTATTTATCATCTCTGAACCTTTCATGAATTTCTGGGCAAAGCACTAGGTTTTGGTACTGAAAAGGTGGCTCAAATCCGGGAGATGCATGCATGGAATTGATTTTTTGGGGCCCTGGCTGCTGGCATAAGTGTTATGCCTAGGGATATATACTCCTGGCCTTTGACATGCAATGTTATGCTTGTGGCTATGGATCAAAGAGGTCAAAATTTCAATGTGACCCAAGGGTAAGAGGCCTGAATGGTTGGGTAAGCTCATGGGGGTGTCATTGATGATGTACAAGGTTTGTATATTGTGTTTTCCATTAGTTTCACTTACTTAAGGTCTTATAGGAGGTTGAATCTCATTATAGTAGCCTTTCATCGCATGTTTACCCTAGTTTTTCGGTTACTTGGGTAGATGTGGGAAGAGGGTGTTACATGAATTCCATGCTTCCTTTTGAGTTTTCGCTAGGATCTTCGCTACCGCCCATGATTTTTTCAGAATGATCAAATTTTAATTTCTTCGTCGTATAAGTTATCATATTTTCTTCTACATAAGAAATCTCCTCATCATCGACTGGAAGGAACACATTCTTGGGTATTTTTTTCTTTTGGTATTTTATGTCTCTTCTCCTTTTTAACATATGTTCTAATCTCATTCTTAGTAATGGAAACATATTCTTCAGCTTCATCTTCAACTTAAACTTCCTGATATTCAAAAATAACATGTCTAGATTTACTATATTGATCCACTATAGGCATGCTTTGTTGATCCCTTGATGTAGTCTTGTAGCATCATGAAGTAATTTTTTTGCGTTTCTCACATCTTCTTCTAACGCTGACTGGAAATTGCTGACAACAGTCATAATATATCACTCTATAAAATAAACCCCCCCAACATAGTTGAAATACCCTCAACAAAATTATGTCAAACAAAATATAATATGTCAATAGTAACTAAGTTATTACAAAATATAATGATACATTTAAAATAACGCAAAACACATAGATATAAATAAGAGTAATCATGATCTTTTGTGCAATGTCAATCACTATTTGATTACATCTCCTTGTAGAATGTTCCGTGGTGTTATACATCGGCAATGAAAAATGATATCTAATATTCTCATGTGACTTGGGCGATTTTGTAAGTACATAAAAAACTTCAATATTTGGCATCAAACATATTTCTGTTACTTTTACTAGCACCTCATAAATTCCACCATCGTAAATCATACCAGCATATAGATATATCTGCATATATTCTTTTCTTTATCTTTTACAAATCATGCAAATTTTGTACGCTTCACTGCTTGTGATTTATTCCAATATGAAATAATGTTCTTTTCATTTGAGGAGCCACTCACTACAAGGAAAAGACCCTCTAGCGGAGGTTATAAAGGAGGTTTTTAGTGTTATAAAATTGGCCAAAATTGTCAAAAATCCAATTTCTATAACATTCGTTTTTGGTAACGGAGGTTTTGGTAGAGCTTTTAACATAATTTCAACACAACTAAAAAAACTAGGCAGCCAGAGGTTATTACGTATGTTTTTATCATCGGTGCGCTACTAAAGTGTCAACGCACTGGTGCGTGTCATCTAGACGGTCGGCCCGGGGCGGTCGAAGGTGCATGCACTAGGAAATAAAGGTCTAAAACCGCATCGGGTGCACTGTAGATGATACAGTGCGTAGGGATGTTCTAATTGGTATTGGGATTTTTGCGGTGCCCATGGGTCGTATCAATGCACTGGTAGATAGTCTTATAGAAAGGCATTGGTGTGAAGTATTAGACAAACTCACTGATTTCTCTAATTCATATTGGTATTTGTGTGGTGCCCATAGGTTGTACAAATGCACCAGTGCATAGTATCGCAAAAACACACCGAGATTGATAATTTTTATTGGTATTTTTGTGGTGCCCATAGGTCATAGAAATGCACCGGTGCACTGTATCATACAAACTCATCGGTGTACAGTAACTAACATGCACCGATGTTCATTTTGTATTTTTTAGAAACATCGACCTGTGACAATGTAATTATTGTGATTTTTAAAAATTCATTATTCATCAAAAATCGACACATCTTATAACAGTATTCATATTAATTAAATTTTTATTAATGTATTTTAATGTGATGTTTGGATTAATTTGTTATATCATATCATAATTATTGTGATTTTTTAAAATTAATTATTCATCAAAAGATGACACATATCTTATAACAGTATTCATATCAATTAAATTTTTATTAGTGCATTTGAATGTGATGTTTGGATTAATTTTTTATATCATACCATCAAATTTCACATCTCTTCCTTATAATATTTAATCATCCATAAATTTAATTAGTGGTGTTACATTTCACAACGACAATGGAGAACGCAATAGAATAAATTAAAACATATTTTGTTATATATATATAAGACAGTCTTTGTCATACAAAATGGGATAATTATTAGTATCCCTTTGTCTTTCAATTGGGACACTATGTTCATTGCATTAAATAAAATGTATGATTTCACAGACAAATATTTCAAAAAATACAACACCTTTCTTTGATATCCAAACATAATGAACTGTTGTCACTGCTCAAGCTACTTCCATGACTTGAATTATTTTCAGGAATGTTTTGTTCACGATGTTGATTGTTTTCTTCTTCTTCACCTTCCATCTACAAACATAATAATAAACTGTAATGAGTGTATATACATTGGTGAGAATAATGAAAGTTGCAATATTAAATAATATACATTAATGTAACTAAAAAAGAAATGATGTACCATAGCAACAATTGACTCATGAACTATACACATTCTTTCAAAACCATGTACTATGCCATCTTTCAAGATTTCATCTATTGGCGCAGTTCCATACTTTGTTCCTGCAAGTTTTATACCCCATAAAAAATCATATATTTAATATAAATTATTTTTTGTTCTATTAATTATAGACGGAGCTAAGTAAAACAAGATCTATGGATGCTTACAAATTCCACAATTAATTCCTGATCTTCCAACATATACTCACAACCCATATTTAACCCAATTTCAATCAATTCGTCTGAGGTTATTCTTTGTATGTTAGCACCTGTTTGAAGACATTCAATGATGATTTTTGTAAAAAAACTTAAAATATACAAAAAAGAAATCTAGTTAAGTTTTTATAAGGAAGTAACAATTACTAACAAACTTAGATATCAACCCTTTTCTTCCTTGTTGTCCTGTTTTATGTGCTGAATGGGTTCCATTTTCTTTTCTTTTCTACAAGAAAATACTTGAAATTAATATTTAATTCTAAATTGTTTATTTATTGTACCTAATGATCGAAAAATTCAATGATTACATATTACATTTGAAGCATGTTTTTTTTTGAGATGGCTCCTCCTGTGATGCAATTTTGTCCATTTCTTTGACCATCTCCTTGTACACCTTTTTGGACATTCCTACTGGCATATTTATGATATCAGCTCATTCATCTTTTGAGATTTTCATAATCTTCCTGAAAATGTAACATAACAATAAACTATTTAATTTTTATATCAAGATATATGAAAAGTAAATATAACAAAAGTGATATTTATAAATGATATTTATAAATAATTCTAGAAAAACATTTAAGGAATATCACTTTTTCATTCCTTCTTTTTTGTTGTTGTACGTTTTTTCTATTAAATGTCTAACATGTCTCATTGAACAATTATCTGGAAACTCTTCCTGTAGTTTAGATAAAATTTGGTTCTTGGAATCATTGGATTGATTTTTGTATTGTAAGTGAAAAGAATGTCTATACATTCGTTCCACTAGATCCCTCAAACTTTTGTAAAAGTTTTTCCCCCTTTCGTTAACCTCCAGCACCACTCTAGATGAGCTAAGGAGAAATTCATTTTCATATTCATGTTATATTTTTTTCTTTTCTTAGAAAAACATTCCTTTTCTGAGTTGTTGGTCCTTGTAGAAAATTAAAAAAAGAAACTCATATTGGATCGATAGTATTTTTTCATTCACCTGATTCATCCTTTTGCTATTTTTCCATCAAGCTTTTACGCTCTTTTGGTCCTAGATCAGAAATAATTTTATCGAGCTTCATCATTTTGTGGCTCTGCATGATACACAGTAAACAATACATATTAGTTAAACTTACATATAGTTCAAAAATAATAATTTTGTAAAGAATTTACAAAGAACTTGCATTTTTTTTTATTTTCTTGATGTGTTATTATTATTTTTGTTACTTGATATCTTTTCAGCCATTTCTTTATCAATATGAAACCTGCACCGTGTCATTCATTAATATATTTTCTAAATAAATTATCAACTTTTCAGGTTAAAAAAATATATATCAAGAAACTGGTGCACTTTACATGGTGTACGCACCGACGTCGGTGCGCCGTGTTATTATAAATGCACCACCCAAATATTATAAAACAATACATGGTTCTCTATGTAAACAAGGAGCACCGGTGCATTACATGTTAACCACCACATCGATTAACACAAAAAAATAATGATAATCATCAAGTGTTAGTTTTTGTAGCATATGGAGTCGTGGAGGGGGCGGTGTGTCCTATTCTTATAAATGCCCCGTGCAAACAAGGGACCACCATACGATGCTCTCTGTCAACTAGGAGACCCCGTGCATTATATGTTACATGGTGCACCGATTAACACAAAATAAAAAATTGTTTTTTCCAAAAAATACATAAGCGGTGCACTATAATGAAATAGCGCATTGGTAATTCATAGACATAAGCTTCTAGATTTTGATCTCTAATTAAAATCCTCTTCCACCCCAACTCTCAGGGGGAATGGTTGATGTGCAAATGACGAAACTAGGGTTTTGTGGTGTAGTCTGAACACTGTAGCAAGCTCTGGCGGAGGGTAGGGGCCTTATAGCAGAGCTTCTGAGGTGTGGGTCAGCTCTAACCACTCGAATGAGACGAGCAGGGGCCAATGGGGCCCCGTCTTATAAAAAAATCACCTTGGACAAAGGAAAAGGTCCAAGTGAAGGGATGTAGATTGTCGGGTCAGAAACTACAGGAAATGATGAGCTGGGTAAGAAGAAGGAGAGCGGGACGACCAAAGAGATATTGGGTCAGAAGAGGTCAACTGGTGTTAAAATAATGGAGAATAAAGATAAATAATGCCCTAATTCAGATCAGGAATCTCTTGGGATAGAAGAAGGGACAAAAGATGTTGTAGAAAATCAAGCCCAACCCCAAGAGGGCTTGAATCTGTCAGGATCTTCCACAGAGAGTAAAAAATAGGGGGAGAACGGTCGTTGCAAGCTGAAAACCTTAGAAAGTCTTCGGGTCATCATTACAAATCCTCAAATGTAGGATTATAGGGACCATATGGCAATACATTCATTGATTTGCAAATTTATGGGCTTTTGGCCAGCTGAAAAATCCTTGTGCCTTTGGATAAAGCAACAATGGAAGCCAAAAGGAGATGCCAGGCTCCATCTTGGGGCTCAGGGTTTCTTTACGGTTGTTTTTTCAAATATGGAAGACAAAGATCTTATCTTCAATGGGGGTCCCTATTTCTATGCCTCGGTAGGTCTTTATGTGAGGTCATGGACGCCTAACTTCGCCCCAGAATAGGAGACCTTCACGCATGTGCCAGTATGGATATGAATTTCTCTCTCCCTATCGACTATATGAGACCTTCGGCACTCGAACATATTGGAAACAAGCTGGGAAAGTTTTTCCAAGCCTCAGAGGCTACCTTGCAAAAAAGGTACACCACCTGTGTGAGGATCTGTGTAGAACTGGATGTCTCAGGGGCTCTGCATGAAAGTATGTGGCTTGAATTTAGAGATGAAGTTTTATTTCAGGCCATTGACTATGAGCAGATTCCTTTCCGCTGTCGTAGATGTCATGAGCATGGAAATCTGTTAAGAGAATTTCCTCTAACAAATCAAATAGAAAAGAGTAAGGAAGGAGCGACTAAAGATCAGGAAGGCTTTTCCTGCCCAAGTAGGAGACAAAGAGAAAACCGGACAAACCAGCTTAAAATAGGGATATCAAATAAGGGCACTGGAAATGCCTTTGAAGTTTTGGGATCTAAAGATGAAACAGTAGAAGAATCCCATTAGCGAGACTCTATACCAGAGACTTTGGGATCTCTGAAGCAGGCATCCCTAGATCTGAACAGGATCACTTTGGAAGATACCCCATAAGGCATCGGTTATGATGAAGATGCAGAGGGAGATGCAGAAATGGAAATAAGTGAAGAAGAAATGGAGGACCTTGAATTGGGGGATATCCTAGAATGAGAAGGAATGGACCTACACACTATTGTGGAAAATTGGAAGAAAAGAGGATCGGAACAATTCCCGACAGAAGAAGTGGACAAGATCAATTTCCTCTTTCTGGCCCATCAGGAGGCAGAGAAGAAGGGTTAGAAAAGAGGGTATGGGGCGAAAAAGGGTCTAGGAATCAAATTCCAAGGATTGCATCAGACGAAGTAGAAGGCCAAGCATAGGCGCAAGAGAGGAACAAAAACCAACAACGAAGCCCTCTAGGAATTAGGTCAAATGCTCACAAATTCAGGTAAGATGAAAGCCCTTGAGGCTTTCACCTCCTCTTCTTAACTTATTTTGTTTATTATGAAGATCTTATCATGGAATGTTAGAGGGCTAAACATCCAAAGGAAAATAAGGCTTCTGAAGAAGAAATTCAGAGCTAAAAACCTAGATATGATCTTCCTACAAGAAACTAAATGTTCGAGTAAGAAGATGCAAGAGATAAGTAGGAAAATTGGGAAAAGAATGGACTACTTGGAGGTGGAGGGAAATGGGATGGAATGAGGTCTGGTAACCTTTTGGAAGCCCCACTCGTTCCATCTGGTTAGTGCAGAAGCAACAAGATATTATGTATCCTTGGAGATGCAAATTATAGGAGAACCTGGCACATATTTATGTACTAATGTATATGGACCCCAAAGATTAGAAGAAAAGCTGCTTCTACTAGATCACCTCTTAGATCTACAACTTAGATAATCTAGTGTTAAAGAGATCTTTGGGGGGGATTTTAATATGATAACCTTGTTAAGAGAAAAGAAGGGGGGATTGAGGAGGCTCAACCGGGATACATAGGCTCTCTATAATTTCATTAGGTCCTCCAGGCTTATTGATATTCTCCCAAAAAACAGCTTGTACACATGGAATAATAAGAGTGGAGGGGACAGGTAGATTGCCTCAAGACTAGATCGTTTCCTCATAACTGAATATATCCTCCTGGAGGGAGTCACAGTGGAGTCAGACACCATTCCAAGTGGGGGCTCTGACCACTAGCCCATCACCCTGAATGCTGCTATTTCAGGCACTCCTAAAAATAGGCCCTTCAGATTTGAGAGATTCTTGCTTGACCACCCTGATTTCAAATCAAAAATTAAGAAATGGTGGCATAAAACCCTTATGATTACGGGTACGAAGATGTTTTGTCTTCAAGCTAAACTGAAACATATTAAGGCCTGACTTTGGACTTGGAACTAAGAGGTGTTTGGTACAATGTTCAAGGGGAAGATTGTCTTGGAAGAACAACTGGAACGACTGCATAGGGCTTGGATCAATGAGCAAATTTCCTAGGAGTCCGTCCATGTTGAGAAAAACCTCATGAAACAATGGGAAGAAAGATGTTTGCAGGAGGAGATCCTGTGCAAACATAAATCTAGGGTCCAATGGCTTAAGGAAGGGGAAAATAATACAAAATTTTTCCACAGATCTGCCATAGACTATAGACGCACCAACAAGATCATCTATTTAAAAGATATACAAGGGAACTCTTATGAATCACATAAGGACATCTCCACCTTGCTGGTCAACCAATTTTCTCAAATTGCCACAAAACCAGATATGGACAGAGAAGGGGCAATTCGGGAAGTTGTGGCTTCCATCCCTAGTGCAACGAAGTGGAACAAGCGAGACACCTAATAATGAATATGCAAAAGACGAAATGATCACTGACGGAGGGCTGCAAGGGCCGACTCTAACACAGTCCTTGTAGGTAATGCAATCTTCCAATTTTGAAATTTTTATACTGCAATTGCATTCTATGCTAAGTTGCTTTAACATAAATTTCACGGTCGATTACTTAGAGACAGTTAAATATGAGTAACGTTTTTTTATTTTTATTTTAATTCTCCAGTATTTGCAAGAAATGAAGCTAAAGTCATAAAAAATTGACTTGATAGTTGTGATGTCAGAAAGTTAGGCGGTTTCATACTGAAATTTCTAACGAAGAATATTGTTACTAAGGTTGATGACTGTTAGAGTCCCTTTGAGTACAATGAAACACTATCTGCAATTGGTATCATCTGTATATCACATTTTGTTAGTGTTTAAAATGGAAATATAGAATATAACTGATGGCAGGGTAAACCCATAGTCCTGGTTTTCTCATTACTTCAATCTCAACCTATTCTTATGTCGAGGACTGGCAAATTAAACAAATAATTCTGAGAGCTTTAATATCTCAAATCTCAGAGATTTGAGATATTAATTTCAAGGTTTATTATGTGCATGTAATATCTCATGCAATACCATCAAATTCATTCTTCTTTCCGGGGAGCTCTACTCTCAACCTACTATGCTTCCTTTTAACTAACAAATTAAATACACCTGTGTATATTAATATCTCACTATGAGATTGAGATATTAATTAAATATCCTCTTTTGGTTAAAACCCTGTATTTCATATAAACCCATCACCCTTGGCCGATACATACATACACTTTTTATGTTAATGGTTGGCTGGGATTGGAACACGGTCCTTATTACAATAGTGCTTGACCACAAAAAACATATAACAAGGCGGACCACACTAGCCTTTAGTGATACCATTCATTTTATAACCAGGGGCTTTATATAATGTTCGGGCTACACATATATTATTAAACTTGTGTCAATGCGACCAACATTCCATACCATGGTTAAAACTGTAAACCGTAGTTAGGACAACGACAATCAACATATATATATGCGTGGGGCCCAGTGCCTACGACCCTTCCACATCCAACAGTGGATAATACGTCACACGGCTTCGATGATCCAACGATCCAATTGGATATTGCACGAGTTAATTGCACGATCATTAACTCGCGATGAGAGTGGTTTTCTAAAACTACTTAAGTCCATGTGTCAGCCCATGGAATTGATTGCATCTAAATGGGGAATACAACTTACCGTATAAAGGCAGTGCAATATGTCGGAAACCCCTCTTTACTGTGCGGCCCTCACGGTTCTGACTACTCTTGCTCAAGGTTCCACCTGACTTCAAAATTGAATCTTGCCTAAAGAATACAGTTCAATATCTACTCTCCCTCAATTCTCGCTCGGAAACGAGGAATAAAAATTACTTGCATCCTTCATGAACCCTCATTGATTCCCATTGGTCTATTCACATGAGGTTAGAGCATATTCGGGATTCAATTGTCAACAATTTGCAAGGTGTGGCTTCCATACAAAATCCAACATCGATTAATACAGGACTTCAACCTGTACTATCTATGCACTCCCTCATGGAACTTACACACACAATTCATATATTAGTTTAACATAGGTTTACCACGTAGTTAAGCACCGAGACTCATAAAAAAATCAACAGCTCATCGGATACCGAGTACCATTCAAGCCCTCCGGTTACACAGGACATCATTCAACTCAACTACAGAGATTATTCACACAAATATTCAAGGCATTCCACAAAAAATTTAAATCAATCAATACAAAAATACTCAAGGTATTCTTCCACAGAGTTAAAAAACAAATGCACAGTTATACTGAGACAAATTCCTCATTTATACAGTGACCAAACTTACAAGCTTTTAGCCAGCCAGATGTTCAATCGATTGGCCCTTCTCTTCTACAGTTCCATGCAGCCTATGAAGTTCTCTATGTAGGTCTCCCAACTCTATCATATAGGTTTATTTTTATATCAATTACAATGAATCGATTCAAATTTCTCGATGACTCACAAACTCTTCAAATTCCTACAGTTCCAAATAAGACTAATGCTCTGATAGAAAGAGACGGACTACCTCTTCCTATGCCCACTAATCATTCGTTCAGTTACATTTTCCTCTACAAATTAAATAAATTAGCTCAACTATGGATAATTTCATCGGGAAATAAAACATGAGACCCCCCTTTACATTTATTTATGTACAAAATTTGTCTTGGGTCTAATGCTCCTGCATCGATAACATTGTCATCCCTATTGTTTAAATTTCATACTTTATAATCTCCTAAAGCAAGCAACTAGACACAAACCACATGTAAAACATATCAACCATGCAATGCACAACCATGGTGGTATTTTTGATCAGCTGTAAACTTGATGACATCTTTTCTGAGATTCCCTAGGTCATATTCACTGGCTAGTTGGAAGAGTGCTTTGTAATTTGTTTAATAACAGTTATGTTAGCTAGACTCTTTAATGCACTAGCTAATGAAAATTTTTATAAATACTCTACTGTCATAGTTTTGGATATCCTCATATGCTATTTCAGACTCCATATTCACTCTCTGTTGGGCCCTAAATATCCAACATCAGCTACACTCTATTTCTTTCTCGCAATCTGAAAAACTCAATGGCTGATGTATGTGGATTCAACAAATTTGGTTCTTAAGCTTCTGGATCATGTCCACAATTTTTTTGGACTGGAATGGTTGCCAAAAAATTAAAAAAAAAAAAAATTAAACACGGGATATCATCTGTATATCACATTTCATTAGTGTTTAAAATGGATCTCGATATAAAGTTAAATGTCTACTAATTGTTGATTTCACTAGCAAATCCAAATCCATTTATATTCAATCAACTTGAGAATTTGCACATGAAATTCAGTAATGAAAAAGGTAGAAAATGGCAGGTCAGAGAAAGAGAGAGCTTGCCACAGAAGATGGAAAAAATAATCTATTAATTTACAAGAATGGACTCCAACAAAATGAAAAACCAAACTCAGAAAACTACCAAGTATCCATTCGGTTTATACACAATTCTACTAACTACTACAGGTGATTGAGATGAAAATTAGCACCTTTACAAAGAGCTACACATGGCTAATTTTTCATACCACCCATTGGTCGCTCCCATATCAGCCATAATTCTAGCCCAGGTAGTGGTGATTTATAAAAATGGGTCCCTTTGAACGCTTCTAGCCATAGTAGAAACTTAGAACATATCGTGTAGGATTGAAGCTAGCAAGTACCACTAAACATACAATGCACAAACATATACTATTCATGTTAGATAAAAAAAATAACACATAACAAACATTGTATAGTTAGCAGAACAGAAAACTTGAAAGTTCAAAACCAAATTTGAAAAGACTGAAAGAAATATACATTTGCAAGCTCTCTGAATCACTTACAGAATGGAAAGAGAATAATAATAAAGCCAATACGGTAGAGGAAAAAAATTTTCTTATCCAAGAAGGGTAACACTATAGCACATGCACAGAAATATCTGAAGTATTACAGATAAAAGTATAGAAACAACTTAAAAAATGGAACCTTATTTCAGTTCAGATCTAATAAATTTTATCAAAAGAAACTTACCATCATAGCCTAGAAAGTTCAGGTAATGGTAGTAAGAGAAGGCTACCATAAAGAGAAAAATTGAGAGTAAAACAAGAACGAATCCTTGTGCAACCAAAATCAATTTTAAGGCAGTCGCGACACATCTTGCATCAGAAAAATCAACAAAACATAACAGTAGAGGTTCTCCACCAGGCTGCGAAGCTCACAAGATAGCCAACATTTCATTAGACCTCGTTAAAATAATTTGAGTTTATATCTATCAATAAATAAACAAAATATACTCTGCTTCAATAGCAAACAAGCATTTATAAAAACTTGACACATAAATTAAGATCCAAGCTATCATTTTTAAGCTTAATTTATCAATGAATACTCAAAATTTAGACTGTGCTTACACGTCTAGGCTCCTTTTTTACCAGTCAAACTTCTTTGAAACCAATGAATGGACGGAAAATTTCTGTTGTCAGGTTAAGAAAAAACACTCTAAAGGACAAGCATACATGCATGACCAGATAAAAATCAAGACACTCTACACAACTGAAAGCCTACCTAAAAGAAATCAATCTTCATACCGAAGTAGCATATATTCAGTTTCACAATGACCTAGTGTCATCATGTACTCAACAAGTCAATTTTTGCAGTGTCATACAACCTCTAGCCTCAAACATCTTTACAAGTGAGCATTTCATGTCCAATTTAGAACAAACCTTTTAGAGATTTTACTAAAATCAAGTTACATTCTAATGCTCATTTAATATAGAGATTAATATTCTGAATCTATGATGTTACTATTGTTGCTATTATTTTTATTGTACTTGTGCCATACCCAACTCCACTAATAGTAACAGAAATGTTGAATCCTGATCAGTCTCCATCCATGGGATTTTAATGGCCCTTAGATGTGATATTCACATGCCAAATTGAACCATTTCATAGAATGACTCCACTGCATATTACTGCCTTCCAGCTATGGCTGAGTATCAATTTTACCAATTTGGCCAGCACCTGAATATAATCCTAATTACATCAAATTTCAAAATTTGAGCCTAACCCTAAGTGCATAAAATTCTGCAAAACCCACTTACGCAACATAGTTTAGGAGGGGTTAACATGCCTATGAAGTATTTAAACATTGTTGAGGGCTAAGAATAGTTGGACTTTGCCAACTAACCAAACTCACTTTTGACCACTTCTAGTAACTTTAGCCTGTAGATGCTCTCATAAAAAGAAAGCAGGTGGTCTAATAAAAGGAAGGGGACTGGTTGCGTGTTTCATTCCCTTTTTTTTGTCAGCTGAAAGCTTTCCAAGAAGAATAAATCTATTGAAGCATGAAACTGATTTTGTTGCTGCCCCAACTACCACTGATATACATCACAATGTGTCATAGTTTACTGTAAGCCTCTATTGAGAGTGGGCAGCACTAAATCCAAGTAATTCCCCTCATCCCTTGAAAGACACCTCTAAATATAAGT
This sequence comes from Pinus albicaulis, assembly GCA_034641835.2. Taxonomy (NCBI): domain Eukaryota; kingdom Viridiplantae; phylum Streptophyta; class Pinopsida; order Pinales; family Pinaceae; genus Pinus; species Pinus albicaulis. The sequence continues at coordinate 193,169,509 of CM076576.1, forward strand.
AGAAATTTTAAATAGTTAGTAAAGGAAAAGTACAAAGATATAACAGATCTGAGTTGAGCCAAAAACCTGTGCATTCACAACAAAACTGGGATGGATAAAACTTAAAAACAATTATGGACTTTGAAAAATAATAATCTTATGCATACAAAACGAAAGAAGCATTGGCATACTACTATGTTTACAAATTTAAGGACAGGCAGAGTGAGTCTTCGGGCAACACAGTTACATGTGGAAACCCTAGATCCTTGTACCCACAATATCTAGTGACTTATAAAATGATTTCCAAAACAATGCCTTTGCAATGCATGTGAGAACACCACCTATATAATGAGGGAGATGTAATATTGTCTGAGAAGCAGATTTATACAGAGTGGTCCAAGATTGTGTATTTATGGAAGATACAACTGATTTTGGCATGAAACATGTATCCAAGATTTCAATGTGCCTTATTTTAGAGCCCATTGATGATTTAATATGAAACCTAAAATTTCAAAACAAACACATTGAAATCATAGGATCTCCATCACGAATATCATAAATATTACCTGTCTTTTGGGCACTGGTAGTAGATACCATATTAATATTCTTCTTCTGTATCTTCTTGATATTCATCCAACTGATCGACATCTATATCAACATATGATTTAGAAACGGTGTTGAAATGATCGACCATGTCATCATCATCATCAATTATGTCATTTTCAATAATATCCTCATCGACATCATCATCAATAATTGTTTCCTCATCTCCTATGCCTGGTTCATCTTCTAAGATATCTTCTTCATCTGTCCATGCATCTTCCTGCTCATCTGCCACTGCATCATCTTCTTCTTGATAAATATCATCTTCTTCCTCTACAGTATACTCTACTGGCCTTCCTCTTGGATCATATCTAATAGCAAATGACCATTCCTTCTCACCTGGAACCTCTGAGTAAAAGACTTGTTCGCATTGGCTTGGAAAAACATAGCGATCTTTCCCTGCTTCAAACTGCGATGTTTTAACCATTGGAAATCCATTGTCATGTTGAATAAGTGTTCTATCATCATCACGTACATTCATTCGTAGCCTATACCATTTGACGTCGAACAAAACTATTTTGAAGGAATTAAAGTCACACTCAACTATATCATCTAAGAACCCATAATATCTATTTTCAAATTCTCGAGGATGTCTGTCACTCCTGGAGGAAACATTAGTGACCTGGAATACTGCAGTTATCCCACTATCAGAATTTTTCCTGTTATCATCCAACTTTTTAACGCGAAATTTACGACCATTGCACCACATAGCCTTGTGGTGTTTCAACTGCAATATGCCAAACATGAAAAAGATGCATTCTCAATTAATAATTAATCATATAATTTACACAGCATGAAAATTAACTAAAAAATCAAACTTGTTGTCACATTATAAATATAGTATAAAATAAGTAATGAATAAAATAGGTGAATTAATTGCTTACCTTTCTATCTTTAAAACCATATGCTAAATCGATTTCCCTGTCCATAACGTTTCCATCTCCACTATGATACGCTTCTCTAATCAATTCACATGGTAGTTGCCATGATAACCTACCGTCGTTACGTGCTTTACATGTTTCAATCCATTCACTCATCCACTCAAGATTGTTTGCAATGTATAAAAGTAGTGCCTCATAATCTTGAGCACCTGAATAAAAAAACAATAATTCACCAAAATTAATAAATATTACTTATAACCATGGTAAATTATATTAATTAATAAACTATGAAATAATAAGACCTAAATGAATATAATGATCATATACATGATGTAAAAAAATGAAAAATTATATGTATTATACATAATAAATCTTTTACCTCTCACTTTCTTCATTCTAACTTTTCCCAACAGGTGCTCCATTTCAAATTTTTTGATGGAGTTCACATCCCAAATGCAATCCACCGCCTTCATGGCTGGTGCAGCTAATATAGGAAGATAATGACTAATATACACCATGGATTGATATACCAAATATCCCTCCACCATAGAACCCTCAGGTCGTGCTCTTTGTCTAACCAAAGCCTTCAAGGATTTCAGGTGCCTCTCGACCATCCACATTGACCTTGTGTGTACTGGTCCACACATTTCAATCTCCTCAACTTGGTGTATCAAGTAGTGTTCTTGGGCATTGAAAAATGTTGGAGGTAGATACTTTTGCATTTCACACATTAGCCGAGGAATTTCTCTCTTCCATTACTTTATTTCATCTTGATGAATTTCTTTCAATGACAACCACCTGAAAATCATTATGCAAGGTTATTTCAATGAAACATAATATATATTTCATTACAAGTAAATTATTAATCATTTCATTAAGTATGAAAAGAAATTGTATCAATTAGATTTTGCATATAAATCAAAACTACTTACCTCATGTATTTACTAATACCATATATAACTTGTTTGACATTGTTGTCGAAGTCGTTTGGGAGAGATATAGGTAGAACATACTATAACAATAAAAAATGAATCGTTATTTATTTCCAAATTAAACAAAAAAAAGGAAAATTTAAAATATGTATTCAAGCAATAACATACAAAAACGTATACCAAAAAAATTACCTTAACAAAGGTATGCCAATCATGTGTTTTCACCCCACTGAAGTCACCTTTTTTCGTTAAGATATTATTTATGTTTGAAGCAAAACCTGTTGGAAATTTAATTCTTCTAACTACCCCTTTTACATCATTGCTTTTTGGTTCTGTTAATAACCATGGAATATTATTATAATTTTGACCTCCATTGTTATTTGATCTGTCGATCATGCTTTTCATTGCATGATTCGATTTCTCGATGTCAGCACAAATTTTTTCAATTTTATCTCTATCATGTGCACCATCTATGGTTCGCCATAACATTTCTGTCACATTCTTCCCGACATGCATTGTATCAAACAAATGAGCTATTTTTAGGTCCTCATAATAGGGAAACCTTGCGAATTGAGAAGGATAACATTTCATTCCAGGTGGAAGTACAATATTAGTACCTTCACCGCAACAATGACCTTGATATCAAAGAATAAAATAAATCAGAACAATATTAATTATAAAATACAATAAAATAAATTCATTAGTTAAAACAAAAATTCCAAACATTACATAAACAAATAATATATATATACACAAATTACGTACCAGCTGCTTGATGATTATTAATTCTATTATATTCCAACATCCACAACTTAGGTGTCATTCTTCGTGTTTTTAATCCAGTTTCTTCTTTATCATTGAAAAGATGTTTTTCAGTAGTACGGTACTTATGGTTCCTAGAGAGGAAGTGCCTAAACTCATCAAACACCATATTTCTTAAGTCCGACGAATGACAATACTTCATCTTAGGGCCACAAACTAGACATGCAAATCTACCCTTTGTTTGAAGACCTGCAATAGATGGATCAATAACAATTAATATATTATGAGATCATTTTTAAAACATGCAATATGGTATATCTAATTTAGATAATTATGTATTATATTAAAGTGCAACGAAATATTACATACCAAAAACATGTGTTAGTCCTGGGGCATCATGAATTGTCCATACAAGCATTCCACGACATTGAAATCTCTTCTGCTTGATTGGTTTAGTGATGTCATACATAGTGATGCCATGCCATAACTGTATTAGCTCATCGATAAGAGGCTAAATATATACATTCATATCTTTGACTTGGTACTTACCTAATTGTTCAAAATTACGGTACATAATAATTACTACCATTATATATGTATATATAAGTAAGTAAATAAATAAAATATATATTTATGCAAACAACGAGAGAAATGAAAATGTTACATTCAAAAAAATAATGTATCAAATACCTGGAATAATCATAGTCAACATTATGTGCTCCCTCTTTATTGACATCCAAGGAGGAATGTTATTGTTGATAACGAAAATAGGCCACAATGAGTAAGTAGATATAAGCTCTCTGAATGGATTAACACCATCAGCTGCCAATGAAAGCCTGACATTACGAGGTTCATTTTTAAAATATACATATTTTTCCTCAATTTCTCTAAATGTAGAACCATCTGCAGGCATTCAAAGAACACCATCTCCACTTCTATTCTTTGAATGGTAATCCATAAACTATGCTATGTTGTTACACCTGAACATTCGTTGCAAACGTGGAATTATGGGAATATGACGAAGAACATTTTGAGGCACCTTTTTGGTTAGTTGATCTATTCGATATCTATTGGTACCACATTTCGGACATTCTTTTTTCAATGCATGTTCTCCGTAATATATAATATGATCTTTAGGACATGCATCTATAGTGTTATATTCCATCCCAAAGTGTTTCATAATAGCACGTAGATCTCAATATGTTCGAGGTAAAGTATTTGGCGATGGTAACAAATATTCACCCAACAATCTACAACATAAACAAAAACTAGTTAATGTAAAGATTATTAATCATATATATATATGGACCGGTGGAGCTAATGAACTGGGTTTCGAACCGGAACCAGTCTAACCGGTAGCAGTCAGATCTCAATGAACCGGTTTTAAAAAAAATACATTAAATAATTATTTTTTAATAAAAAAAAAAAAAACTATTTTTAAGATTTGCAACCATGATTCCAAGCCAATAGAGACAAAATATAAAAAATTTTCTCATTTATATACCATGCAAAGGTGAATATATCAAAATGGCACCAAGTGCAATACATATCATCGAAAAATACATAAGCAAACTTGTTGAAGTAATGTATCAGGTTTCTCTTATATTATTCACTGTGTTTTATTGCTGAGTTAATATTATAATATACAATCTTTCCTTGCTCAGATCTATTGTCAATTCATTGTATCAGCCTTAAAGACAATTATGGGTTCAATATATAGATATTCGACCAACATTTTGAAGATCTTGTATTCTTCATTATCTATGTTTGCTTGGCAATAAATTTCTAGAAAAACATCTACAACACTTAGAGGTATTGAATTGGTTTATGAAACCCACTATTAGTGCTATTTGTAACAAGTTGAGAGAGCATTACAACTTCAACAGTCTTCTCACAATGTGTTTGACGAAATTTATCACTGAAAAGATTCATTAAAACCCAGAAAACTCAGTGGCTAGTTTAGTGCATTTCCAAGCGGGAATTTTCTAGTGGTCAATTTATTATTGCCAGTCACATTTTCATTAGGTTGTATGTTGTTGTCCCTTGAGTGGCGTCAGACCATTTGCATCAGTCTTGATGCCATGATCAAATTGCTTGTATGCTGTGTGAAAGGTTTTGTATTTATGCTACTGCTATGTGTGAGCAGAGAGAGAGGGTCTGACAGTTCCTAGCTGAGTGTGAAATAAGGTTGCTGCTGATTGTTTTGAGAACAGAAATTGTCATCAAGTACACTTGATGAGTTGCATGCTGCCAGGGATTTTATGCTAGCCAGCCTTGTATTTATCATTCATCATGTGTATTGTTGTTGCTATAAGGTATTGAGTATGAGTTATTAGACAAGTTTGTTGCTAGTATAATAGAGGAATTTTCAGCTCATGGAGGAGCACCTAACCAATCGGTTAAGTACGGAACTGGTTGGTTTATGCATAAACCGGCTGGTTCCATACTTAACCAGCCAAAACAGGTGAGAAGAGGCTATTGACAGGGTTGCAAGGCCGATTCTAACCGGCAGCCCTCCTGACCGGTCGCTTTTGAAAACTATGATATATATATAAGTTATTATTTTACACATTTATTACAACTAAAAAAAGGGAAAATAATCAACATTTACATATATGTGATCATATATAGATATTGCATACCTTATGAGTTGTGTCATACATCTGTTCGAAAAATTATTCATAACCTTTAAGTTCACCAGCAACAATGTAGCAGAGAGAAGAGTTGCATTTGAGTGTTCAAAAAGTCTTTCAGTTGACCTTTCAATAAGAGGTACATCATAAATATCGTCACTGCTATCGCCACCATCATCATCTGACTCACCATACAAGTCTTGGAGCATTTGATTTGTCCCATCATTAATGTGAACTGTCTCATTACTGTCATCATGATCTACCTGCATGGGACCATTAAAATTACCTTCATCATTCGCTTCATGTTCTTCACCTTGTACAACATCATTTCCAATACTAATATTTGCTGCAATATTCTCTTGTACTGGTGCAACATCATCTAATCTACTACTATTTAGCTGTGGAAGCTGGTTGATCATCTGAAAAAAGTTGGGGGGCAAATGTGCCTTTATGAAAATTAAAAACATTAATAATTAAAAATTAGTGCGCATATAAAAAATATTAAAATAATATAAAATTTTACGATATAATCAAAATGAAGATAGAGAATGAAGATAGATAATTAATTACCACGGGACGATAGTCATTTGATCCACCATCAATATGCCCATATTTCCTACAATGAATTTTTGATGTTGCTATTAAAACTCTAACATTATTTCTCATACAACATTTTTACAAGGGCAATAAACTCTACCATCACCCCTTTCACCCTTTTGAATTTTTTTTCCACCTCTAATGTTTTCTTCCATTGATGCAAATTATCCTATAAAGAAAATAATAAATCTCTCTGAATGGTGTAGAAAACCCAAGAATTTTTGAACTCAATGAGAGCTCAATATATAAGCAAAAAGAAAATAAAAGTGGGCTTTTTACAAATTGTGAGCTTTTTACAAAATGTGGGCTTTTTAAAAAATTGTGGGCTTTTTACAAAATTGTGGGCTTTTTACAAAATTGTGGGCTTTTTACAAAATTGTGGGCTTTTTTTATTCTAAATGTATTTTCTGTAGAATACTAAACATATTTGTCCAAAATTTGACATGCAAACTGTAGTTCTACTATGTTTGGAAAATTTGAGGTTTATAAAAGATAAACTGCAAACAGAATTGTACCACTATGATAAAAATCTGCCAGAAGCATTCCTTCTGCTTCACAAATGTGGAAATACCTTAAGAATGCTTATAGTTGATATAAATATTAGAGCATGGCAGTTAAATGTAGTAGTTATGCTAAAATACTGAATAACAGCTTGAGAGTTCTCTTCAGATACTGTACAAATGCACCAAATTAAAGCTGTACCATTACTAAAGATAAATGGCCAAAAATAGTCAATTTTGACACCATGAAGTTATGTCTTTCTTGATAGAAAACTAGGGATAGGATGGAATATATGAGAGAAATAAGTTCCAAGGACTAAAAAAACAAGACCAACATAGTTCTGCCTTGAATCAGAGACAAAACAAAGCTGCCCAAAAAAGTGTTTGAGAGCACCCATTGAAGCTCCTATATATAGCAGAGTCAACACTTTCCTATTGAACAATTTTGTATAGTAAAAGCCACAGCAAGATCAGATAGCCACGATCCTAAATGAGAACCAGATCCAAAGCTAAGATAGATCCACGTTTAGCAGAACAAGACAGCCATAGCAAAGGATCTGACCATAGAACCAGATCATGAGATATAGCAGATTCTTGCTTCCACTGTGGAAATGTAGAAACTGTACAAGGGCTTTGCTTCCAATAGATTTCATTGTGACAGTAATTTATATGGTGTTGTAAGCACTCATTAGTAGAATCTTAAAGCCATTCTGGAATTCTTTTAACCTGGAGAGGGTTTTCTTTGGTTATAAATCCTCATGTTCAAATTCCATTGTGGATTGGTTGTGTTTGATATTATGTTTTTACTGTCTGCAGTTGAATTTTTGCACAGAAAATTATCAGTCTAAAGCGGATCAATTTTGCGATGTTTCTTTTTCTTCCTATTGTGAAGTATTTCGCTTAGAACTCTACTCATTGTAATAGAGGTCTTGGGCATAGAACAGGGGACTTGGGTTTTTTGGAATCAAACTTCAGGTTAAGATGCTCATCTGAAGAATGGCACAGTGAGCCTTAGCATGGAGTTGGGAGTACCAATTTGAAGTGCAGGTAGGGCATTGTAAAATAGACCAGTTAGATTTCTGGACCCTAATACAAAAGTTTCTTCTTCTTTCAAAACGTGTTTCTCGTTTTCTGTAACAAATGTGGGTCTTGTTCTTGTTTCAATTGGGGATGGATTCGCATTTTTTATTGCTCCAGATGATCACACTCTAGGTAGCCCTGGAGGCTATTTGGGGGTGATGAGTCCAATAGGTCTCAATGAACTATTGCCCTCGCCGGGGAATACTATTGCAGTGGAATTTGATACTATTTTGGATGTTGAATTCCATGATCCTAATGGAAACCAATACCTTTAGCTCCAGTACCTGTTCACAAAAGAGGGTGCCATAGTAATTCATGCATGAGGAGAGGGTGAATTGCAGGCATTGCAACAGGAGGTGTTGTTGTTGTTGCATTGGCCACTAGATTGTTTGTCTGGTTCTGTTACAAGCGCAGAGTATTGAAAAGGACAGAAAATTTAGTTCAGATATTGTGAAATTGCCTCGGAAATTCACCTACAAAGAGCTCAACAATGCTACGAAACACTTTTTTTGAATGTGATTGATAATTGATAATTGCACGCAAGGGTAATCCCCTTGTGAAATCCAAATTTCTGAGCATTTTCTAAAACTTTATGACGGAGTCATTGTAATGAACAAGCGCCTAGGTCCATATTACGTCCAAATCTATAAAGCACCAAGAACTATAAAAAAATTCACAGTATCTACGAACTAAGAAGAAGAGGTAGAAAATGTATTTTTCTTCCCTGTTCGAATAGTGGTTGGGGTTTACCACGGCAAAAAATTGACAGAGCCCATGCAGCATTTCTTATCATTGAAATTTTGGCAGTATCATTTAACTGGGAAAGCACCTACCTCAGAGCTCCATGACTGAGGGAAAGATCCCTAAATGTTGCAGAGTCTCCAACAATATTTCCCAAAGCCCAAACAACGTTACACGAACACCAGTTGAACTCAAATTTGGGCACTAGTTTTTTAAATCAAATTCCAAAATTACAGACATATAAAGATAGTTGGGAAGAATAATTTTATGCATCTAAAATAAACGTGCTACCTGTTCTCGAACATTATCATTCCCAGAGGTAAGAAGTTCCACAAATATAGGCAGCTCCGTAATCAATCACAACCTTTGTATTCTCAGAGGTTCCAAAAAAACCCAAATAGGGTCAACCCTACTATAGGAGGAATGGCCTGCAGTAAGAACTTACCATTTTGCAAGAGCTGAGGGTGAATGTTGTTCTGCAAGAGCTGAGGGCGAATTTTGAGGGTGAATGCGTGCGTGATATCAGACGTTAATGTAGTTTTTTAAAAAATTATTTTTATGTAGCACGCATTTGATTTTTTCATTTCAAATCATTTTTATTTACATTTGATTTTTGCATTTCTAATACAAGTGACAAACAAATTTCTACAAGAGGTTGAAATTTTTACTAGAATAGCCATGAAAGACTAATTAAAATGGCTTAAAATGCAAGTGGAACTTCAAAATAAATGTAATTGAAGGTTCTCCCCACTAAATTTTTGCAAAAGTGCTTACATTATTTAAGTTATCTAGGATATTTTTTTTTATTACACAATCTAAATTAAATAATGAAATAGTTGGGTAGTATTATTGTTTCAAATTAGGACACAATTTTCAAATGGTGATGAAGTTTCATGTGATGATTAAATAACAATATTCTCCTTTCCTATCCTTGAAAAACTATACAAGGTTCCCTACTGCCACATGAAATCCTAACTCATGTAGCAGCATAGGACCAGTCCTCCATTTTTCCCGTCATAAGGCATTTTGCACGTATTTGAGGACTAGAATTTGTGGATTCCCATTTTTCGTGATGTGCTAAGAAGGATAGAAGACTTAATTTTGACGTTTGAAATTTTTTCAAAAACGTTCTTACGCCCTTTAATTTCCACTTACCAATAATTTTGCAACACTAGTCCTCTTCGCAATTGCAAGGCTGTACTCAAAAAGTAAGGAAAGTTACTTTTTTGGCTCACACAAAATTAAAAATTTAATAAAGGAATTACCACTTATCATTATTGATATTTTAAAATTAGAATCAATTTAGTTTTCCCCTTCCTATTACAAAAAGTTCACAAATCCTTTCTTTTACATAAAACACCAAAGAAAGAATAAAGCCCATTGCCCTGCAAACTTCCAAGGTTGTGATTAGTGAAGCAGTGAAAAAGTACGGCTATAGCACTAAAAAATTAGAATGCCAATCCGCCCCAACATGAAGTAGTGTTAATATAGCTGGTGGCTTGGCTTGATGGTCAAACAGTGAATTACACAAGCACAAAATAAAATCTTTAGGCGTCTAGTTCCTTACACTCGCACTCTCAAGGCATTCAGACTTAGGCCGAGCTCAATATTGGCTCTGAGGAAACTAGATTGGCTCATTAACCTGCCATATTTTAATTTCATAAGGTATGTTCGAAGTTTGAACTGCTAGGGTAATTTATTATTGTGAAATCATAGTTCTAAATTATCTCTTATTCTGTGAGCAATGTGATCTATTAATTGTAAGCAGATTCATTAAAAAAATTCAAACTGATTTTAGCATGAATGATGACAATTTATATATTAATTGGTTTTTAAGAGTATTTGTATTATGTAGGAGCACTGGAAAGAAAAATCAAGACTTCATTTTCTGTTTTCCTTATTTTATTGGGTTGAACTGGAGAAAATTGAGTACGAATAGTGAGTTAATTGTAAGATCAATGGGCCAAGGCCATACATCAACATTGACCACAGTGGGGAAGTATAGGTGACTACTTATTGTACTTCTTCTTTATAAATAACAATTGGTAGATAATTGTATTATTTGAAATCTATAACAAATCCAGGCAACAAAATTACAACAAATAGAAAATTATGCAAAAAAATCACCAGGGCACTAATGTGTGGATACCCTATCATTTCTTAGATCCTCATAACTTAACAACACCTACTATATTGGTATACACATAATATGGCATTTACCTAAAGTATTTCATATGTATCTAGAAGTAAATAAGTTTTATGACAATTGTTATGGCAGATATAAGATGTGTATTATAGTTTATATTTCAATTTTTCTTAAGTAGCATGCATGTGCGGTTCATATAGTGACTACAATAACCAAATATATTTCAGTGAAGATGTGAATATGATCTCTCATTAGGTCCTAATTACTTAAAGCATCATTAATTAGCTTTCCAAATGAATAAAATATGTTAACAAATTAGTAAAACTAGGAAAACAAACCATGCTTTAAAAAAATATGGCATAATGAGTCACACTCTGAGATTTATTTAATTACTCATCAAGTGTCGCTACAACATATATATGATCACCATTACCATAGAAATGGGACATGTGACCATAATTTTGGTTTCGCCAATGACATTCCACATCATGAGCATTATTTAGGGTTGATTGTGTTGATTTTTTTTAAGCAAATCATTTATACATTTTATGGAAATTATAGACACAATTTATAATCACATTACAAGATCATGATGTATGGATATTCCTTATCATTTCTTAGATACTCACAACTTACCAGCACCTAATAGATTGATATACACATCATATGGAATTTACCCCTAGAATGCCACATGTATCCTAAAACAAATTAGTTGTATGGCAATTGTTATGGTGCATATATGATGTGTATTACAGTTTATCTTATAATTTTGTTGAAGTAGCATACAACAATTTACATAGTGATATGAGAACCACTCTCTAGAGTATACATCGATTTTTTACACATGGCTTTTCAGTTACTTTTTAAGATATATCATTGGTGATGATCACATGATTATATAATGAACCATTAAGTTGAACTATGAAATTATTCCTCACAACACACACACACATATTGATGAATTAGTAATTTTTCTCATATAATTTTTTTAATCTATTTTGAAATATATATATATATATATTTCTAAGAAGAACAAGAGAGAATTCCTTACCATATCTTCGTAAAACATATAATTGCAAGAAAATTAATCTATTGAAATTTCATTTCCAAACATATTCATGGAGTAAAATGAAGATTAAAAGGAGATATTCATGGATTTACCTATAACATCACCTCATAATTAATAATGTAAATGTACAATATTGATGATACATAGGTTAGGAGAAAATCAATCTATTGAAATTTCATTTCCAAACATATTCATGGAGTAAAATGAGGATTAAAAAGAGATATTTATGAATTTACTTATAACATCACCTCATAAAAGTGTAAATGCACAATATTGATAAAATTTATTTATATATGATAAATAATAAACCTTTATCTCACATGTATCATATAATCTTATAAACAAACACATTCTATAATATGCAATAAAAGTGAAATTACACAATCCACATGGAAATAAGACTTAGTTCAAGCAAAAGAAAATAAAAAATAAACCATAAGTGACACGGATTTTGCAAAGGCATATAAATGTCGTTTATTGCATATAAGTGTCATTATACCGACGGCATCCAAAGCATCGCTATTGCGATGGATGCCTCAAAACGTCGCAATTGCGACACTTAGACATTGTGTCGCAATTGCGACGTTTGGAGGCAGTCGTCGCAATATCAACGCTTTGGGGCATAATGTCGCAATTGCGATGTCTTCCTCCAAACGTCGCAATTGAAACACTTTGTCTAAGTGTCGGTATTGTGACACTTTTCTCTAAAAGTAGATATAGCGACGGTTTCGGGTGGGATTGAAAAAAATTGGGGAAATTTCCGACATTTGGTCAAAAGTGTCGGAACCAAGTGTCAGAATTTCCCCCAAATGTACTAGTGAAATCACCACTGATTTAAATTAGGATCCAATGAACATGCTTGTCATATTAGAAGAGAAAAAACAGTCACATACATCCTTGTCCAATAGCTTGATATCATCCAGAAATCATCTCCCAGCCTATTTACAACTACTACACACAGAACTATAACTCAGTGAAAACAACTTACAATCCACGGTCAACCAACCAACTAACATTTACAATGTATTTCTTGTGAGTTCTTATAGATGAAAGAGTTATAGTAGTGGTATATAGAACTTTAAATGATTCATTAAAACAGAGGGAGAAGTGTTTTCGAAGCCCATTCTATTTTGATATCCCTGCATTAACTTTTAGTACCCTTTAGATGAATTAGGGACTTCGGCAGACTGATATTAACTCCCAGGTATGTTCATTGAAGTACTTCTCTGGCTGTTGGTACTCTGTTTATCTTCTGTGGCAAGAAATGTGCAGATTTGTCTTTTAGGTCTCCATACTTCATAACTAATGCACTGACAGTTCTAAGAGCTTTTTGTCAGAGCAATAACTACAATGGGCGCAATGTGGAATAGAGAATGCTGTGGGAACTTGTCCTTCTTAGGAGAAAGAACATTCTGCTGATATGAAAGCACTGATATAACTTGTTTATGTGCTTTAGGCTTCATTAAGTCTTCTTGATCATTCTTATGGTCTTCATCTGTGTCTTTATCCTTTTAAACACTGGATTATAAGCATTAAGTCTTCAACATTAGGCTTTAATCCCTTAATCTTTCTTCTAATACTCTTTATTGCTGCTTCTGACCTGTGTTTGTGAATATACATGTTATGGAGGCTCTGGAGGTTTTGAATTAGGGTTAATGATACTGATATTTCAATAAACGTGCTTTAAACCCTCTAGGGATGTCTCCTCTATGATCTTCGGCTCTGGAAATGTCTTTATGTGCTCTAAATCACCCTGACTGTGACTGCAGAGACAATATGGATTTATCGCCCTTTGAAAATCTGTAAAACATAATAAACTCATTAAAGAAAAAACCTATGGGAGTGAGGAGGACTATTTCAGAGGCTCATAGAGGATGGAACAACAACGATGGAAAATGGTGGATGCAGTGAAAATGTGATGAAAAACCTTGGCGGAAGGCGAAAACAGGTGCAGATGAAGGTTGAGTGCGAGGTGAGTCGTGGAATGTTGGATTAGATCTATTCAAAGGTGATCTACGGTTGAGATCCTTCGATGAGGTTGTTTGGAGGACGGATGAAAAAGTAAGTGAATAGGTCAGGATTAAATGTGGGCCATTTGATTAGAACAATTGACGGAGGAGATTAAAAGAGAAGGCGGAGAGGAAGTCGGGGTAAGGGAGCGAGCGGAGATATGGGAGCTGTAGGTTTTAACGCTGAATAGAAATTATCTACACACGAATATTATAACAGAAAATAAACAATAGCGAGAGCATAAAACATAAAACAGATAAACACAAAGATTTTCCCCTCGATCCCAAATTGGTATGACCAGCTTGATTTTTCATTATATTCCTTTTAGTGTTACAACACATATATATACATGTCGAAGCATACATAAACCCCAATCCATTAACCCTGGATTAGAACATAACCGTAGTTCCCTTGACCGGATCTAAAAAATACCAGGGGTCGAAAACCATCGTACCCCAAAACCATGTGCAAACTCATGCACAAAACATGGGTGGGTCCACATATGAGTGGGACCGCATACCAAAAAAAATTGACCCCCCTGCTACACTCGGCGCAACGTACAGTTCCTGGGGCTAGTCGTGGAAAGAATATAACACATACCCAACATTCTCCCACTTGTTGTTTTATTTCCATAGGGGGCCACAGGAGAGCTTAGTCATTGGGCCAATTCTTCAACACTCATTTTTTCTCTACACCAAGATAACTTCTGAGTGTTCACAGACTTCGTCAATGCATCTGCAACATTCTTCAAAGTGTCCACCTTTACCAGCAACACCCTTTTAACCTCAACCATATCTCTAACAAAGTGATATTGAACATCAATGTGCTTTGTCTTTGAATGATAAGCAGGGTTCTTAGCCAAGAATATTTCACTTTGGCTATCACAGTCTATCCTTATAGCTTGTTGTACCAACCCCATACCTGAAAAAAATCTCTGCAACCAAACTTCTTCCTTGCTTGTATGAGTGGCTGCTATGTATTCTGCCTCTGTAGTTGAAAGAGCCACTACAGACTGTCTTTTACTCATCCAAGTGACTACACCTCCAAATAGGCTAAACGCATACCCACTTGTAGATCTTCTTTGGTCCAGATCTCCAGCCCAGTCTGCATCAAAAAAACCATGAATGTCCAACATTCTTTCCAATCCTGGTCTTCCCTGGTAGCACAAGCCATAATCACTAGTGCCACGTAAATATATGAAAACCCGCTTCACTATTGTCCAATGCTCCTTCACTGGGTTTGACATAAACCTGCTCAATACTCCCACTGCATGTGCAATGTCTGGTCTAGTACATACCATTGCATACATCAGGCTACCCACTGCACTTGCATATGGAACACGGGATATATCTTCTTCTTCTTCTTGTGTCTTGGGACACTGTTCAACAGACAGATTTGCACCTACAGGAATAGGAACACTCACCGGTTTACTATCCTACATATTGAACCTCTGCAATATAATCTCGACATACTTCCTCTGGTTTAACGAGAGCTTCCTCTTTGCCCGATCTCTCTTAATTTCCATGCCCAGAATATAGTTTGCAGCACCAATATCCTTCATGTCGAATTTGGAGAACAGTTGGGTCTTCAAATCTTGGATAATTTCTTTGACATTTCCAATCAAAAAAATATCATCCACATACAAGACCAAATAAATAACATGGTCACCAATTAATTTAAAATAAACACAGTGATCCTGCTTGCTTCTGGTGAAGCCAAGTCCCTGTATATAGGTATCAAATTTCTGATACCACATCCTTGGTGACTGTTTTAACCCATATAGAAACTTCTTCAAACTACATACTAGTTCTTTCTTACCCTTCACCATAAAGCCTTCAGGTTGCTTCATGTAGATCTCCTCTTCTAGATCCTCATGAAGAAATGCAGTCTTCACATCCATCTGTTCTATCTCAAAATCAAATTCAACAGCAACAGATAAAAGTAATCTAATAGAAGTAACCTTGGCAACAACAGAAAAAATATCACCAAAATCAATTCCCGACACCTGGGAATAACCTTTTGCTACCAATCGAGCTTTGTATTTCTCCACCTTGCCTTCTACATTCTTCTTCTTTTTAAACACCCATTTTCTCCCGATGGGCTTCCTTCCAACCAGCAACTCCACCAGATCCCATGCCTCATTTTTGTGCAAGGATGCCATTTCATCAACCATGGCCTCCTTCCAGAGTTTTCCATCCTTTGAATCTACTGCCTCCCTGACAGTTATGGGATCATCATCAGTTATAGTTAACGCAAAACCTGAAAAAAAAGCAGATGGACTATACCTTTCTGGTTGCCTTCTTTCTCGAACTGATCTTCTCAAAGCTGGGGTTTGTGGCTCTTCCTCTTCTGAATCTTCTTCTGTTGTAGAGTCTGATTCATCCTCCTTTAGCTCAAAATCTATCTTCTCAGGTTCCTTTGGTAGGAATTCATGTGTAACAACATCTTTCACCTCTCTAAACACCACATCTCGGCTGTACACAACCTTCCTTGTTTCTGGGTTCCAAAGCTTATAACCCTTTAAACCATCCTTATACCCAATAAAGATGCACCTTTCAGATTTATTATCCAACTTGGTCCTTTTCTCGTTTGGAACATGTACATATGCACCAAATCCAAATACCCTTAGATGTGAAAGAGAGGGTTTCTTACCAGTCCATACCTCATGTGGAGTCTTATCCTCCAACACTGATGAAGGAGATCTGTTAACTAAGTAACATGCAGTCTCCACTGCCTCTGCCTAGAATTCTTGTCCTAGCCTGGTACCACTGAGCATGCTTCTTGCCTTTTCCATTAGTGTTCTGTTCATTCTTTCTGTAACTCCATTTTTCTGAGGTGTGTATGGAGTAGTCTTCTGTCGTGCTATACCACACTTCTTATAGAACTCTTCAAATTCCTTCTTGCGTAACTCCCCACCATTATCTGTCCTCAGTGCCTTTATCTTCTTCTCTGTTTGGTTTTCCACCAGTGCCTTAAATTCTTTAAATTTGTCAAAGACTTCAGATTTCTTCCTCAAGAAATATATCCATGTATTCCTTGAGAAGTCATCTATGAATGAAACATAGTACATAGACTTTCCCAATGATGGAACTGACACAGGTCCAAACACATCACTGTGCACAAGTTCTAATATCTTGTTCGCCCTCTTAGCACCAGAAGGAAAACTCACCCGATTCTGCTTCCCATATACACAATGTTCACATAAATCGAAATCCAGAGAGCAATTAGACATACCTTCTACCATACCATTTCTATGCAGTATCCGAAGGCCCTTCTCTCCAATATGTCCAAGCCTTTGATGCCATAGCATGGTCTTTTCTCCAGAGACAGCTAGGCTTTCTGCTCCACTTTCAGGAACCATAGAACTGTTACACCCATCAATAACAATGCTACCTTGTAGCTTGTACAGAGTTCCAGTCCAAACTCCCCGCATTAATACCAGTGCTCCCCGAACCATCTTGCAGGCATCTTTCTCGAACACTGTTTTTACACCTGCATCATCCATCTTGCTTACAGAAATCAGATTTCTGGCCAATGCAGGAAGATGCAGAACACCAGGAAGTGTTCTAATCCTTCCACATTGCAGCTTCAGCTTGAACTTTCCACATCCGACGATTCTAGCCTTCCTATCATCCCCTAGGAAGACATCACCACCATCATATTTCTCATACTCGCAGAACCACTCCCTATGGGGAGTGAAGTGAAAGGATGCACCTGAGTTAATCAACCATGACTCATAATCTACATGTGTACTTGAGGAAGAAGCCAAATACATATCCCCACCTTCATCCAAGGTGGTTTTTGCCTCTGCAGAAGGAGCATCATCATATCCCTTTCCTTTCTTAGGAGCTTTAGATCTGCACTCCTTCTTGTAGTGCCCTTCCTTTCTGCATTTCTAGCACACCTTTACAAACTTTCCAGGAGATTTATATCTCCCTCTAGATTTAGATCTCCCACTCGAAACCTTATTCTTGTTTCTATTTTGGGACCTTCCTCGTATAGATAAGGCATCTCCATTTTGACCCTCCATATTTCTCTGTCTCATTTCCTCCGACAGCAAGGCTGAGAAAATGTCATCAAAATTCAAGGTAGTTGTATTGCTACCTATTGCAATAACCAAACTGTCCCACGAGTCTGGT
Organism: Pinus albicaulis; assembly: GCA_034641835.2. Taxonomy (NCBI): domain Eukaryota; kingdom Viridiplantae; phylum Streptophyta; class Pinopsida; order Pinales; family Pinaceae; genus Pinus; species Pinus albicaulis. The sequence goes on from CM076576.1 coordinate 193,187,581, forward strand.
AGAGAACACAAAAAACTGATGCACTTATCTTCATTTGAGATTTTAATATCAACAGATGACAGCTGACTTACCACAGATTGAAGGCGTTCAGATGCTCTGTCACTGAGTCTCCATCCTTCATCCTCAGGTTATACATCTTTTTTTGCAGGAACAAATTATTCACCAGAGACTTAGATTGGTACAAATTCCCAAGTTTTTCCCACAAATTCTTCGCCGTAGATTCCCTAGATACATTCAATAATACTGAATCTGAGACACACAACCGTATTGTGCTCTTAGCCTTCCGATCTAGTTTCTTCCAGTCTTCATCTGACATTTTTGTTGGTTTAGTACCTAGATCTACTACGATCCACTGATCTTTATCCACCAGCAGATCCTCCATCTTGAGCTTCCACAACTCAAAACTCTAACCATTAAATTTCTCGATCTCTATCTTTCCGCCGCTCGCCATCTTCTTTCATAACGAGAATCGATCCCGCAGATCTCCCACTGAACAGGGTCTACCTCAAGCCCAAGAAAAAAACCCTCAGTAGCAAAGGCATCCTCTTGAAGCCGAAACAACTCTGATACCAAACGTAGGTTTTAAACCTGAACAGAAATTATCTACACACGAATCTTATAACAGAAAATAAACAATAGCGAGAGCATAAAACATAAAACAGATAAACACAGAGATTTTCCCCTGGATCCCAAATTGGGATGACCAGCTTGATTTTTTATTATATTCCTTTTAGTGTTACAACACATATATATACATTCTGAAGCATACATAAACCCCAATCCATTAACCCTGGATTAGAGCATAACCGTAGTTCCCTTGACCGGATCTACAAAATACTAGGGGTTGAAAACCATCGTACCCAAAAACCATGTGCAAACTCATGCAAAAAACATGGGTGGGTCCGCATATGAGTGGGACTGCATACCAAAAAAAATTCGCCGGGGCGCTGCCTCGGACCCCGACAGGGGGGCTGTTGCACCCAGCGCAACATACAACGTGTGGGGCTAGTCGTGGAAAGAATATAACACATACCCAAAAGGAGTCGTCGGATTTGTAGGAATGGATGGTGAAGATCTAATCGTAGATCAGTGGAACAGTGAAAAGGAAAAAGTAAAATGCGGGGCGCGTTGAGATCCTGGTTGTTGGTTCTTGTGGATTCAACGGTCTAGATCAAATCGGGGAATCGCGCCATCGGAGGAAACGAAGAAGGGAAGACTGTGTTGGAGTTATGCGATTAAGCATTGGCCATTGGATTAGACGGAATGAACTGTTGAGACTAAATCGCATCAGAGAAATGGAAAGAAGCCAAAGCACCAGGGTCTTTGATTTTGCGATGTGCGATTATGCGAGGGTCGTTCGATCTGAAGGATGATTGACGGTGGAGATTTAATCGGTGGGGTGATGACGGAGGGCCTATGAGCAGAGCGTGATTGAATCCTGGCCATTGGTTCTTGTGGATTCAATGGTCTAGATCAAATTGGTGGGCACGGGTGATGGGCTCCTGAGAAGAGTGCAATTGTATCTCAACTGTTGAATCTGTAGGAATGGACGGTCGAGATTAGATCAGAGGATCGGCGTCGGAGGAGGAAAAAGGAAAGGATATAGGGAATTTTCCTTTTCTTATTGTGATGGAAATAATATTTGCGATGCGATGAGCAGGGGCTGATGGCCTGATGGCCGTTGATCTGCGTAGATCAACAGTCCAGATTTAATTAGACCGAAATGTCGGGAAAGACGAAATTATAAGGAAATCAGGGGTTCGGAAGGTTTTCTAAGACTGTTTAGTGCCTAATTGCGGGGCTGTAGGACGTATGGAGGAAGGGGTTAAATGGAATAAGCCCTCGGCGGCTAAGAAACTTTATAATACAAAGGGATGTTTTAGGCCTAAAAACAGGGATTTTTAAGCCAAATGAGGGGTTCCGATAGGTACAAAGGAGGATTTTTAAACCAAATAAAGGGAACTATAAGGCTTAAAAATGGGGTTTTGATGATTTAGAGGTTTAATGAAGGTTTTTGTGGGACCTTGAAGGGGGAAACAACAGTGAATATTTCTCCAAAGGACAGAAGACACATGAAGGCTTCAAGAATGATAGATTTTCAAGGGAAATGTTTCTCTTGAATACTTAGCACATATTTAGCCACCTGATTATTATGCAAAAATTTTATAAGTGGCTAACACTCCAAAATATGGAGTCTTTTTCCTGCTTATCTCTTTGTCTCCTTGATGAGAATAGGAAGCGCAGGGTTCTTCCTCTTCTTTCTGCTTATCCTCCTTGGGGAGGTTCTTCATGGATCTGAAATATGCTGAAATAAAACTCATCCTCTTCATTCTTTTGATATCTTGGGCTTAGACTCACAGGCTGAGCCAAGACTATGCTTTAATACCACTGTAATATTCCAAATCTAGAACAGCTAGCAAGGCATGACTGGAAAACGCATTTTCCAGTAATGGCTACTACAGGAATTGAAACCAAGACCTAGATCCCTTAGAAAAATGTGTCTAAGTGCTAAATCCAAGAGGAGGCTCCAAATAAATCCTTCTAGAGTGGTTAAACAGATCTCCCACTACTAGATGTCCTCAAAAAGTGCCCGATGAGGGACTGCAACAAATGTAAGAACATAGAATGGAATGAAAATGTTATTCTATAGCTGTGAACACATGACGATATGTATAGCAAAAAAATATCTGATATAGCAGCAAATGTATACAATGTGTGGAGGAATCAATCACTCCAGCTAGGCAATGGAAGCCTCAATAGAGCATATACAAGGAAATGCAAGAGCATTGTTACATATGAAAATCCCTGGCTAAAATAATGCATTTTATATAAGACACTGCAAAAAAATACATGATAATAGAATGATATATCAATATCAACTCAAATAAATGAGGGGGAGCAAGCTCTCAACCCCGGAAAACACTAACACAACACTTATACACAATCCTTAGAAGGATTGGCTGCAATACATGTACAAATGGAAATTCTGCAGAAATGCCGGAGTTGCTGGGCAGCAGATGCAACTCAGAAAATACTAGAGATGGTTGAAGATGATGTGCAATCTAAAATAACCTCCTCCAATAGATCTATCAAGTGCAAGGTTGATCCCGACACTGAAGATCTCCTCCTCCAAAATGGTGGTGCAACCCCTCACTGTAAGTGTGCACTGAAATAATGCAGTATGGAGAATGGACTGCACTATCTATGACGGGAGATGCTTGGCCTTGATGCCAAGGTATGAAAATCAGCTCAGAAACCTTCCTTCTAACCTTTCCAAGGAATAGAGCCTCCCTCCTCTGAAATATGAGACAAGGAATGGTGTTGTGTAACCCCTCCACTGCAACAACCAACAACACTACATTATACTTCAGTATAAATAATGTAGTGACTGAATAATGGCTTTGGCCTTGAGCCAAGATGTGGAGAAAATTAAGTGAAATCCTTCAAGAGGCCTCTCAAGAAGGAGAGGAAATCCTAAAGAGGAATCCCTCGTGCTAAGCAGCACTGCAACTCACTTGAACAGCTGGTACTGCAAATATGTCTAAGCAGACAAATGATCAAATGCTCCAATATGTGTCACTATGGCTGTTGTTAGGGTCCTGTGATTTGGAAGATTGGAAAGCCAAATGACAGGGTAACATCAAACCAACTTTGGAGCCCTAGGACCTAGCCTTCCTGGACTCAGAGAGGGCTCTCTCTATTTGTGCAAAGGATATGAACTTGTTTGTTTTCTATGTATCTTATTTTAGGCTAGTTGTTAAGTGTGTTTTGGTTTGTTTTAGGTTTTTGAGGGAAGAACTGATCAAAATATAAATAGATAACAATATATCAGATCAACTGGGCTATGGGGTCGATAAGGTCGAGACTGCCTCAAAAGGGTGGAGAAGGTATTTTGCAGGGCCGATTTGGTTGAGGTAAAATGGATTCTTTTAGGTGGAATGAAATGGGATGGACACTAAGTTTGTGAAATACAAAAAGATTTTAAACATGAATAGTTAATCACCAAGCATTCATAAGTTAGGGCTAACGATTGGTCTCTATGAACGAAAATTAAACTAATAAATGCATAAAATAAACATTCCAGTGATGCATGGAAGTATAAGACCCTCCAAATTTGGGAAATCACCTTCATATTTTTTGGAAAAAAAATAAGATGGAAAAACAACTCAATTGACGAAGAGGTAACTCCTACATATCATATTTTGAGCTATTAGGAACTTTGAAAACAGAATGCAAAGTTTTTAGGCAAAGGGAAAGATCGAAACAAGACCTCCTTGGTTCAAACTAAGACAATCAATAATTCAAAGAGAGTTTTCAGAGATGGAGATTTGACTAGCCATGAGTAAGCAGGGCGTACCGTGAATCATACTTAGCATGCATAACAACCATAAATGAAACAAGCAACAAGTTTCTTCAGTGATCAAAGAGCAGTTAAGAATTATTTGATATGACTAAGAAGGAAGAAAAACATAGAAGCTGTAATAAAATCAGAAAACTTGAAGTGCCTCCATGGGAATGTCTCAAATCTATTCTTTACTGATCTACAACAAGAAAGAAACATGGAAACATGTATGATAAACTAAGGAAAACATACAGATAGGAACACTATACCATTTACCAAGCCAAAGAATCCAACAAACAGTCATCTTCCACCATCCAAGAAAAACAAGAAATCATCCACATCATGAGACAAATTATTTCTTCAAAGCTTGTAATATCATGTATTGCTCTATATCATCAAGTTTAGCCTTTGATTACAATGAAATCTCTTGGAATATATAGGCCAAAGATACAGAAAACCTCCTAAAGCAACTAGCAAGCCCATTGGCCTAAAACAAATATCTAAACTTGTCCTTGAGGCTTTTCAAATCCCAAGGAACAAAATATCTCCTAAATACCTATAAAATGCTAAAATATGAAAAAATATTGACTTTTCATTACTGAAAATGACTAAAAATGGCCTAGCGCACATTTGGATAAGCCACTTCAAAAAACTGCTTTTTTGACAAAATGCTACAGGAACGTAGCAGCAGAAAATTCCCTGTTTTGCAGACAGCTTTTGAGGGACCTCCAGATGTCAAAATGAGGCCTGTGATGGCTCGTTGGAAAGCCCTGGATGTCTAGTTTTTGAAAATATTTTTTTCCCCAAACTGATCACTAGAAATATGTGAAAAATGGACCCGAGTGGAAAAAACTAGAAATAAGCCCTTTGTTGATATGAGAGGCAGAAAGTCAAAAAATCATTGTTTTTCGCCTCTTTGGGGGATCAAAACTCATCTTTTGGATCTGAAATTTTCTGAGTAGATGCCCTTGAATATAATTCATCCAATGATACCACTTTCAACCTCTGATGATTCTCCAAACAAAAATGGCGATGCCCACAATGTTTTGCAATTAGGCCCAAAAATGTTAAAAAACAAAATCTTGTCGAAATTTGTCCAATTTTGGTGAGAAATCCCTTCATGGGTTTTTAGAAACTTGTAGGGAAGCGGATGCCAATATTTCAAGCTTTTATGTGCCTTTTTCCACTTTTTCTACTGGGCACCTCTTTTGGGCAGCCTTGAGCTTTTCTTGTGCAACCTTCAATTTCCTTTGGGCAAATTGATTTAGCTTTTTGTAGTGCCTGGTCATTTTCTTTTGCAAGCTCAAGTCTCTGTTAGCTCTTTCTAACTTATCCTCCAAATTTTTATTTTCCCTTTCAAGCCATGATTCTCTGTTATTTTCTATTTCTTGGGCGAGTAAATAAGTAAGAGGATAGGATCGGACAAAGGCTGCTCTTCTTCTTTCTTTTTCTCCAAAGCTCTCTTGAGACCCATAGTCCTAGGCCTCTTCCTCTTTGGTTGTTATTCTTCTTCAGTGTCATTGAATTTTCCCATAAGCTCTCCAAGCTTGGTTTGTGCCTTGGAGGCCTCCCTTTTATATTTGAAAGCTCGGGCTTCAAATACTACCATTTGACCACTCATTTGTTTGTTTTGCATCTGTAAGACATGTATGAAATATTTTGAGATCTCTAGATCAGCTTGTAGGTCATGAATTTGGTCTTCTCTGTTGCGCAAGAGAGACTCAAGGATCCTAGCTTCATTATCACTATCATCACTGTTTATCTGTATTATATCAAAATCCCTTTCCTTCTCATGACTACTTTCCTCTTTCTCTTTCCCCTTGCCTTGGATAAATTTCTTGGTCTTCCTCTTCTTTGACACTTCAATGATAGGTCGCTTGGGCAACTTGACTTTGCTTCGGAGTGCTCTAGTAACATTGGGAGTTACAACTTGAGCCACTTTATTTCTTTAAGTTCAGGAATTTGTTACCTTTGGAGAGGAAAGCATGGTCCCTTTCTTAGAAGAGGCAACTAGCACATGCTCTTGGCTGTGTGGAGGAGAAGAAGGAGGAATTTCACCTATTTGCACTTTCTCAACTTGGTCTTTAACCTTGCTACTTCCATCGTCATATTTGTCACTATTTTCCTCCTTTTGAAGATTTCCTTGTTTGTCTTTATCATTGCTATGCTCATGGTCACTGATTTGTCCCTTTTGCTCTATGCTGCCCTCTTTGGAATGCTCACTGTTTGGTGTTTGATTGTCACCATCATTGCTTGCTTGAGGACTGTCTTGTTTTTCATCATAAGTGTCATTTTGGCTGCCACTTTGTATGTCTTCTTGAGGGCTGCCTTGTTCATTTCTGTCTCTGCTTTCTTCATGACTGTTGTGCTCTGTACCCTCACTGTTTTGTGCCTCATTAACATCATGCTCATTGTTGTGTGGGCTGCCGACATGTTCCTCTTCCTGACTATGGTGCTTTGCATCAATTTGTTCAAGATCTTCATCATTGCCTTCTTTATGCTCACTCTCATGCTTATATTCTTCATTTTGTCCTTCCTCATCACTTGTTTGCCTCCTCTCACTTTGCCTTTCTTCACTAGTAGTTTGCCTCTCCTCTTCTTCACTTTCAATCATAGGAAATTTTTGTCCTTTAGGAGTGGATTTACTAGAAGAAGGAGAACCATGATGAGTGGATGGTGAGGAAGGTGCATGAGATGAAGATGCAATGGAAAAATCAGGATGGGAGATAAAAGAGTCCCAAGAAACTCCCTTTTTCTCAAGTTGATGGAGGATGATGATCTTGATAAGGGAATGATGAAATAGACAAGCTTGTTGTTGAGCGGAGGGCTTCTTTTGGACAGTAGAAGCCATCTCGTCAATGCTTATATAGAGGAAAAAATGGAGGTTTATCAATTGAGTTCATGTGAAGTGCATGAGAAGCCTAATATGATAAGCATAAACCCGGGAACACCTCCCTTCACATGTGAAATACTTCATGATGATTTTCATGAGAGGAGCATAGCTAATCAACAAATGGAAAAAAGGGAAAATCGTTGGGCAAGCATCCCAATGTTCTAGTTTTAAGATGGGTTTGTAGTGAATCAGGTCTAGGTATGTTTGCTTGAACCATTTTTCTCCGATATATGGAATTTTGGTAGCTTTGGAGACAGCCCTAAGAGAGAGCTTGAAATCTAAACCTGCCAGATGAACATGCTTCCCTTGCAGCCTTAAAGCAAGAAAATGTGTCAAAGGAAGATGACTTTTCACTTCTTTAACCTTTTGGAAAAACTTCAAGCACCCTACTTCATGAAAATTAAAGAGCACTGAAGGAGATTCATTCACTTCCTGAGCTGAAAAAGGCTCATACCTGTTGTGATAACCACTCCTGCTATCTTTCTTTGGAGGCATTTCTGCTTCTGATATTCTTCACTGACTTACCAAGGCAAACTTTTTTAGATGATTTGTGAAAAATAGCCTTAATCAAAACACTTTTTACTCTTTGAAAAACTAAGTCTGTCCTTGGTTAGCCAACAAGTTTGTTTAAATGAAACTAGCTCTCTTTGACTTTGACAATATGAACTCCTCTCCCTCAACTCACAGTTTTCTGTGGTTATTTGAAGCAAGAAAGAGGTTTCCTTGAAATCACTGCTTTAAGGGACTGACTTGGAACAAATAATGCACTCTTAGAAAAACACTATGTTCTCCCTTGGAATAAACTATCCTTCTTTGATGACTATTGTTTCTCTAAAGCAAAAGACATTCTCCTTGTCACTGAGTAATAGGCCTTTCAAACAAACTCTGCCTCCCCTTAATGATCACTGTTTTTCTTTGAGTTTGGAAAACAAGTATTAGTTGAATGAAAACAATTTCACCTCTTCAGTATTGGTGTTTGAGCAAAGAGATCTTTGACAAGGTCTATTTGTGGATTTTGGAGACAAATATCTTTTGATTTTGACACAAAGTTTCTTCCCCTTCAATCACTATTTTTAATCCTTTGCAATACACAGCAAGAAGAACTCTTTTAATTTGACAAAGCCCTATCCTCTAATCATTGTTCCTCTTTGATTTTGATAAACAGGGGCTTTTTGACATCACTATTTTTAATCCTTTGCAATACACAGCAAGAAGAACTCTTTTAATTTGACAAAGCCCTATCCTCTAATCATTGTTCCTCTTTGATTTCGATAAACAAGGGCTTTTTGACATCACTATTTTTAAAAGACTCTTTCAAATTGACCACAAAACCTTTATAATCAAACTTTGTTTTCTTTTGGAGACTACACAAATCCTTCATTATTTCACAACACAAAAAGACCTCCTTTAAGCACTGTTCATCTTTGAAATTTGTAACCAAAACCCTCCCTCAAACTAAAGCTTAGCATACGAGACGAGGAGTACCTTGAAAAACTATTTTTTGATGTTATTTTGAGTATTGGTCAGTGGGCAAAGAAGCACGTTTAGAAAAATTTGATGGGTGGGCGTTGAAAGGAAAACGCGACGTGCATATGGCCTGTCGGGTCGGCCCTGGGCGCCGTGCACAGGCGTGCCATGCACTTCTATAGGCACGTCGCGCCCTTTAATAAATTTCACTGGCTCTACCTACAGGTGCACCACGTGTGTACATAGGCGTTCCGCGCTAACGTTAAGCTTGCAAATGTTTGAAAAAAATGCTCAAAATTCTTCTTTTCCTTGACTTGGTCTTGCAAAGTGATGAATGACCAACGGTCGAGCTCTTTTATACTTGAAAATCCCAAGTTTCCTTCACTTTTATTAAAAATACAAACTTCCCTTTTTGCTTTTGAAAGAAACTTTGAAAAGTGACTTTGTGCCTTTGTTTATTTACAAAGGAGGCAATCCTATCAAACAGTAATGAAGCCTTTTTAAAACTGTTATGCCAACCTTCTTTAAAACCATATAATAGCAACAGTTATGATTTGATCTATTCCACATGTCATCTTTTGAATACCCTCAAACAATGGTGGGCCCTCTACTTATTTGTGAAGGAGGCCTATGTTTGACAAACTACCTAGGTCTCCCAAAACTCTGTCTTTTATCAGTTAATGGATGAGCCCTTTTTGACTAAAAGTGAAGCATTGTTTTATCACACCTTTGACCCTTTGGATGAGTTGTGTCAAGGCCTTTATCATCCTTGCTATTTCTTTGTATTCATATACAGAAATCAGTTTAAAATCAAACTTGGCCTACTTTCTTTGGCCATTTAGATGAGGCTATCTCTAGTCAAAAATTTTACCCTTAGATTTAGTTTGAAGGAGATCTCTATAAACAGAACAATAGAGGCCTTTTGACACCATTATGTCACCTTTTTTGATGATGAAACGTAGGCCTTCAAACTATAAACTTTCATTTGATCCACTAATTTTAACCCTTGTCTTTCAAACAGAGAACTCACTCAAACACCATTTGAAACACTGCTAATGCATCTTTTGTTTTATCCCTGGGAAGGAGGTGGCCTATAATTTCTGAAGTCACTTAAAACACCTTAACCTTATGCTTTGAAATTAAGGAGGTTTTTATCATGTTCCCAACCATCTGCTCTTGATTGGAGGAGGCTTCATCATAATGTCTTCTAACCATCTACTCTTTTACTGGAGGAGGTTCTCACTGTGCTTTTAACCATCTACTTTTAATGAAGGAGGTTAGCACTAAGCTTCCAACCATCTGCTCTTTTGAAGGAGATTCCACTGTAGATATGACATTTCATATATTTCAAAACTGTGTCATTTTTCTGCAATCATATGTCTCTGCTAGGTATCATATCAAATAGGAAACAAGGTGAAATTTGACATTTTGCTTTATGAGACATGGTCTGAGATATATATCCTTTGTAAAATATTCTTGTGAACCCTTAGACCAGAATCCATATGAATTTTATATGTAGAGTATTTTCTTGCTATACATTATCGACAAACCTCTCTTGACTGTGTTTGTAGAGGTGTGTTGAAATTTCTCTTTGAGTAGTGCTCTTATCCCAGGCTCAAGGCAACATAAGAAGCAGTTGTCTTCTCATGCACTACATGATGATGTCCTTTGGAAGACTTATGCAGCAATGCCTTTGGAGGAGATACTGGAACAATGTTGATCAGTATTTGGATTCATGTGACTTTGAAGGATAACCTTTGTTCTTTAGGCAACTTTGGCCTTTAAACATGTACTCCTGCTCTCTTTTCATTGCATCTCTCCATCTGCTTTACTGATGGAAAATATCTTCAATCATGAGAGACCTATTTGAACTTGTCCCTTTTCTCTTATTTACATACTATTTATCTTTCAATTAAACCCCTGCAGAGATGTAAAATATATGACTTTGAATCTTGGAGAGCTCCTTTGGTGTCTTATGGTGATTTTTTCCTGATCTAAGCACATTATTTTTAGACAGTGAAAATGCTTATCTTCTTCTAATTTGGATCTTTGTTGAACTTCTTCTGAACTGAGACAAAATGACCTCTTAGTGGTGTGCGACCTATGGATGGATTGAGACTTATTTTGCAAAATAGGAAGACAATCTATGGTTGATTGGTACTAGTCAGAGGCTTTTTGGCTTAAGATATTTCTCCAAGGAAAAGACTCCCTAAACACCACTATCTAACTTAGGGGCAATATTGACATATTCTGAGTGTTTTCTTTGGTATGATTAGATTTTCAAATGACAGATGACCAAGGATAGGGTTACAGACACTTTTTCAACCTTTGGATCGTGAATGGCATGAGGAACAAGGGTAAATGACAGTAGATAACTTTCATCTATGACAACTATGGACAGGGTTATTTTGTTGAAACCAGATAGGACTTGACAAATGGGTGTTACACCATTTTTTGGTCATCTAACCTACTATCATTAGATGGACCCAAGTACACCATGTAAGACCAATTTTACCCTAAGTAAAATTGCTTTCACTATGTAAAATAACTTAATAAACCACATTTATTAGGTTGTTTATGGTCTAAACAGAAAACCCCAAAAGGAAATATTAAACAAACCTATTTTGTTTAATTTTCCTCAAGGAATAATTAATTAAGCAATAATTTAATTATTATTCCTGGTCATGTTTAACCCAAAACAAAGAAATTAATTAGATAAATCTTTATTTATCTTATTATTTTCTAGGAATAATTATTTAAATTTTGTAGATTTTAGATTTCTGTGGTGAGAGTTGTGAGTTACTGGGTTCGGAATCTCCACAGTGGACATTTTTGTGTGAGTTATTTAAATAATATTCCTTGTTAAATATGACTAAATCACCCATAAATAATTAAATAAATCATTATTTATTTGATTATCTTTCAACCACTTCCTTAAAATGATAAATAAATCATTTATTTATTTATTATTCACAAAATAAAGGGATTTTACCCAAGTCAAATACTTTTTCCTCCAACAAATATAATAAAATATTCCATAAAAGGTGGATCTAGATTTGTTTAATGTTATTTTAATCATACACCAAGATCTAGAATGACCGAATATTTTGTTATAAATAGGAGGGTTTTTCCTACCATTCTTCACCTTTTGTTACCTATTAGATCACTCGGGATCTAAACTCTTGGTCTGACTTTGAGCCATTATCATTGTCATATTTTCCATTATTTTCTGTGTGAGCTCCCTTTGAGTTCTATCTTTGTCCGGGTTTTCTACACCAACAGGAGAGAGAAAAGCTAGATCTGAAGTGCTGAGGACTTCCAAGAACCCATCCCATTGAGGAGAATTGGAAACATCTTCTTGTTTTCGTCCCAGGTGCCCTTAATACAAAAAATTCTTTCAAAATTTGTTCTTGTCTTCATTTTTATTGGATGTATGAAGCAAAACCTTACTTTTATCGCTTAATGTCTCTTTATGCAAAGATCTGGATTTTGCAAGATTTGTCTTGATCAACTAACTGCAGAGTCTGAGATATTGAGTGTTTGATATTTGATAGGGCTATAAATTATTTATTGAAGTGTATATTTTTAACACTTGACAAAGATTGCACTAACAATGGGTTTTTCAACAGAAGACGATGTATAGTTTAGAGGACAAAATTGTTTGAAGTTTCTAGATGACATATTATTAATGTTTGTGAAACTCACTATGAGAAACTAGTCATCAATGGCCAGGTAAAATATTGATGACTAACAACTTGCCTTCCTCCTCAAGTAATTGAATGACGCTTTTTTCCCTGAGCCCCACAGCTACTAGGGTTTCTCCAATGTAATATTCATGAACTCACCTTGGTTCTATTAGCAAGTTACATCTCTAGGGCAGCCATGACTTGGTCAAACTTGACCTTGTCCTCATGCAAATTGCCCCTTTTCACACTAGAAGGTGAAAAATAAGCTGCTCCAATGATCCCTTTTCACATTATGAAGGATCTTATTCCTACTCATGGGCCTTTTACCCATTTTATTCATCTCCTAGATGTCATAAGAAAAAATTAATATTCCAATTTGCTGCTTGCAAATTTTGGAATATTACATTGAGAAAAGGACAGAGCAGACACAACTGCTTAATACTCCAACTCCATCACCTACAAAACAGAGGTCAAATATTGTGAGAGAGGAAAAACAAAAACAAGATGTCAGCAAGTAGGAAATCAAAAGAGTAACAAGAAGCCAAGCAGTGGCATTAAAGTGAAAAACAATTGCTATAGATATAGAGGACAACCCAGTGATAGAGGGAAACTTGGATGACATCCTACATGCAATTGACATAGAGGAGACACCCATTGTTCAATCTGAGTTCATTGGGGTAGATGAGAATAAATAGAAAAAGGCAAATTCTGCAAAAAATATTGAGTTTGAGGGTGAAAATGTAGCCTTCATCTTTTAAGCAAGGAAACCTACAACTAGACATGCTAAGAAACTTAGTGAAAGCAACAAGGAAGTTCAAGAAACTATAGATACAACTAAATCCCCTGAATAAGTTGTTGATTTATCAACACCTGTAGTGAAGCATATAGCCAACAGAGCATTAAATAAGGGAAAAGAAGAAATGATAGGGTTTAAACATCTTGAGGAGAAATTGAGGTTGGAAAACCAAGAAATTGTTGTGATGAGAAAGAGGGCTAGAAAGCACAGTATTGAGAAAGCAGAGTTCAAAAGAATGAAGGCACTGTGGGAAGGTAAAACTGGTTCTATTTCTGAAACTCCAAGCAGTGCAGAGCAGTTTTCCACATGGACAGTTCCAGCCATCAAGGAAGCTAAATTTGTTAGAGTAATAAATACTCACTTAAGAGCTAATAACAGGAGGATTAAAGATCAAGTGGAGGACTTGGAGCAACAGCTGAAATTGACTAAGGATGAGTTAAAGAACAAAGGTGTTAAAATCATAATCATTAAAGAGTCAAAAGCTAAATTAAGTGAAAATGAAGAAAGGACCTCATGAAGGTTGAAATGATTGTGTTTTCAGTTCATATGGCTTTTCGATACAGTGGAATCAGTTTTATTTTGAGTTTTGGAACATCTACAATTTTCATTTTGGAAAATTTTGGACAAAACTGCTCACTCAGCAGTTTCGTAGTGCAGACAGTGTAAAAACGGTGAAAAGCACTACGAAACTGCTTTAGCAGCATTTTTGCCCTTTTTTATCAAATTTTGAGGGGTAAAAAACATGAATTAAGAAATAAAAATTCTGAGGAGCATGTATTTAAACATAATTAAGTCATTTTTGGAGGAAAGAGGTCAATATTTTGAAGAATAAAGGGTAAAAGAGCTGCGCTACGAAAAGCGCTATGAAAATGTGTTGTTTTCGTAGCACAGTCTATTACCACTCATTTGAACATTGTAAAGATGGTTTGGAACATCTGGAGCTTAGGGAGGAATTTTGGCAGGTGTTACTTCAGTTCCTAACAACAAAGGACCTCGAAATGATGAACTCATGATGGTCAGAACATTTTAAAACTGCAAAGGACCCTATGCCTAGAAAACAGGGGACTGTTTCCTACTTTGATGGAGGTCAACATTATGGTCATCAAGATTTAAAGCCAATCATCTAGATTTGACCAGGTGTTAATAAATTTAGCAAAGGATGTAATTTAATTAAGATAAGGTTGTTATAGATAGGTGATTAAGAGTTTTAATCCTATTTGAAATAGGACCGCTTAGTAGATTAGTTGTCCTTTTGTAATAAATACCATGTCATATGGTTAGGCAAGGTGTCAAGAGTCAAGAGTTCGATGTATCTAGCATTAGATAAGGTTATCTTATGTTGTAAATGATCTATAAGATATCAAGAAGTCGAATATGCTAAGGGTTGGAAATTTTTTGGCAAAAGACTGTGTTTATTGTAAGTGACTGGTTTTCAACTAAATACAGAGATTTCTACTTAGCCAACTTGAGATTCAGAAGGAGTTCTAGTGTGTTCTTGTTCGAATTACATCTTTTTACTATCCTATTGCAGTGGTGTCTGTCTATGTTACTCAAAATTCATCTTTGATGCTTTGACTTCCTATATAGACAAACTGACTGTGTTTTTTTTATAGTTTCACATGTGTATCTCTTGACTAAAAATCTGATATGCCTCAACTTCCATGTTAAGTAGATTGATTGTTTTACTGAAACTATTTTGACTCCATAAGCCCAATGTGTACTTGCTGATGTGATATTCAACCTAAATTTATTATCTATCTGATTATTACCCCGCATAGAGTTAGCCATCTACATTTTTATCAAAATCATTAACCTTTGAGAGAGCCCTCTCAGGTTGAGGAGGCTAAGCCTTAATCAAAAGACTGGTTTGAAATAGTTACATGAGATTGATTTGATTAGCAACCTATCAAGTCTAATTTTGTGATAACATTTTGGTGTGTCTGCTGGGAGCTTGAAGATTATATTTTCCTGAAATTTTGATGCTGAACTTCTGAAGGTAGCAAGACTTCAGGAAACTTTTCGAGGCTGCATATACCTTGGTGACTCCATTCAAAATTTATATGATCAAAGTTGGCTTCGAGAAGGATATACACGAGGAGTAATCCTGACCCAGATCCACCTACCATCTTGGAAATCCAAGCACCATTTCCAGAGGAAATAAAGGCATTTCTAAAATATCAAGTACTCCATCACATTCGAAATCCTTGTTCTCTGAAATTTTAATAAGTCTTGAAGATAAAAGAGTTGATGATAAAATTCAAGACTTTTTGTTTAGATCAGAAAGTGAAAAAGAGCTAACTGAAATTATCTTAGACTTGCATAAGAGAGGTATTGATACCTCAGCTCTAGTAACACAGGAAGACAAAGAAGAGTTTTGGGAAGCTGTTACTTCTGAGTTGTTGTTGGAAAAAAGAGTCTTTAGATAAATCAAAGGAGCTTGATCCTTTTGAAGTCTTTTTTAAAAGTAAAGCTGGTTTACCTCTTCCAAATTGGAGTTCAATTCTTAGTGGACCAAAAAGACCAAACAATCCTCCTCATAGCAGTTTTTCATCCTCTATTTCTGTCATCCTGTTAGACTCCTATACCAATAGGTGTCATATTTCATGATTGTCTTATTGAACTATGGAATATGTTCAAACCTTTTTCTTGAGCAAAGGTGTTCCATATTCTTGAAAAACCAAAAAATCAAAAAATTTAAAAAAATGTAAAGAGGGTATACCCTAAAAGAAAAATCAAAGGGTAAGAAAAATAAAATGGTCAAAAAAGAGAAATAAATGAACCCCAAGCAAAAATAGACCAAGGAAAGTGTGCAAATCCAAATGCCACTACTATTTCATTTTTTGTAATAAAGTAACTGTGTGCAGCTTGTCAAAACCTTTGCCACAATTCATGAATAAGTCAAACTGTTTAAACTTGGCTTACTCATATTTCAATTTCATGTTGTAGATTAGAGAATAAATATCTGACCAAACAGTTTAATCTTGGCAGATAAGTAGATAGGTAGAGTGAATAAAAGGTGCTCAATAGTTTAATCTGAGCCCTTGGATGTAATAAGGGTAGAAATAGATAGATTTATCATTTAAAAAGAAAAGATTGATAAGGGTTTGCAAGTCTAAATGCACCCTAATAAAGAAGAGAAAATGGTAGTGTCAAGTAGATAGGGTAGGTAGATGGTGCTGCAAAGTGTTATCTGATGAATGATGCTGCTACATGTTTTTAATCCTTTACTTTCATCACAAATACTAAAGCAGGAAATACACTGGAAAATCATAGCAAGCAAAGTCAAACTCATTAACATCCCTCATCACTTTCCCCTCAAAATTTTTACTAATTTCCCCCAAAATACTAAGGTATTTGGAGATCAAAAGGGCTCAAGGCATTTCCTTGACTTTTGGAGGGACCGGACCCTCGGCCTAATGATCAAAAAGACCTAAATACTTGAGATAATTCATCATTATAATCATTCACCTTTAACATTGTCCTAAGTAAAATCCTATTTTACTTAGGAAAATCATGCAAAATTCCATAAAAAAATCCCTCAAAATAACTTACTATTCTAAGTTCAAGTGTTGAAAATGAGATATTGCAAATTACTTCAAAAATTATCACTTTCTTAGATGTGCAAAGTGTTTTGAGTTCTCTTGTCCCTTTGTCATATTAATGTTTAACTCTATTTACTAAATCCCTAGTCAAATGCCCTATCCTAAGTATATAACTCCTTTTTTATAAATACCCCAAAAACCCCTCTATTATAAAGTTTAACCAAAGTAATTATTTCCCCGTGCATTAACATAAAAACCCACTATACGCCCTTTGGTTAAATTTATCATTATACCATAAACCCGCCCCTATGGTAAGTTAATTACATTTGTTAATTTACCATATAATAAAATAAAAACATATATATGAAAAACAAAACTTTAAACATACAATATATATGTTTAAACCCAAAAATATAAATAAAACCTGAAGTTTATTCTCGAAACCAAACTTTGGAAAATCCCGCGCCAACGTGGCTCATCCACCTGGCATATCACCCGAAGTTTTAACTCCACCGCGACCCCTATTTCCTTTATAACCATGGAATTAGTTAATTATCTGAATTAACTAATAACCATACTCCTCCGCCTATCAGACGCCCCCCGGGGTGATTTATAATGTTAAATCGTGTTTAAAACCCCGACGGGCCCACACCTTAATCCTCTGCTTATTCCCCGTCATTGCAACCGTCCGATTACTCTTCCAAAGATCAACGCTTCCTATCAATCCTGCTACCCATCCCTTGTCAGCATTTTAACGAGCAGGGGATTGGTGGTATTTGACTAGTCACCCGTCCACGCGTCAATAACTTTGTGGAATCGCTGCCCTCGTGGTTAATACCGCCTTTGTTCATAAGCGGTGCGGGGACTTACCACTTACCGCCCGGCCCCTCCACCATACTTCAGCCCTTACATTGATGACGTCACTCCTCGAAAAACTAAAAAACCCTTTAACTTGTAAATAAAGCCAATTTTCATGTTTTTTCCGTTATTTTCGTTATTGAAAACAACAGCACCTTCTGCTACGATTTTCGAATTTCCACTGAGATTTACTGTGTTATCTGATTTCGCTCCAAGATTCCGCTGCACCTATGTTCGAGTACACTAACGCCATCGCCTGATACCTGTTAAAAGCCAAGTTTCTTCCAAGAACAGGTATTTATCTTACAGCGCCCCGAACTTCAATAGAAAATATGTTTTCCCTGTTTTCCACTGAATTGATAATTAAATCTTATCACTGAGATTACTCTCTGAGATTTAAAACTATAAATTGTTCCCCAGAACCGGCAATTGTGCCAATTTCATCATTAAAATCGAAAACGCGCCCGGCCTGTGAAGAAAAACCAGGAATTTCCGTTTTGAATCCACAAGAACCAAAATGGAAGCCCCAGCAGCCCTGAATGTGACTCCACTGAATGCCCCTCACAGATAATTAGAGTATTTACCCTTAGTGGATAGAGATTTTCAGATTAAAGACTTGCATTTTGATGAAAGCCCCCTTTTCAGTTTTTGTCACTGCAGAGACGATTATTCAAAGGGGCAAGATGTCATTGGACTGTGGGAATCCAATCTCCTAAGGTACCTCATCCCTTCAGTCATTAATTTCCCAGAAATTATCCACTATTGCCATTCAAACTATGATCCCACTCAAAGGGTTGTAATAGCTCCTGATCAGAGTGTTCTATTCCCCATTACTCCCCAGGCCATCAATCAAATGCTACACTTTGAACCTGACCAAGAATTGGCACCTCTGTCCATGGAAGATTTGATTGAGAAGTCTAATAAATTGACCCCAGAGAAATTAGAGTCCATTTGCCATAATTTCATGTTGCCTGAACACCAACCTAAGGGACCTCCTCCCTATGGTTTTTATTATTTCAATCAATTGGGAGGACTCATCCTCAATATGATATCTTTTGTCTTGGGCTTCAACACCAGTGAATATGTTGATGAGATAACCTTGGTTTTGCTATCCATTTTTACTCCTGCGCAACCTCCTGAGATTAAATATGACTTTGCCTCCTTCATAGCCAACAAGATCCATGATCAATTCATGAGGCTAGATGATGAAAAAGTTTTTAAATATTCCTCAGTCATCTATCATCTCATTATCTACTATCAGTCAGAAAAGTTCCCTTTCCCTGTTCAAAAACTTGATGCCAAGGGAAACCGAAGGTCAGTTATATTTTGGTCTCCCATAATTCATTCTTATGATTCTCCCTATTCCTATTCTGAGTTTATAGATCTTTTTGTATATCCTGCAACTACATTGTTGACAGGGATTCCTCCCCCAAGACTCAGTAATGAAATAAAAAAGACCTTGCAACTTTCAAGGACTTATAAAGTTGGAGATTGGTATTTGTATCAAAACCATACAGTCATCAGAATTTATGGATGTGAATTACATCCATCCAAGTTACCAAGATATGTGCCCATGAGGATTTTTTCCTTGGAATACTTCAGGCAAATGAATAATTCAGATGTGATCCATTTTTGTAGTGTGAAGAAGAAAGCTCAATTAAGGATCAAAAGTCAATTAGGTCCTTTCATCTGCAACTCTAGGGAGGCCGAGAGAGAGGCAGAAAATATATTACAAAGAAAGTTCCAAAGAACTTTTCGTTGGGTTCCTTATGACCCATTTGGTTTTATTTGTGAAAAGAGATTAAAGAATAAATCATCCCCTTATATACACCACAAGATTCCTGATCTAGAACAATATGCCAATCAAGATGAATGGGTTGAAGGAACACTTGTTGAGGAAGAAAGTGAAGCTGACAAAATGAAAAAAATTATGAAAGATCTCGAGAAGAAGTATGACCTAGAATCTTGTGGTCAAGTGCAGGTACCCTACATTGGCACTTCTTCAGCAGCAACTCTACAACAAACATTACAGGAAAGCAGTTCATCAGTTGCAGCAGAACCAAAGGGAAAAGGAAAGGAACCTGAAATCCAGGTCATTGAAACTTTGGTCATGGCAGAGAAACCACAAACTTCCAAAGCACCTGAACAATCACAGGTTTCTCCCACTCAGGTAAATCGTCCACAAGTTCCAGAGTTACAAACTCCATCAAATGTGGAAATAGGTAAGAAAAGGAAAGTTCCAGATACCACACCTCCTAAAGAGCCTTCAGGAACACATCAAGCTAAAAAACATAAATCAGATCCACTTCCAGAAGTGGAAATCATAGATGAAGTGTTTGATGATGGGAGGGAAGACAATCAACTAACTGGCACAGTTAGTGAAACAAACACAGGACAGAAAGGGAAAGCTTTACAAAAGCAATTAAGTACTGAGGTATCCTCTTTCAGACCACCAAAAACAGATACAGGGGATATTAAAAGAACCTTCATTAATATTAAAGCAAAGAATGATCCATTAAGAATGAAGGTATATGATCAATATATGAAGATGGCTCCCCATAATCAAGAAAGGCTAATGTCAGCATTTGACATGTCACAAGGCAAAATGATAATGAGCCACTTCAAGTCAAAGGTGCCAAAACCCATTACTGCAGCTGACTACATCAGGACAAATTTTGAGGTTCTGGCAAAGGATATTCATCCCCTGGACCAGATAGAGCTACACAGACAAACTGGAGAAATGGTCTATTCCACTCTTACCAATAAGGCCATGGCAGCTATAACACTGCAGGATTCTTTGAATAACACAACTGCACAATTTCAAATTGAGAAGGCCTCTTCACAGGCCAAAGACAACAGAATAAATTCTTTAGAAGACATAATCATTGGTTTGGGGCACAACCCCAAAGATATTAAAAGCATTGAGGCATTAATAAAGAAGAAAGATGATGACATAGCTGCACTGAGAAAGCAGCTAAAATTGCCAGCCTCAAGACACCCTCAGACCCAAGAAGTTCTAAAGGGGAATTCACAGGAAGAAATAATGGAGTTGCTCCTAAATATGACTGAGCGACTAAGTGAAATGGAGAAGGAATTGGAACAAGCTTTGCAGGAACAGGAAACTATCAGGCAGACATCAACCACAGGTACTACAACAACAGGTCAGCAAACACAGCCATCCCAGGTAAACACTTCTGGTTTGAGTTCTGATGAATTAATAAAACAAATGGAAATTCTACAACTAAGGGTCACAGAACTTCAAACCACGAAATTGCAATTAGTAAAATTGGAGGAGAAATATGATACATCTAAGAAGACAGTTGCTGATAACACCAGGGAAATAAAAAGATTAGAAAAATTGGTTCGGGCTTTGGAAAAAGATCTTTCATTGGAAAAGCCTTTAAAGGAAATAAATGACATTCTTTGGAGTAATATCATTGAGTTAATAAAGGGGATTTGGCCCTCTATTCAAGCTATTTTTGAACAAAATGATTTGGTTAAAATAGCCCAAGAAGAAATAAACAGAACCAGAAATGAATTAAGAGGCAGGCTTGAGCGGGCCAATCAGCTTATTCAATTTTTGAACACCCGTACAAAGCAACAGCTTGCAGTTTTATGGATTGAGGACAGGACCGGCACAGTTTTAGAAATAAAGAGAGTTTTCATCAAAAGAACTTTCATGCAGAATTTAGAAAGGAAGTGCACAGATATTTTGGTTGATATCAATATTTTCAGAGAGAAATTTCAAGCTTTGTTGGATAGTGGGTTACCAAGTCCTATGCTCTCAGAGGATCAAATAATGGACTTGGAAACCTATGTAAAGAAAATAAATGCTCATGCTCAAAATACAACTGCTTGTTCTCCTAGTTTACCACAATCAACATTACCAACAGGGAGAAATATCTATGATAGAGTGAGGAATTTATTTCATTTGGAACATGAAATAAAGTATCTATTTCCTAATGAGCCCACCTTTTACAAACTCACAGAAGCAGATGAGACATTGAGAAAACTCAAAAGGACTGTGATACCAGATGATTCATGGTGGAGAGACTTATTGGAAATTTTGTAAAAGTTATTTTCAAGATGAGAATTTTATCTTTACTATCAGGTAAATGGTAAAAATGAGTACAGATGAAAGAGTATCAGTTACACAAGTTAAAGAGTATCCGTAAAGACAAAGAGTATCAAGCAAGCAAAGAAATTACTCAAAAAGACAGCAACAAGCCCTTTTTCAGCACTTACCTCCAGCACATCCATAAAGAAAGGAAACAACACATCAGCAGTTACCTATTATTCTATCCACGAGACCATTTGTCTCCTGTTTATTTGTAAATCACTCCTTAGTCACCCTAGATTATGGGCTAAGTTAGTGTGAGATTTTTTCAAGTTTTTCTTGTATAAATAAACCCTCAAAGAAAGTATTGAGGGTGGATTCTATTACTGGGCTGTAACATTGAGATTTTCGGAATAAAAGCATTTTGGAGAAATTTATTCGTGGCTTACTGGATGATGATTTGAAGTACAGGACTTTTTGCAGGATTCATGTGTTGGACTGCAGTTCAATAAGTCTTTCTACCCTTTGTCTTAAGTTTTTTATCAGTTTATAATATCATTATGTCCATTTCTGAATAATTTACATAAAGGATTGAAACAGAATTTGCTTAATTGTACTCTGTTTTCAAATGTTATTATTCTTAATGTTTTCTTCTAAATTAGTTATAAGCATGAATTCTTAAATGCTCTTGCTTTGCTAATTTAAACACCGTTGATTACTATAATAAAGAATTCTTCATTGCTCTTTGTTTGTAGTCATCTCATTTCTTTCTTTTGAACATGGTGAAAGATTCTTAGCTGCCTTTCATCCCTTCAAGATCATCCCATCCACTTTAAATTTTAAGGATTGTTCTCTGTCTAGCTATCTTGCCCTGTAAAGCCATCTTGTGCGTAGAATAGAAATCCAGTAAAGCCATCCTTTGACTCCATAGCTCAATGGACTGAAAGCCCTCAACCTTGCCCTTAGTTTGTGGATTCCACCATTTTCCCAAAACAAATTCTTGAATCTATAACTAGCCTAAAACCTTCTAAGAACAAAGATAAATTATAAAGAGAGATCCCTCTCTGGATGCAGATTGGCTAGATTCTGCATCTAAAAGGTTGGTTTGTGGTTACCTCGGGTATACTTTCCTCTTATACAACTTCTAGGAAAACCTGAGTGATAACACATCCCTAAAACTACTACAGTCCCTTCAACCATGGTTGGAAATGTACCTCCTCCACCTGCTGCACCTACTAGATATTCCCCTATTGTTCTTCCAGATGTCTTACATGACCTCCCTAGCAAATATGCTGCTAGAATCAAAACTTGGGGAAGTGATGAAGACATTACAGCAGAAGAACATGTGGACCAATTTAATGATTTTATAGACAAGGAGGAGGTTTATGATGAAGATTTTAAGTTGATATTGTTCACTCAGAGTTTTACTGGTGAAGTTAGGAAGTGTTATAAATCCCTTAATATTAGAATTATTCATAATTGGAATGAGTTTGAAGATACTTTTCTGAGAAAATGGGGAAATAGGACTAATCCAGTACAAGCCCTCACCGAGTATAGCACTTTGAAGAGAGCTACTGATGAATATGTTCAAAACTTTTCAAAAAGGTTTAATAAGGTGTATGACTCTATTCCTTCCCATTTTAAACCACCATAAGCCTTAGCTTAGATGAGATATGCTGAAGCTTTTGATTATGAGTTTT
The DNA here is from genome assembly GCA_034641835.2 of Pinus albicaulis. Taxonomy (NCBI): domain Eukaryota; kingdom Viridiplantae; phylum Streptophyta; class Pinopsida; order Pinales; family Pinaceae; genus Pinus; species Pinus albicaulis. Next base: position 193,210,922 of record CM076576.1, read on the forward strand.
CTATACTGCTGAGAGAAAGAGAATCCCCTTCACTTTCTAAAATGAAAAATGATGCAGTGAAGGTGGAGGTTAATTTGATAGCAAATAAAAATTCAAAAATGGGTAAGATTAAGTTGAAAGAAGAAGATAAGCCTTCCTCCTCTAACTCTCAGGATAGTTGGATTCAATGATGAAAATAATGGAAAAGTTGATGGATATATTGGCCCTTGGGAATACCTTTTCTCCTCCTGCACAACATGAACCTCAATTTAGAAACCCTCAGTTTAGGAGACCTCAGAATCAGCAAATACCAAGGGAAACAGAAATCATCAGCCTGATCCTCTAGCAAGACCTCCTTTCCAACAAAACATGGTTGATGAAGAAGATGATCCTGAAATTCCTAAAGAGATTATTCATTGTTTTGATGAGGAAATGTCTAGAATTTTCTTGACTAAATAAGAACATGATCAATCAGACCAAAGTAATCACGGAGAGGAAACATCAGATTATCTAAAGGGGTATCAACATGCTATTTTTGAGATGCAGAAACAATACAATCTCAGAAATAGAAATGTGCCTATCATTACAAACAAAACACAACCTAAGAAAGATACATATAAGGTTGATGATGGTAAGAAATATGCTCCCAAGGTCGTTGAAGGTAAGAAAGATACGCCAGTTGTTCCTCCAATCAAAGAAGCTGAAAAATCTGCTTCTGTTTTCAGCCTTGAGAATGAAATTTCTAAGATTAAAATATGAGTCCCTTTTGCTGAGATTCTCAAGGTAAATGAATATAGAAGGAGGATTTTCAAAATCTTGAATTCACAACCAGGAGCTGTTGATATCTTAAATGTATTAGAAGATCATCCAACCATATACTTGGGTACAAGACTAGAAGATGAACAGAATGAGGAGTTTCCTCCTTTTTATGTGAGCCTTAACATTCACGACATGACATTGCATAATGCTATGTTGGATTCAGTGGCCTCTCACAATCTTATGCCCAAAGTAATCATGGAAAGAATGGGGTTAGAAATAACTAGTACATATAAATACTTGTTTTCTTTCGATTCAAAAAGAGTTCAATGCATTGGTTTAATCAAGGACATTGTTTTTGGTCTAACATGAATTCCTTCTAAAACTGTGGTCATGGACATCGTGGTAGCAGACATTCCACCGAAGTTTGGTATGCTATTGTCAAGGTCATGGGTAGTGAAAATCAAAGTTACAATGCAAATGGACCTTACTTATGCCACCATTCTTGTTTTTGGTGAGCAAAGAGGATTGTATTGAGAGACAAGAATGGCCTACGTGGTGAGTAGTAAAGAAAAACCCCAAAATTTTCTAATTTATGCTCTTGATCTTGAACTTGACTCTGCTATTATTTTCAATGAGTTGACTAATGAAGCAGAAGAGGAAATGAAAATAGAAAATTAGAGTTCTGAAATTCAACAGTCTGAAAATCAGCAAATAGAAGATCAACAAGTCAGTGATAAGGAGGTGGAAGGTTGGTGGTGATTTCATTTTGATGGATCAGCAGGCAGCGAAGGAGCAGGAGCAGGGATTTGGATCACAAGTCCAAGTGATGAGAGTAAGTTCTTTTCCTATAAATTGAACTTTGATTGCACGAATAACATGGCTGAGTATGAATCCTTGATTTTAGGCCTAGAGGTTTTGAAAAGAATGAATGCTCAAAACATTTATGTTTTTGGAGATTCAGAGTTAGTCATTAAACATGCTGAAGGTGTTTATCAAACAAAAGATATAAGGATGAGGGCATATAGGAACTTAGTTTTGGACATGTTGGAAAAATTTCAAGCTTATTCATTCATGGTCAAAACTAGAGAACAAAACTTCATTGTTGATTATCTTGTTGTCTCTACAATTCTTTTCATTATTCCTATGCATTCCACAGAAAAATATGAGGTTGAGATTCGCCATAGACCAAATATCCCTGATAATATTACTCATTGGCAAGTTTTTAGGATGATCAACAAGTGAAGAACTTTATTGAGCTGAAAGAAGAGTTTGAAAATATACAAGTAGATCAACAAAATATGCTTACTGAGTCTAAAGGGAAATTTGAAGTTTTGCAACTAAAGAACAATTCCATACCAAAAAGACTCATACCTCTTGAATTTTTAATTATCAGAATGATGCTTTTAAATCCCATATGATACAAGCTGATGATGAAGAAGTTGAGAACTGTAACCTTGGTACAGTAGCTATGCCCAAAATGATTAAACTTTCAAAGTTTCTTTCAGCTGATATGAAGTTTAAATATGTTGAAATGATGAAGAGATTCATAGATGTTTTTGCTTGGAATTATGTTGATTTGAAAGAATATGACCCCACTATTATTCAGCATACTATTCCCATAAAATAAAATGAAAAGCCTTTCAAGAAGAAGTTAAGGAGGATCAATCCACTTCTCATGCCTTTGATTGAGAAGGAGGTCAAAAAACTCTTTGATGCCAAAATCATTGTCCCAATTAGATTTTCAAATTGGCTTGCAAATTTGGTTCTAGTTAGGAAAAAGAGTGGAGAAATAAGAATATGTATTGACTTCAGAAATTTGAAGAAATCCTCTCTGAAGGACAATTAGCCTCTCCCGAAGATGGATCAAATTTTGCAAAATATTGTTGGTTCTCAGAGAATGTCTATGCTTGATGGTTTTTCAGGTTATAATCAAATCCATGTACATCCTGATGATCAGGAAAAAACAACCTTTACCACACCATGGGGTACTTTTATGTATGCCAAGATGCCATTTGGTCTCATGAATGCAGGATCCACTTTCCAGAGGGCAATGGAAATTTCTTTTTCTGAAGAAAAGGACAATATGGTGGTTGTTTATCTTGATGACATAACAGTCTATTCAAGGAGGGAAGAAGATCACTTAAAACACCTAGAAAGAATTCTGCTGAAGTGTAGAAGGTTTGGCATCTCTCTAAATCCCACCAAAATTATTTTCGCTTTAACTTCAGGTAAATTACTTGAACATATAATTTATAAAGATGGGATTAAGAATGATCCAAATAGGGTCAATGCAATTCAGAAGGTGGATTTTCCAAGAAGCAAGAAGGAGATTCAATCTTTCCTTGGAAAGGTAAATTTTGTAAGGCAATTTATTTATAATTTTGATGAGATTGTGAAGAACATAACAAGGATGCTAAAGAAGGGAGTTGACATTAAGTGGAAAACAAAATCAAGACACTCATTTGAGGAGATCAAAAGAGCACTTACCCAAGCACTGGTATTAATTAGTCTTGATTTCTCAAAAGAATTTCTGGTTTTTACTTTCACATCAAAGAATACTATTGCTAGAGTTTTTCTACAAAAGGGACATCCAGGTATTGAACAACCTATTTCCTTATTTAGTAGGACATTAGCTAACTCTGAGTTGAAGTATAATATCTTAGAGAAGCAAGCTTATGCCCCGATGAAGGCTATCAAAGATTTCAGAATTTATATTTTGCATTCTCATATTGTGGTTTTTGTTCCTAATACGGTTGTGAAAGACATCCTCACTCAAGCCGATCCTGATGGTAAGAGGGGAAAATGGATTTCTAAATTGATGGAGTACGATATAGATATTAAGCCAACAAAATTGGTCAAAGGGCAAGGTTTAGAAAATTTTATGGCACAGTCAAACTTTGACTGTCTTGGCATAAACTTAATTGCAGAAATATCAGAAATTTCATATGAGGAAGAAGAACTAGTCCCTATTGAAGAAAAATACATCACTTCAGATTGGTACAAGGAGGTTGTTTTTGTCCTACAACATCATAAAGCACTTGCTGATATAACAAAGTCTAAGGCAAGGTTTGTTAAGCTAAAATCCTTGAGATATTTTATTTTTGACAGAAATCTATTTTGGAAGGATACCGGCAGAATTTTGTTGAATTGTTTGCTGGAAGAGGAGGCTGATAAAGTAATTGAGGAGTTCCACAAAGGAGATTCTAGAGGTCATCATTATTGGAAGGCCACAATGAACATTATTCTTAGAGCAAGGTATCATTGGCCTACAATGTTTAAGGATGTCTACAAAAATATTGTTGCCTGCCATGAATGCCAGATTTTCGAGGGTAAGAAGAAGCTTGTGCCTGTACCTTTAATGCCTATCTATGTGGAATCACCATTTCAGCAGTGGGGGCTTGATTTTATTGGAGAGATTCATCCATCATCATCAGGTTAGCATTGCTGGATTCTTACAGCAACTGATTACTTCACCAAATGGATTGAAACAATCCCAACTAGGCAAGCAAATGATTCTGTGATTATTTCTTTTTTAGAAAATAATATCTTGTTTAGGTTTGGTTGACCCATGAAGATTATAACTGATAATGCACAGGCATTTAGGTCTAAGAAGCTGATCAATTTTTGTCATCAATATCATATTACTCTTGGGCATTCTATTGCATACTATCTACAAGGGAATGGTCTTGTTGAATCTTCTAACAAGAGTATTGTGAGGATCATTAAAAAGGTGTTGCAGGAGAATAAGAAGGCTTGGCATTTGAAGCTGAAGTATGCCTTATGGGCTGATCGGATATGCACAAAAAGGTCAATTGGAACCTCACCATATGAGTTGGTATATGGGCTGAGGCCATTTTTCCTACATCTCTAGGGGTACCTATCATGAAGTTGATTCAAGGGTTAGCAGAAGTACCAAATGCAGTCCAGAGGAGAATCAATCAGCTAATAGATTTGCAGGAGAAGTGAAATGAAGTTTATAACAACAATCAACAATCTCAAAACAGAATCAAGAGGCCATTTGATAAGAAGATCAAAGAGGAAAATTTTCAAATTCGGGATGAAGTGTTGAAATGGGAGGCCAGAATTGAAGAGAAAGGAAAACATGGTGAGTTTGAGAACTTATGGAAAGGTCCGTTCAAGATAGTTTCTTTCCATGGCAACAATACTTACATACTGCAGGAGATGGATGGAAAATCATATGCTGGAGGACTTGTCAATGGCATGTTTTTAAAGCATTACTCTTCCTAAAAATATGACTGATCATTCATGTCATTGTACATAATCTATTTTATGAGTTTTTTCTGCTAATAATGACAAGCTAAATTAGCAAGTTTGAGCCCAAGGTGAAGGCCATTATAGCTTGAGGAGAAAGCTTGTAAATTCCAAAGTTTTTCTGTTTTGGTCAAGAAAATGGATAGCAACACTGGAACTACTGGTTCTTAGTGTACCACAGGGGCACACTATCCCAAGTGGAGCCATTGTTATCACCTAAAAATTTTCAAAACATCATTGTGTCAATTTTGTTTTTGGTCATGGTTCTAAATTTAGTTTAGAAGTCAATTTAGGATTTGGTTAAGGGTAGGTTCAATTTTTATAAGTTCAAAGGTCATCATTAAGTTCAAATAAAGTATTTTAAAGGTCCATTTATTGTCAAATATCCATAATTTCCATTTGGGAGTCATTCCATAAAGTTTCAGGTCAACAATCTGCAATTAGCCTGTTATAGGTCAATTTGGGCACCATTCCCAATGACCTGGTTAACTGGGCATCATATCGAGCACCGATGATCAAAGGGTCTATCATTCCCTATCATCTTAGTTGCTATATGCCCTAAGACAGGAAAAAACATAAATCAAACAAATGACTTTCATCAAAGCAAGGCTTTTCCATGGTTTGAAGCTTATTATTAAACATGTGGGAGCTCACCAACATAGGCTCTAAGGGGCCTAAGTGTGTTGCATATGCAGGTAGCCCCATTCAGGGCTGCTCTGCAAAGCACTTCCTGACATTCAAAGGTGCATTCGTCACATTGGGAGCAAAATTCTCATTGTTTTGGAATCCTCACTTGGACAGTGTCTTCTAGAAGGGTTCACATGTGTCATGCTTCAGATCCAAGTGTCCATTTGAAATCTACATGACTAGAAAACATTTCTTGCCTATTTTTTGAATTCAATTTATTGCAAAACAACCTACAATTCATCTATAAATTGAACACAAATATGAGTGTTCAAGGAGGAATAATTTGAGTAGAGAAATGCTGGAGAATTTTCAATGGAGGGTTTGATTTGTGGAGCTGCTGGTGGAGAGACTTATGCTGTGATGAGACTTGGGAACTTTGCTGGAAGGTCATGATGAATCAATCACTAGGTTGTAGCCTCTCCTTCTATCATCAATAAAGAGTACTTCTTGTTTTTCCCTACATGCATCCATGTTTACTTTGATTTTCCATGTTGTAAATTCTTGGTTGATGAATGTAGTTTATGCTTAACTGATTTGGCTAATTAACTTGAATAGATATCTATATTATTGTATCTTCTACTGTTTCAGTGCTCTTTCTTGCAGGAAGCATTCAGCTATTTGAAACCGCTTGAAGTTGAGGCTATAGTGGAAGCGATAGAAAGGAGCCATTTGGAAGTGACTGAAACAAGTAAGCATCCAATCCTCTCTGTATATCTATTCTGAGTTAGGAAAAAGGGTAGTGCAGTCTTTCACCTGTTTTTCTAAACTAGACACCGTTCTAGGGAAGCGTAGTTTATCCGTAGATTACAATTCTGGCCCAACAAACTAGTGACTCTGTTGGGGATAATTTCTCTTGAATCTTGGTGTTTTAGTCTCTGATATACTTTCTAAATCCACCCAGTAGCTATTTCACATAAATATTAGACATTTTCAGAGCTTAATTTTCAAAGTTAGTGAACCAAACAATAGATTTTTCTTTGTTTACTGTGCCCAACGCACCCTTGGTCAGGGCACAGTGCTTTGCAGAGCATTGTCTCCCTTGTCAGCCTACATTGCCAAGCATTGTCTCCCTTTGGAGACTGCGTTGGCTCCTGAAAGGAACAAATCCCCTTGAATCTGACTTTGTATTTTACTTTAGTTCAATTTGCTGACTTGTTCTAAAAATTTTAATGCCCTATTTGACCAGTAGCTCTATATATTTCTTCTCCTTTGATTGAAAAATTTTTCAATGTTGTTTTAAAAAGTTTTTCATTATCATTGAAAAGTTGATTTCAAAGTACTTTTTATGGTCGCATTAAGAATCGTTTGCTTTCAAAATAGGAAATTGTCGTAAAGTATTCATTTCCTTGATAGGAGAAATTGTTTTTGAAATCCTCATTTTTCCTTCAAAAGAGAAATTGTTGTTTGTATTCTTCATTTCTCAGAAGTAAAAAGAATTTCGATTATTGATCTAGTGCACCTAGTTTTCTTTCTGCATTCATAACATTAAGAAAAATGAAAATAAAAACTTGCATTTGCATGTAGGATTGTGTGTTTTTTGCAAAAGGAACATTAGGAAATCTGCATTTAGTTTGAGATTCATTGATTTGTTTGCTCTCAAATTATTTTCTCTCTTCCCTTAGTAGCTAGGTCTTTCATTGAAAAAGATGAAAGTGAAAGTTTGTTTATCATTTTTAGCTTGCATTTTAGGAATTTCATATACATCATCGTGGTGAACCTGAAAAGCAAACTGTTAAGCAAGATCAACATAAAATAAATCTCAATTCACTTAACAACGCTTTGGAACATTAACGATAACATTTAGAGTTCTAGGCTAGAGACGTGTTCCGGCGTCGTAAAACATAGCAGCTGTTGTTAACTTGTCTGCGATACATTCCGAGTGTGATAACTCACTCCACGTATGTAAGTATATCGTAGCTTGTCCACGTACTCTCGGGTATATCGGGCGGTGTTACAGTACGATAAGTATAAAGGGGTGCTCTCACCATGCGGTTTCGCATCAGACAACGCTAATAGAGACCTGGGCCTCCACATACCTTCAGGTATATATGGGAGGACAAATTTTTGGTGCTATCCATCCATAGTGAATCGAGTCGGCCACCTTAAAATTGTGATACACTGAACACAGAATTCGGGGAGATTACCTACCTGTACTTCTTGGTTCGCCAAGAGGTATTCTGCAGTTCACAATTTCCTGGTAAACCCTTTTGCCTAGCATTACCCTCTTTTTTTTTATTTGTTTTTGGATAAAATAAATCAGTAATAGTGGAAGAACATAATCCTACCCCCCGTCATTCATGTAGATTAGCTTTAAAACCACCTTTACCACCGGAAGTTATTTCTAGTAGGCGAAGGCAATCACAATCTGCCGAATCAAGTACAATTCGTACCTCTGGTGAAATATCATCTTTTAATCCAGAATTAGCTCAAATTGTTTCCACATATCCCGGTTCGTTTACTGTTGTCAAAATGGAGTCTTCACAGCTACCCGTGGTCATGATCCATTCAATCATTGAGACCATACCTCCTGGAACCGACGTTGTTCAAGCACACATTGACCCAGATCCTGTCTCTTCTTTGCCAGAATATCTGAATCCTAAATTTGAACAGCCGGAAGTTGCTCCTACCTTGGTCATCCCACAAAGTTCTGTAGCCATTGAAACTCCTATATCGCACAGTTAACCATCTGAAATATATTTTGGGCCTGACGGTGAAGTTCTTCCTCCTAGTTTAATCGTGATTGAAGAAATCCCTCAACCGGATACGCCTTTAAGTCAAACCCACTTTAGGGGATATCTTTACATGTACCAGTCATTTCCTCAATCGTTTCCATATTCTTTTGTTGATCCTATTTCCATTCAATCACCCGTTAATTTTCGAGGGTATACACTTGGTCAAACTACCATGTCTGAATCAACATCTTCGGTTGGGTCTGCTGTTCCAATTACGTCATCTCCTACCCTCACTACTTCGTCAATGTTCACAACATCACCAGAGTCATATTTGCATGGTGGCCCTTTGGTCCTAACAGGTTACAAATCACTATTTGGAACTTTCTCTGGTGCACCTTCACGTTCACGATCTTTTCCAATGTCATCATCTGGTGTTTTAACTGGTAGTCCTATAGTTAGTACTGAACGACTTGATTCATTAAAACCATCATCAGGGCAATCTCAAGCCGGTCATTATGGGTCAATTCCTTTATCAATTGGACTTGCAGCATTCGGTGAACAATATTTTCTATCTTATTATCCTCCTTATGTTGGGGGGGAACCTTTGGTTACCCAATATGACAGTACTCAGTCACATTTTGGTCAGACTAATGTTGATTTAAATGTTTCTCAATGGAAGCCCACTCTGCCTATCCAACCACAAATGGTTGTCCAATCGTATCAACTAATTCAACCTGTTACACCCACTTCAATACCACTTGTTAATACATCTATACCCCTGTTACAGCATCAAAATCTTGTACATCAACCTTATCAGGCGAGTTCTTCAACTCAATATCATCAAATTTTGGGTCCACAGACTCAAAATCCTTTGTTTAATTTACAACAACCTGTATCAGGAATTATTTATTCACAATCTGGTCCACCATTTTATGGGATGTCATAAACACAATCTGGTTATACATATCAACCAAATCCAAATTATAAAAATTTTGGTTATAATCTTGGTGGACAAACCCCTTGGCAGCCACAGGTGAAAATTCTGCAAACTTAATTTCAACAAGTAACATATCCAGGTTTTGGTCAACAACACTCTCAAGCGTTTTCCATGCAAAACAACCCCTATCTGGGTTGCCAGCAACAAATCCCATATGCCGGTGCTCAAAGACCTGTTGCCCAAGCAATTCCATCTTATCTTGGCTATGCTCAACCTGACCTTAATAGAAAATTTCCTTTTGTTGCAACCTTGGAATTACCAGATTTAAACTGGTTAACTAATGATCCTATCAATTATGCTCCTTGGTGGCCGGTGATACCACATAAATTACCCTCCAACATTCCTAAATTCAATAGAAATCCTTGAGAAGACCCATCAACTCATGTTATGACTTATCATTTATGGTATTCATAAAATTCCCTAAATGATGATTCTGTTCGATTACGTCTTTTCTAGAGAACGCTCACAGATCCTGCAGCTAAAAGGTACATTGAATTACCTAGAGTTTCATTTGACAATTTCACTGCCTTGGCTACTATATTTTTGACCCATTTCCAGTTACCGATCAGATACGAAACTGGAATGGAACTCTTGAACAAATTCAAATAAAGTAATGCTACTCACATTTCAGATCATATTGATGAGTGGCGTCGTCGTCGACGAATGGTTAAGACATTTGTTCCTGATTAGCTCCTTGCTGAATTGTTCATCAAATCCTTGTTACCATTTATAACAGAGGATCTGGCTAAAGGTGGCATCGTCACAGAAGAGCAAGTCATAGCTTCTGCCCAGTATTTAGACTTGATTTATACTCAATCTGGCACGCTCTATGAGAAAATTCCAAATGTGTCGCGATCTAATTTCAATGTTCCTCCTCAAATAAAGGACTCTCATTCCAGAGACGGCTTGATAGGTACTGTAAACACACACACAACACTACTGCATCTGATCCTGATCCTACTTCCAAAATTAACTCCATCTCATTTGACAAAGGAAAAAGTGATAAGCAACCAGGAAGTAAGAAAAAGGGGAAATCAAAGAAAAAACAAACTTCTAACCTGCGGGAACTATCATCTGATCAACCGTCAGGACCACGGAAACCTCATTATCCATGCATAATCTGTAACCAGGAAAACTTTTTTAGGGATTTTACTCACCATGCTGAAGTCTCCAAAATCATCAAGACTTCTAATGCATTAGCTGTGTTGACAGACCCATTTCCAAATCCAGACGCAAATTTGGTTGCTACGGATCTAGCTCCTAGTTCCCAAGTGTTAATTTTATCTAGTAAAAAACCTTCACAAGATTTTTTGGTGTCGACGCAGAATACATACTATGGTAGTCTAACTGATCAACCTACTACCTCGACAACGAATCCATCTACTGAATCAGTACCACCTCCAGTTATTCCTGAATTGACGATTAAGCCACCGAAGGGAGTAATTCATAAATTGACATATAATCCTCGAGCAAGAGTTGCACAAAATTATAATATAGTTGAATATTTGGCTCAACCCCCTTCAACTATGTCTGCTCTTGAGGTATTACAAAGCTGTCCCTCCTAGAAATAGGCTTTATTGTTGGCTATTGGTGGAATTGATCCAATTGATTCTAATCTTATCGTCTTTAATCATAAGGGCTATGTGCCACAGCTACCAACAGAATTGGCATTCTCTATCCAAGTAAATGTTCTCAATCATCTTGTCCATCATACTATTATTAATGAGGGAGCATCTACGTGAATTATGTCTCTAAACTGTTGGAAGTCACTTGGCTCGCCGCGATTATCGCAATCATCAACGACGTTGAAGGCTTTTGATGGAAGAAAATATAAACCTTGTGGTATTATTAATAACCTGCAAGTTGAATTAGGGGACAAAACAATAATTATTGATGTTGAGGTTGTTGACGGACCCCTTGACTATAATATTTTACTCGGAATACCATGGGTATATGCGATGACTACAATTTTTTCTACATATTTTAGAATGGTTGGCTTTCCTCATAAAGGTACTATTACAATTATTAATCAATTATCCTTTTTTTCCTTCGATTCGCAGGTAACTGGAAGCATTCCATATGTTCACTTACCCCAACTAGAAATCCAGAACATTGGTGTAGGACTCTTAAAGGATTCCACTCTTATGGGAACCTTTGCATTACCGCCACCTGCGACGTCGGCAGAAATTGCAGGCATAGAGACCTACTACATGATCTCTTACAATCCATCTCGCTTAAGAAAGAGTACAGGTGATTCTGATATTTCTACGTTGGATGATGTTTTACCGCTCAGCCCTATTGAGCTACAATAGAAATCAATCTATTTGGATTGGGCGGCAAATCCGAAATCAACATCGCCGAGTGTTTGGGTTGATCGTTCATTAGATTTCGGTACTCCATCTGATCCATTTTCCTCAAAAAATTTGACGGATGAAAATATTTTGGAAGCTATGATGGTAGAAGGAGAACCATGGGAAGATTATCATCATCATTTGCATCTTCCAGATTATGAAGAAAATAATCTTAGTGAACTATATCACCCATCCATTCAAAATTTCTTTTCGAATTCTTTTCCAATTAATGAAATTGAATCTGAGCGAAATTTATCAAATATTGAAGAAACGATTTCTATCAATATTTAGAATAAACCTAGCATTGTAGAAAAAAATTCATGTCGGTGTATCTTGTTCTCCATCAGAACTTGTTTCATATCGATCTCTTTTTTGTGAATTTCGTGACGTATTCGCTTCATATTACGAGGAAATGCCAGGCATAGATACTAGTATAGTTGAACACACTATTAATATGTATCCTGATGTCAAACTGGTGCATCAATGGCTTTGTCCTATTCATCTGAAGAAAGCCACTACCATCAAAACAGAAGTTGAAATACTTTTGCATGCTGGTTTCATTTACCGTGTTCCGCTAACTGAGTGGGTTTCCAATATCGTTCCTGTTATGAAAAAACAAGGAACCATTAGAGTGTGCGTCAATTATCGGGATGTTAATCAGGCTTGTGCAAAAGACAACTATCCTACACCCTTTATCGACCAGATTATTGACGATTGTGCTGGATGCGAAATATTTTCTTTCATGGATGGATTTTCCGGCTACAATCAAATCAATATCCGCCCAGATGACCAACATAAGACAACATTCATCTGTCCCTGGGGCACATTCGCATATCGGAAACTTTCATTTGGTTTAAAGAATGCTGGGGAAACTTTTCAGAGAGCAATGGATTATGCTTTCAATGACATCAAGCACATTGTTCAACCATATCTAGATGATTTACCAGCGCATTCACGAAAATAGACTGATCACCCGATGCATTTGAGAGCCATTTTCTTACGCTGCCGAAACTACAAGATACACCTCAATCCGCACAAATGTGTGTTTTGTGTTGGTTCTAGTCGATTGCTCGGATTCGTAGTCTCAAAAGAAGGAATTTGAATAGACCCACTGAAGGTTCAGGCCATTCTTGATTTTCTTGCGCCCTCAAACTTACGCCAGATACAGAAACTTCAAGGAAAGGCTAACTTCCTAAGAAGTTTCATTCCAAACTACGCTGAAATGGCTAAAGGATTTACTCGATTATTGAAAAAGGGGGTTCCCTTCCATTGGGACTAAGTTGCGCAAGATTCTTTTGATGTTGTCCAGGACCATCTTGTCCAAGATTCATTAATGTATCCTCCAAATTATCAGAATGATTATTTCCTATATATCGTCGTAGCTGAAACAACCATCGCTATGGTTTTGGTCCAAGTAGAAGATGGAATTGAACATCTGATCTATTATTTTAGTCATAATCTCAATGATACGGAAGTTAAGTACTCATACATGGAAAATCTTGCCTTGGAAGTTGTTCAAGTTGTCCAAATATTTCGCCATTATATCCTGCTCCGAAAAACAACAATAGTTTCGGATTGCAACCCCATGACTTACATCTTATCACGTCAATTTCTGGGGGGGGAATATTCAAAATAGATCATATTTTTGCATTTGATTTGGAATTCATCAAATCCAAGTCAAAGAAGTCTTTAGTTTTGGCTAAGCTTCTCTGTGACCTTCCCTGTGATAGTACTGCAACTACGTCGGAACCATCTATTCCAGACGAGTCTCTGTTTCTGATCGAATCATCTGATACTTGGTATGGGTATTTCATCATTTATCTCCAAACCCAAACTTTTCGACCTAATACCTCTCCCTCTGATCAGCGACGTATTTGATACCAAGCAAAAGATTATCTGCTCGTCGATAATACACTTTATCGTCATGGTGTCGATACCATTTTAAGGAGGGGCCTCACTCATGAGGAGGCCGAAAAAGTGTTAAATGATTGTCATGTAAGGCCTTATGGTGGAAATTTATCTGGTTATGCTACCACGCAGAAGATACTCCACACCGGTTACTTTTGGCCTACTATTTTTCAAGATTGCATCCTCGCAGTCAAAATTTTTCATGCATGCTAGATTTATGACCGTAAAATCTGCAAACCGCCAGCGCCAATGCATATTTTTGTCTATGCTAGACCATTTACGAAATGGGGTATTGATTTCATGACCTATAACCCTCCTTCGTCTGGGGGGCACGGTTATATTATTGTCACAGTCAACTATTTTACCAAATGGGCTGAAGTGAGGCCTACATTCAACAACATGGGATAAACAACTACATTTTTTTTCTTCAACCATGTTATTGCACGGTTTGGGGTCCCACAGGCTATAGTTACGGATCATGGGAAGCATTTTCGCAACCATATGATGTCTGAATTGACAGCTAAGTTAGTATTGTCACATGATAATTCTACTCATTATCCACAATCGAATGGACAAGTTGAGGCTATTAAAAAAATTCTTAAATGAATGCTTCAACGAATGATAGAAATCCATAAAAGGAACTAGCACTTGATCCTGTACTCCGCCTTGTGAGCGTATCGAACCTTGGTGAGAAACGCTACTGGATTTACTCCTTTTCAATTGGTGTATGGTCTGGAAGCTATCTTACCAATCCAATGCTAAATATCATCATTAAAACTCGCGATAGACTTGTTACCTGACACCTCTGAAGAAGAAGCGTGTCTCCTTAACCTCATCCTTCTAGATGAAATGCGTCGTGAAGCCCAATTGGCCAACGAAGTTCACAAGAGACATATAAAGGCGCAATACGACAAAAATGTCCAGCCTCGCATCTACTTAGAGGGCGACTTGGTCCTTCTTTATGACCAGGAAGCTGATAAAATAGGTACAGGGAAATTCAAGCCATTATGGCATGGCCCCTACATTTTCAAAAGAGTTCTTGCTAAAGGCACCTATGAGTTAGTTGATTACGATGGGATTCCATTGGCACAGCCTAGAAATGGGTGTTTGTGCTCAACTAAGTGTTCCTAAATTGAGTTCATTAATTGTCAACCAGGGCTAGTAAACTGCTAAAGTGTGGTGCACTATATGTGCCTAGGTATTTGTTTCTCACTACGTTGTGTTTAGTGTTTTTATGATGTTTTTGGTTTTATGGTTTTATGTTGAAAAGGGAAAGAACTAAGTGTTGGTGAAAAGAAGCAATTGGTTCTATTAAAACAGAACAAAGCCTAAACTATGGATGGCAAACAACAAATGCAAAGCTTGATAATGACTTCATTGCAAGGAATTAAATCACAACATGATCTTGAACTTATCCAATTCATTCATTAAAGATGTGTTGGAAGAGCTTGAGAAATGGACAAGTTAAGTGTAAATGAAGTTCTCCTAAATAAACAATCAACTCACAATATTACAAAAAAATGAATATTTGTAACACAGTAAGGTTTCTATTCTAGATTAACCTATGATGCTGAAGTTACCCTATTCTGTAACTTGACTTATCACTACTAGGCCTTATTCAGGAGTTTAGAGATTTTCTAGAACAATGTTTGGGAAAAAGGTTGTAGGTGAATTTGTAAAAGATTTGCAGAATAATCAAAGCCTTAAACTGATATTAATGACCCTTGTTCATGTGATGATGTATCAATATAAATTCAGAACAAAAGTAAGTTGTAAATAATGAAGGCCGAGAGACTAATTTTGACAACTTGTACTACTTGAAATACAATGGATAACACTAGGCTAGAACGCGGTCTATCAATCTTAAAATGCAGTGACTACAACTAAACTAGAATGCCATTAATCTTTTCTTGAAACAAAATGAACTAAGACTGAACTAGAGTGCTACTAATCTACTTGAAGTGCAGTGAACAAAGTTAAACTAGAATGCCATTATCAAACTTGAGATGTAGTGACAGAGCTGAACTAAATGCAATCAACCTCTGGAGTGTTATAACTAAATTAACATGCAACTAGTCTACGGAATTCTACAGCCCATCTCGTTCAATATGAATGATATTTTGGAAGAGTTTGTAAAAACAAGTATGGTTGTATTATTCAATGCAATTGAACATAAACATAAGATTTGAAAGCAAATACAACTAGGATCTAAGATACCACAGCTGTTTCTTATTCATTGTTAATGATGTTTTGGAAGAGTTTGTAGGAATAAGATCGGCTATGACACTTAGTGTGAACAAGCATAAATCATTAAAATTCAAAAGGAAATGCAACTAAAATCTACGACACCACAGCTATGCCTTATTCATCGTGATGATATTTTGGAAGAGTTTATAAGAGTAAGTCTAGCTGTGATGATTAATGTAAACAAATATGAAACATAACTTCAAAAACTTGCTTAAGCTAGAAATGAAAAACGAGAATAAAATACTTATCTAAACCGTATGAACAAAGTTGCTCAGGTAGCAGGGGCCCTCTACCACTGAAGTAGCATGCAAAATCTACTTCAAGGTTGACTCAGCGCTTTTAATAAAATGATGCTTCTTTCATTAAAAGAGAAATTACTTCAAAACAGAGTGTTTTTGGACTTCTGAAATCTAGAAATTAAACACAAAATCTAACCTTGTCCCTCGGTTTCCCGAGCCATATTTATAAAAAAATTACATAAATTTCTTGAGATAACCTAGGGATAATTGTATTTTCAAATTAAAATCAAACTGGAACTCTGCTGGTGGTCTCGTAATATGATTAAGGACATCTGGATTGTCCTTGTCCTATTAGGAGTCTATCTCCTAGTTTGAGTTCCCACGTGCATAACCACCTACAGAATTCCGTTCAAACTTCATGGAGAGAAAAAAATGATGAGAGAATGATGTGGAATATGACCATATGTGTTTTTATCTGAGATGACACCTGGAACTTGCGTAGACATGAAGACAGTTGCAGAATCAGCAACTAGCTACAGAATGTCTGCATTCTATAGCTAGATCTAGTTCAAAAAGTACTACAATGACAAAATCATAAAAACATAGCAAGTTAGTCATGATATACATTCTTAAAGCAATTTTAATTAATTCTATTGATAATTTGAGCCTGTTATTAATAATGGACAAAGGAAATGGAGTGGAATGTGGTGGAAGAAAGAACATCTTTGGAGCTCAACAATGGATTGTATCTTAAACATTACTATGCTTAATCATGAGCGTAGTAATTTTTTGTATTATATTGTTTATATGCTATTGATTTGCATTCACTATCTTAATTTGTTTTTTAGAGTTTTCTTGACGTTAGTAATCCGCTTTACATTTTATGGCAGATGTCTGAATCTTTAGAACCATTTGTTGGATATGCTGATGGTGCTAGTCGTAGTACACAGAATCTATCCTCTGTAGCGTGGGCCATTTTCGCTCCAAACAACGAGTTAGTGAGTTTTCAAAGGATTTTTATTGGTAGATCGATGACAAATAATGCTGAGTATAGCATGTTGATCAAAATTCTCTCTGATTCCATTTCATTTGGTATTAACCGCATAATCATAAGGTTAGACTCACAACTTGTGGTACTACAACTTAATAGTGTTTATACTGTTAGAAATCCAACACTTCTTAGATTGTTCCTAAGAGTTCGAATTTTGGAGAGAAATTTGATTTTTTTCAATATCAGCACATTTCCAAAAATATGAACACTTTAACTAATTCATTAGCTAATCAAGTTTTAGATAGAAATTTGCGACATAGATAAAGAAAACATTCACATCATTGAATAGGATTGCGCATTAAACATAGGAAAAACTCTGAAAACATATAGATAGATAGTTATATGCTTTTTACAAAAAAAATTCCCAAGACACGTTGGTCATCTGACCTCAAAATGTATGCGAAAAATTCATAAGTAAACTAGTGGTGCTCATGATAGCACGCTATAGATCTAGCAATCCTACGGAGCAACCACATCCAATGGTTAGGAACCCCAATTGTGTGTCATTGCAGTCGCATTGGAAGCTCTTTGATCTGGCAATCTGGAATCCTGAAGGTCAACCCCTCTATGTGCTACTGGAGCTCAGCAAGAATCTCAGCCATATCAAGGTCCTGAAGGACTGCTCTCCCGACAGCCCTCTCTGCTGGCGCATCCGCTTTGCGCTCTGGTTCCTCTACTCGTTGAACGTGACCGATATATGCATTACATTAAAACATTTTGTTCAGTCTTGGAAAGAAATCAAAACACAAAAAAATTGTATAAACCTTATAAAAATCAAAAAACATAGTCAAATAAATCTTACCTATTGCACCCCACTGAGCACCTTCTGGTAAAACTAGATCTAAATATCCTCAGAAGTCGACACCTGCATATGCATAATCATTGATGGTGATGATCTGTCGCCTGAACTAGGCGAAGAATGCAGTCGAGAACACAACGGTCGATTGGCCTGAATGTCGACCCATGAGTTCTACCCATCTCTGCATCCGAGGATCTCTAGGACTAGATATATCCAATGTTACATGTTGTGGCTGCATCAGTGGAATCCGTTCCAAAGCGAAGGAGAAAAGGATGGAACCATAACTGAAATTTTTCTTCCTTCCTCCCTTTGCTTTATTCAGTTGTTCCTTTATCTGAGATAGAATAACCTCAGACCAATTGAAAACTATTGGCTCTAAACATTCCAACGCATACTACATGTATGATCTATTTGCCACATGGAGTGTAACGGTGCCAGCTAGTTTAGCGATCGTGAAAAGGATGGTTCTCAGAGGCAAATACCTGACATCACGGATGTTTATTTTTCCATCTTTGCTAGGTTCTAACCCCGGATAGAAATACTTTATAACATAATCCCTCACTATTTCTCCTCCAATGGTAGATCTTGTGAGTGAAATGGGCAAACATCTCCTTGACAAACCTGTGAGAAAATACACATCATCAACTGTTATGGACAACACTTGATTTTTTATATGAAATGCCTCTATCGCTGGATCCCATGCTCGAACAAGGAACTCCAAGAGTTCTATCTATTGCCTCATTCCCGAAAATTTGAAGTACTTAAGCAGCCCACAATCCCTTAAAGCTCTTACAGTACCCGGATCATTCAAGGAAATCATATCTTGTTCTTCATGCTCTCTTTATTTCCATGTAATCGTCATTATTATCCAATGGAAACCTGAAAATCAACCACAAGATCCATTAGATACCATTCATTTCAAAAAATAGGCAAATTTTGAGCACATCTTGAAAATAAAAAACTTGAACTGTACCCAACGCACTCCCTAGGTTGAGACAGTGCATTGCATATGCAGGTACCCTTCACTGTACCTGCTATGCAACGTAGGTTTTGATGTACAAGGGTGCGTTGCCCTCATTTTGAGCAAAATTTACCCTAGGGGGCTTAAAAACCCTAAAAATTTGCAAAGAATGGAAATGAAATGACTACTGAAATAAAGAGGAGGTTTTTACTACTGACCTGGATCAGACGGTGATGAAATCTATCCACAGAAATGACCGCAATCAACGACTAAAGTTCGGGGGCAAAATCAGGTTCAGAGCTCCAAAATAAAAATGGTAACTATGGAATGGTAAAAATGAATAGTGAAACTGCTTTATATAGTCATTTAATTACTTGCAAGTTAAATTTATTGCTATTACTATGGTTTTATTATGTTTTTTATCGTGAAACAGGTATTTTTAATCCATTTGTTGTTGTTCTGAACAGGAAATATAATTGACCAACAGATTAGTCATGCAGATTTATTTCAAAGAAGGACTTAACCACAAAGCATGCTTTTTCTCCTTATTTTTCGAGCTTTGTTAAAAACGAAAAAGGATTTGAAGCACACTTTTTTCTCTTTTTCGAGCTTCAATAACAGCGAAAAAGGAACCCCTGGAGTCTTCTTTCAGCTCTTTTCAGACTCTGATAATGTGAAAAGATTGTCGAGCACTTGTCATTTCAAGCTCGTTAAAGTAAATGAATTGATATATACTTAGTATAAGTTTAACCCTTTTCTGTACTGAGATGGATTATTTACGAAAAAGGAATACCTTCGTTAAACATGACCAAAGAGGTTCTTTAAGATATTATTTTACACTTTTTCGGATCTGAAAGACAAATTTACAAAAAATTACTTTTGGAGTCCTCTTTCGTCCTCTTTTTCAGACTCTCTAAACATGAAAAAGGATCAGGCTATCATTGTCGTTAAGCTCCTTAAAACATAAAATAGCGACGGGCTTGTCAATCATGGAAAGAATCGAGTTTCATTCATCGCTAGACTCGTTAAATTATTAAATATCGATACTTCATTCTTTATTCGCCTGAAGGGTTGAATTATAGAACAAGAAAATGTTATCTTCCTCAATATTGTTAAAAAATAAAGAAGTATTGGTCGACAAATGACCGGGGAAAATTTGGGAAAAGCAAGCAAAGTTTCTTTTTGGTAGCAAGTCACTCTTGAACATGACACTTCTTTTACTCCATGTCTGTGACTGTTTGGGTTGGGTAATCATCTTGACGGTTCATTCACACCTATGGTTCATCATACCTTCACTTTGGTTTTGGGTCAATGATGCCAACTCAACACAGTGTCACCGATATGTTCAAGAGAAGTCATCCAGTGATTTAGAACTCATCCATCTGCAATACTCATAAACCTTCATTTTCATGATCGCAATCCCTGACAATTGCTATATCAAGTCATACCCTTGTCTCCGAAATCAATAACTCCATTTTTTCAATAAGGTGACTTCCTGTCGACTACAAATCAATATCTAGGAAGTTCACTTAGAAACATCATATTCCAGTACCATGAGGCTTGTTACAGCATCGAAAAGATCCTCGCTTCCGGAATTTTGACCGAAAGATTTTGTTTGGCGTTCGACATCAAATCATCTATTCATGCCTTAAAAAATGTACTGCAGTACCTTGAGGGCCATTTTCATTAATGGTGGTTCTCTCGCATTTGTTAACAGCTTTCATTATTGGTTGGTAATCAAACGATGTCTTTCCATGTTCGACGAAAAATCATATATTCACATGGCTAGACTTGTACCCGAATGATCGAGTGAATGAGATAAGAAGACCCCGGATCTAGTTTCAGCCATCCGGGCTGCAATTTCAGGATTGTTGTACACATCATATGTACGGTGACCTTACATACATATTTTTATCCAAACATGGGCCTATATCTATAGGTGATGTCTACATCTCGGCAACATTCCAATGTAGACGACTTTCTGAATTATGTACATGTTATTAGATTGTCTTATGTGCTGACTATGGGAATGCCTACCCTCAGCAATTATGATCAATAGAGGATTTATCATGATGTAATGTATTGTAATATTGATGTAGGTGACCGTTATTCTTTGTTTCTAGGCTCATCACAGTTTAAAGCATCTCAATCAAATGTTCTTATTATTTAGATCTCATGCTTTAGGGGGCGATTGTTATAGGTCAATTTGGGCACCATTCCCAATGACCTGGTTAACTGGGCATCATCTCCAGGACCGATGATCAAAGGGTCTATCATTCCCTATCATCTTAGTTGCTATATTCCCTAAGACAAGAAACAACATAAATCAAACAAATGACTTTCATCAAAGCAAGGCTTCTCCATGGTTTGAAGCTTATTATTAAACATGTGGGAGCTCACCAACACAGGATCTAAGGGGCCTAAGTGTGTTTCATATGAAGGTATCCCCATTCAGGGCTGCTCTACAAAGCACTTCCCGACTTCAAAGGTGCATTGGTCACATTGGGAGCGAACTCTCATTGTTTTGGAATCTCCACTTGGCCAGTGTCTTCTAGAAGGGTTCACATGTGTCATGCTTCAGATCCAAGTGTCCATTTGACATCTACATGACTGGAAAACATGTATTTCCTATTTTTGGAATGCAATTTATTGCAAAATAACCTATAATTCATCTATAAATTGAACACAAATCTAAGTGTTCAAGGAGGAAGAATTTGAGTAGAGAAATGTTGGAGAATTTTCAATAGAGGGTTTGATTTGTGGAGCTGCTAGTGGAGAGACTTATGCTGTGATGAGACTTGGGAAATTTTCTAGAAGGTCACGCTGAATCAGTCACTAGGTTGTAACCTCTCCTTCTATCATCAATAAAGAGTACTTCTTGTTTTTCCCTACATGCATCCATGTTTACTTTGATTTTCCATGTTGTAAATCTTGGTTGATGAATGTAGTTTATGCTTAACTAATTTAGTTAATTAACTTGAATATATATCTATATTATTGTATCTTCTGCTGTTTCAGTGCTCTTTCTTGTAGGAATCATTCAGCTATTTGAAACCGCTTGAATTTGAGGCTGTAGTGGAAGCGACAGAAGGGAGCCATTTGGAAGCGACTGAAACAAGTAAGCATCCAATCCTCTCTGTATATCTGTTTTGAGTTAGGAAAAAGGGTAGTGCAGTCTTTCACCTATTGTTCTAGACTAGACACCGGTATAGGGAAGCGTAGTTTATCCGTAGATTACAATTCTTGCCCAACATAGCCAAGAATCCACATTTTCTTAGTGCCACTAGTTCAAAAAAGTTGATATGCGCTACGAAAGCGCTAATAGTTTCATAGCGCAAACAGGGAAAAATACAATGTCGGCGCTACAAAAGTGCGATTTCTTAACTGTCTTGTCATTTGAGCTGAAATATGTTAGAATCCATTGGGAAATGATAGGTTAGTGGTATGATGAGTCAGTTAGTGATGAGATTCAATGTACTTACCCATATTGTAGTCATCATTGTCATGATAGGGTATGAATGAGGCATAATTTAGTTATGAGATGAAATTTCAAATTCAAAATCTTTCTTAATTGGTCATTCTCATTTCCTTTGCCTCCATTCGAGTGTCTAAGCTCTGAAGTGTCAAGCCAAAACTGTGGTTGTTCCATACAAGTCTTCTACATCTTAATTAAGCGAGGCTGATATAAACTAATCAAGCGAGGCTGATTCAATTTATCAAGCGAGGCTGACCGATTTTCTGTGAAGCATGGCAGAGGAAAAGAAATTCCACAGAGGGGGACACTGCTTGAGACATGCGCATGAAGATATGAAGGCCACAATTGAAGACCAAGCAGTGATAGAGGCGTTCATAAGAGTAGGTTGTCTTCGGTTTTGTGAAAAGTTGCAGGGTTTCCACACACAGGTTTCCAAAAAATTTGCCTTGAACTTCAATGGAACAACTACCAAGGTTGGGATGCTAAATGTTTCAATTTCACTAGAGACTATTGTTGTTGTGACAGAGATACCAAGGGGTCAAGAAACTTCGTTTAAAGGTTTCAAATTTGATATGGAGCCATGCAAAGAATTCATGAAACCTGAGTATGCAGATATGGACCTAAATAATGCTATGCCTTGAAGCTGCATCAAAGAAACTTATGAAAATTTGTTGTTTAACATTCAAAGGTATTTTACATGTGAAGGAAGATATCATAAGGTTTACACATATCATTTCAAGCTGCTTCTTCATTTCACAGGTAAGATTTCACTTTATTTTCCCTTTTACCTGCATAGGAGTCTTGCTAAAATGGCTGATAAAGTACAAGCCAAATTTGAAGGTTTTGAAACATCTTTGTTTCTTCATGGTTTTATGAAGGTATTGATTTTGAATGAGCTTCAGAATATAGGCAGGGACTCGTCATTATTTTTGTTTATAAATTGTTTTGAATTGGAAACACTAACTCCTGCTAGAAACCCTAAAAGTAAAGGAACTCCATCACCACCAGTAGCAGAGTCTAGTCAACCTGTAGTTGTAAAAGCAAAGGAATTTACAAAATTGAAGCCAAGGAAACAAGTTGAGAAAATTACATAGCAGACACAAGTGCTTGATACTCCAACTCCATCACCTGCAAAATAGAGGTCAAAGATTGTCAAAGAGGAAAAACAGAAAAAAGATGTCAGCAGGCAGGAAATCAAAAGAGTAACAAGAAGCCAAGCAGTGGCATTAAAGGGAAAAACAATTGCTATAGATACAGAGGATAACCCAGGGATAAAGAGAAACTTAGATGGCATCCTGCATGCAATTGACATAGAGGAGACACCCATTGTTCAAGCTGAGTTCATTGGGGTAGATGAGCATTAAAAAAAGGCAAAGTCTGCAAAAAATCTTGAGTTTGAGGGTGAAAATGCACCCTTCATCTTTCAAGAAAGGAAGTTCAAGATACTATAGAGACAACTAAAGCCCCTGAAGAATTTTTTTATTTATCAACACCTACAGTGAAGCATACAACCAGCAGAGAAAAGAAGGGAAAAGAAGAATGATAGGGTTTAAACATATTGAAGATATATTGAGGTTGGAAAACCAAGAAATTTTTGTGATGAGAAAGAGGGCTAGAAAGCACAGTATTGAGAAAGCAGAGTTCAAAAGAATGAAGGCACTGTGGGAAGGTAAAACTGGTGCTATTTCTGAAACTCCAAGTAGTGTAGAGTAGTTTTTCACATGGACAGTTCCAGCCATCAAGGAAGCTAAATTTGTTAGAGTAATAAATACTCACTTAAGAGCTCATAATAGGAGGCTTAAATATCAAGTGGAGGAATTGGAGCAGTAGCTGAAATTGACTCAGGATGAGTTAAAGAACAAAGGTGTTAAAATGACAATCATTAAAGAGTCAAAAGCTAAATTAAGTGAAAATGAAGAAAGGACCTCATGAAGGCTGAAATGATTGTGTTTTCAGTTCATATGGATTTTTGATACAGTTGAATCAGTTTTATTTTGAGTTTTAGCACATCTACAATTTTCGTTTTGGAAAATTTTGGACAAAACTGCTCACTCAGCAGTTTCGTAGTGCAGACGGTGTAAAAAGGGTGAAAAGCGCTACGAAACTGCTGTAGCAACATTTTTTCCCTTTTTTATCAAATTTTGAGGGGTAAAAAACATGAATTAAGAAATGAAAATGTTGAGGAGGATCTATTTAAAGATAATTAAGTTAGTTTTGGAGGAAAGAGGTCAAGATTTTGAAGAAGAAAGGGTAAAAGAGTTGCGCTACGAAAAGTGCCACTAAACTGTGTTGTTTTCGTAGCACAGTGTATTACAGCTCATTTGAATAGTGTAAAGATGGTTTGGGACAACTGGAGCTTAGGGAGGATTTTTGGCAGGTGTTAATTTAGTTCCTAATAGAAAAGGACCTCGAAATGATGAACTCATGATGGTCAGAACATTTCAAAACTGCAAAGGACCCTATGCCTAGAAAACAGGGGACTGTTTCCTACTTTGATGGAGGTCAGCATTATGGTCATCAATATTTAAAGCTAATCATCTAGATTTGACAAGGTGTTAATACATTTGGAAAAGGATGTAATTTCATTAAGATAAGGTTGTTATAGATAAGTGATTAAGAGTTTGAATCCTATTTGTAATAAGACTGATTATTAGATTAGTTGTCCTTTTGTAATAAATACCATGTCATATGGTTAGGCAAGGTGTCAAGAGTCAAGAGTTCGATGTATCTAGCATCAGATAAGGTTATCTTATGTTGTAAATGATCTATAAAAGGTCAAGAAGTCGAATATGCTAAGGGTTGGACATTTTTTTGGCAAAAGACTGTGTTTACTGTAAGTGACTGGTTTTCAGCTAAATACAGAGATTTCTACTTAGCCAACTTGAGATTCAGAAGAAGTTCTAGTGTGCTATTATTCTAATTACATATTTTTACTATCCTATTGTAGTGGTGTCTGTCTATGTTACTCAAAATTCATCTTTGTTGCTTTGACTTCCTATATAGACAAACTGATTGTGTTTTTTTTACAGTTTCAGATGTGTATCTATTGACTAAAACTCTGATATGCCTCAACTTCCATGTTAAGTAGATTGATTGGTTTACTGAAACTATTTTGACTCCATAAGCCCAATGTGTACTTGTTGATGTGATATTCAACCTAAATTTATTATCTATCTAATTATCACCCCATATAGAGTTAGCCATCTACATTTTTACCAAAATCATTAACCCTTGAGAGAGCCTTCTCAGGTTGAGGAGGCTAAGCCTCAATCAAAATACTGGTTTGAAATAGTTACATGAGATTGATTTGATTAGCATCCTATCAAGTCTAATTTTGTGATAACACTTGTCATGCTCATTTTGATCCTTTGTTTTTCCACACTACACTATAATTGATAACCTTTAAGTGTCATTGAACATACCTGCCATGCCCTTTTGTATCCCCGCAACTGCAATCTTTTAGATATGGCCTAGTTTCCTTGACCTCTCCTCCTAATCCAGCAAAAACCCTAAATTTTAAAAACCCTAGCTCAGACCTAGCCTAATATCTTTACCCTTCTTCAGTCATATTTTTGCTGCAAGATCATAGAGAGAGCCCTCTATGATTTGGTAGAGATAGCTACCAAATCCCAAGTGGTTTGAGGTTAACTCCATAGATTTTCATTCTCATCCTTGTAACACTGTGGAGGATAAAAATTTTGGCATCGTTGTTGGGGCTCGAACCTGGGTCACCCACGTGATAGGAGGGAATACTCACCACTGTACTACAATGACACTAAATCTAAAACTTCACTTTCATAAATATTATATAATCCCATAAAACTTGAATTAAGTCCACCATCTTTAGAGTCTCCATCAGAAAATGATAGGAAGGTTTGGACACAATTCCACAAGCTTAAAAACTTATCCAATACCTTGCAGTACACCTCTGAGAAATCCTTTATCCAGTATCATTCAGAAAAAAAAAATTCCTCATACTTACCTTCAACATCTCATTCAGCTACTACAACATCTTCCACACCTTATTCATCGCTTCCTCCAAAAGCAGCTCTTATTACTACTCGCGCACCACCATCAACAACATTCATGGCTAGATTTGGCCCTTTAATCCTACCTACTCAAATCACTGCTCTACCTCAAGGGTATGGTCAAAGGCTCCCTTTGTTTTATGGGACAACAGAGGTTACAACCCTGCAACATATGGTGAAGGTCATTGATTTAATCGAACTTGAAGAGATCGAAAATGATGATGTAAAGATGAGGGTAATTTTCCAAAGTTTTTTAGGGGATGCGAAGACAAGGTTTCGTAATATAACTCCAAATTCAATTGCAAATCCACAACAATTGATTGCTTTTTTTTAACCAAATGGGAAGAAAAGAAGAATCCACTTCAGATTCTTGCTGAATATGATGCACTGAGAAGACATCCCAATGAGTCCATCCAATATTTCACTACTCGCTTCAATAATACCTATAATTCAATTCCAAATGATATCAAGCCTCCTCCTGGCTTTGCTTTGCTACACTATCTAGATTCCTTCAATATTGACATGGCTTATCAGCTGAGGGAAATAAGTCCTACAACTCTTGAGGAGATGCAAAGAAATGCAATGAGTGTGAAGGTAAATTTGATGATTAAGAAGTAAAAAATGAAGACAGAAAGAAGGGTAACAATTAAGGAGGATCCATCTAATTCTTCAAATGGTAAGTTGGACTCTTTGATTATAATTATGGAGAAAGTGATGGATAAGATGACAGTATCAGAAAGGCAAGCAGAAAATCAAATCCAACATCCCAATTTCTGAGGAAAACAACTGCAACAACCTCAGCTCAGAATTAAGCAAAGAGAGCAAAGAGGTCAGGTCAACAAGTTCAACAACAAATTAGAACACCACTTTAGCAAAATTGTGCTCAGGAAAATGAGGAAGAAGGTGAGATTGTTGAAGAGAATCACCCTTTCGATAATGATGGGAAACATATTTTCTTAACCGAAGATGAAGAGTACACTCAAGAACTTAAGGTTGATCAATATGATGATCATAAATTTGTCCCTTCAAGTGATGATATGATACCAACAAAGACAAAATATTATCAGCAAGGTTTTTAAAATTCCATTAGCTCTATGCAAAGGCAATACACCTCGAGGAACAAAAAAGTGGTTATCACTTCAAATCATAAGAATCCAACCTCTCCTAAGGATACTCATCCCAAAAACATACCTCTACAAATCAACAAAAAGAAAAGGAGCCTGGTGCTACAAACTAGAAGAAGATCCATGAGACATCAACCAAAAATCAAAAGAAATATAAGGAAACACAAACTACAGGTCACAGAAAAGAGATTTCTGCCAAAGAACAGTCTGAAAGGAAGGATGCCACTTCCAAAGAGGTAGAGAAATATCCCAATCTTTTTAGTTTAGAGAATGAAATTTCCAAGCTAAAAGTTTCCATTCCTTTAACTGAACTTTTAAAGAATGATCAGTATATGTTTCACATAGCTAAGATGCTCAAAGTAGACCAAACTTTTGATATGGTCAATGTCAATGATGATCACCCTGTGATCTGGATTTATGTAGGAATGCAACAGAATACAGAAATAACCATAAACATAGAGATGGAATGGAAATAATGCTTCATTTCATTAATATCAAATAACAATAATTTGCTTACAGACATAATGGAAATAAAATAGCTAGGGTGCTGGTAGCGAATCTCTGAGAAGAGATGTGGCAGCTATAGACCTCTGAACTATGTTACAATGAGGCTTGAGGGCCTATTTATTATTGAGAAACATTGGAGAACTTGAAACATCTAAAAACATAACCCTAGGAGATGAAGAGCCAAAACTATGGGCCCTGTTTGGGTAAATTGATGTTTCAACTTCCCGGGGACGTAACTTCGGCATACGATCTCCGTTTAACACATAT
Organism: Pinus albicaulis; assembly: GCA_034641835.2. Taxonomy (NCBI): domain Eukaryota; kingdom Viridiplantae; phylum Streptophyta; class Pinopsida; order Pinales; family Pinaceae; genus Pinus; species Pinus albicaulis. Next base: position 193,239,245 of record CM076576.1, read on the forward strand.
GATACATCATTAGAAAGATCTATACAAGGAATAAAATTTTCATCACAAATATCAATTCCAAAATAGAATCATATTTGTCGAACAAACGACGCCCAAAAAACATCGTTTAGGGCCTCAAAATGGCTCCGGAAGTTCAGGACCCGAAAAACTGCTAAAAATAGTAAGTTATGATGCAACTTAAACACTGAAAGAACTGATGGTGGGGGTTCAAATGGAATAGGTTGGTGCCCACCAATGTCCACCTGGATCATTAAGGCCCCAAAACGGCTCCGGGAGTGGAAGACCCGAAAACCTGCTAAAAATAGTAAGTTGTGCCGAATGTGAAAAGCTGGAAGAATTGATGGTGTGGGTCCAAATGGAATAGGTGGGTGTCCACCGATATCCACCTGGATCATTCCTCCCTCCTTAAGAAGCAATGGTCCCCATTGCGTTGAGATCCTCCATTAGATGAGGCACATTCTGTTGTCGAAGATGTCATGGACATGCGGGCGGACATACTAGATGCAATTAGTAAATTTGGTTTCTTTATCAGCCTAAAATAGTACATGTGTGGATTTTGTCTGTGTAGTCGCATGAGGTATGGCAAAATCATGCAACGGTGAGTCGGGGGTCATATCAATGGAGTGCTTGTCCTGATAGTGTAGAGGAACCTGTGTGAGTGAGGAGAAAATTTCCTCATATTCTTTCATGACTTTGTCCATCTACTGCAGCCGTGCAGGGGAGCCCTATTTCAAGGTTGTGGCCACAATATTCTTCTTTCCCTGTGAGCGATTTGTAAGGAAAATAAATTTCTTGGTTTGGGAAACAATCTTACTGCGTTTTTTTTCAGTATTCAAAGAGATGACAGGAGTCGGTACTACCTCCGATATCCTGTACAAGTTATTTCCCAAAGTAATAACAATAGCACGAGGCCTAGAATCATACACAGCATGTCGCCTCCACAAGCATGGTTGGCCCAATAATACATCAGCTACATCAAGAGGAGCAACATCACACAATACCTCATCCATGAATGGCTTGATACTGGATGGAAGGCGGCACTGCTGGCGGATGTGGAGATCTATCCCTGGGTGGAGCCACTCGATGGTATACGACTGCGGGTGTGTTATGGTCGGTAGGCTAAGCCACTTCACGACCTTTGCTGAAATGAGGTTATTTTGGCTTCCGCTATCGACAAGAAATTGCAGTGGACAACCCTTCACCCACATTTGTGAATGGAAGAGGCACTCCCCCTCCTCTGGATCTTGGTGGTGGCAACAATGGCACTGGGATCTGCATCAATGATCGGCTTCCCTTTGTCATTGCCTTTGTCTGGCTTTGACTCAGGATCAAAAAATGCATTTGATTTAGGTGCCTTTAGTTCGGCCACCAATGACTGTTTGGCCCGACACTCGTTTGTGCTGTGAGTGGGGCTGTTATGACACCACTTCCCTATGTCCTTCTTTGGATTTATGGTGTTGTTCTGAGTCGCACTTCTTTGGCCTTGCCCCTTGTTCTTTGGTTCGGGGGCACCTTTCGGATTCGCAGATCCAAATTCTTACTTCTTCTGCTTAAATTTCTGCTCGATCTTGGCGGCATAGCGATATGCCGTGCCAAGCGATGTAATGTCGAGGAACTCTATTTCCTCTTGAATGTGTTTGTGCAGACAGCCGTGGTACTTGAGCACCAAATATCTCTCTGAATCTTTAATACCCAACTTTGTGCGTAGGGTATGGAAAAAACTCATCAGTTCGTGCACATCTTGATCCCTTTGTTGCTGCAGCGTGGTGCAATGGATGTATTTGTCCTCATGGCTCCCCATAGGGTAATATTGTTCTTTGATGTCATCTCAGAATGAATTTCAAGTGGGTGTGGCCGAGAATAGAGAGGGTTCCCCTTCATCCTCTTGCTCATAGTAGGTTTCCCACCAGTCTTTGACATGGGGGGAAGCTTGGAGGAGTGAAAAAATATTCTTTTCTCGGTCAGAGAAATCATGGATCGAGAAATACCCTTCTAGAAAATTCAACCATCTATCTATCACGTCTGCATCTATTTGGCCTTCAAATACAAGAATGTCAAATTTTACCTGTACCTTGATGGGAGTGGCGCCTCCAGAGTGGTTTTTGGATGTAGATGTGCCATAGGTGGGCAGTCGTTGAAGGATCTGAGCAAAGTTATCCATCATTGAGTTCCTTTGTTTCTCGAGGGCCTCCTCGAGAAATATTTTGATAGGATCTCCTGCTCCCTCGTCTTTCTTTTCTTCCGCCATGGGAGTTCATCGGGGCTTGCGAGGTTGATCTTGTAAGGGTTCAACTAGATCGAGCCCTAACTCCTTATACCCTGACCGCGTTGGGGACATGCAAAGAAAAACAAAGAAAGAGCAGACCGCTCTAATACCATTGATCCTGATTTATGCATGAACGCAACAGAATACCTAAATAACCATAAACATAGAGATACATCGGAAATAATGCTTCATTTCATTAATATCAAATAACAAAAATATGCTTACAAACATAATGGAAATAAAATAGCTAGGGTGTCGGTAGCGAATCTCTGAGAAGAGATGTGGTGGTTACAGACCTCTAAATTGTGTTACAATGAGGCTCAAGGGCCTATTTATTATTAAGAAACAATGGAGAACTCTAAACGTCTAAAAACCTAACCCTAGGAGATGAAGAGCCAAAACTATGGGCCTCGTTTGGGTAAATTGGTGTTTCAATTTCCCGGGGACGTAACTTCGGCATACAATCTCTGTTTGACACGTATGATACATCATTAGAAATTTCTATCCAAGGACTAAAATTGTCGTTGCCAATGTAAATTTTGAAACAAAATCACATTGGCTAGAAAAACGATGCCCAAAAAACATCGTTTAGGGCCTTAAAATGGCTCCGGAAGTTCAGGACTCGAAAAACTGCTAAAAATAGTAAGTTGTGCTGCAACTTAAAAACTGAAAGAACTGATGATGGGGGTTCAAATGGAATAGGTGGGTGGCCAAAAATTTCCACCTGGATCATTAAGGCCCCAAAACGGTTCGAGGAGTGGAGGACCCGAAAACTGCTAAAAATAGTAAGTTGTGTCGAATGTGAAAAGTTGTAAGAATTGATGGTGTGGGTCCAAATGGAATAGGTGGGTGGCCATCGATATCCACCTGGATCATTAATCCCTCCTTAAGAAGCAATGGTCCCCATTGCGTTGAGATCCTCCATGGGATGAGGCACATTTTGTTGTCGAAGATGTCATGGACCTGCGAGCAGACATGCTAGATGCAATTAGTAAATTTGGTTTCTTTATCAGCCTCAAACAGTACATGTGTGGATTTTTTCTATGTAGTCGCATGACGTATGGAAACATCAGGCAGTGGTGCGTCGGGGGTCAGATCAATGGAGTGCTTGTTCTGACAGTGTAGAGGAACCTGTGTGAGTGAGGAGAAAATTTCCTCATATTCTTTCATGACTTTGTCCATCTGCTGCAGCCGTGCAGGGAAGCCTTGTTTCAAGGTTGTGGCCACAATATTCTTCTTTCCCTATGAGCGAGTTGTAAGGAAAATAAATTTCCTGGCTTGGGAAACAATCTTACTGTGTTTTTTTATTAGTAGTCAAAGAGATGACAGGAGGCGGTACTACCTCTAATATCCTGTACAAGTTATTTCCCAAAGTAATAACAACAAGATGAGGCCTAGACTCATACACAACATGTCTCCTCCAAAATTATGGTTGGCCCAATAATACATCAGCTACATCAAGAGGAGCAACATCACACAATACCCCATCCATGAATGGCTTGATACTGTACGGAAGGCATCACTACTGTTGGATGCAGAGATCTCTCCCTGGGTGGAGCCACCCGATGGTATATTTTCTGCTGAAATGAGGTTCTTTTGGCTTCTGCTATCGACAAGAAATTGCAGTGGACAACCCTTCACCCACATTTGTGAATGGAAGAGGCACTCCCCCTCCTCTGGATCCTCTAGATCCTCCCTCTGGATCTTGGTGGTGGCAACAATGGCACTGGGATCCGCATCAATGATCTGCTTCCCTTTGTCATTGCCTTTGTTTGTTTCTGACTCAAGATCAGAAAATGCATATGATTCGGGTGCCTTTAGTTCAGCCACCAATGATTGTTTGGCCCAACACTCGTTTGTGCTATGAGTGGGGCTATTATGAAATTCACACCACTTCCCTATGTCCTTCTTTAGATTTGTAGTGTTTTTTTGAGTCACACTGCTTTGGCCTTGCCCCTTGTTCTTCGTTTCAGGGGAACCTTTCGGATTCACAGATCCAAAGTCTCGCTTCTTCTGCTTGATCTTGGCAGCATAGTGATATGTCATGCCAAGCGATGTAATGTTGAGGAACTCCATTTCCTCTTGAATTTGTTTCTGCAGATAGCCATGGTTCTTGAGCACCAAATTTCTCTTTGAATCTTTAATACCCAACTTTGTGCGCAGGGTATGGAACAGATCCGTCAGTTCGTGCACATCTTGATCCCTTTGTTGCCGCAGCGTGGTCCATTGGATGTATTTGTCTTCATAGCTCCCCACGGGGTAATATTGTTCTTTGATGCCGTCTTGGAATGAATTCCAAGTGGGTGTGGCCAAGAATAGAGATAGTTCCCCTTCATCCTCTCGCTCACAGTAGGTTTCCCACCAGTATTTGACATGGGGGGCGGCTTTAAGGAGTGCAAAAATAATATTTTCTCGGTCAGAGAAATCATGGACTGAGAAATACCTTCCACCAAATTCAACCATCTATCTACAACGTCTGCATCTATTTTGCCTTCAAATACATGAATTTAAAAGTTTACTTGTACCTTGAAGGGAGTGGCGCCTCTAGAGTGGTTGTTGGATGCAGATGCGCCATAGGTGAGCAGTCGTTGAAGGATCTGAGCAAAGTTATCCATCATTGAGTTCCTTTGTTTCTCGAGGGCCTCCTCAAGAAATATTTTGATAGGATCTCCTGCTTCCTCGTCTTTCTTTTCTTCCACCATTGGAGGTCATCGAGGCTTGCGAGGTTGATCTTGCAAGGGTTCAACTAGATCAAGCCCTAACTCCTTATACCCTGACCGCGTTGGGGACATGAAAATAAAAACAAAGAAAGAGCAGACCACTCTGATACCACTGATCTGGATTTATGTAGGAATGCAACAGAATACAGAAATAATCATAAACATAGAGATGTAGCAGAAATAATGCTTCATTTCATTAATATCAAATAACAGAAATATGCTTACAGACATAATGGAAATAAAATAGCTAGGGTGTTGGTAGCAAATCTCTGAGAAGAGATGTGGCGTCTACAGACCTCTGAACTGTGTTATAATGAGGCTCGAGGGCTATTTATTATTGAGAAACAAGGCAGAACTCTAAACGTCTAAAAACCTAACCCTAGGAGATGAAGAGCCAAAACTATGGGCCCCGTTTGGGTAAATTGGTGTTTCAACTTCCCGGGGATGTAACTTCGACATACGATCTCCGTTTTACACGTATGATACATCGTTAGAAGGATATATCCAAGGAATACAACTGTCGTCATGAATGTCAATTCCAAAATAGAATCATATTTGTTGGAAAAATGATGCCCAAAAAACGTCATTTAGGGCCTCAAAATGGCTCCAGAAGTTCAGGACCCGAAAAAATGCTAAAAATAGTAAGTTGTGCTGCAACTTAAAAATTGAAAGAACTAATGGTGGGGGTTCAAATGGAATAGGTGGGTGGCCACCAATGTCCACCTGGATCATTAAGGCCCCAAAACGGCTCCGGGAGTGGAGGACCCGAAAACCTGCTAAAAATAGTAAGTTGTGCTGAATGTGAAAAGCTGCAAGAATTGATGGTTCGGGTCCAAATGGAATAGGTGGGTGGCCATCGATATCCACCTGGATCACCTTGAGTTTTTTTTGGCCCAACCTTAGATGAAAACTTGCCTGATAGTGAAGTCTCACATTCTACCTCAGTCTTAGAGTTCATGTTTTCATCCTTCATAATGCCATGTTAGATTCTGAAACATCTCACAATCTCATGCCAAAAGTTGTAACGGAAAAATTTGGATTATACATTACTCACCCATATCATGACCTCTATTCCTTTGATTTCAGTAGAGTGAGGTGTCTTGGTATTATTAAAGACTTGGTAGTGTATCTTGACCAGATTACCCATAAGGATGTCTTGATGGATGTGTTTGTGGCTGATATTCCTCCAAGGTATGGGATGTTTCTCTCGCGGTCATGGGGAACAAAGTTGAAAGGTAATTTGCAACTCGATTTCTCTTATGCTACTATACCAGTGTCCGGTCAACTCAGAAAATTGTACTGGGAAACAAAGATGAAGTTTATGATTACCAGCAAAGAGAAACCTAATAATCACCCTATACATGATGTACTTACTAATTTAGAGTCTTTCATTTTGTTTAATGTTGATAGTCCAATTAATTAAGATATTCAACTAATAGAAGATGAGAAAATGTCATAAATTTCATGTAGTGTCGGAGAAGTTTTCAATGCAGAAAATACAGAACATAAAGAGGTTGATTTGTAGCCAAGTTTATTAATTGAGAAGCCAATAGAATCAGTGAAATAAACAAAGCCTATTGAGACAACAAATCAACAAATAGAAAACAAAGATCAACCATCCGAATTTGAGCTTCCAGATGAGGAAAAGAGTCTTTGGACTATGGATTTCGACGGAGCAGTGGGAAAAGAAGGAGATGGAATAGGAATTTGGATTCATAGTCTAATGAATCAGTCTAGTAATATTCCTCCTAATGTCAGGTTTTTTTCATATAAGCTTGCTTTCAATTGTTAAAATAATGAATCTGAACACGAAGCTTTGATTGTCGAGCTTAAAATGCTTAAGAAGTTAGGGGCTCAAAAGGTTTCAATTTATGGCAACTACAAGTTGATTATAAAACTATTAAAATGGGATTACCAGGCCAAAAAAATCAAGGATGTGAGCATATCTCAATGATGTTTAAAAATTCTCAAAACATTTTCTAAATATACCTTATCCATGATTACTATAAATAAGAAATGTATTGTTGATTCTCTTGCTACTGCAGCAAGCATGTTTAGAATTCTGATACATCTCAACATGAAATATGAGATTAATTTCAAGTATCACCTCTCTATTCTTGATAACCTTCGGCATTGGCAAGTGTTTCAAGATGACAAGCAGATTAACAATTTCCTGCAAATGGAGGAGGAGTTTGTCACTTTTCATATTGATGATGTTTTTGATGATCAAGGAATTAATGCCACATAATTAGAAGTCTTACATCTGAAATACAATTCCATTCCACAAGGTCTTCTACCTGTGGAGGATCTCTTTGATCAATATGATGTCGCGAAGAAACCAACAATGGTCCCTACTGAAGCAGGAGTTGAACATGTCAACATTGGCATAATTGAGAAGCCCAAGATGGTGAAGTTGTCTAAATCCTTAACTTCGGAAATGAAAGGTAAATACACAACACTTTTGGTTGATTTTTTAGATGTGTTTGCATGGGATTATTCAGATTTAAAGGTTTATCATAAAATTATAATTCATCACACAATTTCGATCAAGCCTGATCAGAAGCCTTTCCGCCAAAATCTCAGGAGGATCAATCCAATATTGCTACCATCAATTGAGAAATGGGTAAATAGGTTGTATAAGGCTAGTATTATTATTCCTCTTCACTTTTCTAATTGGGTGTCAAATTTGGTTCCACTTAGGAAGAAGACAGGTGAAGATTTCTGAAATTTGAACAAAATGTCCTTAAAGGACAATTATCCTCTCCCTAAGATGGACCACATCTTACAGAGGGTAGTTGGTGCCTCTAGTATGTCACTTCTTGATGGATACTCAGGTTACAATCAGATTTTGATGCATCTAGAAGAATGTGAGAATACAACTTTTACTACACCGTGGGGTACATTTATGTAGACCAAAATTCCATTTGGGCTAAAGAATGCAGGAGCCACTTTTTAGCGAGTGATGGATATCACTTTCACTAATGAAAAAGATGTATTTTTGGTCATTTACCTAGATGATTTGACAATTTTCTCTCAAACAGATGAAGATCACTTACATCACTTGAGAATTGTTTTTCAGAGATGCAGGAAATTCAATATTTCCCTGAATCCAAAAAAGAGCTTGTTTTCTATGGAGGAAGGTAAGTTGTTGGGGAATATCATATCAAAATATTGTATCCTCATAGACCCCAAAAGAATTGAAGCAATACAAAAATTGGATTTTCCGAGGAATAAGAAGGAAATCCAATCCTTCGATGGCAAGATTAATTTTCTGCGAAGGTTTATTCCTAGCCTCGCTGAGAATTTATGGGAGATAACTAATTTGTTAAAGAAGGATAGTGAGGTAAAGTGGCCTAAATATGTTAAGAAGTTATTCAATACAGTCAAATTTTCTTTGTCCCATGCACCATTTTTTATCACCCTTGATTAAACTATGGATTTCATTATATTTTCATTTTCTTCTAAACACACGTTGGCTGTTGTCCTAATGCAAAAGAAGGACCTTAAAACAGTAATCCAATTGAATTTTTCAGTAGAACTATAAGAGATGCGGCACTGAGATATAACATCATTGAAAACAGGCCCTGGCACTTGTAAAAGCTGTAAAGGATTTCTGGGTGTACCTACTTCACTCGCATATTGTTGTTTATGTCCCAAATGTAGCAGTCAAAGATGTCTTGGTGCAGCCTGACCCTGAAGGTAGGCGAGGAAAATGGATTGTTGCAATGTTGGAACATGATCTCGAGATTAAGCCAACAAAAATGATCAAGGGAAAAGGTTTGGTGTAGCTCATGGCAGAATCCAGTTTGCATGCTCTTGATATCAATATTATTATTGTAGTATCCGATGAAGAAATGGCTCATTCAACACCTCAGGTATCACAGATTTTCATTTCATCTCCCTGGTATTCGAGCATTGTTTATGTACTTTAGCATCTGAACCCTCTTCCAAAAGTGTCAAAGAGTAGGGGTAGTTCTTTAAAGTTAAAATCTCTAAAGTAATGCATTCTTAATGATGCATTGTTTTGGAAAGATCCGGAAGGAGTCTTGTTAAATTGTTTGGTTGAAAGCGAGGCGAAGGAGGTAATGAATGACTTTCAAAAGGGAGACTATGGTGGTCATCTCTTTTTGAAGACCACAACCAATAAAATACTAAGGGCATGATTTTATTGGCCTAGTTTATTTTTAGATGTTTATAAAATAGTCATGAATTTCCATGAATGTCAGATTTTTCAAGGGAAAAGGAAGTTTCTACCGCTGCCCTTGCAACCCTTTTCAGTTCAAGCACCATTTCAATAGTGGGGTCTTGATTTTATTGGTGAGATTCACCCATCATCTTTAGCTCAACATAAGTTGATTTTGACAGCAACCAATTATTTCACAAAATGGATCGAGGAAATCCCCACTAGGCATGCCACTGATGCGGTAATCATTCAGTTTATTGAGTCTAATATTTTGTCACGGTTTGGTTGTATGCAAAAGATAATCACAGACAATGCAACTTCTTTTAAATAAAAAAGAATGATAGATTTCTGCGACAAGTATCATATCAGGCTTGGGCACTCCACAGTTTATTACCCACAAGGTAATGGGCTGGTTGAATCTTCCAATAAGTCATTGGTGAACATTATTAAGAAGTTGTTGGAAGAAAATAAGAAGAATTGGCACAAGAAGTTGATCAATGCTATGTGGGTAGATAGAGTAAGCACAAAGAAGTCCATAGGTATTCCAAATTTTGAGTTGGTATGTGGAGTAGATACCAACTTTTCGACTTCTCTTGTTGTCTCGGTTATAAAAATTTTGCAGGAAGTAGATAGTGAGCCTAATGACATTCAGAGAATAATCAACCAGATGATTAATTTGCAGCAATCTCGAGAGAAATTTTTCCAGAACACTACTAAGCTTCAAGAGAAGATCGAAAATATATATGATAGGAAAACCAAAGTGGATGATTTCAGTGAGGGGGATATATTTCTCCGATGGGATGCCCAGAATGAAGAGAATGGAAAACATGGAAAGTTTGAAAACTTGTGGAAAGGACCGTACATAATTTTAGCTTTCAGAGGAAATAATTCCTTTGTGCTGCAAGAACTTGATGGACAATATTGTTTGGGAGGACCAATTAATGGTAGGCTCCTCAAGCACTAGTATTCCTGATTTTTCAGAAATTTTTCATCTTCATTATACATACTAGTATATTTTGTTGTAAAGTGTGAAGGAGTTGTCATGGAAGCTTGAAGCCTGAGGTGAAGGCCATGAGGTTTCTTTGATCAACTGTGTAAAAATTTTGTGAGTTCATTTCAGTTTGTCAGTTTATTCCAGTTTTTCATGTCATTTGATTTTTTCGAGTTATTTTAGTTTTGAGTCCTGCTCTTTATTTTTAACTCCATGCCTAATGGATAAGGCTACTTGGTCTATGGTGTTCTTGACACCTCCTAAGGAGCTGCCATCCCTAGCTGGAGCCAATGTTAGTGTCTGTCAGTATCGTTAGTCACCAATGATCAAATTATGCTTTTTCATATGGTTGATAGGGTCATAGGGAATTTTTTATAGTTGCAATAAGCTTTCAAATAAAAATTTGATCATTGACTAGGATAGCTAGGTCATTACTAATCCTTTCAATCCCATGGTCAATAAACATCATCATGGTCATGTCATTATTTTTTGCAAAAGTGTCTTGATCATCTTGGTCATCATTCAACTCATCCTTCCATGTAGTGTCATCATTAGGTCACATTGTCAAAAATTCATGTAAATGAGTCATGTCATTAATAAATTCACCATTAGAAAGAGTAGTAATAGGGAAAAGTGTTCAATAAAACTTACTAAAGTGTATTTTTATCTTTAACATGATTTAACATATCTAAAAAGGTTCCAAAGTTGCAGTACACAAGAAATTAAGTCAATTGATGAAAATATAAGGTGGGGCCACATCACCACCAAGAAGAAAAGTCTATTTCCAACCTATAAGAAGACAAACAAAGTTCATTTTTTTCTCATTTCTCTCTCACAAGACATCTCTTCGCCACTGAAGTTAAAATTAACCTTCAAAATCTCAATCTCCTTGCTGCGCTGCACATTTCATTGGTTGTGCCACGCTTTTCTTCAGGAAGGAAAAAATCTCATCTTCAGTGGTTTCATCATCAAATTCAGGTTTCAGCACATCAAAAAAATTAAGTGGGTCCCTCATCTACAAAAAAAGTAAGTGGGTCCCTCATCGACCTCTTTTCACTTCATTGCATGATTAGAAAGCTCAAAATCCACTCTCCTAGGGTTTGTTGCATTTTCTTGGTCTCATAGTCTCTTTGGTCAATTTGTTAAGAAAAACCTTCAAATTCATGCTCACTTACCCTCCCCCTGTTACTAGGATTAATCCCTCTTTTGGACAAGAGTGATCTCCCTAGTACTCCAACAAGAAACTAGAAACAAAGATCCATTGAATATCTCGTTCTCTATATTAACTGTACTTTAGATTTTTACAGTCACGAAAATAAGAGGATATGCTCCTACCTTTCAATCGAGATGTTCGACGTAGTATTTTTCCTTTCACTCCAAATCAGTTATTCAATGCTAAGAAGAACCTGCAATCACAAACAACACAAAAGATCAAAGCATATGCAGTATATAATAATCATAAATACTAATCCAACTTAGTGATCAAGGAATCTAAGTATTGACATCATTCCCATGCATTCAGAAACAAGACAATGAGAAAAAGAGATCCATATGTATTATCATAGATTATAAAGAGAAATCTTACAACCATATGCCTTGATGTTGTACATATTTCTCCTATGTGTCTGAGCAATCGTTTTCCTTTAGTCTGATAAGCCTTCCTCTCTAGAATGACCAGCATGAAGTCATGGGCACAAAGGTGTAATATTAAATGTGTCAAAAACAAATTACTAGCATAGAAACTATGAACTCTCTCCATCTTAGAATTTATACAAGTCAATATCTATTCACATTGGTATCTACCCTTCAACGTGAAACTTGAGCTTAATTTATAAAGATATTGAGGTAGTTTTAGATCCATTAAGAGAGGGATGGGTTCCTCCCATGAAGGAATTTGAGTTCCTTGGACTAAGATAAAATCTCCATGAGTAGAGGGATAAAGCTTAAACTAGTGCGACTCTAGAGGCTTTCAGTTAGGAGAATATTCGACCAACTAAGCTTCTAGAAGTTAATTTTTATTTTTACTTTCTTTTCATGGGGGTGGGCAAGTTTTAGTGGTGAACATAGTGGTAATCGCCATGGCTAATGGAAGGAGCATCAACACATGTGTAGGAAAAGGATAAAAAAATCGTGCAAGTAATATTTTAAGGGTTTTATAGAGCTTTTCTCCAATTTCCAATACTTGATTCATGAACATGAGTGTTTTTTACCTCTAAGGGAACATGATATGGATGGTGATAGACCCATACTAACAGTCAAATGTCACGGTGAAAAAATGACGTGTAACACCCCCACATTTCATAGATCATCTTTGACACTTACCCTCATCCCTTTCCCTAATTTTCATCATTTCCCTACAAACCCTAGCCTACACTATACGTTCCTAGGCTAGGATTGTTTTTTTCCATTTTAAACCATTTTGCCTCACTCATTTCCCAAAATTCCACCTCCCTAAACTCCCTAGCATCTATTCCTACCCCCTAAATTTTCCTAAGAATTTATACTCCCTTACACCCCTCCATCCCCCTCCATTCCTAAAACTGCCTAAAATCCCCTGTTTTTTCCTACACTAAACCCTAATTTCCACTCCTAGTGAGCTAGGGTTTACTATGAATTCTGTAGAAATTTATATAATTGATATGTTATACATCCGAGATTCTCCTGATCACACACTATTTTACTTCATGCATAATACAGAATCTCTTCTACCATTGATCATTAATTGCGGAAATAAAAACAATCGCATGCGCACATTAAAACCATAAACATTCACACATATGAACACAGTATTTTATGGGAAAGCTTAAAGCTAAAAACCCCCAACTATATGTATATTATATGTCATAGAGATCATGTAAAAATCATTATACAAAGCTCCTCACAAGCTCTCGGTACTATCTCCAATTGCTACACACTAATCAGGTCCGATCTAGCAAAACACATGCTCCAATCTCTGCCACCTGCTAGCCTGCCTCTACTGCGCAATCACTGCTAAATAATGGCTCTGAATGAACTCGAATTGCTCCAAAATTTCTCACGCAATCCTCATTTGAATCTCCAACCATGTGTGGTGCAAACTCATGCAACACTACAGTCACAACTGATAGTCACACTGCTCTTTCACCTACCTCTTCACTGGTCTCCACTAAAACTGTCCATGCACTCTAGTTAACTAATGTATTATTTAGTTGATTAATGAGTTAATAATTAGTGAATTAATTAATAATTAACTCACACCACTCTCACTAGTGTATCAATCAGTTAGACTAGATACAACTAGCTCAACTATGTTTAACTTAGTTAAACTGAACACAACTCCACCAACTACCTCAATAACTCCACCAAACTCTGTCACATGAGTTCTAATTGAAGTATCCATGCAATAGCTCCACTTAACCCTCAGGAATAGCGTAATTCCTTCCGTCAGCTCCTGCGCCACATCTGTGCACTTAACTGAAGTGCTCCAAGAGAATAAGATAATTTTTATAGTCCAAATATTATTAAGAGCTAATAATATTCGACATATCTATTTTTAGACTGGAAATCTAAAAATAGATTCCGCCCAATATGTCTAAAAATAGAAGTCCATCTATTTTTCCAACTTGACCAACCATCCACAAATAGCATCCTGCAACTCATATAATATGATCGACATGTCTAAAAATAGACTTGTGGCAAAAATAGCCTGTAGGCCCACTTAGTGAAGGCGACTCTTTTCACTAAGCTCATCATCTTGTTGCAATCTCAACACTCCATCTCAAAAAGATAGGGATTATCTACCACCCCGATCCTGCCCCTGTGGTATTCGAATTTTCTCCTGGTGAGCACCTTCGTCAAGATATCAACATCCTGATCCTCCGTGGGAATGTATGAAAGTAACATGATCTTCGGCTGCACACAATCTCTGATATGATGATACCAGATGTCAATGTGTTTAGATCTATCATGAAATACTGGACTAACCGAGAGTTTGATGCAACTCTGATTATCACAATATATCACAGTAGGATCTAAGTGTGAACCGAACAACTTGACCAGGATCTTCCTCATCCATATAGCCTCGCATGCAGCCAAACTCACTACCATATACTCGGCCTCTGTTGAACTGATTGCCACTTATCTCTGCTTCCTACTATACCAAGACACTGCTATCGACCTGATACTAAAAATCCCTCCAGATGTGCTCTTTCTGTCCATTGGGCTCCCTGCCCAATCTGCATCCGTGAAGCCACACATCTTCACCTCATCTGACTGTCTGTACCATAATCCATATCCCGATGTGCCTCTGAGATATCTCAATACATGCTTGCCTGCCTTCCATAGCTTGTGAAAGCTAGTTAACAACATATCATATGTCAGGTTGTGTATTGACTAGATACATAAGCAACCCCAACAACTGTCGGTAAACAACGGCATCCACTACCTCTGTCGATGTAGCATCCTCTTTCCTCCATCCACCAGGAAGAGGAGTGTCGATAGGCTTGCATCCATGCATGTTGAACTTATTTAGTATCTCCCGGGCATACTTGCCTTGAGACACAAACAATCCATCACTGCGCTGCCAAATTTCCAATCCTGGAAAATAATGAAGGAGGCCCAAGTCCTTCATCTCAAACTCCTTTGCAAGATCAGCCTTGCATGAGTGTATCGACAGTTCATCACCTGTCAGAATCAAATCATCTACATAAAGTACAATGATCAGCAACTTACCCTCCACCACAATCTGGTATAGGTTCAGATCCGCCTCACTCTTGGAGAATCCAATTTCGGTGAAATAACTGTCTATCCGTGTGTACCAAGCACGAGGTGCTTGTTTCAACCCATACAACGCTCTTTTGACACTGCACACATGTGATTCTCTGCTGAAGATCTTGAAACCTTCGGGTTGCTCTATGTACACCTCCTCCTCAATCACTCCATTGAGGAACGCATTCTTCACATCCATTTGATGAATGTGCCACCCCATCTGCACTGAGAGAGAAAGAATCGTCTGTATGGAAGAATACCTTGCGACAGGTGCAAAGGTTTCCTCATAATCGATCCCCTCAATCTGTGAGAAGCCTCAGGCAACAAATCTTGCCTTGTACTTCTCCACACTCCCGTCAGCTGCTTGCTTCACTTTGTAGATCCATCTCGAACGTACCACTGATTTCCCTTCCAGCCTTGGGAAAATCTTCCATGCACTGTTTCTGACAATCGAATCATACTCTTCCACCATGGCATCTACCCATGCAGGATCCTCCACAACTTCCTCGAAAGAGGATGGCTCTGTCACGATACACTTGCTCATAAGAGCCATGTATCCAGTATATTGGTCAGGTGACTGTCTCTGCCTACGCTGTGATGTAGGTGCTCCTACAATCTTCTCTGCAACCTGAATCAGTTGCTCAGATTCTGTAGTGCGCTTCCACCCTCTGATGGTTGGCGCTGCATGAGTGGTCTCTCCCACTCCATGAACCTCCTCTTATGGCTGATCCACATCCTGAGGCTCATCCTTAGGAACTAATAGCTCCTCATCTGCATGCAAGTGTGGATCCCTCTCAAGCGAACACTTCATGGCTTTCTCCTCATGAAATTTGATATCCCATCGCACAACAGTCTTGCGACTGTTTGGAAAATACACACGATAGTTGTGGGGTGTATCAGTGTATCCCAAAAATATCCCAATCTCTGCAGTTGGATCCAGCTTCTTCCTGGCATCCTTAGTCACATGAATGTAAACAGGCGAACCAAAAATCCTCAAATGGGAAATATCAGGCCTCTTACTAGAAAATGCCTCCTTGGGTGTACTCATGCCAAGTATCCTGTGAGGACAACGGTTTTGCACATAAACCGCAGTATTGCATGCCTCAGCCTACAAGTGTATGGGAAGGCCCTAATCATGAAACCTCACCCATGCAACACCCACGATCTTTTTGTTCTTTCACTCCGTGACCCCATTTTGCTGTGGGTTATGAGGCGCTATGAGCTCTCTTCGAATTCCTTCTGCGCTGCAAAAGTCCTTGAATTCGCCAGAGATGAACTCACCACCATTGTCGCTCCTGTTGGGGTTCCCATGTTTTGGCCAGATTGGCAAGACCAAAAGATGAGACAACATCAAAACCACTTTCAGACCTCAGGATGTAGCCCTCCTGGGTCCAGAGAGGGATCTCTCTATATAAGCAAAGGTTTTATGGCTTTGAAGCTCAAAAATTAAGATTTTAGGTTAGTTATAAGGCTCGGTTTTGTTTGTTTGATTGTATGTTTGGTTGCTGGGAATCAGGGAAGAAACATTCAATATAAGACAAGGATGAGAAAAGAGGATTTTAGGAAAAAGATAGATACTCCAAGGAACATCAAGACCATTGGGCAATGGAGTCAGGAAATGGTTTACTTGCTATTCAATATGCAGGCTTTCAGTTGGGCTAGTCATCTAAAGCATTGGATCTTAAATATGATTGTATGACATGAAATGGTAAGAGAGAAGGTGAAAGCAAGGAAACCTCCAAGGTGACCTTTAGCAGTCAGATCTAGGGATAGGGCGTGCCATTGAACAGTTGTGATCTAAAATCCAAAGGCTAACTCTTTAGACAAGAAACATTAAAGGTTTAGAACACAAAGTTGAAAACCTGAGATCAGAGAGAGACTTTGAACTCTCAATCCTTCGGCCTCCAGCTTGAGGGATCTTAGAAAGGTTCAATTAATTGAAAAGGATCCTAGTGAGATAGATACAAAGTTCTAGACCTCCCAGTGTTCCCAATTCATTCGATTAAATCCTAACAAGAACATCTAAGAATAGATTCATTAATTCAGACATCAGCTAGCAGGCAATGACATCCACTACACTGGTTAAATTAACTGAAATCAACCCTTAGATAAAACATTTAGTAGAAAACATTGAAGGTAAGGAGAGCAGAAACATAGGGTACCTAAAAAGGGTAAATCCTATGCCAGATTTCTGATGCAAGACAGTAGAAATGAAATGAAATGAACTGCAAGTTAAAAACAAATACAGAGATAGAAAAACATCACCGCTGCTTTAGATCAGGATCCAAAGAAATGTGCTTGTCATATTAAAAATCAATACCAGTCAAGTACAACATTGCCAATAGCTAGATATTCAGTCTGAAAACATCATCCTCGGCCTATCTTACAAATTTACACAGAGACTATGTCTCAAAAGAAACAACTTGTAATTCTCTGATAACTAATCAACGACAACCTTTACAATGAGTTCCTTCATGAGTTTTATATCTGAAGAGAGCAGAGATGGTAGGTGAAAAACTAAATGAAGCATTAAAACTCAGAAAAGAAAGAGGGCCAGAGCCCATTTCTATTTAAGTTCTGTGCATTTATCTATGGCACTCTTTGGGTGAAAGAGTGGTCTTCTCCAGGCTTCCATTTACTCCGGCATGCCTCTGATGTACTTTGGCTGCAGTACTCTATAGTACTTTGGTGAATAAACAAAAAGGTAAATAAATGACTGTGAATTCTGCCATACTACATATCAAATGCTCCGATAGCATCAGGAGTGTCGTCAGGGCAGAAACTCCTCTAGAACACGGCATAGAATGAAAACCGCATGGGCACTTCGACCTTTCATGGGAAAGAACATTCTGCTGATGGTGAAACCCTGTTGGCATTGTTTTATGTGCCCTAGGACCTTCTGATCGATCCATTATGTCTTTGATTTGGTACTCTGCCTTTAAATTATCAGATTAAGGCTCAAAATCTGCAATTACAGGACCTAAACGCTTTGTTCTCCCACTGATACTCTTTGGCTGCTCCATTCCAGTCTCTTTCAGTGAAAACTGCGCTTTAATGGCTCTGCGGAATTTTTTATAGGCTTTAAACCTATTCCTTTAATGAAATTCTTGTCGGCATACCTTCCCAGGCCTTACTCCATAATTTCAGCTCCTGAAAATGGTCCTTTCCTGTGTTCTCTATCACTGTAACAGAGACTGTGAATCATGGCAGATTTCCGCTTACCCATAACCCTGCAAAACACGCAAATACGTTAGGAAAACCATGCATGGGAAGGGTATATGCAGCGGGAACGATGAAAATGGTCGTGAAACTTGGTGAAATGGCAGAACAGTGCAGGGTGACAGCGAAAATCGCAGGGAAACGACGGAAGATGGCCTGGTGAAAGTTGACGAAATGCGGAAAAATTTAAACACAAATGATTGAAATTTGACCTTTGAACGAATATATACAAGGAAAGGCGAAAAATACGATGAAACACGTGGAATGGTGACGTGGCAGGACCGGTCATCGGTGGGACATGCAGTGAATCTGGACCGTCCGATTTCGGGATGAGATCGATGATGGAAAACGTATTGGAGGGCGATTGAATCTGGACCATCCGATCTCGGGAGGAGATCGACGGCTGAAAATGCAGCGGAAGGCGACAGATGGTGGGCCAGGGGTATTGTTTCCTTGGTTTAACTCCCGTGCATCTTCGCGGCGAGATCATTGCTGGATGGGCAGCTCTAGATTGGACAGTGCACGTGCATATTGCTCAGGGTTTTCTGCCGAATGATAACGCGCGATGGGGGGGGCGGTTTTCAAATAGTGCTGGTGCCACGCGTCAGGCGATGAGTGGAATCGCTGTCAAATGGGAAAATACCACTCACCCTCCAATGGCGGTGCGACAAAAACTGGCGGTTTTTGAACAGTGCACGGGGACCACCGGGGTGGATAAACTCTGGGACGTCGGATCGACGGGTAAATGGATAGTGGATGTGTGATCAAGGTGGGGTGAACGGAGTGGGCCACGGTGCGGCGCTGACCTGCGAAGACCGTCTGATCTAAATAGATCGATGGCCAGAAATGCTCCCGATATAAATTTGTGATGAGCACCTTCTGCCTTGGCGCCTGGTCTTGGTGCTGGGTCACGTGGTGGAAAAGGGGGAGGGGCTAGGGCCGAAAGGTGCTAAGCCCGCATAATGAGGAAAATGGGTTTTTGGCCCATTTTTAATGCATTTTGACGGTAGGGAAAGGTAACGATAGAGGAAACAAGGGTTTTTAAACCACATCAAGGGTGTGTGAAGGATTTAGGGGGGGTTTTTGGGATGATTTAGAAGGACTAAGGGAGGGATTTTGGGGTGCAAGGAGGCTTTGAAAAAGGGGAAATGGGATGAAATGAAGAATTCTGCAGGGGTACAAGGGGAAAATGAAGGCCTTTAGGAGCACAATTTATCATCATCAGTGAGGCTTATTGACTCAAGAACAGCAGAGGGAAATAATCAAAGGGCAGAGAGCATGAAGAGGCTTCAAGGATGATGTGTTTTCAAGAGAAATGCATTCCTTGAAGGCTCATAAAAAAAATTATCCCCTTGCTTGCTTGTCAAGGAATTTATAGGGGGCTAACAGTGGCTCCACATGGGGATGGCTTCTTCCTGAAGGAGTCAAGAATTCAGAAAATGATCTTTGGTGTAGGCCAGATGCCTGCTGCTTGAGCCACCTTTCTTCTTTGATTTTCAACTGCCACAATTGTGAAGACATCAATTAGCAGAAACATTACCCAAACAATCTACCTACCCATCCTACAATCCTAGCATTTTTTCTTCTAGGGTGCATTTGAACTAGCAGACCCTTTACATCATTTTTATTTTTTACAAACAAGAAAATAAACCTATTCTATTTCTACCCTTATTTCTCCATGAGACCAGATTAAACTGTTGGCCTCACATTTTTTTCTACCTGATCTAATATCCGTTGGGATTAGACTGTCTAGCAGATTTCTTCTCTATATTCTACAGCAGAAATTTAAAACAATCAAACTAGGATTAGACAGTCTAGTTTGTTGTAGATCCAAGGCATAAAGACAATTTCACATGGACAGAAACTTGCAGAAACTAAAAAAAAATCTTGAAGGCTTGAAATCTAAAATTTTGAAGCATCCGTCTTTCTTTTGTGACTCAAATTTTGAGCTTGTTAGGGTCACTTTCTCTTCTTCATTCAGCTCCGGTTTTGGGCTTGTTAGAGCTGATTCTTCTTTCTTCTTTGCTGGTTCAGGTTTTGGGCATGTTTGAACCAGCTATCTTTACTTTCTTTGGCTTAGGTTTTGGTCATATTAGAGCCAATCCTTTGCATTTCTGAGGTTAATGTTTTGAGCATGTCTAAACCTCTCCTTTCTTTCTGTTTTTTGGAACATTTTATCTTTTTCTTGAGAACATAACACAGCAATGGTATTTACAATGAAAATGGAAACTAGAAATTGGAAATCAGTAGAAGTAGTGTTTGAGCATCCTGCCATTGACAAGACCCCCAAATAGCTCTGTACCATCTATTTCTTGTAGAAAAAAGGCATTTGGACCCACAGTGGCCTGGATGATGTAGGGACCTTGTCACAAATTGTCAAACTTGTCGTGCTTTCCTTTGTCCTCTCTCCTTGAGTCCCACTTCAGAACTTTATCTCCAACTTTGAAATCAGAAGCCGTAGTTATTTTGTCAAAAAAA
The DNA here is from genome assembly GCA_034641835.2 of Pinus albicaulis. Classification (NCBI taxonomy): domain Eukaryota; kingdom Viridiplantae; phylum Streptophyta; class Pinopsida; order Pinales; family Pinaceae; genus Pinus; species Pinus albicaulis. The sequence continues at coordinate 193,259,848 of CM076576.1, forward strand.
TTCTTTATATTTTCCTGAACCTTCACAGCTCTGTTATAGACCTCTTCCCTTGTTTGCTAGAGATGAATCGTTTGGTTTATCCTCCTTACCATGCTGTCTTCTTTTGTCTAAATCTCTTGGAAAAGTTTAATCACTGGTATTCCAAGGCTGGTAGAAAACACTGCTTCTGTTCCATAGACAATCTGATATGGTGATATGCCAATGGACTTCTTTGTTGTAAGTCTGTCAGCCCACAGGGCATGCACTAAATTGTTATGCCATGACTTTTTGTTCTCTTCCAGCAGCTTTTTGATGATGGCCACTAGGCTCTTATTGGATAATTCAGCTAAGCCAGTACCTTGTGGATAATAGGCAGTTGAATGACCAAGCGCTATTTGATACCTGTGACAAAAATCAACCATTTTCTTGGATCCAAAAGCAGCAGCATTATCGGTGATTATTTTCCTTGGGCAGCCAAACCGAGACAAGATATGACCTTCTAGGAACCTAATGATCACTGAATCTATGGCATTCTTAGTGGGTATGGCCTCTATCCACTAGGTGAAGTAGTCTGTGGTTGTTAAGATCCATTTGTGTTGTGCAGAAGAAGCAGGGTGAATTTCTCCTATGAAATCTAGGCCCCATTGCATAAAGGGACCTTCAACAGTGATGGGTTGTAGAGGTAAGGGGAGGAGCTTTCTTTTGCCTTCAAAAATCTGGCACTTGTGGCAGGCAATTATCATCTTATGGATATCATTGAAGAGTGTAGGCCAATAGTAGCCAGCTCTGAGTATTTTGTTTGCAGTGGCTTTCCAGTTTAGGTGGCCTCCACACTCTCCTGCATGGAATTCTTGTTTAATCCTTTATGCTTCAGACTCAAGCAAACATTTAAGAAATAGGACATTTTCATTTTTCCAGTATAATCCTTCATTCATTATGCAATAGCTTCTAGCTTTTATCTTTAAGAATCTGGCCTCGGTCTTAGATATTCCAGGAGGGGCATTGAGGTGTGTAAGCACATACAGAATGTCAAAATACCAAGGAGAGCTCTGAAACTTCGCCTCAACAGTGGGATCAGGAAATCCCTGCTGCTTATCCAAGGCATCTACCATGTTAAAGTGAAAGGCTTGTAGATTTGATTCAACCATCAGTTGAGCTAAGCCCTGACCTTTAATCAGTTTTGTGGGTTTTATCTCAAGGTCATATTCTAAGATTACAACAATCCATTTGCCCCTTTTCCCATCTGGGTCTTGGGACAATATGTCTTTAACCACTATGTTAGGTACATAGGCTATGGTGTGGGAATGCAGTATGTACACCCTAAATTCTTTCAAGGCCTTAACCAGAGCGTAGGCATGTTTTTCCATTATGTTGTATTTCAAGGGTGCATCCCTCAGTGCTTTGCTGAAGAAAGAAATGGGCTGTTCCATTCCCTCTAGATTTTTCTGCAGCAGAACTGCAGCTACTGCATGCTTGAAGGCAAATGAAAAGATGAGGAAATCCTTTGATAAATCAGGACTAATCAAGACAGGAGCCCGAGTGAGTGCAAGTTTAACTGATTCAAAAGATTTCTTAGCTTCAATAGTCCATTTGACTCCTACAACTTTCCTTAACATGTTTGTCATATTCCTAATGTGATCAGCTAAGTTGGTAATAAACCTCCTGAGGAAGTTAATTTTCCCAATGAAGGACTGTAACTCTTTGATATTCCTCGGGTGTGTGATATGTTGTATTCCCTCAACTCTTTGTGGGTCTATCCCAATCCCCTTCTCAGATATGATGTGGCTAAGAAGTTTTCCTTCTTATAGCCCAAATACAATCTTTTTAGGATTCAATGACAGACCGAACCTTCTACATTTTTCAAGCATTTTTCTCAGGTGTTCTAGGTGTTCTTCCTCAGTCTTGGAATAGACTGTTATGTCATCCAGATAGATGACAATGAAGTTTCATACTTCATCTGAAAAAGCTATGTCCATTTCTCTTTGGAAGGTTGCACTAGCATTCATCAGTCCAAAGGGCATCTTTACATACATAAAAATGCCCCATGGAGTTTTGAGTTGGTCTTCTGGGATTAATAAAACTTGGTTGTAACCTGAAAAACCATCTAGTAGGGAGATCCTTTTTGAGCCTACTACCCTCTGAAGGATGTGTTCCATTTTTGGCAAAGAGTAATTGTCTTTCAGTGAGGCTCTATTAAGATTCCTGAAATCAATACACAGCCTGATCTCCCCTATTTTCTTTCTCATAGCCACTAGGTTTGATACCCAATCAGAGAACCTCACAGGCACAATTATGCCTGCCTCATACATCTTCTTAATCTCTTTTTCCATTGTAGACAATTGTTTTGGGTTTATTCTGCGGAGTTTCTGTCTGAAGGGCTTCCGATTTTCTTTCAAGGGTATTTTATGTTGTATGATGTTTGTGTCATAGGCATTTAAGTCCTCATAGCTCCAATAAAACACATCAATGAATTCCTTGAACATGTCAATGTATTTATTTTTCATGTTTGCAAGTAGGGACTTAGCCAATTTGATCATTGGGTTTATCTTCAGTGCCTATGTTGCATTCCTCGACATCAGAGTCTGCATGTTCTATAGTGGGATTTTTTGCTACATAATCAAAATAAAAAAGGTCCTCTAAAGGTGCCAGACCTCGGGGTATGTTCTTATCTTTGGCCTGCAGCACCTCTACTTCTTCACTATCTGTGTTTTCACATTTTTCGTTTGGATTTCCAATCTGTTCATTTAAAGTGTTTATTTCTATGTTACAGGGCGGTTCTTCCTCATCTGAGGACTCTTCAATTAGGCAGTTATTGTTAGATTTAGAGTCTAAATCGGAAAACTCAAACTCGTTCCTGCCTATCAGGAAATCTTCAATCTGTTTATCACCCTCAAAAACCTGCCAATATTTTTCATTATCTGGTACTGCAGGTCTGAATTTGGTCTAAATGATGATATGTTGGTCACTGGGAGGCTTGTGATATGAACTAGCCACGCAGGCTAATCCATTCACAATTACGTTTTGACTCCTAGGGACAAACACCAGTTCGTATTCTACAAAGGTTTTCAGTATGTCCATAGCCTCGTTCCTATATGCTCTCAGTCTGGCATGTTTTGTTGTGTATTCACCATTCACCTGCCTAATGATCAGCTCAGATTCCCCATGCACGGCTATCCTACGGGCTCCTAGTTTTTTCAACAAATTCAGGCCTAGGATAAGAGCCTCATACTCTACAACATTGTTTTTACATTTGAAGTGCAGGTTACAGGCATGGCTCTCTGCGTAGTCACTCTCTATGTTATGTATCCACACTCCTGCTCCAGCAGTTCTCTTGGTGCATGACCCATCGAAATTCATTTCCCATAAGGTTTCGTTCTCGGTTTTATCATCGTTTCGTTCTTGGTGTGGTGTATGAGCTCATGAAGGGTGACTAATCAGCTAGTTGCATTCTGTTTCTGGTTCACTTTGAGTTTCGTTTTTGGTGCACTGCCCATAGGTTTCTGCATTGTTTTCTTCAGGGTCAAGAGTAGCCATTATGTTAAAGTCCATGGGCTCTGTTTTGTTGTGCGTATCTTTGTTTTTGCATCCTGACTCCTCCAAAGATTCATCATTGCAAAGAATGAAGGAGTCAAGATCTGTGTGTATAGAGTATAAAGGTAAATTTTCAGGCTTTTCAGGGCTGCTGACCAGGAATTTCATTTGTGCCTCCTTGTACAGTCCTCTAAGTTGGATAAAAACAGGAATTGTGGCATATTCCCCATCCATCTGCATTGTACCCTGCAGCTTGGCTCCCCATGATCTTGACAGCAACATGCCATACTTAGGTGGTACATCTGCCACTGCAACATCCATGACCATGCATTTAGCTGGAATCTGGGTTAGGCTTACACATAAATCTTTGATGAGGCCAAGACACTTTACTCTGCTAGAGTCAAATGAATATAGGTCTTTATAGGGATGGGTTATCTCTAGGCCTAATCTTTCCATAACTATCTTAGGCATCAGGTTGTGTGATGCCCCAGAGTCATGCATTGCATTGTGGAGGATCTTATCATGGATATTGAGACTGATATAAAAAGGAGGTACTACCCCTTCTTGAAACTTCCCTTCTATCTTTGGACCAAACAGAAGGGTTGGTTGATCATCACTCAGATTTACAGTGTCATTGTTCTCACCTAAATTTAATTCTTTCAAAATTTGGCCTTTATATACATCCTGAGTGGCCAGCTGAGAGAGTGGGGCAGAAATTTTAATTTTTGCAATCTCACTCTCCAAATTGAAAGTGGACTGACTCTTTGGAATGTTCAACTCTGTTTTGTTAGCCACCACCTTGGTGGTAGAATCAGAGAGTTGATTCTCACTATGTATAGTGTTTGAATTGTTTTATCAGGAGCACTAACTACAGTGCTAGTGTTGCTAGATGGTTGACTTTGTTTATCAGTGCTTTGGTTGTATTTCTCTTTGTTCTTCCCAGAAATCTCAGCTACTAATTTGTTACCTTCAGCAGCTGCTTTAGAAGATTTCTCAGGCCTTTTCTTGATAGTAATCTCAGAAGCTTTGGGTCTGGAATTAACTAGGATCTTTTTGCTTCTAAGTTCATATTGTTCTCTAACCTGCATAATGGCATTTTCAAATCCAAGCCTATAATCCTCAGATCCTAATCCTTCCTCATCCCAGCACGAGGGTGAGGGTTGATCTTCTTCTATGGAGCAGCTGTGGATTGAGTTTTCTACTTCAAACATGTTTATTGTGTTTCCCTCAAACTCTTCTATGATTCCCTCATCTTCATCAAGAAATTTCTCTTGGAATGGGGGAATAACTTGTTGATCTGATTCTCTTTGTTTGTTGGGAGCGGTATTGTTTCTTCTAAAGTTCTGGTTCTGGTTCTGGTTTTGATTTTTGTTTTGGTTACTAACTGTCACAACCATTTTTCCCATCATTTTTTTTAGCTTTTCCATATTTTTGGATATGCGGTCATAATTTGGGTCAGATGTGGAAGCTACATTGTCATCTTTATATGTTACCCTTTTCTCAGCTCTCAATCTTGCTTTCTTCTCAATCAAATTAGCCTCTACACTCACTGCTCCCTTTTGCATGTCTTCCAATGTGTTGTAATCCCTCTCCCTAAGCTGGTAGGCCATATCAGCATCGAGGCCTTCAAGTTATTTCACTAGAACCATACCTTGGGGAGGTTTCATGTGTGGTGGAAGAGAATTATAAACGCTGTTAAACCTTGTAGAGTATTCCTAGACACTCTCTCCTACGTTCCTCTTAAGATTCTTGTATTCTGCTAGGATTTGGAGAGGGTTGGCCTTAACTTCCCATTTGTTTATGAAGGTCTGATATAAAGCAAGAAATTCTTGGATACTATTAGGAGGTAGGCCTTTGAACCATTTCTTCACATCACCTCCTAAGCTCTAGGCAAAGATTCTGATTTTGACTGTATCATCATCTATTTCCATGTAGTCAAAAGAATCTTCCATCCTATCCACATGGTGCTAAGTTGTGGTGGACTCTTTTGCAGTGAAGTGTGGGATCTTTGATTGATAATCGTTGGGTAAGGGTACTAGAGGCTAGGGTAAGACCAGAGGGGCATACCAGGCTGCCATGATGATGTTTTGATGAGGTAAAGGGTTGGCTTGAGCAGTTGGTATATGGATGACCGGGATACTAGGACTAGCAGAGGCTTGTTGGGCAGATTTAGGGTGGCAGAGCCCCAAGTTTTGAATGAAGTGAATATCAGGAGGTGTAGATGGAGGGGTATGTCTATCCCAAAGGTGTTTACCACTTTGAGGTGGTGAACCATGGAACTCAAGGTTTGGCTGGTCTAGCACACTGAATGACCTAGTTCTTGGTAAGTTGTTTTGAGTGCCTAAGTCAAAAAATGGGTCTGATAGAGCTGTAAAGTCTTCTGGTGTAGATTTAGCTCTATGGATCTGGCTGGAAATAGTTTATTGTTTAGGTGTAGGAGATCTCTTGAGGATGCTCTTAGGGTTGTCAACTATTTAAAGTGGGTTTGGATTAGGATAAGCTCTTGTGTGAATGGTTCTGAAAGCCAGAATGTTGTTTTCCAACAAATCAGCTTAACCCTACTTGTTCCTTCTATTGTGGCTAATGCTGTTATAAAGGTTGGTCTCCCAGTGGAGTCTTATGTGAACCAAGATAATCAGCAGGCCTACTTATCACCAGTGGAGTCTTTTATCTTTAAGGAGCTATGGAGTCACCAGGTGGAAGGTTTAGGATGCTTCTAGAGGGTACATTGTCCACCACAGTGCTTATGAGATGTCCCTTTTCAAGGACATCTTCCAAACGCAGTAAAATCTAACCAGAGATTGACTGGGAGGGCTTTTACCAGATATGTCACCTCTGAAAGAGTGTGATATCTGGAGGCTACCTGGCCCTTTCCAGACTCTGTCTAAGAGTGTGGGAGAAACACAACAAATGGTGTAGAAAGTGGAATGCAAATGGAAGTGTTTCACTGCCAACCTAACCAAAGTTTCTAGGTGTTCTGAGGCTCTTGTGATGTAGTAAGATGGGAAGTACTCAGATTTCCCCCAGCGGAGTCTCCATTATGTTGGGGTTCCCATGTTTTGGCCAGATTGGCAAGACCAAAAGATGAGACAACATCAAAACCACTTTCAGACCTCAAGATCTAGCCCTCATGGGTCCAGAGAGGGATCTCTCTATATGAGCAAAGGTTTTATGTCATTTAAGCTCAAAAATTAATATGTTAGGCTAGTTATAAGGCTCGGTTTTGTTTGTTTGATTGTATGTTTCGTTGCTGGGAATTAGGGAAGAAGGGTTCAATATAAGACAAGGATGAGCAAAGAGGATTTTAGGCAAAGGATAGATACTCCAGGAAACATCAAGACCATTGGCAATGGAGTCAGGAAAGGGTTTACTTGCTATTCAATATGCAGGCTTTCAATTGGGCTAGTCATCTAAAGCATTGGATCTTAAAGATGAATGTATGACATGAAATGGTAAGAGAGAAGGTGAAAGCAAGGAAACCTCCAAGGTTACCTTTAGTAGTCAGATCCAGGGAAAGGGTGTGCCATTCAATAGCTGTGATCTAAAATCCAAAGGCTAACTCTTCATACAAGAAACATTAAAGGTTTAGAACACAAAGTTGAAAACCTGAGATCAGAGAGAGACTTTGAACTCTCAATGCTTCGGCCTCCATCTTGAGGGATCTTAGAAAGGTTCAATTAATTGAAAAGGATCCTAGTGAGATAGAGACAGAGTTCTAGACCTCCCAGTGTTCCTAATTCATTCGATTAAATCCTAACAAGAACATCTAAGAACAGATTCATTAATTTAGACATCAACTAGCAGGCAATGACATGCACTACACTGGTTAAATTAACTGAAATCAACCCTTAGATAACACATTTAGTAGAAAACATTGAAGGCAAGGAGAGCAGAAACATAGGGTACCTAACAAGGGTAAATCCTATGCCAGATTTCTGATGCAAGCCAGTAGAAATGAAATGAAATGAACTGCAAGTTAAAAACAAATACAGAGATAGAAAAACATCACCGCTGCTTTAGATCAGGATCCAAAGAAATGTCCTTGTCATATTAAAAAGAAATACCAATCAAGTAAAACATTGCCAATAGCTGGATATTCAGTCTGAAAACATCATCCTCGCCCTATCTTACAACTTTACACAGAGACTATGTCTCAAAAGAAACAACTTGTAATTCTCTGATGACTGATCAACAACAACCTTTACAATGAGTTCCTTCATGAATTTTATAGCTGAAGAGAGCAGAGGTGGTAGGTGAAAAACTAAATGAATCATTAAAACTCATAAAATAAAGAGGGTCGGAGCCCATTTCTGTTTAAGTTCTGTGCATTTATCTATGGCACTCTTTGGGTGAAAGAGTGGTCTTCTCCAGGCTTCCATTTACTCCGGCATGCCTCTGATGTACCTTGGCTGCAATAATCTGTAGTACTTTTGTGAATTAAAAAAAAGGTAAATAAATGACTGTGAAGTCTGCCATACTACATATCAAATGCTCTGATAGCATCAGGAGTGTTGTCAGGGCAGAAACTCCTCTAGAACACGGCATAGAATGAAAACCGCATGGGCACTTCGTCCTTTCACGGGAAAGAACATTCTGCTGATGGTGAAGCCCTGTTGGCATTGTTTTATGTGCCCTAGGACCTTCTGATCGATCCATGATGTCTTTGATTTGGCACTTTGCCTTTAAATTATCAGATTAAGGCTCAAAATTTGCAATTACAGGCCCTAAACGCTTTGTTCTCCCACTGATACTCTTTTGCTGCTCCATTCTAGTCTCTGTCAGTGAAAACTGCGCTTTAATGGCTCTGTGGAAGTTTTTATAGGGTTTAAACCTGTTCCTTTAATGAAATTATTGTCGGCATACCTTCCCGGGCCTTACTCCATAATTTCAGCTCCTGAAAATGGTCCTTTCCTGTGTTCTCTGTCACTGTAACAGAGACTTTGAATCATGGCGGATTTCCGCCTGCCCGTAACTCTACAAAACACGCAAATACGTTAGGAAAACCATGCATGGGAAGGGTAGATGCAGCGGGGACGATGAAAATGGTCATGCAACTTGGCGAAATGGCGGAACAGTGCAGGGTAACAGTGAAAATCGCAGGGAAACGATGGAGGATGGCCTAGTGAAAGTTGGCGAAATGCGGAAAAATTTAAACGCAAATGATTGAAATTTGACCTTTAAACGAATATATATAGGGATGGGTGAAAAATACGATGAAACACGTGGAATGGTGACGTGGCGGGACCAGTCAACGGCGGGACATGTAGTGAATCTGGACCGTCCGATCTCGGGAGGAGATTGATGGTGGAAAATGTATCGGAGGGCGATTGAATCTGGTCTGTTCGATCTTGGGAGGAGATCGACGGCTGAAAATGCAGCGGAGGGCGACGGATGGTGGGCCAGGGGTACTATTTCCTTGGTTTAACTCCCGTGCATCTTCGTGGCGCAATCACCGTTGGATGGGCAGCTCTGGATCGGACAGTGCACATGCATATTGCGTCAGGTTTTCTGCCGAACGATAACACGCGATGGGGGGGTGGTTTTCAAACAGTTCTAGTGCCACGCGTCAGGAGGTGAGTGGAATCGCTGTCAAATGGGAAAATACCACTCACCCTCCAACGGTGGTGCGATAGAAACTGGCAGTTTTTGAACAGTGCGCGGGGACCACTAGGGTGGATAAACTCCAGGACGTCGGATCAGCGGGTAAATGGACGGTGGATGTGTGATCAAGGCGGGGTGAACGGAGTGGGCCACGGCGCGGCGCTGACCTGCGAAGACCGTCTGATCTAAACATATCGACGGCCAGAAATGCTCCCAATATACATTTGTGATGAGCGCCTTCCGCCTTGGCGCTTGGTCTTGGCGCTGGGTCACTTGGTGGAAAATGGGGAGGGGCTAGGGCCAAAAGGTGCTAAGCCCGCATAATGAAGAAAATGGGTTTTTGGCCCATTTTTAATGCATTTTTAGGGTAGGGAAAGGTAACGATAGAGGAAACAAGGGTTTTTAAACCACATCAGGGGTGTGTGAAGGATTTAGAGGGGGTTTTTGGGATGATTTAGAAGGACTAGGGGAGGGATTTTGGGGTGAAAAGGAGGCTTTGAAAAAGGGGAAAAGGGATGAAATGAAGAATTCTACAGGGGTACAAGGGGCAAATGAAGGCCTTTAGGAGCACAATTTATCATCATCAGTGAGGCTTATTGACTCAAGAAGAGCAGAGGGAAATAATCAAAGGGCATAGAGCATGAAGAGGCTTCAAGGATGATGTGTTTTCAAGAGAAATGATTCCTTGAAGGCTCATAAAACAAATTAGCCCCTTGTTTGCTTGTCAAGGAATTTATAGGGGGATAATAGCTCCTAAGAGCCTTCACTTGCTTCCCCGATTCTTTCTCCACCAGTGCCTTGAACTCACAGAAATTTGAGTATGTCTCGCTCTTCTTCTGCATGAAGAAGATCCAGCACTTCCGAGAAAAATCCTCAACAAATATCACATAGTACCTGTGCTTTGTTGTCGAATCTACTGAGAAAGGTCCAAACACGTCTGTCTGATTTCTATCAAGGATCGTGTGGCACGACTATCCTTCTCATGAAAGGTGGCTTTCACAAAATTTCCCAAAGTACATCCCTTGCACTGATCTGACTGCGCAAGTGTACCTTTGGGAAGCCCGATAGAAATCTGTTGCAAAATTTTCAAAGCACCATGGTGAAGATGGCCCAATATCCTGTGCCATAGCTCGCCCTCATCCCGGCTCACCACTCCTTCTGCCTTGCCTACCATTGCTACGCAGCCATCTACCTGCAATTGATAAAGGTTCTTAACTTGAACCCCTATCCTTCGAGTTTCACCAGTTGCCTTACTGCGCAGGAAAGCCTTTCCCTCACTAAAGACAACATCATATCCCTTGTCTTCTAACATAGCCACAGAGATAAGATTCTTCTTCAATCCTAGAACATTCATCACTTCCTTCAATACGAAGGGTTTACCAGACTCCCTCTCAAAGGAAATGGTACCAATACCAGTCGCACTGTATCTACCATCATTTCCCATCTCGATGTGCACTCCAAGATCTTTCTCATCCATATCAGTAAACAATAATTTGTCTCCGGTCATGTGAAAAGACGCACCACTATCAAGAAACCACATTGAACCCATCACACTTGAGACCAAGCATGCGATCAGTGAAAAATCCAACTCAAACTGCGAGGCTAAGGCCTCTCCAGCTGCAGATCCAGCAGCCTGCTTATTTTTCTTCTTCTATGGACAATTAGTGGCGTAATTTCCGTGTTGGTGACAATCAAAGCACTTCACCTTGAACATGTCCTACTTCTTGCCTTTCGCACCAGATTGAGAAGCATTCTTCTTGCTCTTCCCCTTCCTTGATTTGGCAGCCAAAGCGCAATTTCCTTCATCTAAATTATTTGATGAAGATTCATCCCTGGTACTTTGCCTTATCTCCTCTTGCACAAGATCCGACCAAAGTCACTCCCATACTGGAAATTTCTCCCGACCATTGACAAAGTCCTGATAGGAATGCCAACTCTTTGGAAGCCCAAGGAGGGCCAATCTCACCAAGTTCGCGTCATCTACAGTAACCCCCACACTTCCCAGCTCATCTTTGCACTGGACAAACTTCGTGAGGTACTTGGGTATATTGTCGCCTTTCTCCATTTTTATGTTCTTGAGTTTATCCTTAAGCGCCAACTTCCTCTGGTCACTCTTTCTTTGGAATAAATCTATCAAAGCTTTCCACATCAAGAATGGAGAAGCTTTACCATAAAGCTTGGAAATTATGTGATCCTTCAGACCCTCCAACAGAATCCTTCGACATTTTGCTATCTTCTTTTTCCATTCGTCAAGTGCGGCAGCATCGCTAGATGCAGGTTTTGGAATTTCTGTATCTATGAACTCCTTCAACCCATTGTCATTCAGCACCGCTTCCATGAAATATAATTCGAGCTGCCCTCAAGGGCATACTCCAGTCACAATCCGTTGAAAGACATCTCAACTTCGACACCAAGAAAACACTGCTGCAAATTCGAATTCCACCAACTCAAAACTCAACCGCTTCAATGTTTTTCAGTTGCTCCAAATGATCAATATTGCTCTGATACCATGTAGAAATTTATATAACTGATATGTTATACATCCAAGATTCTCCTGATCACACACTATTTGAATTCATGCACAATACAGAATCTCTTCTACCATTCATCATTAATTGCGGAAATAAAAATAATTGCATGTGCACATTAAAACCATAAACATTCACACATATGAACACAATATTTTATGGGAAAGCTTAAAGCTGAAAACCCCCAACTATCTGTATATTATATGTCATAGATATCATGTAACAATCATTATACAAATCTCCTCACAAGATCTCAATACAATCTCCAATTGCTACACACTAATCAGGTCCGATCTAGAAAAATACATGCTCCAATCTCTGCCACCTGCTAGTCTACCTCTTCTGCGCAATCACTGCTGAAGAATGGCTCTGAAAAAACTCGAATTGGTCCAGATTTTCTCACGCAATCCTCATTTGCATCTCCAACCATGTGTGGTGCAAACTCATGCAACACTATAGTCACAATTGATAGTCACACTACTCTTTCACCTACCTCTTCACTGGTCTCCGCTAAAACTGTCCATGCACTGTAGTTAACTGATGTATTCTTTAGTTGATTAATGAGTTAATAATTAGTGAATTAATTAATAATTAATTCACACCACTCTCACTAGTGTATCAATAAGTTAGACTATATACAACTAGCTCAACTATGTTTAACTCAAATAAACTGAACACAACTCCACCAACTACCTCAATAACTCCACCAAACTCTGTCACATGAGTTCTAACTGAATTATCCATGAAATAGCTCCACTTAAATCTTAGGAATAGCGTAATTCCTTTTTTAAGCTCCTGTGCCACATCTGTGCACTTAACTGAAGTGCTCCAAGAGAATAAGATAATTTTTATAGTCCAAATATTATTAAGAGCTAATAATATTCGACATATCTATTTTTAGACTGGTAATCTAAAAATAGATTTTTCCCAATATTTCTAAAAATAGAAGTCCATCTATTTTTCCAACTTGACCAACCATCCACAAATAGCATCCTAAAACTCATAGAATATGATCGACATGTCTAAAAATAGACTTGCGCCAAAAATAGCCTGCGGGCCCACTTAGTGAAGGCGACTCTTTTCACTAAGCTCATCATCTTATTGCAATCTCAATAGATTCAGAGACCACTTAGAAAAGGAGGCATAAGGGAGGTCAAATCATCATCTATGAACCCACTAACACACATGATGTTATGACTACACCATTTATTAAGAAATCATTTCAAGATGCAAGTTGCCTTGCCTTTTTCCAGAAGATTGAAGAACTTGGTTTTAGTGACAAACTTACAAGCACTTTTTCCACTTGTCTAAGGTGAGATAAGGTGACCATTGAAGGGGTTGCTTTCAATATTTCAACAGAGGCTATTTCCATAGCTACATGGATCCCAAACAATGGAGAACTTTGGTTCAAGAGAAGAGACGTAGACATTGAAAACTGTAAGATGTTTTTGAAGCCTCCATACAAATCTGCTCCAAAGCACATCTTTCCATTTAGACAATTGCCTGAAAAGTATGCCCCTCTCATGAAAATGATCATGAAATATTTCACATGTGAGGGTAGGTTCTCAAGGTTATATCAATATCATGTGATATTACTCATGCATTTCACCGGTGTAAAAGCTCTCAATCTACCCCATTATATCTATAGAATCATTGTAAAAATGGAAGAGAAGGTACACAAAAAAGGAGAGGATCATAATGAAAGCTTGTTCCATCATGGATTGGTGTATATCCTTGTTTTCCATCAACTTGCATAGGTAAACTTTTCTTGGGATGGTTTCATGCTTTCAGCGTCACTCTTGCGTACTCCAACTCAATCAAGCAGCCAATCTACACATTTAACTTCACCAAGGCAACAAGAGGTGGGTTACACAAGCAAAAATATCACAAGAACACCTAGGGATGAGGTGACTAAAACCTACACTAGAGGGAATAGGTTGATGTTTTCTCTTGCTAATGTGGAAAGGGCTCAACCTACTACAACAGTTGAAGATACACTAGCACATGAGGCACCATTGCATGAAGAAACACATGTACAATTTGACACTCACATGGCATATTTAGAAGTGCATGAAGAGGAAAAATCATTTGAGTAGATTATCTAGGAGAAAGAGGCTGAGATTATAGAGCTAAAGGACAATTTGTCCACAGTAGATAGACTTCATGATCACATTTCTTCAGCAATAAAACAAACAGCTCCAAGTCAAGCAACTTTTACTTAGCAAGCCCAAAGTAGATTTGGAGAAGGATGATGGCAAAGGTAAGGCAGTTGTTGATGTTGATGAGTTAGAGGATCAAGAAGAGCATTTCAAACCAAGAGGTCCAATAACCAAAGGTCTTAAGAGGCACAAGAGAAACAAATTGAACCATATCCACCATTAGGTCAAGAGGACTTTGATGACCTAATTGTAGCTGAAATTGAGAAAAATAAGGAATTTTGGCTTGAAAAGGTCAATTTCCACTTGGAGAATCTTCTGAAGACGGTTGAGAGGAACAACAAGCTTCAGATGAACATGAGCATCCATTATTGCATAAGGAATAATATCTCTCAAATCAGAATCAAGCAATTGAAGAAAAAATTGAAGTAAAGCCTAATGAGGAAAAAGGAGAAGGATACACTTGGTTTGTTGGTTGAGGCATCCCTAATTAGTTTACACATAATCTCTTAGCTTCATGAGGCAATTTTGGGCAAATTTTGAACAAATTTTGTAAATTTTGAAATTCTGGGTGTTTTTGGCTTACACAGGAAAACCAGTTCAGCCAAGGCGCTGTGCTTTTCCATCAAAGATTCAAATGACCTAAAATCAACCTCCATGGATAGATAATCACTTGCACATTACAACTATCCACTTTTGGTGCCATGTCAGCAAACATATTTGGAGAAAAGTTTAAAAAACATGCCAAAAAGTCATTTTCTACCACCTTTTTGACCCAAGCGCTACACTTTTCAATTGACCTTGGGATAATGCATATTTATCAGCCTTGGAGAGGCCATGTTGCCTACTTGAGGAGTCTAATGAAAACTAGAAATCCTAAGCTTTCCAATGGTACCTTATGATCTGGATTTGGAGCTCAAGAAGTCAGTCAAAAGTGTCGTGCAAGATGACGTTGCGCTTTTCCCTGTTGGCACTGCACTTTTCTCTGTTGGTCAATTTTTTGAGTTTCTTCAGTCAGATTTGGTTTTTCATGATGTAAATCCTCTTTTTTTGAGATTATCTAAGGTAGATTAATGTAAATATTCTTGTTAATGAAATTTTGATGTAATTTTGAGGTTCATTTATGATGTGTAGGTTAGTCAAAGGCTAAAAGGAGATGTTTGTTTTAACCTCCCTAGTCTTAGGTTTTTTTGGAGAAATTTATGTAAACTGATCCTATATTGAGGGATTCAACCCCTGAGAGAGGGGAATATGGTTTTGGTCTATTTTTATATATTTTTCTTTCAAAATCAAGGTTGGACATCAGTGTACAATTGACATTTGCAGAAATACAAGTTTAGTTGCAGCTATTATATAGGGATTCATGTGGTATGATTTTGTGGCATATTTTTTCTACATTAATTCACTTTTATGAATGATTGATTCATCTTATTTCCATATCTATTCTTTTAAGTGACCTTCCTATAATATTTTAAACGTAATTATTTATGCTTATGCTCTGTTTTGGTAGTAATTTCATGTTTACGTTGTTCATATTTTGATAAATGAACTCATGCTTGTCATGCTCATTTTGATCCTTTTCTTTTCCACCCTACATTTAAATTGACAACCTTAAAGTTCCACTAAAACATAACTTCCATGTCCCTTTGTATCCCTACAACTGCAATATTTTAGATCTAACCTAGTTTCCTTGACTTCTCCTCCTGATCCAGCAAAAACCATAAATTTCAAAACACTAGAGCTCAGACCTAGCCTAATATCTTTACCCTTCTTTAGTCATATTTTGGCTACAAGATCACATAGAGAGCCCTCTCTGATTTGGTAGGGCTTGCTACCAAATCCCAAGTGGTTTTAAGTTACCTCCGTCGGTTTTCATTCTGAGACTTGGAACACTATGGAGGATAACAAGAGTTACCTTAAAAACATTGAAGCTCTTGATACTTTGAACATGGAGTCACCAAGCAAAAAATTTGACCTTCTTTTGTCTAATCACTATCCACCATCAGTAATCAGATCTAGAATTTGATAGTGTTTCTTGAGGATGATAAAATTTCTTCCCCAATATGGTCATCACTATGTTAGCACTCTATAGTTTTCTAAGGCCGAAAAAAAATACAAAGGTAACCACAAAACTGCTTTGGGAGTTGAGAATCTAGCGCTTCTAAATCCAAAGAGGATCTCTCTATCTGATTTAGTTATGTTCTTCTAATTAATATTAGGCTAGCTATTAGGTCCAGGTTTTGGATTTTAGAATTGAGTTGGGTTGAAACAAGGAAGATAAGCCATTGGTAAATGGAGTCACTGATCTATTTCAATCAAGGTAGGTTATACGAGAAACCTTACAGGGAAGGATAGGCATGTTTTCTGGATTCTTAAGGTTGAGATGATTTGGAAGAAAATGTGAGGGGATCAAATTATACCAGAAAAATTAAGAATTCTGGAATTAATCATCAAGTAGAAAACATTAATATTATTATTAAGTCGGAAGCATAATGTATTTTGCAACAAGTTCTGTTCATTAAATGCTTAAGATAATCCAGAAATCAATGATTAACATATGAGAAACAATAAAAACATAGATACAAAGATAGATGCACTTTATTATTGAAGTTTGATCAAATGAGGCTCTATGAGATGCTTTACATCAATGAGTCTTTCTTCTCCACAGGTTCAAACCCATAATGCTTCAAAGTTTGAAGTATTAATAGGTGAATACTTACAAAATATCTTGAGAAATAGAACCATATAATAACTAACCTTATTTGTTTCTCATCTTTACACAAAATATAGATTCGAATTCATCACTAAGTGACCGAATTCCTCTTTAAAAAGTCAAAAGAACACGTTCAATGCACCTAAAAAATAAATGCAGAAAAACAAGGGTTGTATTTACTAAACCAAAATTTATTTGAAACAACTAGATAGATGCTTTATTGCTAATACATTCATCTATTACATCCTATTACATGCCTCCATCTCTCAACTGCTTCAACTTCCACCTTATCTTTCAAAAAAATTAAAATCTTGACAAAGACTGGGCTGAATATCATGTCATCTTTTCTTGTAAAACTATACAAATGGGTCTCCAAGTTACCCTCATAAATTTCAAGCTATATAACCCGTGTAAAAGGTGAAGGAGGTTATTTTATATGAAGATGTTTTTGATATAAAACTCTCTTAGGTTTTACGAAGTCTACTCCAGTTCTTCATAATCTTCTCTGCAAAAAGATGACTAAAACAGGACATTGCGTAGTCAGAAAAATAGGTTGCAAAGATGTGCGTGGATCTCCCAATCTATAATACCTGCGTATAAAGTGCGATAGGTTATTGTACTTTGGTGTCTTAGGAACAAACAAATCCTTTGGTTTCCCAAAATTCAGCTCTAGTTATCCACAAAACAATTGTCAAACTTATGAGCTAAACAGAGAAATGTTTGATGTTTTTGCACATTCAAAGTGCAATCAAGTGTCAAATTTGGCTTTTGAAGAGGTCTGTTGATCATTTCTATAGATGAATGGATGCACAGGAGTGTGGAACATGCTGATGTAGCCCTAATACTCTTTCTCAAACTGATACTCTTTGTCAAAGCACCCTTTTAGACTTTCCGCAGTCAAAGGGCAGTCATGGTCAAAATGTCCAAAATATCCCTTTAGTTGTCAAATGATGCTGAAGTTGGTGGTTTTTTTCCTAACCTCCTTATGACATCAGTTCAAAAATAACATTACCAAACCTTATCATACTTCATGCAAAAATTCATAAAGACAGAATTGCACCTGTGGCTACAAAACTAACTAGTGGCTACTTCAGCCAAAGTGTCAAGGTTGTTCCTCTTTCTGGTGTTTTCTTTATTGATCTTTCTCAGTTGCCTCATGGTGTAGACATATTATTTGGTGAGTTTTACCACTGTTTTATGCTTGAGGATGACATATGTGAGCAATATTAAGCATGTACTGACCAATCTACTAAGGAGTTGTAAACATAACAAAATGAATAAAGATGAAGGTAGCAAAGTGAAAACAGGGGCATATTTGGTGTGAGTTGTTTTAAAACAAGGTGATGGGATGATGTTGAAAGAGAGGGTGGGTACGATACCTTTCAAGCATCAGAGCCCACTTTCTACAGAGATTACAAGTCTTCTTAAGCTAGGACATAGACTATATACCTTGTATCTTCTTTGTAAGCTAACTCCTTACTAAAAGTAATCTATAACTCTATGGTCTATAAGGAGGATATAGATTGGTATAAAAGGAGGATACCACTCTATAAAGAAAGAAGGAAGATACTGACTTATTAGACTATACTTAGGATATCAGGGAATGTAAGAATGGTTTCTTAGTCAATGGATGAAGATCTTTAGACATAGCTGACTGTGCAAACAAGGTTTAGGCAAAGGTAAGGGAAACTAGATTTTTCTTAAATTTAAAAAAGAAATATATGGGAAGAAATGGTCATAGAAGACATTTAGGAGACATATAAGTCGATTTGGTCATGCATAGACATAATCAAACTGGAAATGGGAGTGAAAATTTGAATTTCAAAACATTTTGTCTTTACGCAGTCACCTTAGGGATTTTTGATGGTTTTCATACTTGGAGGGAAATCTGGAAAAAACTAAGGCATGGGTTTTGAAGGGACAAACCTATGGATGGTGATGTGTTCAAGAAAATTTAGAAATTCTTTCCAAGGCGATGCCGAGATGAGGGGGAATCTTTGTGCAGTCAGCAACGATGAGGGTTTGAAACTATGAAAAATGCTCTTTTTTCTCTGCTGTGATGCACTGCTTGAGATCTCCTTTGAGAAATGAGGGATGTGGAGTGAATTTTGGGAAAGGAAATGAGGAGGGTAGAGTATTTTTGCAGCACTAACACTCTATCCTGAATTCACTAAGCTACATCTCATACATATATGATTCTCTTGGAACTTTTTCTTTGAAGCTTTTATGTCTTGATAATGAATCTTGTTTTAGATATATAATTAAATGTGAATATTGAGCTTCCAATTTACAAATATAAATCAATAAAATAAATGATATGATTAGGATTAAGATTAGTCATTATATACAGGGGAATATGAGCTTATTTTTAGTTAAAAAGAATTCAAGAGCATAATTTTATAAGGAGTCTCAATTATATGACAAACAATTACATAGAAGCATATGCCTTGCTTTAAAGATTTTCATTAACACATCAATGGTGCATATGAAAATTAAGGCCTCTACTTAATCAACTTGTGTCATAGTATATATTTTAAAATACTCTTTATGAATAAACCTGATAAGATATTGGTTAACAAGATAAAGTCCCAATAAATTTATAGTACAACTCCAAAAAACAATATATTATCTCTAGTTCTATTTCATATTAAAGCTCTAAAAAAATATTTAAATCAATAATTCCATATCATACATGTCAACAAAAAAAAATACAAAAACAGCAAATCCAACCCAATTTTAACCCATATAAAAAAATTAATATTTAATAGAGATCAATATTATCAAAAGAATCCATAATAATACACAAACCAATCTAAACTTTTTTATCAATATTATCAAAACTATCCATAATAATACACAAACCAATCTTAACACAAAAAGTTGAGACGATTAATATTTAATAGACATCAATATTATCAAAAAAATCCATAATTGTGTGTTTCGGTTAAAATACAAAATTCAATTATATTGTATTTGATCTCCTTGCTGGGATAGACTACTCATTATCTCTTTCCTTTATACTTCTAACATTAATTTTAGTTACACATTTTATATTATTACGCCGTAAGGCGTTATTATTTGAAAACAACTTTCCTGATATGCATCATGTCATAATGTGGAACTCTTAGATTATATGTTAGACGATTAAAACATAGATTTCAGAGAAGCAATCCCTGTGCCTCATTACTACTAGAAAATGTAATTGTTACAATCTCTACGCCTCATTGTTGCTGGAAAGAAGGACGCATCATTGGTAGTAGTTTTTTTTTTCAAATATGTGTAATGCTCTGGTGCCTTACGCAGGTGGTGTTGGAGAGACAGAGGATTCAATCACACAAATAACACGAACAATTCACACGCGAACAATGAGCTGCTGCTCTTCTATTAATCATAAACCTCTGAATCATAAAACTCTCTTACTCTCTTGAAAACAATGAACCCGTGAAGGGTATTTAACCTAATTGACATGCAAACACTCTCACACATAACTGGACTTAATCAACTGTCTAACTCGCTCACCAAGTATAACTGAAACTCAACTCAACTAACTAACTCCACTTAACTGCATGAGGAAGTAATTATATATTTTAACACTCCCCCTTAATTACGACCTCTAAACTAAAACATAACTTATGACAACTCAAACATGCCTGCTGGTCTATGTCTCAGCTAGGCTTACAACACCCAAGTTTCTTTTGTGAAACTGAAACAAATCTACTGCTAATGGCTTTGTAAAGATATCAGCCATTTGATCACTTGTTCTACATGGCTTCAAGTGAACTTCTCCATTGTTCACTAGTTCTCGAATAAAATGATATCTAGTATCAATATGCTTGCTCTTTTGATGAAACACACTATTCTTGGATAGTGCAATCGCTGATGTGTTGTCACAGTATATTGCTGTTGATCCTTGCTGTTTCTGCTTGAGTCCATCCAATACTCTTCTTAACCATACTGCTTGACATGCTGCTGAAGTCGCTGCTACATATTCTGCTTCTGTTGATGATAATGTCACAATAGGCTGCTTCTTAGATGCCCATGCTATCACACCTGAACCGAGATGGAACACATAACCGGATGTGCTCTTCCGATCATCCAAACTTCCTGCAAAATCACTATCTGTATATCCAATCAACTCTTTCTGTTCTGTACTTGCATACATTATGCCATAATCTCTGGTTCCTGCTATGTATCTCAGAATTCTTTTCCAACACTCCAATGTGTGTCTTTTGGAGTCTCCATGAATCTGGAAATCAGACTCACTCCCTGCATAATATCTGGTCTTGTAGCTGTGAGATACATGAGGCTGCCAACCAATCTTTTGAATAGAGTTGGATTGACATCTGCCCCTTCATCATCCTTACTCAACTTTGTACCTGTTGCAACTGGTGTAGGTACAGGTTTGGAATTATCCATCCTGAATCTTTTCAACAAATCTGTTGCATACTTATTTTGACAAATAAAAATTCCTTTTTCAGATTGCTCAACTTCAATGCCAAGAAAATATTTCATGAGACCTAGATCTGTCATCTCAAATTCTTTCATCATGGCTACTTTAAATTCATCTATTTCAAGATCACCTGTAAAAATCATATCATCAACATATAAGCAAACTATCAAAATCTGTCCATGCTCATTTACCTTTGTGTATAAGGTAGGCTCAATGTTGCTTCTGCAAAATCCATTCTTGATCATGTAACTGTCAATTCTGCTATACCATGCTCTAGGTGCTTGCTTCAGTCCATAGAGCGCTTTCTTCAATCTGTAAACTTTATCTTCTTGTCCTTCAACTTCATAACCTGGAGGCTGCTGCACATAAATTTCTTCTTCTAAAATTCCATTTAAGAAGGTTGATTTGACATCCATCTGATACACTTTCCACTTGTTCTGAGCTGCTGTCGCTAGAACTGCTCTTACAGTATCCAATCTGGCTACCGGAGAAAAAAGTTTCTCCAAAGTCTATTCCCGGTTGTTGTGAGAATCCTTTGGCTACAAGTCTTGCTTTAAATCTGTCAATCTCACCTTTCTCATTCACTTTAGTCTTGTACACCCACTTCACACCAATGAGATTTTTATCTTTTGGTAAATCAACCAAATTCCATGTATCATTCTTTTCAATGGAATTCATCTCTTCATCCATGGCTTGCACCCAATTGTCATCTCGGATTGCTTCTTCAAACGAAGAAGGTTGGAATGCTAACAATGAAAAATTGGAACTAACATCCAAATCATCATAAATATCCTTCAAACTTCTCATATTTTTCGTACCTGATTCGCTGCTTGGAGAATTCTGATCTGTGGATCTGCTTGAAGATCCATGCTGCTCTGGAAATCTGGGAGTCCTTGCTGGTGTTACTCTGTTTGGTGTCTGTTCTTTTGGTTCTTGCTGTTCCTCTTCTTCTACAAGATCATCCTCCATCAATGGTGTTTGAGCATCGGTTAGTGTGTCTACAGTCCCATTCCATGACTCTTGCTCTTTGAACACAACATCTCTGCTAATGATTGTCTTCTTTGTGACAGGGTTATACAGTTTGTAAGCTTTTGACTGCTCACTATAACCAGTAAATATACATTTTTCACTTTGATCATCCAATTTGCCTCTTATTTGCTTAGGCACATGTGCATAGGCTACACATCCAAAAACTCTGAAATGAGATACACTGCAAGACATACCTGACCATGCTGCTTCTGGAACTCTGTTCATCACGCTCTTTGTAGGAGATCTGTTTATCACATAAACAGCACATGCACCTGCTTCTGCCCAATACTCATTAGATAAGTGTCTTGATTTCAACATGCTCCTTGTCATGTTCATGATTTTTTGATTCTTCCTCTCTGCTACACCATTCTTCTATGGTGTGTATCTGGTCGTAAACTGTCTTATGATTCCATGTTGTTTGCGGTACTCATGGAATGCCTTCGAATCGTATTCTCCACCATGATCCGATCTCAATAACTTGATCTGTTGATCACTTTGGTTCTCCACCAAAGCTTTGAACTCTTTGAACTTTGCAAAAGTTTCAGAATTCTGCTTCAAAAAATAAACCCAAGTCTTCCTACTATAATCATCAATAAAGGTGAGGAAGTAACAACTTCCACCAATCGACTGTGTCCTCATAGGTCCACACAAGTCGGTATGCACCAATTCAAGTGGTTTCTTTGCTCTGTAAGAAACTCCTTTCGGGAAACTTTCACGGTGTTGCTTGCCTAAGATACAACACTCACATGTGCTAGCAGGTTCTTTGATGGGAGGTAGACCTCTCACCATCTGTTTCTGTTGCAATAATTTTAAACCGGAAAAATGCAAGTGTCCAAACCGAAAGTGCCATAACCAGTATGCATCAGAACATGCAGTCGTAAAAGAACTAACCTGATCATTGTAGTTCATAATGAGAGGAAAGAGTCTGTTCCTCGTCATCTGCACCTTTGCAATCAGCTGCTTGCTTGGGGATTTGTCGTAAATAGCACACTGTTGCCCCTGAAAGGTAACTTTGTATCCTTTCTGCATCAGTTGACCAACACTAATCAAATTGTGTTTGAGTCCAGGGACATAGTATACCTCTGATATGGTCTTTGGCTCCCCCTGCTTGGTCACAATGTTGATCACTCCTTTGCCATCTACTGCCACAGTCTTGTCAGTCCCCAACTTGACCTCTGTTTGCACTGTGACATCCAAATTAGCAACCAAATCCTTGTTGCATGTCATGTGGTTACTGCAACCACTGTCTAATAGCCAGACCTTATCAGACGGTGCATGCATGGTGTTGCATGCAAGAAACATAGAGTCAGTGTTTTCTGTGCTAACATTAGCTCTCTGATTGCCTTGATCTGCAATCTTCTTCCTACAATCACGAGCATAATGACCAAATCTATTGCAGTAATAGCACTTTACCTTTGATTTGTCAGACCTTTGATTGTTATGAAAGCTTCTGCTGATGCTGCTTCCACTTTGATGCTCATGATCAGCTCGGCCATCTCTGTGACCGCCATAGTTGTTGCCTCGTCCTCTGCCTCTCGATCGACTTCTGCCTCGACCTCTTGAAATATAGACTTGACTTTGGAAAGCAATTTCCAAAGTGGAATCCTTATTTCTGTCTATCCTTGCCTCATGTGATAGAAGAGATCCCATCAACTCATCAATTGTGAGTTTTTCCAAGTCCTTTGCTTCTTCTATGGCTGCTACCACCACATCAAATTTGGTAGACAGGGATCGAAGAACCTTCTCAATCACTGTTCGATCTTAAACATCTTCGCCATATATTTTTAACTGATTGACGATAGACATGACTCTATTCATGAAGGAATCAATGTCCTCTGTCTCCTTCATCTGCAGACTTTCAAAGTCTCTCCTGGTGTTCTGCAGTTTAACAATGTTAACTTTTGCCATACCTTGATAGCTGGTTGCCAAGGTGTCCCATGCCTCTTTTGCTGACGAGGTTATCATGATCTTCTGGAACACGGCGCGATCGACTCCCTGCTGGATTAGAAGCAACGCTTGTGCATTCTTCCGCTTATCTTTCTTCCACTGTTCCCTCTCTGCATTACTGAGGGCTCGTTCTTCTACATCATCTTTAGGTTCTGCAAACCCATACTTAACATGATCCCAGACATCATGCGCTTTTAGCATGGTCTCCATCTTAATGGCCCACATATTGTAATCTTTCCCATTGAAAGATGGAATTTGTGGCTGAAAATTTGATGTGGCCATCTTGCCCAAAAAAAAATTGTCTCTGAAAAAAAAACTCTAAATTTATCTCTTTTATGAAAGCTTTTCAAAGCTCTTTCTCTTTTTTTTTTAAAAAAAAAATTCTCTCAATAAAACCCAAACCCTTTATTTAATAAAAAAAAAAACTCTTTGTAAAAACCCTTTGATTTTTTAATATAATAAATCTTTTATATAACAAAGTTATATATATAAAAGTCTTCTTAAAAACCCTCACGTTGAAAAAAAACCTTTATGTGAAAAGCCCTTTTTTAAAAGATCATATGAAAAATCGTTTGTAATAAACTCTTTGGTTTTAAAACAAAACGATGAGAGCGGACTTTTAAATCTTTTAACAAAAACCTTTTTTTGAAAAAAACAAAGCTCACGTGCTTTCTATTCACGTGATTTCAGAAAATTCAACGGATGTATCTTTCAAAAACTCACACGGATGTATCTTTTGAAAACGCACGGGCCGGTTTTGTGTCTTGTGCAAGGCCGCCGCCCGTGTAATTTTGATTAACCAGGGTTCCGCACCCACGAGTAAGCGAATGCTGCGTTCTCGTTCCGCACCTCCGGTGAATGGTAAGGTGCGGTCCAATACGTGCGGACCGCGGGTAATGTACTAAATACGTGCGGACCGCGGGTAAAAAAAAATTTTGGCCTTTTGCTTTTGGCCTGCTTACTGGTTCTGCTCGTCCACGGATCTCTGATCCTTCCTCAGCTCTGATACCAATTTGTTGGAGAGACAGAGGATTCAATCACACAAATAATACGAATAATTCACACGCGAACAATGAGCTGCTGCTCTTCTATTAATCATAAACCTCTGAATCATAAAACTCTCTTACTCTCTTGAAAACAATGAACCCGTGAAGGGTATTTAACCTAATTGACATGCAAACACTCTCACACATAACTGGACTTAATCAACTGTCTAACTCGCTCACCAAGTATAACTGAAACTCAACTCAACTAACTAACTCCACTTAACTGCATGAGGAAGTAATTATATATTTTAACAGGTGGAAAACGTGGTGGTGAAAGTGGATTGCTTCATATCGAGGGAAGATGGTGGCGGCCTTAATGTGAAGGGGAAGGGAATACTCACCCACCTGTTGCGCTTCGTTGTAGATAGCATCATGGCCTCTGTTTCAAATCGGTAACTGCGTGTGGATATATTGAGGTCAATAACAAGGCTCTTTGCTTCCCTGTTTAGTTGGGATGGTTTACATTTGCTTCTGTTGGTTTTTTTGCTACGTATAAGTTGGTTTTTTTTGCTGTGTATAAGTTCTGCTTTCCGTGAATGGTGTCACTGTGGAATGGGAATATAGCTTGGTGGGAACCTGGGTTTTATAATTTCTGGTGGGCGGGGTTTCAATTCCGCTTTTTGTGCGGGCATCTGCTTTTTCATCGAACATAACAGAATTTGAATCCAAAATTCTATGATTATTGTTATTCCTATTTATAATTCTATTCAAATGTCGAGGCATTCAATTGTCAATACAGAGGCTCGCTTAGTGTTGGTCCTTAAAATCCTATTTATAGTTCCTCCCCTGTAATTCTAGTTCTCGGGTTTTTTTATGGGATCCCATATTTTGATCACGGCGATGCTGGAGGAAGGTTTGGGGTTTAAATCAAGAATCTATCAAGCTTCTTGCTTCGTCGGGTTCGGTTT
This sequence comes from Pinus albicaulis, assembly GCA_034641835.2. Classification (NCBI taxonomy): domain Eukaryota; kingdom Viridiplantae; phylum Streptophyta; class Pinopsida; order Pinales; family Pinaceae; genus Pinus; species Pinus albicaulis. The sequence goes on from CM076576.1 coordinate 193,285,736, forward strand.
TCAGAATTTGTAGACTTTCTTGATCCAACACATCCAACACCATGGCTTTCTGCTGCATTCGCATGCATTTCATCTTCATTTATTTCAAAAGTCTTATTTCCTATCTTGGCATAATTTCGCATGTTTTAAATTCTTTTGTTTGGGCTTTTGTGAGTTTCAGCTGCAGTTATTTTTTTAAGTTTATTGAAGCCTGGGCTACGGTCCTGGTTATAATTTCTTAATCGTATCCAATATTTTTACAGATGTTTTCCACATGTATTGTCTGTCGATGCGTCCACTAGCAATAACTCTTTACATCTTAATTTCTATCTCTATTGTTCTGATTTGTTGTGTTCGCTGATTGACAAAGAGTTATTTGTGTTGCATTACAAGTTAAGTCCATGATAAAGAATGATTTTAACAGTGAAAGATCTGGAATTTTAGGATTATCTGAAGCTTCATTGAGTAGATGCTCAGATGATAAAACAACCAAATCTCAAAAATTTCCTTTTACGGATTCGTTCTAGGCTTCACCCTACAGGAACAGATTTCAGTGTGGAGAGCATAGGATTTTAATAATTTATTTAGTAGAAAAATTTAATATCTTTTAAAAATTAATTATTTAAACGAATTTAATTTTTATATTTTATCGATTTTAGTGTTTACGTTAATAAATAACTGAAATAAAGAGTTAGCTAATCAAATTACAAAACAATTTTTTTTTTCCCAAACATGTTTTATTTAATGTTCAAGTTAAAATTCTATAATGATATATGTAAAAGTATTATTCGATTTTCAATAATTCTATTATTTTGAAAAATGACTCAAATAAATCATCCCCTCGACTCTTTATATTCAAAACCATGTAAATATTCAAAATCAGTATGTAAAATTCCACATCTAAAACTTGTTTGTAAAAACTGTGGGTCAAACCACTGTACTTCCTTTCAAAAACCTATGTCACAAAGTTCATTCTGATTGAAGGGCATTGTAATCGTCTCCAATCTTGCGGTGATTTAATCTCCTTGAAATAGGAAATCGAAAATCTTGTAACTTTCTTAGGACGCCGCACTACAAGTCGTAAGGACTCCCATGATACCTTTTGACTATTAATAGATAGACATTAATTCTCCGGGCCATAAATAATTCACTTGCTTGACACGAATATCCCCAGGCACTTTATTTCTACAATCCTAAAACATAATTTACCTATTTTTAGGTTTAAACCTTTTTACCTAGTTTTAGGTTTAAACCTTTTTGAAATCTTATAGTATAACATATTTTTATTTATTCTTACTCTATTTTATTATTTTAAATCCAATAATTTGGATAATTGGTTAATTAAAAAAAATTGTATTATTATAGAACTAATAACAAATGAGAACCAATTGAAGCACAAATTTAAAAATAAAAAAAAAATTTAAACATGAAAAAAATTATAACTAATAAGTTAATAACAAAACAAATCTTCAAAATATAAAAAGAAAAAATAACATGATTTCACATCTTATTACTCTATTTTATTATTTTAAATCCAATGACTTGGATAATTGGTTGATTAAAAAAACTCTATATTATTATAGAACTAATAAAAAAATACATGTCAGAACCAATTAAACCCTCTTAAATTGTGCTCTCTTGATATTTCCCAAAAATAAATCTGAGATGGTTTAATGTAATACTTACTAATCATTTAATTATTTTTATAAATTTTATTATGCTCTCTTAATATTCCCAAAAATAAATCTCATAAGCATTCTAAAATCTAATATGAAAATGATTAATTTGGTTCAAATATTAATTTTAATGTAATACTTGCAAATCAATTAATTATTTTTATAAATTTTTATGATATTGTTGAGGTAAATGATTTTTCTTTATTCCTTATGGCGTTTCCTTTGCAACACCTGGTGCAATTGCTAGTAATAAAATTAATTCTCCAATTTTATTTAGGGAATAAAACACTTATCATGAGGTTGACCATAAAAAAGATTTTATGGACACATCCACTTTTTAGAGGTGGGTATTTAAAAGTTTTATTGGATTGGTTTTTAGAGGTTGGTTTTTAAATGTTTTGTTGTTTAGTTTATTTATTTATTTTTAATTAAGTTATTAAAATGCTTTTTAAATATAATTGTTAATTAGATTTATTTTTGTTTTGATTAATATTAAAAAAAACATATAGAATACTAAGTAATTTTTATGAGTTTTGAAGTGAAATTGAGTCATGGATTATCTCAAAATTCCATGAGACTAAAGAATGTGTTCTTTTTGTGATACTAAAAGAGTGGAAGATGAAAAACACTTTCTCTTAGATCAGCCGAGCCTTAGAAATAAGATCTTGAAGAATCATAATTAGATTTTTATTTTTTTAAGGTGTGATAGTTTCCTTTTTTTTTAATCATAGAAATAAGATCTTAAAGAATCACACTGAGATTTTTATTTTTTTAGGGTTTCTTAGTTCCCAGACGGCCAAAAGTGACCTTGCAGTAGCAGTGTTCGAATCCTGTTTTTGATGGTGAAAATGGATTCACACAAAAACCTTGAAATTTAATAGCTATAACCTTGATTTAATTTTAAACAATATTTTTTTATTCATAATTTTTTTTGAAATTAATTTATGCCTTATAATTTAATTGAAAATCGTAATATTATAAAGTCAAAGTTATGTTAGACCATATAATTTAAGGTTCAAATTTCCCATAATTTCAAAAAATAATTAAAATGAAATTTTTATTTTCACTAATTATTTAATCTGCACAATAATTTTAATTAAATTTATGATGAAAATTTTATAAAAATTAATTTATTTTAAATTATAATTAATAATGTTCAAATTTAAAGTAATTTTTTTCTTTAAATAATAATTCTGTCAACTAAATAATTTTAATTAAATTTGGAATGAAAATCTACTTTAAAATATTTATAAAAAATAAATTTTTTTATTATAATTAATTCAAAATATAATAATAAATTTTAAAAAAGAAAATTATTATTATTATTATTTATTAAAATATTTTTTTATTTTATTTTATTTTATTTTGTAAAGTCCTATCGTAAACTTTTGTAATCCATCCATATTGATTAGAATGCATTTCTTTTATAAAATTTTATAAAATAAAAGTGAAATTAATAATTTGCTTTAATATATGGTTTTTATTAAAAAATATATTTAATTGCTAGTTTAACGAAGTTGCTATAAGTTTTCACTCTATTAAAAAAAACACTTTCTTTCCAATATTGACTGAAGTATATTAAAAAAAAAAAAGCACATGAATAAGTACATGAATTCGCATCTAGAGGCGAGATATAACGAGCAAGATAAAATACATAGAAAACTAAATAGTGTGATTCCCATGAGATTAAGAAATACAATAACCAAGGCAATTCCAGTGAAAAGTTCTGCAGAGTTTACGTCATCGCAGGAGGAGAATAAAGGTGGTGCACCAAAGAATTAGATACGAGAGGCAACGATCGACACATCAAGAAATTTAAAATTTATGGCTACCTCATTCTCCGTATATTTACGACGCCAAATCTCTATTCGAAATCCCTGATCTCAACTCCACAGGTAGGATGCCCATTTGAGACCAAAAAAAGGTTTACCTGGGTACCAAGATAGTAATGGAAGCATCGGCGTTAGATAGAAAAGTGAGAGGAAATTGAGAAGATGATATGGAAGAAGGTGCAGGCGCAGACGCATCTGACAGCCCAGAAGCTGTTAAGTAGGCAGGCTTGGCGGGTGCAGGTAATGTCACAGAAACAGTTGAAAGCATCAAAGACACTGTAGACATTGTTGGACGAAGTGATGAATCGGCTTGCGTACACAAAAGACCAACATGAATGCATCTCAAGGCTTCTTCTTCGTCCCATGTTTCAATTATTGCTGGATCAATCGTTTGCATAATATTTCCTCGTTTGAATGAACCCCACACCTGCATTTTCATGAAATAGATATGTCACAGATTATCATTAATTTAGTTTTATGGTGGAAACAATTTTTATATTTAAAATTTTTGTGATTCATAATTTAGATAAATATTTTTCTGATTTTATTAAGATTTAGATTTCAAACTATTTAATATAATATCGTTCATTCTCAAGATTATCTCTAGAATGAATAAATCACATTAAATAATTCGAAACTTCAACCAAATCTTAATAATAATATAATGAACCAAATCTTAATAATAATATAATGAATCAGAAAACACATTTATTTAAAATAAATAATCCAGTCATTTCGAACTATATAACATGGTCGAGGAGAAGAGTATGAGAGTATGTTACCCATCCTAAAAGCATCTCCATATCAGATGGCAGGTTATAATCTGTGTTCTTCCTTCCGGTCATAAGTTCAAGGAGAACAACGCCAAAGCTATAGACATCGGCTTTTACAGATAATTGCCCCCCAAGAGAATACTGCGGTGCCATATACCCGCTGCATATTCAAATTACAATGCAAAAAATTGAGGCAACTCTTAAGGGTTAAGTGCTTTACTAAGAGAACACATCAACTTGGAAAATATGAAAACCAATTGTATCGTAATTTAGTATATGAACGGATAATGTTAGAATAGATATTGTCTCAAAATCTTACAGAGTTCCAGCAGCCCCTGTACTGAGGTGAGGTGAGTTTCATCATCAGGAAAAAGTCTGGCTAAGTCAAAATCTGTTATCTTAGGATTCAGTTTCTCGTCCAACAACAGATTGCTTGCTTTAATATCTCGATGAACAATACGCAGTCGAGAGTCCTGGTGAAGATAGAGAAGCCCACGAGCAACTCCCACGATGATGTTGTACCGCTTCTTCCAATCAAGTTCTTTGCGTTTCTCTGCATCTGTATCCATGCAGCATTCAGGTCACCAAATCAACACCGAACTAACTAGATTGATACATAATAAAATGGACATCATAAGATGGAGATGACTCACTAAATAAGAATTTGTCAAGGCTCTTGATCAGTAAATACTCATAAACAAGCAACCTTTCAGATCCCTCAGTGCAACAGCCGAGTAGTTTCACAAGATTTCGATGTTGAATTTTAGCCACCAGCTTAATTTCGTTCACAAATTCTTTCTTTCCTTGTGAAGATTGTAAGGACAACTTCTTCACAGCAATCTCTTTTCCGTCTTCAGTAGTTCCCTGGACAAAGTATCACCATCAAAGATTTTGTTTTCAAGCTAGCAATATGCATCTAATAGTCAAGAGTGCGGTGAGAGCGCTTTAAGAGATATATAAAGCAGTCCAAGCTTTCTAATGAACATCTATGTTACCTTGTATACAGGGCCAAATCCTCCCTCTCCAAGCTTGTTATCATCATGAAAATTATTCGTAGCAGCTACCAAGGTTTCCATCTTATAAATTATTTGCCGATCTTCAATGAGTGTATCTTCCTCAACTTGCCAATGACCTATACAATGGAAATACACAGCTACATAAAATATAGAAAAAAAAATTGAATGATATCTAACTTTGGTTCTCTCAATCATTAGGTAGACATTTCTTGAAGAGTCTCTGTGAAAATTGTGTTCTCAATGTCTATTCTAATTTATTGTAACTGTTATGATTCATATTATCTTTTCAACACAATTAGGTTTTGCAATGGAACTATTGTATGTTCAATTCCTAATACAAATTTAGGTTGCCTTTACTACACAAACGCTCCAAATTCAAATCCCAACTAATTGTATTTGCCTTTGGTGTATGTGTTCTTTACTAAACAAACGCTCCAAATTCAAATCCCAACTAATTGTATTTGTCTTTTGTGTATGTGGTAGAACGTGCCATTTCCCTAACCAAATTGGTTTATCCTGTTAATTCTACCCATGCATTCAACAAAGTAGTAGCACATACCATCTAAACCGGGTTGGATGATATGCGTGTTTGGGCTTAGTGTGCACATGATCAATCCGCGGTTGAGTTATTGGCCATTAAAGCAAAAAGTATGGATTCATTGATGGTACTAAGACTTTTATCATTGTGTAAAGAGGTTTATTTTATAAGTAGGACAGGACGTATAAGTATGTCATATTTTTAAAATTATTTAGTGTTCAAAATAAAATTAATTTTGGATTAATAATTTAAAAAATGTTTGTATTTTAAGAAATTTGATTCAGCGTATCATATACACTACTTTCTTGTGGGGTCCATCGTAGATATGTAGAGGAAATGTAAGAAAAAGAGGTCAATTGGCCATATAGGGAAAGACAAAGGCAACTGCATGTTGTGGAGATGCAACTCAAGTAAAAGGCTTTATATCAAGTAAGGCTTCATATTAGGTTGGGAGCTGGACCAAAAAACCAAAGTTGAGGATGAGTACATTCTAGATGATGAAATAGAACCAACAAAGTTGAGGATGACATTCTAGATGATGAAATGAAACCAATGGTGACAGATCTTGGTAATACAAGAGGATTGTCCCTGTTCAAATCCACCTCTACTCGACAATGAAAAGTCTAATGGCAAAGGCCATTGTAGCAGTTGAAGAGCTAAGAGGTGACCCAAAGGCAGCTTCCATATTGGCTGACATGCACATAGACATTTAGGCAAGCATTGAACAACAACTCCAAAGCATGCATGTAATATTCCTTTTCTTCATCCAGTCAAAGTGGATAGAATCAATCCATGGTACTTACCGTGGTATTTTCCCATGGTATTGACCCATGGTATTTCTTGTTGGTATTGACCCATCAAGCCTATAAAAGGGGAGAGAAAACCCCGGACGAAAACCCGGCTATGATTTTTATGTGGTGGATCCATCCAAGATTCACAAGTGGGCTTCAATTTCTTATATTTGTCATTGTCAAGCATATGTGCATGCCATTTGCAGGATTTTATGGTCTGGGCATGTATTTTACTTCCAGTGAATAATAATATAAATAAATGGTTGCATTTCTTGTGTTCTGGTTCTTGATGAAAGATTATATTAAATGAGAACACTAAGATGTTTTAGATCTATGAAAATTTTTATTGTTTGGAATCTTACAATGCATCAAGCAAAGGATCCCACAACTGTTGAATCCTCATATGAGTAATTACATAAGTCTAGTTTTTTGTTGAAACATGAAATGTGGACATAGAATTTACTTTTTTAATAGTATGTCAAAAGATATAATAGACAATATACCCTATAAAACATCTAGAGACAGTATTAAAATGTTTCAATTTTGGTTGGTTTTCAATATTTTGAGATGGCCAACAAACCTAGTTTCTTTAAGCAAGTTACAACCACCTAACATTGAATCTAACCTGCTATATTTTTATTTATATAAATGAATAACAACAAACTGCCAAATTTACAAAACAAAAAAATTTACCTTCTTGTCGGATCCAAAAAATGGCACATTGAAATCTCCTCCAACACGAAAACATGCACACAACTAATAAGAGAAGCAGGCCACCCGCAGCACCTAAAATGATGGCCATTTTGTTTGAAGCCTCGCTAGAATGGATCATCTGCGTGCTATCATTTGATGGTGTGATCTGATTCACATTAGTTGGCACTTCCGCTGGCGTGTTCTGCTTCGGTGGTGAATTCGCTATGGGATTAGCTGGCGCTTCCGCTAGCGTGTTCTACTTCGGTGGTGAACTTGCTATGGGATTAGCTGGCGCTTCCGTTGGTGTGTTCTGCTTCGGTGGTGAATTCGCTATGGGATTAGCTGGCGCTTCCGCAGGGGAGGTTGCAGGAGGCGTAGGTGAATCAAAGAAACTGTATGTTTCATAACGAACTCTGCAGCTTGCAGTGAAGCCCTCGCCTCCTCGACGTCCACCAAAGTTTGTGATCATTGCATTAATTGTGGTCGATAGACATACTCTGCAGTAGTCAATAGACATATCTCTCCTGCACTGGACTACACCATAAATCTTTAGAGACAAGGAGTCCACAGTTGTTCCAGAAGCATATCCAGATCTAGATAATATTGCTTCACCTGAAAAGTTGTTAAATAGCCTCTAAAGCCCCGCGTAAAAGACATGAGGGCTAGGGATAATCTTTGGACTGTAAGAATAACGTCCAGAATTATTCAGTTGACTAAAGAAATTACCATTTTCATAGCGCAAATAGCAGACTTGTAACCAAATTTGACCCCCAATGGCATTCAACTGCTCACTTCATGCATCACATGCACCCAGGGGTAATTACAGATAAAATCTAAGCATGCGCCCTATATTCTATTAATAAAAAAGTATTACATATATACATGAAGTGTTGTCTCAAGATAGGGAAACTATCTTGGACACACAATAAGTTGGTTGAGAGAATATCTCAACCACACACTAAACTAGGAACATAATTAGACAACTCTTATAGAATAGAAACAAATAGGTTTAGCTAACTCCTATGGAATAGGAACTGACTACTTACATAGAAAGTCACAATTGAGACAAGTAAGAATTACATATTCCAACACAGCTCCTTAATGACTACTTGTCTCGATATAAATCTACAAAATCTAGTCGTGGTCAAACATAACAAAAAAGATATGTCGATGTCCATACACAGGAGAAACCACCCACCGGAATGCATGGGTGCCAATCGCTACAACCGCTAGTCTCGTAGGATGTCCTTCGCATACATGGTTATGTCAACCATTCTCACTGCATACATGTACCTGTACCTGAAAATCCCCCTTCACCATCATCATCATGGGTTTTATTGGATTACCCAAATAAGCGTTGATTGCTTTGTGCAATACCATACTCAAAATGTCGAGTAATGTCTTCCCACCATCACGACCATCACTGTCAGAGTATGCCCTTCGTTTTGATCCATTCTCACTTTTCTTCTCCTTTTCCTTGTTACACATTCTTGAACAATGTTATACACTACAACCCACACACAAGGAAATATCAGATCACACGTCACTTCTGACACCACTTCCTTTTTCTCCAGAGCCAGCTTGAACAATCCACTACATTCCTCGCCGAAGAAAAATCGATAACAGGAATACCTCACTTCCTCACACTCATCTCATGAGGGGATTTAGGCAATACCAGACTCAAAATGTCGAGCAATTTCTCAATAAAACCCAAGAAAGCATTGTTACATTGATCACAACATTTCGGATGAGAAAGCTGTACAGTTCCACATAAAGGTAACGAGACTAGAATGCAGTAATTCCAGTTTAGGATCCTTCCTCAAAGACATGTCCTTTTGTGCATCCTTCATTTGCTCAAGGTTCCAAGGGAGGTCCTCAAATCAAAGAAACATGACCCAATTGCCACCCTCGTCCCTCACAACTCTTCTTGAATGCTTAAATGATGGTTGAAACAAGGGCACAATTGGATAACTTGCATCTAGGCAGTAGCTTAAGAAACTTAAGCAAGATTTAAAACCTTGCTCATCGAAAGAAACTAATCATCAATAGTGGGACTCATTGGCCAGGTGAAGGAGGCTAACATAACTATACGAAGAACTCACAAACGTGGTCATAAACGACGATAGTACAAGATTCAAGAACTCGTGAATGAAGCATAAACAAACCCCAGGAATGCATACATCACATGCGCAAAGCAGTGTTTGTTACAAACCAGATAATTTTAGGTGATTAGCCGCTATTGCCATCCAAAACATGGCAGAGGAAATCAAATATGTCTGCAAGTAGGTGAGCATAAGCCATGATCCTATTCGTCACTCTGTCCCGTCGCTGACTCAATGCTCAGGTCTTCTGATCCGGATTTTATGCAGGAACGCAACAGAATACAGATATAACCATAGATACAGAGATACAGCGGAAATAATGCTTCATTTTATTAATAAAAGAATGACTGAAATAAGCTTACAAACATAATGGAAACGAAAATTTGGGGTGTTTGGTAGCCCCCCTGCGAGAAGAGATATGGTGGCCTACGAGAGCCTGCGAATTGTGTTACATTGAGGCTGTGAGGCCTATTACGGACATAATGGAAATAAAAAGAGCCTGGTACGGCAATGTATCACGGAAAGAATGTGGCGGCTACCGGCCACCAAGGCTGGCTTATTCTGATACGGGGAACGCAGAAGAAGATGTGGCGGTGGGGCAACGAGTAAGCGCTTGTCTGCGAGAAGGCAGGCTCCCAGCCCACGAGGCTGTCTTACAATGAGGCTCGAGGGCCTATTTATTGTTGAGAAACAATGTAGAATCTGAAACGTCCAAAACCCTAACCGTAGGAGATGAAGCGCCAAAACTGTGGGCCCCGTTTGGGTAAATTGGTGGTTCAACTTCCCGGGGACGTAACTTTGGCATCTAATCTCTGTTTGACGCGCTCAATAGCTCGTTAGAAAGATCTGTCCGAGGAGTACAACTTTTGAACGAGAAACATCAGTCCATGGACCCATGTTGCTCTCCGTTTTCCCAAAAAGCGTCGTTTAGGGCCTCAAAACGGCTCCGGAAGTTTAAGACCCGAAAAACTTCTAAAAATAGTAAGCTGTGCCGAAACTTACAAACTAAAATAACTGATGGTGGGGGTTCAACTGGACTCGATGGGTGGCCACCAATATCCACCTGGATTATTAATTCCCCAAAACGGCTCCGGGTGTGCAGGACCCGAAAACCTGCTATAAATAGTAAGCTGTGCTGAAGCTGAAAAACTGAAAGAATTGATGCTGCGGGTCCAAATGGAATAGGTGGGAGGCCACCGATATCCACTTGGATCATTCCTCCCTCCTTAGGAAGCAATGGTCTCCATTGCGTTAAGTTCCTCCATGGGGGGGGGAAATTTTGCTGAACTTGGTGTTGGATTTGTCCAGGATGTTGCAGACCTGTTGGCAGACGTGCTGGATGTAGATGTGCCACCGGTGGGCAGCCATTGAAGGATTTGAAAAAAAATTTCCATCATCGCGTTCCTCTATTTCTCGAGGGCATCCTCGAGCAATATTTTGATAGGATCTCCTGCTCCCTCGTCTTTCTTTCCTTCCTCCATGAGGGGTCGTCGGGGTTGCGAAGTTGAACTCCTTATACCCTGGCCGCGTTGGGGACATGAAGAGAAAAACAGAGAAAGAGCAGACCCGCTTTGATACCACTGATCCAGATTTTATGCAGGAACGCAACAGAATACAAATATAACCATAGATACAGAGATGCTACGGAAATAATGCTTCATTTTATTAATAAAAGAATGACTGAAATAAGCTTACAAACATAATGGAAACAAGCTAGGGCGTTGGTAGCTATCTCTGAGAAGAGATGTGGTGGCTACAGGCCTCTGAACTATGTTACATTGAGGCTCGCAGGCCTATTACAGACATAATGGAAATAAAAGAGCTATGGTACTGGCAGTGTATCCCTGAGAAGAGATGTGGCGGCTACCAGCCCTTGAACTGTGTTACAATGCAGACATGATGAAGATGTGGCGAGCTAGGGCACTAGTAGCGCTTATCTCTGAGAAGAGATGTATCGGCTCCCAGCCCCCTGAATTGTCTTACAATGAGGCTCGAGGGCCTATTTATTGTTAAGAAACAATGTAGAATCCGAAACGTCCAAAACCCTAACCGTAGGAGATGAAGCGCCAAAACTGTGGGCCCCGTTTGGGTAAATTGGTGGTTCAACTTCCCGGGGACGTAACTTTGGCATCTGATCTCTGTTTGACACACTCAATAGCTTGTTAGAAAGATCTGTCCGAGGAGTACAAACTTTTGAACGAGCAACATTGGTACATGGACCCATGTTGCTCTCCGTTTTCCCAAAAAGCATCGTTTAGGGCCTCAAAACGGCTCCGGAAGTTTAAGACCCGAAAAACTGCTAAAAATAGTAAGTTGTGCCGAAACTTACAAACTAAAATAAATAATGGTGGGGGTTCAACTGGACTCGATGGGTGGCCACCAATATCCACCTGGATTATTAATTCCCCAAAACGGCTCCGGGTGTGCAGGACCCGAAAACCTGCTATAAATAGTAAGCTGTGATGAAGCTAAAAAACTAAAAGAATTGATGCTGCGGGTCCAAATGGAATAGGTGGGAGGCCACCGATATCCACTTGGATCATCTTCACACTCGCCAACACATCTCCACACCAATGCTCTGGTCTCGCTCTAAGAAATAATAAGCCAACATGATAGGTTCCTGTTGAAGAACGTTGATTCTACAAATAGATATTTCTGGGTAGAATTTCTGGTTTGAACTCTTTAGCTAAAATGCATCCGGCTGCTTCAAAATCTAGACACCACTGCCGCTCCAAGATCCAACTAATCAATAGGCAGAATCGATGCTACATGCATTGCATCACACTCCCTCGACTCTCATAACGCTCCTTGATGGAAAAAATTAAAAACTAAAACAAAAATATACTTTCTCTCTTATTTCCCTGGACCCAGGAGGGGCCAAGGTCCAGGTTCGTATGAGCTCTGATACCAAGATAAAATCTAAGCATGCATGCTATATTCTATTAATAAAAAGGATTACATATATACATGAAGTGTTGTCTCAAGATAGGGAAGCTATCTTTGACACACACACAGGGACTGCACTAGGGGAGCAATACCATACCACGTGGGTTCACATTGGGGGATTTATATTGAGGAAAAAATGGCATAATATATTGGGGGATATATAGGGGGTAAAGGGTTTTTATATTGACAGGTATAAAAAATGGAGCTCAAAGTTAATGAAAAAATATAAAAGGGTATAAAAAATGTTAATGAAAAAATTGATACCTACAATATCTAGTGGAAGTAGGGGTTTTTTAAATTGGGAAGTTGTATTGGGTTCATATTGGTAGGGGGTTAAATAATGTGATTTTTAGGGGTATTTTCCAATATGTAGTCAAATTAAGGGTATTTTTTAATATGCCATGAACGCACGTGATAGGATAGAGGTTGATTGAGTGAAGCCCCCGTGGACACACAAGAAGTTGGTTGAGAGAATATCTCAACCACACACAAAACTAGGAACATAATTAGGCAATTCCTATAGAATAGAAACATATAGATTTAACTAACTCCTATGGAATAGAAACATACTTCTTACATCGAATGTCACAACTGAGACAAATATGAATTATATATTCCAACAATTACTATTTCTAACACTCTCCCTTATTTACGACCATATGAATCAACATAACTCAAACATGACTCAACTATGTTTGTTAGGCTTACAAAAAAAATTAATTCATTTATCACTGAAGCGTGCATGCTGTTATAAGTCTCAGCTAGGCTTACAATGATTCAAAAATTTCACAATTTTGAATTTTATTTTTTATTTCTTCCAAATTTTATATCCTCGAAACTGTTTCATTTTATCTTTCTTGTTGTAAGTTCCATATTTCTTTACTTGTTGCTATTGCAATTTTTCTTTGACTTTTTTTGTATTCATTTTGAAAAGAAATATGATAATGTCCTCTACAACTTCCTCTTCAAAAATCTTTTCACTCATGGACTACTGCCACAACTCTTCATTTTCAAACTCTCTTCTTTCCTCTACTTCTTGTACTTCATATTTATGACTTTCTTTTTGCCATATTTCTTGATAGTAGAATCTTATTTCTTCTTGACTCTGTTATCGCTTAGAGAAAACCTTGGCTGTGGGGAAAATCTCTAAGGTAACCTCGACCCAATCTTTGAATCAAAACCTAGCCCTTTCAATCCGAAGGGGGATCTCTTTTATAACTCGGTCAAATCTGACTAGTTATGTACTTAGAATAATGGCTAGATCTGATTGGATCATATGAAATTGGTTTGGAAAAGAAATGTAAAACCATTGGACATAGAGTCTCTCATACAAACAAACTAACTACAATTCATACAAACCAATCTAACAGAGGAAAATAGATATAGGTTTTATAAACAAATCATTAAGGAGATATAATAGGAGACATTAGAAGTTAAAAAAAAATAACAAAAAACAAAAACCATGTGATTTCTGCAATTGACATTTAAGTTAAAAAACACATAAGAAATATGAATAACCCAAAACATAACATTTACTCAAAATTCTGATTCATAACCTTTATTCAAATATTAAAGATCTATGGATTCAAATTTTGATTAAGAAGAAGGAAAAACACAGCAAGAGATTCACTGAAACCTTCAACACGCGAGTAAATTTTACAATATTGCTTGCAATGAATTTTATTAATATAAAAAATAATATACATCAAATCTGATTTTAGAAAATTTCCGAACCCTTTTTCATTCTACAAAGTTTGCCTTTATAAAAAAAATTACAACTTATAACAAGTTCCCAATATGTACTTAATTACATATTTCTAAAAAGTGTATATCAAATACATGCATATAATATATAAACTCAAAAATATATGTATCCAAACTATAACAACATGATAAAAACTCTTGCTAAAAATACCATCTGTTATGCAACTCCTCTTTCAGGCTTCATGATCTGACAACACTGACAATTTCATAAAAATTATTAGGATGGTTGAAAATGCTTAGGATGATTGATGGGTTGGTCGTTAGCAATTTATAGATATCGTTTTGAAAAAATGCGCTAAACACTGAAATTGTCAGCGCTCATCGAAATCTTCATAGTGCAATCATTGATCTGCGTACTATTGTACTATTACTCAATAATCTGAGTATTATTACTCAATGGTGTGATCTGCTTCGGTGGTGAATTCGGTATCGGCTTAGCTGGCACTTCCGCAGGGGAGGTTGGAGGCATAGTTGGATAAAAATAACTGTATGTTTCATAACGAACTCTGCAACTTCCAGTCAAGCCCTCCCATCCTCCACGCACACCAAAGTTTGTGATCATTATATGAATTGTGGTCGATAGACATTATGTGTAGTAGTCAATAGATATATCTCTCCGGCACCAGACCAGAACATAAATATTTAGAGACATGGAGTCTACAGTTGTTCCTGACAAATTCTCTTTTGAAATTCGATAGTCATAGTCCTCCCTGCAAATTCCTAATTTACTATTTAAATCTGTTTGTATGCCTTTTGTATCTCATAATACCTAAAACTTAAAAACTCTAACTAGTTAAATTTTTACATAACAAGATCGATTCTTATATTATTTTTTATTAATAATAATAGAAATATTTCATTTTTAGTTTTGCTTCACTCGCCTTCAGATACCAACAATATTGTATTAAATCTACTGTGCTGGTTTCTTTACAACTGGAACATAGTTCGAATATTGTGTTGTAAGCAACCGAGTTTTTCTCCCACCCAGAATTGAATTTTTTAAATTTATTAATGTTACGACCAACATTCATAAATTTTACCTTATCATATAATTTTCTGTCAAACAGATCTTGACTCGGTCGACCCAACATGGTCTGCGTCGTACAATATTAAAGCCCGCACAATGCGCGAAAACATATCAAATAGTGGGCGCTTTGATAAGTAAATACGGATGAATTATAAAATTGTAACTAACGGCCCGTGGGGACTTTTTACTTTTATACGCTTGAATATTAAAAAAATAACACCTTTATTTCAAAAGGAATAATACAAATTGAAATATTATTGAAGTTTTGAAATGGAAGATACTATCGAGGGAAGAGACATCACTGCACAATGCACATTCACATTTAGTAAATTAGCTTGTGCATTAAAAGGTTCGAAGACATGCCTATAGTGTTTTGGGCTTTTTTAACCCTTTAAATATATATACAACAATATTTGAAATATAAAAGTTTTTAAGCAAAGAACTTCATGCCATCTTGCAAAGAACCTCAAATAGGAAGTCAAGTTGGGTTAACTCGTGTCTATATTGACAAAAAAGTCAAATAAGCCTTTGCCTACTTCACTTCAAAATAGCACGATCTATTGTTACTGGTCAGTTATTTCCAAGTACTTGTACTTTATAGAGAAGATCACTATATCAACTTCCTTAGAAACTATCCCAATAAGTGAAAACACAACAAGAAGATGAGCAAATGAAAGAAAATAGTTGTTCTTACTGGATCTGAAAGTGGATGGATGAAGGAGATCCAAAACCTCTAGATATCAATAAGTTCAACAATTCTACCATCTATTCATCTGAGTCAAACCTTTAGGGATCTTGGAGACTGAGTTTTATCTTAAAATACCTTCCTCCTTTGGCCTCCTTCCCTCATCAAGTGTCGAATTTCCCTCTTCCTCCATTTATTCTTCTTTTCCTTCTTATTTTCTTGATGGAACCACAACATTGTGTTCCTTAGAGGCATCCTCACAAACATAGCCCCAAGTAGAAAGCATCTTCCGTCCCTGCACTGTGTTTGATCCGATAACATGCCCATGGTCATAAAAAAGGTGCATTTTTCTCTCAAGCACCATATTCCTCACACCATCACTAGAAGGAGAAACAAATGACCACCCACTGACTATGTTTTGTAAGAAGCAAAAATTTCTTTATGAGATTCTAAAATCTTGTTCTCTAAAAAATTGTTAAGATTTTGTGGAAGCCTTGAAAGATGACCCTTTTTGTACGTAGTTTTCTCATTCCTATTTTCTTTCCTTTGCGTTGTAGGAAGAGGTTCTCAAAAAGAGATTATATGGTTTATAGTGTTATACTGAATATTATCAGCATCATTTGTGAAGTCATGGTTATAGCATACAACTGCAGTTAGAAAATCTGAATGAGCATGGATTTGTTTTTGTCAATTTCAAGTTCACTGTGATTAGTGAACATTGGTTGAACCTTATCTTTCTCCTCTTCATCAACAAGAAGGTTTGGTGGGTTCACAATTATTACAAGAGCGCTGACTTTATTTTTTCTTCAGGTTTGATTTCTTTGTCTTTGTCACTGACATTCTTTTTCTTGCCTTCAATCACCATCCTATTGTAACCTTTCTTCCCCAAGATCTAGGTTGGAAATTGTTAGATGAAGGCAAAGTAGTTGACACACCAATGGATCTCTTGTTTCAACATGTTCTAGCATTTTGTGTAGCAGTGTTTGCTACAACAAAACCATTTGCAACAACATCATTAGTGAACATTGGTTGAACCTTATCTTGCTCCTCTTCAACGAGAAGAAGGTTTGGTGGGTGCATGGTTATTACAAGAGTGCTTACTTTATATTTTTGTTCAAGTTTTCTTTCATTGTATTTCTCATTGTCATTTGTTCCCTTATCTTCAATGACCATCCTCCAAGTTGTAACCTTTCTTCCCCAATATCTATGCTGAAAATTGTCAGATGAAAATAGAGTAGTTATCACACCAATGACTCTCTTGTTTCAACCTATTCTAGAATTTTGTGTAACAGTATTTGCTACAACAGAACCATTTGCAGCAACATTATGGTTTTCCTTCGATACAAAAACATCTGACTCCAAGTTCATTAGCCTTCTATAATATGCAACAATTTCAGACTCTACCCGAGCCAATGCACGCCAAAGTTTCACAATTTCCATTGACTTGCAACCGGAAAGCAGTGCTGAATATTATATTGTAAGCAACCGAGTTTTTCTCCCACGAAGAATTTAATTTTCTAACTTTATTAACGTTATGGCCAAATTAATCACGACAGACGCAATGGGGCCAACATTCGTGAACTGTTACCATTTTTTTCAAACGTCGCAGTCACGGTCGCCAACCGAGTTTTTCTCCCACGAAGAATCTAATTTTCTAACTTTATTAACGTTATGGCCAAATTAATCACGACAGACGCAATGGGGCCAACATTCGTGAACTGTTACCATTTTTTTCAAACGTCGCAGTCACGGTCGCCGCAAATGGTGGGCGCGTTGAGAAGTTAAAGTTGTTTGTTAATCAGTCGCATGTGGGGAATATTTACTTTTGATACGCGTGAATGAATTCGAAAAGTTTATCCAACAGCGTGTGGATAATGGTTTATACTTGGATACGTCTGAATATTAGAGAAGTCACCTTAATTTCAAAAAGCATGATAAAGTTCAAATTTCATTCAAGTTTGAAATGGAAGATATGCACTCATGGGACATACATGATTACAAAATAATATTTGGTCAAATTTTATTGAAGTTTGAAATGGAAGATATACATGATTACACAATGATATTTGGTTGTATATATTAATCAATATTATTTTTCATTTTTAAAATTTTTGATATGAATAAAAATAAATGACATGAATAAATGAGATAGAGAATTTAATTAATTCATTTTTTTTTTTTTTTGACATAATCGGTTGCAGATTTATATTCGAAAAAGAGGAAATGGGAGTCAAAGCTCCATTGGTACAGGGCAGAGTGATTGAAAGAGGGGCGCAATTGCTGTTAAAACAGTGAGAGCAGTGCCCCCTGCGCTTCTACATTGCTTGACTGTAGCGTGGGTTATTCTGGTGTATATTCGGACATATTGTGACAGTAAGAAAAGGCATTTGCAAAACATGACAAACAGAGGTTGTTTTTAGAGCTTATAGATCCTGCTGTGATTTGCCCTCGAGACCTGTAGATTCCGCCTTTGCTATGCAGAAGGTGAGCTTAATGTTTCCTGATTGCAAATGAGCACTTACGCACTGAACCGCTGTCAATCTAATAAAGTGGTGCCTGTTCATGGTAAATAACAGAAAGTCTCATAAGCATTGCATTGGAGGCTGCCTAGAGATTTATGACAGGCGTTGTTTGCATGAGCGTCAGCCTCCTTATTGAGGGAGCGCAAAACATGAATAAATTGGATTTCGTTCATTTGCTGGATGAGGGCGTGGCATCGGCCTATTAATTGCTGGAGAGCTAAATTGATGGCGGTCCTTTTGTGAACCATTAAACTGATGATGATGGCAGAGTCTCCTATCACTGTTGCTATGCGTATGCCGAGGACTTGGAGCTGGAGGAGGCCTTGGTAGAGTGCGAGTGCTTCGGCCTTGTTGTTGGACAGAGGGCCTAATCCCCATTCGATGGATAGGATAGTGTCACCGTTGGCAGTGCAGATGATTCCACCTGCTCCAGCCTTACCAGGGTTAGACTTGGAGGCGCCATCAAAGTATAGGAGATGCGTATTACATCTTCTAACCCAATCTGAAAAATCTTTGTCCCTCATTCTAATTTTCCAGCTGCTGTTGTGGATTTGGTTACTGCTGGTGTTGCATTTGGTTTGACCATAGATTTGGCCCCTGTAGCTTTGATCAAGCAGACATCTGATGTAATTTCGTTCTTCAACGAGAAGATCAGCTGCATCAATGTTTCTTTGGCACTTGACAGCAATGGTGTCCAAGGCGAGCCCTTTTGCCTTAATATAAAGCTTCCTGCTGTCAATTTTTTTATCTCTGAAGGTTATTTGATTGCGTGCTAGCCATATGCGCCATAACAGAGTGTAAGGGAGTGCATTCCAGACACGTCTGGCGATGTTGTTCTTCTTGCGCTGCCAGGGGTATTGCTTTTTCCATAGGTAAAGAAGATCGGCGACTGTGTTGTGGGAGCTCCAGGGGGGCTGTTTCTTCTGAGAGGCTTCTTTCCAGCATTCGGAGGCGAAGGGGCAATTGATGAATAAGTGCTGAATAGTTTCTTCAGCTGCTTGGCAGTTTGGGCAGCGGGAGGGGCCAATAATGCCTCGCTTTTTCAAATTATCAAAGGTTAGGACTTTCCCTTTCAAAAGAACCCAAATGAAAAATTTTATTTTTGGGAGAGCCTCTGATTTCCAAACAGATTTCCACTGAGCCCATATAGGCATGGGCCGATCACTGAGACTAAGTTGATGGTAGGCAGTTTTGACTGTGTAATTGGTACCAGAGGGGTCCCAACAGAAGCGATCCTCTTCGTTTTGCTTGGTGGGAGCGATGCCATGAAGCAGAGTCTGCAGAGAATCCAAACTTGAGAGAAGCACATCAGGGGTGTCAGGAAAATTCCAACCAGACCAGAGATGCGTGAGAGAGTCCCATTTGGCAATCTGACTCAGCCTATGAATTCCTTTGCTGTCAAGGAAAGTGAGAATCTGGTGGGTTCCAGGCTTGCTACTGATAGGAGGCTGCCCCATAATTTTATCAGCCCCTATTCTAATGCTGTTACCTCCCTTGGGGACCTTAGAGATGTTGGAAGTTAAGAAGGGGATTGCTTTTTTACACAGGCCCCATATTTTGGTGCAGGCCCTGAGAGGTATATCATGGGCTAATAAAAGTTGCCTCTGTGTATTCAGATATTTGGTTTCCAGCACCTCCTTCCACCAAGCAGTTTCTCCATTAATAAGTCTCCAGATTATCTTTCCACCAAAGACCAAATTAAGAAGCTGTGGAGATCTGATCCCCAGCCCTCCATATTCGTGAGGTTGTGTGACCTGCTTCCAATTTATAAGATTGTATTTCTTTTTTTCATTTTTTCCCCCTTGCCAGAGAAAATGGCGGAGGATGGCCTCTACTTTGTGATGAAAGCTGGCTGGAGCTTGCAAGAGGGTGAATTGGTACAGGGGCAGAGAGGAGAGGCCAGATTTCAAAAGGATTAAGCGTCCGGCTGGGTTGAGCCATAAAGAGCCCCAATGCTGCACTTTCCTTTTCATTCTGTCGATGATGGTGTCCCAGACTTCAGCTTTCAGAGGACCCACATTGACAGGCATGCCCAGGTATGAAAAGTGCCCCCAATCTAATTTGCAAGGTACCTCAAAGATGCTGGCAATGCTTTGAAGAGTGTGAGCAGTGGTGTTCCACCCATAGATACAACTTTTGAGGAAATTGATCATGCCTCGGGAGTAACACATATATCTGTCTAATAGCGTTTTGAAACGGCGAGCAATAATGTTGGAGGCTCCTCCCAATAACAAGGTGTCGTCAGCAAACTGGGAATGATTAATGTTTTTGACTCCATTCCCAAATTTAATGCCGGTGATGAGGCCGGTGCGACTTTTATGATCAAGAGTCCTGCTGAAAGACTCAACCATCAAGATGAAGAGATAGGGAGAGAGGGGGCAGCCTTGGAGCAAACCACGGGAAGATTGGAAGGAGGGCCCTGGCCTGCCATTGATAAGAGGAGAGATCCAGGGGCCGGAGATGCAAGCTTGGACAAGATTGATGAAATATGGAGAAAATCCCATTTTCTTTAGGACAGCGAGGAGAAAGGAATGTCTAACACGGTCGAAAGCATTGGCTAAATCCAGTTTTAAAATGAAACCCTTTTCTTTTCTAACTTGGCTGGAGTGAATAGCCTCTTGCACAAGCAGAATGGAATCAAATATTTGTCTATTTGCTAAAAAACCTCCTTGGTTTTCAGAGATGATAGAGGGAAGGATAGGTTTGAGGCGTGTAGCTATGATTTTAGTCAAGATTTTGTAGGAAGAGTTGCAAAGAGAAATGGGCCGAAAACGAGAAAAAGAAGAGGGACGTTTTTCTTTGGGGAGGAGGGCAAGATGGGTGGCGTTGGTGAAGCCTCCGATTTTGTTCTTGTGTTGGGCCCATTTAATCATTTTGACAAGATCCTTTTTTATTATCCCCCAGTAAAATATGTAGAAGCTTATGGGAAAGCCATCAGGGCTAGGGGCCTTGTCTGGTTGGAGTGCCCAAATGGCGCTTTGTATTTCTTTTTCGTCTATGTCCTTGGTGAGAGCAGAATTGACTTCATCACTGATCACTGAGGGCAGAAATTGGAGCAGATTGGAGTAATCTTCTGCTTCTTTGGTTTCAGTTAATAGCTCACTGTAATGTTTTGAAGCAACCTTTTTAATTGCTTCTTGAGATGTTTGGAGTTGACCCTCGTCATCGGTGATTGAGAAGACATTGTTTCTGACTTGTTTGACTGTAGTCTGCTTATGAAAAAAGTTTGAGTTTTTATCCCCTCCTTGCAGCCACAACTGCCGAGATTTAATTCTCCATTTCTGTTCCTCCATTCGATTGACACGGTAGAGCTGGAAGTAAAGGTCACTTTCTCTAGCTTTAGTTTCTTGGGACATTCCTTTTTCCTCTATCGTACTGTGAACTTGCTCCAAACAGTTTTTTATTTCTGTTATGATTGTTTCTGGCTCTTTATAATGTTTTCGTGCCCAGTCTTTCAGGGCGATTTTGGTCCCTTTGAGTTTTCTTTCCCAGATAAACCCCAGCGAACCTTCGATGTGCTGGCTCCAAGTATGCTTGACAATCTGATCGACAGTGGGATCATTATTCCACAAAGGGCTGTACTTAAAAGGTATGGGACCGAGAGAGTTGTGTGCTTCAAGCACAAGCGCTGTGGGATAATGGTCGGAAGATGAGAATGGTAGAATAACAGAATAAGCCGTGGTGTATGAGGTGAGAAGGGATACATTGACCAAAATTTTGTCCAGCCGTTCCATAATGTTATCTTTGCCTAATCTGCGGTTGCTCCATGTAAACCTCCTGTTCTTGGGCGCAACATCAACAAGGTCGTGGTCCTGCATTATAATATCCAGCTGCGTTCTGCAGGGATCTTGAGTGAAACAACCCCCCTTCTTTTCATTTGTGTGGAGTATTAAGTTGAGATCTCCCCCGAGAATGAGGTTGTTGCTGTCTTCTGCATCTATGTCGGTTTGAAGAGAAGACCAGCAATGTGCTTTGTCCCTGTAGTGGTTGGGTGCATAGACATTGTAGATGACTATTTTTTGATTACTTGTTAGATCCTCTAAAGTGACTTTGATCCAGAATTGACTGGTTGTGTCAGTTTGATGCCTCCAGGCAGTGTGATTCCAGAGAGTGGTGATTCCCCCTGAGGCTCCCCTAGAATCACAAATGCTCCCTTTATATTTCTTGAATTGATCAATAATCCCTCTCATTTCTTGGTGTCCTTGCTTTGTTTCTTGTAACAATAATATTCCTGGTTTTTCCTGATTTATTAAATCTTTCAGGGCAGAGATTTTTGAGGGGTGCCCTAATCCCCTACTGTTCCAAGAGAGGACTTTCATCATTGGGTGAGCGAGGTACGTAGAGTTGCTCGCCCTCCTTGTTCTTTGAATGCCGCCTCCTTACTGTTTTGGCCCAAGATGTAAGTTTCTATGGGGTTTTGAGTGCCCATGGCGATGTCTTTTTGGGCGTTTTCTTCTCTGTGCTGTTTGGTCGATCTCCTACCAGGACCATGCTTCTTATGAATGTCCAGGTTGGCCCCATGCTCTTTGGAAGAGCTCATGGTTGATCTGGGAGGGGGAGGGTCGCATGAAAGGGAGGCAGAAGGTTTTGAGGGGAGAGTGGGGGCAAGAGATTCCTCTTGGGAAGGGTGAAGAGAGTTGGGGGGGTCATCATCAAGGGAGATGGAGGAGAAGGGATTGGAAGATTCCAAGGATTTCATGAGAGGGGAGGGCGGAGGAGACGGAGAAGAGGAAGGAATAGGATTAGGTTTGAAGGGAGCAGAGATGGGAGCAGATTTGGGAGCTGATTTGGGAGGAGCTCCAGCTTGCGGGGTAGCAGCAGTCTTTTTCCTCTTAACTGTTTCCCATTGATTCTCGGTCTGTTCATTTTCAGTGTTAACATTTTTAGAGCAACGGTTAGCAAAGTGGCCGTATTCGTGACATACCTTGCATTTAAATGGGATTTGTTCGTAGTCCAGCTGCTGTATGTGTGTCCAGTCATCCACCTTCAGTTTGATTGCTTCCGGGAGACCCTTGCCAAGGTCAACTTCGACGCAGATACGCGCGCAGGCTTTCATATTGTCCTTGGGCTCACTCCTATCGATGTACTTCCCCACAGCATTGCCAATGGCGCGAACCGAGTCATCCCCCCAACAATGGAGCGGGAGGTGCGGGAGCCGGACCCAGACCGAAACAGCATTAGGGACATCCAGCTCGGGATCGAAGTCTGGAGTCCATTTGTTCAGGTACAGCCCTCTGGAGTCCATGAAATAAGGGCCGTTTCTGAAGATTAAGTCCTTGTCAGCTTTTGATTCGAAATGAAATGTGAAGTAGCCTTTCCCGCAGAAACGAATGGAGATTTTACCGCTGACTTTGTCTGCCCAATTTTTCTCAGTCCATCGCTGAACCGTTTTGGGAGATGGCCATAAGCCAGTAAATTGTCCAATGAGTCCACGCTCAGCAAGGGAAAGAGCGGCCATTCTTGGCAATGCAGGGGGCAAAACGACCTCTTGCAGGCCATCCAGCTTCTTGACAAACTTTGAAAGGGAAGGTCGAGGGCGCTGGATAGGGAGAGATTTGACGAGGGCAGAGAATGCAGATTGGGCATCTGCCCCCTCCGAAGAAATGCCCGGAGAGGCCATGGCAGGCCTGCGAGCACGAGGACCAGGGAGAAGAAGCTAGGGCGGGCAAGAACGGGCCAAAGCCATGGAGGGGCGGGGGCGTGAGACAAAAGGTGCAGCCAGAGGCAGGGGGCCAATGCGCCACACACAAACAGGGGAGAGCAGCACTGAGTGTTGCGGCCAGCGGAAACCCAGCCCACAACGAGCCGCGGCCGAGGAAACCAGGGGGTCGGCCGTCCAGACCTAGCAGAGCTGTTCCATTTTAGCAGAGCTGTTCCTTTAAGCAGAGCTGTTCCATTATAGCGAAAGACAAAGGGTGCAGCTAGAGGCAGGGGGCCAATGCGCCACACACAAACAGGGGAGAACAGCACTGAGTGTTGCGGCCGGCGGAAACCCAGCCCACAACGAGCCGCGGCCGAGGAAACCAGGGGGTCGGCCGTCCAGACCTAGCAGAGCTGTTCCTTCACTTGTTATTTATTAATTCATTTATAAATATTTAATTATTATTATATTTAATTTCAACTTAGTGAATGATTGTTTCTTTTATTTAAGAATATTATTTATCCTTTCGGAAGTAGAAATGCTATTGAATTTTAATCCCAATTTGGTATGTTTTTTTTTAGAGAATTGTATTCTCTTTGAGTTTTTTTCCTTTGATTTAGTTGATTGATTCAACTCAATTTAGTAGATTTTGTTGTTAATGACAAAAAAGGAAATGGAAGAAAGTACAAAATTTCACACGCAAATAATATGAGTTGTTGCTCTTCTATTGATTATATAAACTTGACTTGATTACAATGAATCCAATATGGGGTATTTGTACTTTTTAACTCGCAACTCAACTGATGCTAACTTCAACATGCAAGCATTTATTAAATTTAACCTTTCCAAATATAGAATGAACTCAACCTCTCACTTCATGCATCACATGCACCCGTAGGTAATTACAGATAAAATGTGAGCATGCACGCTATATTCTATTAATAAAAAAGGATTACATATATACATGAAGTGTTGTCTCAAGATAGGGAAACTATCTTGGACACACATTAAGTTGGTTGAGATATTCTCTCAACCACACACCAAACTAGGAACATAATTAGACAACTCCTATAGAATAGGAACAGATAGATTTAGCTAACTCCTATAGAATAGGAAAAAAATTCTTACATAGAAAGTCACAACTAAGACAAGTATGAATTACATATTCTAGCACACCCCCTTAATGACTACTTGCCTCAATATCAATCTGCAAAATTTAGTCATGGTCAAACATAACAAAAAATATATGTTGGCGTCCATATAAAGGAGCAACCATCCACCGGAATGCATGGGTGCCAACCACTGCAACCGCTAGTCTCGTAAGATGTCCTTCACATACATGGTTATGTCAACCATTATCATTGCATACATGTACTTGTACATGCAAATCCCCCTCCACCATCATCATCGTGGGTTTTATCGGGTTACCCAAATAAGCGTTGATCACTTTGTGCTCAGCTTGCTAAGACCCGTGAGAAACCAAGTTTCTCTTGTGAGTAAGGTGTTTCTGCAAACCACCTATACTCCGAAACTGTGAGCACTGAGGCTCCTATGTTTCCACTGGGGCATTGTAGCCACGAAGGCTCTGTTGAGATTGCAACAAGATGATGAGCTTAGTGAAAAGAGTCGCCTTCACTAAGTGGGCCCGTAGGCTATTTTTGGTGCAAGTCTATTTTTAGACATGTCGATCATATTCTATGAGTTGCAGGATGCTATTTGTGGATGGTTGGTCAAGTTGGAAAAATAGATGGACTTCTATTTTTAGACATATTGGGCATAATCTGTTTTTAGATTGCCGGTCTAAAAATAGATATGTCTAATATTATTAGCTCTTAATAATATTTGGACTATAAACATTATCTTATTATGATGGATTGTACATTTCTGTGGATTGTAGATTTCTGAAAAACATAACACGTTAGATATGAGATCCGAACGTGACAACATAACACTTAATAAAACAAATGCGAATATAAAACCACATGTAGATCCCACAACCGAGTCCATTATTTTGATGGAATTGACAGGCTCTGAAACGCAGACGAACCTCAACGCTGACAACACAACGATGACCATTGTCCTGACGCAGAACCAAGCATACCGTGGAAATGATTCGATGGGTGTGAAAACAACAATGGCCGTTGTTCCTGTGCAGAACCAAGCATACCACGAAACCGATGCAATGGATGTGGAAACAAACGTTGATTCGTATGCAAACAATGACGGTCAAAGCACGTTTGACCAAGATGGAATGGTTAAACCAACATCGAAGTTTTTAAGAAGACGTTCCAGCATAGCAACATGGTTTTCAATGAATCATACAAACCTCAATGCTGACAACACAACGTTGACCATTGTCCCTACGCAGAACCAAGCATACTATGGAATCGATTCGATGGGCATGAAAACAACGATGGCCATAGTCCCTACGCAAAACCAAGCATACCATGGAACTGATCTAATAGATGTGGAAACTACCGTTGTTTTGTGTACAAACAATGACGGTCAAATTCGTTTGACGAAGATGGAATGGCTAAACCAACATCTAAGTTTCTAAGAAGACGTTCCAGCGTAGCATCATGTTTTTCAAGGAATCATGGCACAAATTATAAAAATAAGAACTTGAACATATTAACTTGTAGAATAAATAATGAAAGGGTTATAGGTAATGAAAAGGGTATAAACAACAACTCCAACAACAATAAGAAAGTTGTCAACATTTCCACTTATGAATTAACGAAAGATGAAATAGAAGTTTTAAGTAAAGGACTCAACTTCGCTGTAGCCCCCAATCGTATTCCAAAGGAGGAAATCATTTGTGACATTGAAGATGGCATAAAGGCTCTTAATGATCAAGAAAAGGACAAGGTGAGGCAAGAATGCGCCATTATACTGGATAAAGCTAAGCTTCCAAAGAAAAACTTAAGCAGCGAACAATTAAAAGCCCTAAAAAACCTAAGATGCAATAACAATATTGTCATTCTAAAGGCGGAAAAAGGAGGGGCTACAGTAGTTATGGACAGAGAAGAGTACAACAATAAGATGAGGGATCACCTACACAATAGCGGAAGTTATAAAAACTGAATGAAAACCCCATATCCAAAGTCATAAAAAAGGTTTAAAAATCCATTAAGGAGTCCAATCTGGACGATAATGTGAAGAAGCACTTATACCCAGAAGGCGAAATCATACCACGTTACACGTATTTATGGTGCCCCTAAAATACATAAAGTCAGTGTTCCTTTAAGGCCTATCGTTAACACTATAGGTGTGCCAACTTATGAATTATCCAAATATGTGGCTCGCACCCTCACCCCTATGGTGGATAATACTAGCTCTTTCATCAAAGACTCCAACCAATACGTTGATTTCATTAAAAAAGCTAAATTAGATCCTGGTGACAAAATTGTTAGCTTTGATGTTGTCCAAATTTTCACCAAAATCCCACTGGATGAAGCCGTGTAAGTATTAAAGAAGTAGAAGACCCGCAAACTGCAAAACTCGCTGAAATATGTCTTTGCTCTACCTTTCTCACCTTCCAAGGGGAAATATTTGAACAAACATCTGGTGTTGCCATGGGTTCTCCGTTATCCCCTATAGTGGCAAACGTCTTCATGGAGAAATTTGAAAAGAAGGCTTTGGAATCCTACCCATTAAAACCCAAGTTTTGGATAAGGTTCGTAGACGACACCAATGTCAATTGGCCCCATGGAGATGAGGAATTAAAGAACTTCCTAGACCATCTCAACAACATATCCAAAGATATCCAATTTACAATGGAAGGCGAAGAAAACAACTACATCCCTTTCCTTGACGTACTCCTCTCAAGAAATGAAGACAGATCCCTTGGACACAAAGTGTTTAGAAAGAAATCACACACGGATAATTATCTACATGCCAACTCACACCACTACCCAACCCAGAAGACAGTGGTGCTGCTGACTCTCTTTACATGTGATTTTAGAATATCAGACAAAACTCATGTGGAAGAAGAAATTGAATATCTGAGGAAATCCTTCATAAACTTGGGATATAGCAATAAGGACATCAAAAAAGCTATACAAAAATCCAGATCCGAAAGCAAAAGAATGGTTACTGACAAACCCTACACTACAAAAGCTTACCTCCCTTATATTCAAGGGGTCACAGACAAGATAGCCAAGGTTCTAGCCAAAAAGGACATTAGGGCAACCTTCAAACCTCTAGTAACCATCAGGCAAAGAACGAAATCAGTTAAAGATGACCCCGACCACCTCCAACAAAAAGGTGTCTACAAAATCAATTGTTCATGTGGAGATT
Source organism: Pinus albicaulis (assembly GCA_034641835.2). Classification (NCBI taxonomy): domain Eukaryota; kingdom Viridiplantae; phylum Streptophyta; class Pinopsida; order Pinales; family Pinaceae; genus Pinus; species Pinus albicaulis. The sequence goes on from CM076576.1 coordinate 193,314,020, forward strand.
GCTATATTGGGGAAATGGGCAGAACCTTTAAAATAAGGTTTAAAGAACATGGGGCAGACATAAGGCTTGGAAGAATTAAAACCTCAGCTTTGGCAGAACACTCGAGCAAAAAATGTCACCACATATGCCTAGAAGAAGCAGTAATCATTTCCAAAGAAAAACATTATTTCAAACGCAAAATACGTGAAGCCTTGGAAATCTTAAAGCACCCTCACAACCTTAATAGAGACGGAGGCTTAGAAATTAGCAGAAATTGGGTCCACGTGCTGTCCGGTTAAACATCTTGCTCTCTTAAATCACTAGTCTCCTTGTACCCCTTCCCTTCCTTCATCCCTTTATGATTCTCTTTCTCTACCTCGTACCCTTTCCTCTACCCACCTGTTCGCATCTAACCCTTACCCTACTCCTTAGCCATACCATACTACCCTTCTTTAAAAACTTAATTAGTGTAATTATTAAAATCACCCCTATGAATCTCCTATCAATACCTTAAACCTTAATTAAACCCCTACCTTCTGCAAAACTTAGTTTATTGGATCAATTGGTTACAAGCCTTATCTATGGTTTATAATCAATTGACCTTTTCCTATCCTATTTTAATATCTCCTCCATCATCATTATTATAATATAAAGTACATAGGACAGGAAAATCATAAAATTAGTATAAGGGGATACTAAAACTCTAAAACATCTCTAATAAAGCTGCTCATCTTTAAAACAAATCAATTAATCTAAATCATTAGCTAAAATAGGATTAAAAACTTAGGACTTTTAACATTGATTCATATTTAATGAAATAGTAAACATTATAATCTCCTTAGGATCTTATAATATTAATAGAATAAAATCATTAATCTATTAGTATAATCGCCTTAGGCCTTTTACATAATATTAGGTTATCAAAGAAAATTCTATACTTTGATAATATTAAAAAACTTAAACTATTAGTATTATTCATAATCTAAAATTATATAAAAAACTTAGAACCTTTTAAGGATAAATAATTAAAATAGTAGATATTATAATCTGCATAGGGTCTTATAAAATTAATAAGAATCAAGCCATTAAATCTAACCATTAAATCATTCTTCTAGGACCCCTCTTCACAAAATTAGGATAAGAATAAAATTACTTCACTTTGATTTTACTTGACATTAGAAATAATTAACATAATAAAATAAATATCCTAAAATGAGATAAGCATAAGACTTTATAAATAGGAATATTAATTAATATTAAGAAACATTAAACATTATTAGCATTATAGCTTAAAGTATCATAATAATGATTTTGATAGTTTTAAAAACAAAATAACTAATAACTCAACTAAATAAAAATAAAAATAAAATATAAATATAAATGAAAATAAATTAGAAACTAAAGCATTCAGTGGATATCTAGTCGGCTCTCTTTCTTGTCATTTTTCCACTATTTATTTAACACAATTTGTCTCTCTTTTTTGCAGATTTGTCCTGATGATGGGTCTTTCTTTAGACCCGAAACGTAGACTGAAAAATGAGAACTGTTGAGATTCTGAGCTCTGATTTTAAAAATTATCTTATTATCTTGGAGCACTTCAGTTAAGTGCACAGATGTGGCACAGGAGCTGACAGAAGGAATTACTCTATTCCTGAGCGTTAAGTGGAGCTATTGCATGGAGACTTCAGTTAGAACTCATGTGACAGAGTTTGGTGGAGTTATTGAGGTAGTTGGTGGAGTTGTGTTCAGTTTAACTCAGTTAGACACAATTGAGCTAGTTGTATCTAGTCTAACTGATTGATACATTAGTGAGAGTGGTGTGAATTAATTATTAATTAATTCACTAATTATTAACTCAGTAATCAACTGAAGAATACATTAGTTAACTACAGTGCATGGACAGTTTCAATGGAGACCAGTGGAGAGGTAGGTGAAAGAGCAGGTTGACTTTCAGTTGTGACTATAGTGTTGCATGATTTGCAACACCCAGTGATTGGAGATGCCAATGAGGATTGCGTGAGCAAGGCTGGACCAATTCGAGTTCATTCAGAAGCAATATTCAGTAGGGATTGTGCAGTAGAGGTAGGCTAGCAGGTGGTAGAGATCGGTGCATGGATTTGCTAGATCGAGCCTGATTAGCGTGTAGCGATTGTATTATACTGAGAGCTTGATATGATTAGCTTTGTATGATGATTGTTACATGATCTCTATGACATATATTATATACAGATAGTTGCGGTTTTTAGCTTCAGGCTTTCCCGTTAAAACACTATGTTCATACGTGTGATTTTTTATGGTTTCAATGTGTGCATGCAATTGATTTAATTTGCGCAAGTAATGATCAATGGTGGAATAGATTCTGTATTGTGCATGAAGTCAAATAGTGTATGATCAGGATAATCTTAGACATATAACGGATTAGTTATATAATTTTCTACATGGTATCATAGCAGTATTGATCATTGGATCAATTGCAAAGCATTGAAGTGGTTGAGTTTTGTGATGGTGGAATTCGAATTTGCAGCAGTGTTTTCTTGGTGTCGAAGTTGAGATGTCTTTCAATGGATTGCGATTGGAGTATTCCCTTGAGGGCAGCTGAAATTATATTGCATGGAAGGACAGTATGGAGGTGATGCTAGAGGACAATGGGTTGAAGGAGTTCATAGATGCAGAAATTCCAAAACCTGCTTCTAGCGATGTTGCCGCACTTGGCGCATGGAAAAAGAAGACAACAAAATGTCTAAGGATTCTGTTGGAAGGTGTGAAGGATCACATAGTGTCTAGCCTTCATGGTAAAGCTTCTCCATTCTTGATGTGGAAAGCTTTGATATACTTGTTGCAAAGCAAGAGCGACCAGAGGAAGTTGGCGCTCAAGGATAAACTCAGGAAGATAAAAATGGAGAAAGGCGACAGTATACCCAAGTACCTCACGAATTTTGTCCAGTGCAGGGACGAGCTGGGAAGTGTGGGGGTTACTGTAGATGAAGAGGACTTGGTGATCTTGGCTCTCCTTGGGATTTCAAAAAGTTGGCATTCCTATGAGGACTCTGTCAATGGTCGGGAGAAATTGCCAGGATGGGAGCAACTTTGGTCGGATCTTGTCCAAGAGGAGATAAGGCAGAGTACTAGGGATGGATCTTCATCAAAGAATGAAGATGAAGAAAATTGCGCTTTGGCTGCCAAAGCAAGGAAGGGGAAGAGCAAGAAGAATGCTTCTCAATCCAGGGCGAAAGGCAAGAAGCAGGACATGTCCAAGGTGAAGTGCTTTCACTGTCACCAACATGGACATTACGCCACTAATTTTCCAAAGAAGAAGAAAAATAAGCAGGCTGCTGGATCTACAAATGGAGAGGCCTTAGCCTTGCAGTTTGAGCTGGATTTTTCACTGATCGCATGCTTGGTCTCAAGTATGATGGGTTCAGTGTGGTTTCTTGACAGTGGTGCATCTTTCCATATGAACGGAGACAAATATTTGTTTACTAATCTGGATGAGAATGATCTTGGAGTGCACATCGAGATGGGCGATGATGGTAGATACAGTGTGAATGGTATCGAGACCATTTCCTTTGAGAGGGAGTCTAGTAAACCCTTTATATTAAAGGATGTCATGCATGTTCCAGGATTGAAGAAAAATATTATCTCTATGGCGATGTTGGAAGACAAGGGATATGATGTTGTATTTAGTGAGGGAAAGGCTTTCCTGCGCAGTAAGGCAACTGGTGAGACCCGGAGGATAGGGTTTCAAGTTAAGAACCTTTATCAGTTGTGTTAGCCCCCCCTATGAAATTCTTGAAAAGCAAGCTAGGGGGCTATGTCATTTTGGAGACCTTCAAGGAATGCATCTCCCTTGAAGACACATAATCCTTGAGGTCTCTATGTGCTTTGCCTTATACAAATCCCCTCTGTTGTTTCCCTAGCTCAAAGCCTTCATTTACCCCTTATACCCCTGCAGAATGTCTCTTTTCCCTTTTTTATCCTTCTGCCAAAGTGTCTCTGCTCCCCTCTATTTCCCCCTATTAACCCTCTAAACCCCTCCAAAATCCCCTTTAAATCCCACCTTTATCCTTGGTTTCCTCATTTTTCCCCTTTATTCTTTTATTGTTAACCCCCTTAGGCCTTGGAATGCACTAAAAAGGTTAGAAAACCCACTTTGGACCTTATAATAGGCCTAAGCCCCCTTCTCCACTAGCCCCGTGCTCCTTCATCTTCCACGTGACCCGATGCTATGACCAAAGCCCAGTTTTGAAAGGCACTTATCACAGATCCATTTCGGGCGCAACCTCAGCCGTAGATCTCACCCGATCGAATGACTGTTATGCACTACGGGGGGTCGCTCCAAAGCTCTCGTGCCCGTACACCTTGGCCCCCCGTAGTCCATCTCCGCCGTCCATTCGCCCTACAGATCGACGACGCGGAGCGCGCCCGAAATGGTGGTCCCCACTCCACGCGCTGTTTTCCAAAACCCACCGGTATTTTCTGCACCACCGTTGGGTGCTTGGTGGTTTTTCCCCGGAGGCCAGCGATTCCATTCATCTCCCGCCACGCGTCCTCTGTACGATTTTTGAAACCGCTTTTCTCACTCGTTAACTCCATCCCCCGCGCATTGACTTCCTGCCGAGGACGCTCAGCGAAATCCATGTTAGCCGTTAGATCTCGAAAGCTCCATCCGATGGCTCTCGATCACCAGAGATGCACGATATTTAATGAAATCACACATGCGATAGCTCTTGTTCCGGCCCACCATCCATCGCCCTCCACTGTTGATCTTAGCCCGATCGACGGCCCAGATCTGTCCATGCGTTGTTGACCATTCCACCGTCGCCTGGGTCCCCACGTCATCTGTCCACTTGGCTGTCCGTACGCCACGTCGCCCCATGTGCATATCCCGTACCATTCAACCATTCCGACACATATAACATCCCGTTTTCATGGTTTTTTAATGTTTTTCATGCATTTTTCATTCTACAACGTCCACCAACCTTACCAGAGCAATTTTTCACCATTTCCCCTGCAATTTTTTCCCTCTGTTCCATCTGCATGGCCATTTCCTCCATCCACACTGCATCCATTGCTCTGTCCATTGTTTTCTTCACAAGTTTGCTATGTTGCAGGGTTTCTAGAGGAAGAAAACTGCCTCTATTCAGTGTACTACCTCAATGGCGAGCGGCACAGACAAGATCAAATCCAATGAACTAGTACCATCATGAGAAAGTCAATAAATGGGGCTGTCGAGACTTGCATTAAAGAAAAGAGGAGTTCAAACGCCAGAAATCCTGCCAGCGCCATTTAAAGCTCGAGCTAACTCGACAGAGGCAGTAATGAAGCAACAAAGAATTTCAGTACATAGCAGATGGATTAGGGCACATCAACGAAGATCTCGAGCCCTAAGTCAATGTTTTCAGAGACAAAGTAGTAGATTACGGACCCCGAGGAATCGATCAAAAGATCCTGAGCATAGGCAAAAGGTAATATCACGGTTTTTCATCAGCAGAATGTTTTTTATTCATCAAGTGCGTGGCACCCAAACAGCTTTTATTATGCACCATTTCCCTGAAGAGTTTTCTACCAGACTACAGCTCAAAAACAGTCAGACATTTATGAGACAGACCTTTCAGCGGTTTATTTTATTTTTTGTTTGCGACACCAAGAGTACTTCGACCAAAAATGTCAAGATCATATCCAAAGAAGATCATTCTTTCACAAGGAAGGTGACAGAGATTAAATACATAGCTGGTCAAGCAGAATGGGTTTTGGCCCTACATCCATTGTTATGTTTAATGATACATTTAATTTTCACCTACTCCTTCAGTCGATCTTAGGTTCATCCTTTGCTATAAAGCACAGAAGGAAACATTGTAATGGTTGTTGATGAGAAATCAGTGAAACGTAAGTATTTTCCTCTTGAGACAAGTTCTCTATGTATATTGTAAGATAGGCTGAGATTTGATGTATTCAGACTAAGTGTTCAAGCTATGGGCTATGATGTACCTGATTGGTGTCGTTTTTAATATGACAAGCATATTTCTTTGGATCCTGATCTAAAGCAGCTGTTGATGTTCTCCTTTCTCTGTATTTGTGATTGACTTGCTTTCATTTCATTACATTTCTTCAGGCTTGCATCATAAGTTTGGCATAAGATTTACCCTTGATAGGTACCTTATGCTGCTGCTCTCCCAGTCTTCTATGTTTTTTGCTTATATGTGTATTTGAATGTTGGTTTCAATTGGTTTAACCAGTGTAGTGGATGTTATTACTTGCTCTTTGATGTATGAATTAATGAAGTCTATGTTCAGATTTTCTTGTTAGGATTTAGTTGGATGTTTTGGGAACGCTAGGAGGTTTAGAACCCTGTCTCTACCTCTTTAGGACCTTGCCACCTCATTAAATCTTTCCAAGATCCCTTGTTTTGCCTCTAATTTTGTCCAAGAAGGCCTGGAGTTAAATGACCTCTGGCCTGATCTATAGACAGAGTTGGTTGGTCCTCCTCCTTTCATTTTCAACCCTTAATGTCCCATTCCAAATATCTCCTTCAAGATCCAAATGCTCTAGATGAATAGCCCAATTGAAAGCTTGCACATTAATTACAAGTAAATCCATTCTTGACTCCATAGCCCAATGGCTTTGATGTTCTTTGAGTTATCTGTCTCTGCCTAAGCTTCACCTTTGCTCATCCTTGTCTTCTATTGGACCTTCTTTTCCTGATTCCCTCCAACCAAACACAAACAATCAAACCAACAACCCTGAGCCTACAACTAGCCTAAAATCATAACTTAGAGCTTCAAATACATACACTTTGACTCATATAGAGATATCCCTCTCTGGACCTAGGAGGGCTAGATCCTAAGGTCCCAAAGTGGTTCTATGTTGTCTCATATTTTGGTCTCTGTCAACCTGGCCAAAACATGGGAACCCAAACATAATGGCGACTCTGCTGGGGAATTATGAGTACATTTCACCTTAAAAATTCGTAAAAACCTCAGAAACTTAGAACTCTGGTTAGGCTAATAGTAATTCACCCCTTTCTTGAATCAACCTCCATTATTGAATATCCACCATACTCTTAAACAGAGTCTGGAAAGGGCCAGGTAGCCTCCAGATCTCATCCTTTTTTCAGAGGTGACATATCTGGTAAATGCCCTCCTAGTCAATCTCTGGTTGGAACTTTCTGATTCAGAGGAGATTCCTGAAAGGTGATAGTGCCTGAGCACTGTGGTGGACAGTGTACTCCCTAGAAACATCCTAAACCTTCCACCTAGCGACTCCATAGCTCCTAAATGTTAAAAGACTCCACTGGTGATCAGTAGGCCTGCTGATCATCTTGGTTTCGCATCAGACTCCACTGGGAGACCAGACCCGAAACATAATGAAGACTCCACTGGGGAACCAGCCCTGAGACAATATCAACCACAATAGAAGTAACAAGTAGGGTTAAGCTGCTTAGTTCAAGAACAACATTCTGGCTCACAGAACCATCCACACGAGAGCTTATCCCAACCCTGACCCACCGGAAATAGTTGAAAATCCAGAGAGTATCCTCAAGGGATCTCCTACGCCTAAAAGACCAACCATTTCCAGCCACATTCTTAGAGCTAATTCTTCACCAGAAAACCTAACAGCTCTAGCACATTTCCTCCCTGACCTAGACATACCTAATAGACTACCGAGAACTAGGTCATTCAATCATCTAGACCAACAAGACCTCGAAGTTTACAATACACCATCTAACAGTGGTCAAAACACTAGGGATAGTGAAACCCCTCCATCTACACCACCTGATATACACTTTGTCCAAAACTTGGGGCTCTCTCACCCTAGATCTGCTCAACAGACTTCTGCTGGTCCGAACATCCCTTTCATGCAAATACCAACTGCTCAAGCTAACCCTTTACCCCATCAGAACATCATTATGGCAGCCTGGTATGCACCTTTGCTTTTACCACAACCCTTGTTACCCTTGCCCAATGATTATCAGTCAAAAATCCCACACTTCACTGCTAAAGAGTCCATAACAGCTCAGCAACATGTAGATAAAATGGAGGACTCTTTTGATTATATGGAAATTGACGATGAAACAATCAAAATGAGGATCTTTGCCCAAAGCTTAGGGGGCGAGGTCAAGAAATGGTTTAAGGGGTTGCCTCCTGGCAGTATTCAAGATCTCCCTGCATTATACCAGACCTTTATAAACAAATGGGAGGTTAGAGCTAACCCTCGCCAGCTCCTGGCAGAATACATGTCCCTTAAGAGGAATGTAGGAGAGAGTGTTCATGATTACACCACTAGATTCAATAGCATTTATAATGCTCTCCCTCCACACATGAAACCTCCACAAGGAATGGCCCTAGCTAAATACCCTGATGGATTTGATGCTGAAATGGCCTACGAGCCCAGAGATAAAGAGTATACCACACTGGAAGACATGCAGAAAGGAGCTATAACCATAGAAGCAAACCTGATGGAAAAAAGGGCAAGACTAAAAGCTGAAAAGAGGGTAACATATAGGGATGAAAATGTAGCTTCCACACCTGATCCCAAATACGATAAACTGTCTAAGAATGTGGAAGAACTGCAACAAATGATAAAGAGGATGGTTGTCCAAAACAACAACCAAAATAGAAACCAGAACCAAAACATTAGAAGAAACAATGCTGCTCCCAACAGACAAAGGGAGTCAGATCAACAAATTATTCCCCCATTTCAGGAAAACTTTTTAGATGAAGACGAGGTAATCATTGAAGAGTGTGAAGGGAATACCATAAACATGTTTGAAGCAGAAGACTCAGTCCTTAACTGTGATTCAGAAGATGATCAACCCTCACCTTCATATTAGGATGAGGAATGGTCAGAAACTAAGGATTACAGATTAGGATTTGAAAATGCCATGATGCAGGTCAGGGAACAATACGGACTTAGGAGCAAGAAAAGCCAAGATACTTCCAAAACAAAGACTCCTCAGGTAACCATCAAGGAAATACCTGATAAATCCTCTAAAGCATCTGCTGCACACAACAAAACAACAGCTGAAAGTCCTGGTAAACATAAGGAGAAGGACAACCAAAACAATGAAAAACAAAGTCAACCAACCAGCAGTACTAGCACTTTAGTTAGTGCTCCTGACATGACTCTTCCAAACTTTGTACATAATGAGAAATCACAATCTGATTCGGCTACTAAGGCAGTACCAAATAAAACAGAATTGAGCATTACAAAGGTCCAGTCCACTTTCAATCTAGAGAGTGAGATTGCAAAAATCAAAATCTCTGTACCATTATCTGAGCTGGCCACTCAGAATGTATATAAAGGCCAAATTTTGAAAGCATTAAATCTGGGAGAAATAAACGATACTGTAAATTTGAATGATGATCAACCAGCCCTACTCTTTGGTCTAAAGATTGAGGGAAAGTTTCAGGAAGGGGTAGTTCCACCCTTTTATATCAGTCTCAACATTCATGACAAGATCTTGCACAATGCAATGCATGATTCTAGAGCGTCTCACAACTTAATGCCCAAGGTAGTGATGGAGAGGCTAGACCTAGAAATTACCAGACCTTACAAAGACTTATACTCATTTGACTCTAGTAGAGTAAAATGCCTAGGCCTGATCAAATAATTATGTGTAAGTCTGACCCAGATTCCTGCTAAATGTATGGTCATGGATGTTGTGGTGGCAGATGTGCCACCTAAGTACGGCATGCTGATATCTAGATCATGGGGAGCCAAACTGCAAGGAACAATGCAGATGGATGGCTCTTATGCCACTATCCCTATATTTGGCCAGCTTAGAAGACTATATAGAGAGTCTCAGATGAAATTTTTAGTCAGTAGGCCCGAGAAACCTGAAAACTCACCACTATACTCTGTACATACAGACCTAGAATCTTTCATTCTCTACAATGACCAATCCTCAGAAGAGCCGAGATCAGATAATGGAAATACAAACATACAGCCCATGGATTTCAACATAATGGCTACTCTAGAAGAATACGATGAAGAGGACTGTGGGAAAAATACTGAAAATATAACTCTGAATGAAACAGAAACAGAAAAAAAAAAAACAGCAAGCTAGCCACCTCCCTGATCTCCATGCCCATAATGAACCACAAAATGACCCCCCTCCTAGCACAAACCTCACAACTCAACATAATGGCAAATCCAGCTGTAGGGGAGGGGATGAAAACGAATTAAACAAAGAACCCCTGTGGGAAATGAACTTCGATGGGTCCTGTACTAGGCAGAGTGTTGGAGCAAGAGTGTGGTTGCGTAACACTGAAAATGATCATGCAGAGAGCCATGCTGTGAATCTGCATTTCAAATGCACAAACAATATTGCAGAGTATGAGGCTCTCATCCTGGGGCTGAATCTATTGAAAAAGTTAGGATCCCATAGGATAGCTGTACAAGGAGACTCAAAGTTAGTTATCAAACAGGTGAATGGCAAGTATTCAACAAAACATCCCATACTTAGGGCATACAGGAATGATACTCTAGATCTGCTCAAAACATTTGTTGAATATGAGCTAGTATTCGTTCCTAGGGGGCAGAACGCAATAGCAAATGGATTAGCTTGTCTAGCTAGCTCATATCCTAAGGCCCTAGTTGACCAAAAAATTATCATTCAGACCAAATTCAGGCCTGCAGTGCCAGACAATGAAAAATATTGGCAGGTCTTTGAAGGAGACAAGCAGATTGAGGATTTCCTGATGGGCAGAAATGAGTTTGAATTTTCTGATTCAGACTCCAAATCTGATAGCTTCTTCCTAGATGAATATTCCTCAGATGAGGAAGAAACACCCTGTAACATAGCAATAAATCTTATTTCTGATAAAACTGGAAATTTTAACGAAAATAGTGAAAATGAAGAAAACGAAGAGGTTGAGGTATTGCAAGCCAAAGACAAGAATATACCCAGAGGCCTGGCACCCTTAGAGGACCTTTTTGACTTTGATGACGTAGCAAAAAGGCCCACTATTGAACATGCTGATTCTGATGTGGAAGAATGTAACATAGGCACTGAAGATAGACCCAAAATGATAAAATTGGCTAAGTCTATACCTGCAGACATGAAGAAGAAGTACATTGACTTGTTTAAGGAATTCATTGATGTGTTTGCATGGAGCTATGAAGACTTAAAGGCCTATGACACCAACATCATTCAACACAAAATACCCTTGAAAGAAAATCGGAAGCCTTTCAGACAAAAGCTTCGAAGAATAAATCCAAAACAATTGCCGGCAGTAGAGAAAGAGATCAGGAAGATGTAGGATGCAGGCATAATAGTCCCTGTAAGGTTTTCTGATTGGGTGTCAAACTTAGTGGTTGTAAGGAAGAAGACAGGGGAGATCAGGCTATGCATAGACTTCAGAAACCTCAATAGGGCCTCTCTGAAAGATAACTACCCCTTGCCTAGAATGGAAAATATCCTATAGAAGGCGGTGGGCTCTAAGAGAGTATCCCTGCTTGATGGTTTTTCAGGATACAACCAAGTTCTGGTACTCCCAGAAGATCAACTCAAAACAGCTTTTACCACTCCATGGGGCACCTTCATGTATGTGAAAATTCCCTTTGGATTGATGAATGCTGGAGCTACCTTCCAGAGAGCAATGGATATTGCTTTCTCAGATGAGATTGGACACTTTATAGTTATCTAATTGGATGACTTGACTGTCTTTTCTAAAAATGAAGAAGAACACTTAAAACATCTGAGGAAAGTCTTTGAAAAATGTAGAAGGTACGACCTGTCCCTAAATCCTAAGAAAACTTTTTTTGGGTTGCAAGAAGGTAAACTTCTGGGCCACATTATATCTGAGAAAGGGATTAGGATAGACCCACAAAGAGTTGAGGGAATACTTCAAATTACACATCCACGAAACATCAAGGAATTGCAGTCCTTCATAGGGAAGATCAATTTCCTTAGAAGATTTATCCCCAATCTTGCTGAACATCTTAGGAAAATGACTGAAATGCTAAAGAAAGATGTAGGAATTAAGTGGATTGTTGAAGCCAAGAAATATTTTGAGTCAGTAAAACTTGCACTCACTCAGGCCCCTGTACTTATCAGCCCTGACTTCTCAAAAGATTTTCTGATCTTTTCATTTGCTTCCCAACACACAATAGTTGCAGTCTTACTGCAAAAGAATTCAGAAGGTAATGAACAACCTATAGCCTTCTTTAGTAAAGCCTTAAGAGATGCACCCTTAAAGTACAACATCATGGAAAAGCAGGCCTATGCCATGATTAAGGCCTTAAAAGACTTTAGGGTGTACATTCTACATTCTCACACCATTGCTTTCATGCCAAATATAGTGGTCAAAGATATCTTGTCCCAGAACCCTGATGGAAAAAGGGGTAAATGGATTGCTACAATCTTAGAATATGACATTGAAATAAAAGCCACCAAGTTGATCAAAGTTCAGGGCCTGGCCCAGTTAATGGCTGAATCAAACTTGCAGGCCCTTGACATTAACATGATGAATGCCTTAGATGAGCATGAAGGATTGCCCCATCCAACTATGGAGGAGCAGTTTCAGAACTCTCCTTGGTATGCTAATATCCTTTACGTGCTCACTAACCTCAATGCCCCTCCAGAACTGTCCAAAACAAAGGCCAGATTCATAAAACTCAAAGCTATAAATTACTACATTATGAATGAGAGTCTATATTGGAAAAATCCAAATGGCCTTCTACTGAAATGTTTTTCCGAAACTGAAGCTGAAAGAATCAAACAAGAATTCCATGCCGGGGAGTGTGGAGGCCACCTGAGTTGGAAAGCCACTGCAAACAAGATACTGAGGGCTGGTAACTATTGGCCTACACTCTTTAGTGATGTCCATAAAATTATTCTTGCCTGCCACAAATGCGAAATCTTTGAGGGCAAAAGAAAGCTCATCCCCCTCCCTCTGCAACCGATCACCATAGAAGGCCCTTTCATGCAATGGGGCCTAGACTTTATAGGAGAAATTCATCCTGCCTCCTCTGGACAATATAAATGGATCCTAACTGCTACAGATTACTTCACTAAATGGATAGAAGCTATACCCACTACGAATGCCACTGACTCTGTCATCATTAGGTTCCTAGAAGACTTCATCTTATCTCGTTTTGGTTGTCCAAGGAAAATGATCACTGAAAATGCTGCTGCTTTCGGATCCAAAAGAATGGTTGATTTCTGTCACAGGGACGGAATAGCACTTGTACATTCAACTGCCTATTACCCCCAGGGTAATGGCCTAGCTGAATCATCAAATAAAAGCCTGGTTAGAATCATTAAGAAGTTGTTGGAAGAGAACAAAAGATCATGGCATAAAAAGTTGGTTCATGCTTTGTGGGCAGACAAGCTCACTACAAAGAAATCTATTGGCATGTCACCCTTTCAGCTGGTTTATGGGACAGAAGCAGTTTTTCCTACTAGTCTTGGAGTTCCAGTGATCAAACTTGTCCAGGGGATCCAATCAGAGGAAAACAATATGGTAAGGAGAATCAATGAAACTATCCATCTGCAACAAACAAGAGAGCAGGTTTATGGCAGAGCTATCAGAGTCCAAGAAAACATAAAGATACAGTTTGACAAAAGGACCAAAGCTTCAGATTTCAAGGTTGGAGATAAGGTTCTGAGATGGGATTCGAGAAGAGAGGACAAAGGCAAACATGGTAAGTTTGACAGTTTGTGGCAGGGTCCATACATAATCCAGGCCACTGTGGGTCCTAATGCGTTTTTTCTGCAAGAACTTGATGGCACATAATTGTTTGGGGGTCCTGTCAATGGCAAGATGCTCAAACATTACTTCTATTGATTTTTCATTTCCAGTTTCATCTCCATTGTACATACCATTGCAAGTTTTTATTTTCAGAAAAAGAGAAAATGTTCCAAAATACAGAATGAAAGGAGAGGTGCAGACATGCTCAAAACATGAACCTCTGAAGTAAAAAGCGTGGCTCAAACCTGATCAAAATCTGAGCCAAAGGAAGCAGAATAGCTGGTCCTACTAAGCTCAAAATCTAGATCAGCAGCAAAAGAAGAATCAGCTCTAATATGCCCAAAACCAGAGCTGAAGCAAAGAAAAGAAGTAACTCAAATATGCTCAAAACCTGAGTCACAGAGAAAGAAGGATGTTTCAAAGTTGCATAATTCCATGCCTTCACAGTTTTGTCTTCTACAAGTTTCTGTCCAGCAAGTCAGACAGTCTAATCCTGGCTTGGTTGTGTTTAAATTTCCTGTCTTAGAATGTAGGTGAAGGAACTTGTTGGACAGTTTAATCCCAACATGTAGTAGATTAGGTAGAGAATTGTATGAGGCCAACAGTCTAATCTGGCCTCGTGGAGAAATAAGGGTAGATTTAGAATAGGTTTGTTTTGTTTTGAAAAATAAAATGTAAAGGGTCTGCAAGCTCAAATGCACCCCAAGGAAAGAAAAAATGATAGGATTGTAGTGAGGGTAGGTAGACTGAGTGGGAAGAATGTTTCTGTTGATGTAACATGTTCATATTGTGGCAGCTGATAAAGGACAGGGATGTGCCAAGCAGCAGGCAACTGGCCTACTCCAAAGATTATTTCTGGTGTCTTGCCTCCTTCAAGAAGAAGCCATCCCCATGTGGAGCCACTGTTAGCCCCCCCATGAAATTTTTGACAAGCAAGCTGGGGGGCGATGTCATTTTTGAGACCTTCAAGGAATGCATCTCCCTTGAAGACACATCATCCTTGAGGTCTCTATGTGCTTTGCCTTATACAAATACCCTCTGCTGTTTCCCTAGCTCAAAGCCTTCATTTACCCCTTGTACCCCTGCAAAATGTCCCTTTTGCCTATTTTCTCCTTCTGCCAAAGTGTCTCTGCTCCCCTCTATTTCCCCCTATTAACCCTCTAAACCCCTCCAAAATCCCCTTTAAATCCCACCTTTATCCTTGGTTTCCTCATTTTTCCCCTTTATTCTTTTATTGTTAACCCCCTTAGTCCTTGGAATGCACTAAAAAGGTTAGAAAACCCACTTTGGACCTTATAATAGGCCTAAGCCCCCTTCTCCGCTAGCCTCGCGCTCCTTCATCTTCCACGTGACCCGACGCTATGACCAAAGCCCAGTTTTGAAAGGCGCTTATCACAGATCCATTTCGGGCGCAACCTCAGCCGTAGATCTCACCCGATCGAATGACTTTTATGCACTACGGGGGGTCGCTCCAAAGCTCCCGTGCCCGTACACCTTGGCCCCCCGTAGTCCATCTCCACCGTCCATTCGCCCGATAGATCGACGATGTGGAGTGCGCCCGAAATGGTGGTCCCCACTCCACGCGCTGTTTTCCAAAACCCGCCGGTATTTTCTGCACCACCGTTGGGCGCTTGGTGGTTTTTACCCGGAGGCCAGCGATTCCATTCATCTCCCGCCACGCGTCCTCTGTACGATTTTCGAAACCGCTTTTCTCGCTTGTTAACTCCATCCCCCGCCCATTAACTTCCTGCCCAGGACGCCCAACGAAATCCGTGTCAGCCGTTAGATCTCGAAAGCTCCATCTGACGGCTCCCGATCACCAGAGATGCACGATATTTAATGAAATCGTGCACGCGATAGCTCTTGTTCCGGCCCACCATCCTTCGCCCTCCACTGTTGATCTTAGCCCGATCGACGGCCCAGATCTGTCCATGCATTGTTGACCATTCCACCGTCGCCCGGGTCCCCACGTCATCTGTCCACTTGGCTGTCCGTACGCCACGTCGCCCCACGTGCATATCCCGTACCATTCAACCATTCCAACACATATAACGTCCTGTTTTCGTGGTTTTTTAATGTTTTTCATGCATTTTTCATTCTGCAACGTCCGCCAACCTTACCAGAGCAATTTTTCACCATTTCCCCTGCACTTTTTTCCCTCCGTTCCATCTGCATGGCCATTTCCTCCATCCACACTGCATCTATTGCTCCGTCCATCGTTTTCTTCACAGGTTTGCTATGTTGCAGGGTTTCTAGAGGAAGAAAACCGCCGCTGTTCAGTGTACTACCTCAATGGCAAGCGGCGCAGACAAGATCAAATCCAATGAACTAGTACCATCATGAGAAAGTCAAGAAATGGGGCTGTCAGGACTTGCATTAAAGAAAAGCAGAGTTCAAACGCCGGAAATCCTGCCAGTGCCATTTAAAGCTCGAGCTAACTCGACAGAGGCAGTAATGAAGCAGCAAGTAATTTCAGTACAGAGCAGAGGGATTAGGGCACATCAACGAAGATCTCGAGCCCTAAGTCAATGTTTTCAGAGACAAAGCAGCAGATTACAGACCCCGAGGAATCGATCAAAGGATCCTGAGCACAGGAAAAAGGTAATATCATGGTTTTTCATCAGTAGAATGTTTTTTATTCATCAAGTGTGTGGCGCCCAAACAAATTTTATTATGCACCATGCCCTGAAGAGTTTTCCACCAGACTACATCTCAAAAACAGTCAGACATTTATGAGACAGGCCTTTCAGCGGTTTATTTTATTTTTTGTTTACGACACCAGGAGTACTTCGACCAAAAATGTCAAGATCATATCCAAAGCAGATCATTCTTTCACAAGGAAGGTGACAGAGATTAAATACATAGCAGGTAAAGCAGAATGGGTTTCGGCCCTGCATCCATTGTTATGTTTAATGATACATTTAATTTTCATCTACTCCTTCAGTCGATCTTAGGTTCATCCTTTGCTATAAAGCATAGAAGGAAACATTGTAATGGTTGTTGATGAGAAATCAGTGAAACACAAGTATTTTCCTCTTGAGACAAGTTATCTGTGTATATTGTAAGATAGGCTGAGATTTGATGTATTTAGACTGAATGTTCAAGCTATGGGCTATGATTTACTTGATTGGTGTTGTTTTTAATATGACAAGCATGTTTCTTTGGATCCTGATCTAAAGCAGCTGGTGATGTTCTCCTTTCTCTGTATTTGTGATTGACTTGCTTTCATTTCATTACATTTCTTCAGGCTCGCATCAGAAGTTTGGCATAATATTTACCCTTGATAGGTACCTTATGCTGCTGCTCTCCCAGCCTTCTATGTTTTTTGCTTATATGTGTATCTGAATGTTGGTTTCAATTGGTTTAACCAGTGTAGTGGATGTTATTTCCTGCTCTCTGATGTATGAATTAATGAAGTCTATGTTCAAATGTTCTTGTTAGGATTTAGTTGGATGTGTTGGGAACGCTGGGAGGTTTAGAACCCTGTCTCTACCTCTTTAAGACCTTGCCACCTCATTAAATCTTTCCAAGATCCTTTGTTTTGCCTCTAATTTTGTCCAAGCAGGCTTGGAGTTAAATAACCTCTAGCCTGATCTATAGATAGAGTTGGTTGGTCCTCCTCCTTTCATTTTCAACCCTTAATGTCCCATTCCAAATATCTCCTTCAAGATCCAAATGCTCTAGATGACTAGCCCAATTGAAAGCTTGCACATTAATTACAAGTAAATCCTTTCTTGACTCCATAGCCCAATGGCTTTAATGTTCTTTGAGTTATCTGTCTCTGCCTAAGCTTCACCTTTTCTCATCCTTGTCTTCTATTGGACTATTTTCCTGATTCCCTCCAACCAAACACAAACAATAAAACCAACAACCCTGAGCCTACAACTAGCCTAAAATCATAACTTAGAGCTTCAAAGACATACACTTTGACTCATATAGAGAGATCCCTCTCTGGACCTAGGAGCGCTAGATCCTAAGGTCCCAAAGTGGTTCTATGTTGTCTCATCTTTTGGTCTCTGTCAACCTGGCCAAAACATGGGAACCCCAACATAATGGCGACTCCACTGGGGAATTCTAAGTACATTTCACCTTAAACATTCGTAAAAACCTCAGAAACTTAGAACTCTGGTTAGGCTGACAGTAAGTCACCCCTTTCTTGAATCAACCTCCATTATTGAATATCCACCATACTCTTAGACAGAGTCTGGAAAGGGCCAGGTAGCCTCCAGATCTCATCCTTTTTTCAGAGGTGACATATCTGGTAAATGCCCTCCCAGTCAATCTATGGTTGGAGCTTGCTGATTCAGAGGAGATTCCTGAAAGGTGATAGTGCCTGAGCACTTTGGTGGACAATGTACTCCCTAGAAACATCCTAAACCTTCCACCTAGCGACTCCATAGCTCCTAAACGTTAAAAGACTCCACTGGTGATCAGTAGGCCTGCTGATCATCTTGGTTTCGCATCAGACTCCACTGGGAGACCAGACCCGAAACATAATGAAGACTCTGCTGGGAGACCAGACCTGAGAAAATATCAACCAAAATAGAAGTAACAAGTAGGGTTAAGTTGCTTAGTTCAAGAACAACATTCTGGCTCACAAAACCATCCACACGAGAGCTTATCCCAACCCTGACCCACCAGAAATAGTTGAAAATCCAGAGAGTATCCTCAAGGGAGCTCCTATGCCTAAAAGACCAACTATTTCCAGCCACATTCTTAGAGCTAATTCTGCACCAGAAAACCTAACAGCTCTAGCACATTTCCTCCCTGACCTAGACATACCTAATAGACTACTGAGAACTAGGTCATTCAATCATCTAGACCAGCAAGACCTCGAAGTTTACAATACACCATCTAACAGTGGTCAAAACACTAGGGACAGTGAAACCCCTCCATCTACACCACCTAATATACACTTTGTCCAAAACTTGGGGCTCTCTCACCCTAGATCTGCTCAACATACTTCTGCTGGTCCGAACATCCCTTTCATCCAAATACCAGCTGCTCAAGCTAACCCTTTACCCCATCAGAACATCATTATGGCAGCCTGGTATGCACCTTTTCTTTTACCACAACCCTTGTTACCCTTGCCCAATGATTATCAGTCAAAAATCCCACACTTCACTGCTAAAGAGTCCATAATAGCTTAGCAACATGTAGATAAAATGGAGGACTCTTTTGATTATATGGAAATTGACAATGAAACAATCAAAATGAGGATCTTTGCCCAAAGCTTAGGGGGCGAGGTCAAGAAATGGTTTAAGGGGTTGCCTCCTGGTAGTATTCAAGATCTCCCTGCATTATACCAGACCTTTATAAACAAATGGGAGGTTAGAGCTAACCCTCGCCAGCTCCTGGCAGAATACATGCCCCTTAAGAGGAATGTAGGAGAGAGTGTTCATGATTACACCACTAGATTCAACAGCATTTATAATGCTCTCCCTCCACACATGAAACCTCCACAAGGAATGGCCCTAGCTAAATATCCTGATGGATTTGATGCTGACATGGCCTACGAGCTCAAAGATAAAGAGTATACCACACTGGAAGACATGCAGAAAGGAGCTATAACCATAGAAGCAAACCTGATGGAAAAAAGGGCAAGACTAAAAGTTGAAAAGAGGGTAACATATAGGGACGACAATGTAGCTTCCACATCTGATCCCAAATACGATAGACTATCTAAGAATGTGGGAGAACTGCAACAAATGATAAAGAGGATGGTTGTCCAAAACAACAACCAAAACAGAAACCAGAACCAAAACATTAGAAGAAACAATGCTGCTCCCAACAGACAAAGAGAGTCAGATCAACAAATTATTCCCCCATTTCAGGAGAACTTTTTAGATGAAGACGAGGGAATCATTGAAGAGTGTGAAGGGAATACCATAAACATGTTTGAAGCAGAAGACTCAGTCCTTAAGTGTGATTCAGAAGATGATCAACCCTCACCTTCATATTGGGATGAGGAATGGTTAGAAACTAAGGATTACAGATTAGGATTTGAAAATGCCATGATGCAGGTCAGGGAACAATATGGACTTAGGAGAAAGAAAAGCCAAGATACTTCCAAAACAAAGACTCCTCAGGTAACCATCAAGGAAAGACCTAATAAATCCTCTAAAGCATCTGCTGCAGACAACAAAACAGCAGCTGAAAGTCCTAATAAACATAAGGAGAAGGACAACCAAAACAATGAAAAATGAAGTCAACCAACTAGCAGTACTAGCACTTCAGTTAGTGCTCTTGACACGACTGTTCCAAACTTTGTACATAGTGAGAAATCACAATCTGATTTGGCTACTAAGGCAGTAGAAAATAAAACAGAATTGAGCATTACAAAGGTCCAGTCCACTTTCAATCTAGAGAGTGAGATTGCAAAAATCAAAATCTCTATACCATTATCTGAGCTGGTCACTCAGAATGTATGTAAAGGCCAAATTTTGAAAGCATTAAATCTGGGAGAAATAAACGATACTGTAAATTTGAATGATGATCAACCAACCCTACTCTTTGTTCCTAAGATTGAGGGAAAGTTTTAGGAAGGGGTAGTTCCACCCTTTTATATCAGTCTCAACATTCATGACAAGATCTTGCACAATGCAATGCATGATTCTGGAGCGTCTCACAACTTAATGCCCAAGGTAGTGATGGAGAGGCTAGGCCTAGAAATCACCAGACCCTACAAAGACTTATATTCATTTGAATCTAGCAGAGTAAAATGCCTAGGCCTCATCAAAGACTTATGTGTGAGTTTAACCCAGATTCCTGCTAAATGTATGGTCATGGATGTTGTGGTGGCAGAAGTCCCACCAAAGTATGGCATGCCGCTATCTAGATCATGGGGAGCCAAACTGCAGGGAACAATGCGGATGGATGGCTCTTATGCCACTATCCCTATATTTGGCCAACTTAGAAGACTATATAGAGAATCTCAAATGAAATTCCTGGTCAGTAGCCCCGAGAAACCTGAAAACTCACCACTATACTCTGTACATACAGATCTGGACTCTTTCATTCTCTACAATGGCCAACCCTTAGAAGAGCCAAGATCAGAAAATGGAGATACAAATGTAGAGCCCATGGATTTCAACATAATGGCCACTCTAGAAGAATACGAAGAAGAAGACCATGGGCAAACTGCTGAAAATATAGCTCTGAGTGAAACAGAAATAGAACAAAAACAGCGAGCCAGCCGCCTCCCTGATCTCCATGCCCATAATGAACCACAAAATGATCCCCCTCCTAGCACGAACCTCACAACTCTACATAATGGCGAATCCAGCTGTAGGGGAGGGGATGAAGACGAAGTAAAAAATGGACCCCTGTGGGAAATGAACTTCGATGGGTCCTGTACTAGGCAAAGTGCTGGAGCAGGAGTGTGGCTACATAACACAGGAGATGATCATGCAGAGAGCCACGCTGTGAACCTGTGTTTTAAATGCACGAATAACATTGCAGAATATGAGGCTCTGATCTTGGGCTTAAATCTGTTGAAAAAATTAGGAGCCCGTAGGATAGATGTGAGAGGAGACTCAAAGTTAGTGATCAAACAGGTGAATGGTGAGTATTCAGCAAAACACCCCAGGCTTAGGGCATACAGGAATGATACTCTAGATTTGCTGAAAACGTTTGTTGAGTATGAGTTAGTATTCATTCCTAGGGGGAAAAACGCAGTTGCAAATGGATTATCTTGTCTAGCTAGCTCATATCCTAAGGCCCCATTTGACCAACAAATTATCATTCAAACCAAATTCAGGCCTGCAGTGCCAGACAATGAAAAATATTGGCAGGTCTTTGTAGGAGACAAATAGATCGAAGATTTCCTAGTGGGCAGGAATGAGTTTGAATTTTCTGATTTAGACTTGATTTTTGACGATAGCTGCCCAAGAAAGGATCCCCCAGATGAACAAGAAACACCCTGTAACATAGAAATAAATTATTTTTCCGAGCAAACTGGAAATTTTAACGAAAATAGTGAAAACGCAGAAAGTGAAGAGGTCGAAGTGCTGCAGGCCAAAAACAAGAATATACCTAGAGGCCTGGCACCCTTAGAGGACCTCTTTGATTTCGATGATGTAGCAAAGAAGCCCACCATAGAACATGCTGGTTTTGATGTGGAAGAATGCAACATTGGCACTGAAGACAAGCCCAAAATGATTAAACTGGCTAAGTCTATACCTGCAGACATGAAGAAGAAGTACATTGACATTTTTAGGGAATTCATTGATGTGTTTTCATGGAGTTATGAGGACTTAAAGGCATATGACACCAATATCATTCAACACAAAATACCCTTGAAAGAAAATCAGAAGCCTTTCAGACAAAAAATTCGAAGAATAAATCCAAAACAATTGCCTACAGTGGAGAAGGAAATTAAAAAGATGTATGATGCAGGCATAATAGTCCCTGTAAGGTTTTCTGATTGGGTGTCAAACTTAGTGGCTGTAAGGAAGAAAACAGGTGAGATTAGGCTATGCATAGACTTCAGAAACCTCAACAGAGCCTCCTTGAAAGATAACTACCCTTTGCCTAGAATGGAGCATATCCTACAGAAGGTAGTGGGCTCCAAAAGAATCTCCCTGCTTGATGGTTTTTCAGGATATAATCAAGTTCTGGTACTCCCAGAAGATCAACTCAAAACAGCTTTTACCACTCCATGGGGCACCTTCATGTATGTGAAAATGCCCTTTGGATTGATGAATGCTGGAGCTACCTTCCAGAGAGCAATGGACATTGCTTTCTCAGATGAGATTGGACACTTTATAGTTATCTACTTGGATGACTTAACTGTCTTTTCTAAAACAGAAGAAGAACACTTAAAACATCTGAGGAAAGTTTTTGAAAAATGTAGAAGGTACGGTCTGTCCCTAAATCCTAAGAAGACTGTTTTTGGGCTGCAAGAAGGTAAGCTTCTGGGCCACATCATATCCGAGAAAGGGATTAGGATAGACCCCCAGAGGGTTGAGGGAATACTTCAAATTACACATCCAAGAAACATCAAGGAGCTACAGTCCTTCATTGGGAAGATCAATTTCCTTAGAAGATTTATCCCCAATCTTGCCGAGCATCTTAGGAAAATGACTGAAATGCTAAAGAAAGATGCAGGAATTAAGTGGATTGTTGAAGCCAAGAAATCTTTTGAGTCAGTAAAACTTGCACTCACTCAGGCCCCTGTACTTATCAGCCCTGACTTCTCAAAATATTTTCTGATTTTTTCATTTTCTTCCCAACACACAATAGCTGCAGTCTTGCTGCAGAAAAATTCAGAAGGTAATGAAGAGCCTATAGCCTTCTTCAGTAAAGCCGTAAGAGATGCACCCTTAAAGTACAACATCATGGAAAAACAGGCCTATGCCCTGATTAAGGCCTTAAAAGACTTTAGGGTGTACATTCTGCATTCTCACACCATTGCCTATGTGCCAAATATAGTGGTCAAAGATATCTTGTCCCAGGACCCTGATGGAAAAAGGGGCAAATGGATTGCTACAATCTTAGAATATGACATTGAAATAAAACCCACCAAGCTGATCAAAGGTCAAGGCCTGGCCCAGTTAATGACTAAATCAAACTTGCAGGCCCTTGACATTAACATGATAAATGCCCTAGATGAGCAGGAAGGATTGCCCCATCCAACTGTTGAGGAGCAGTTTCAGAACTCTCCTTGGTATACTGATATCCTTTACGTGCTCACTAACCTCAATGCCCCTCCAGAACTGTCCAAAACAAAGGCCAGATTCATAAAACTCAAAGCTAGAAATTACTGCATTATGAATGAGAGTCTATATTGGAAAAATCCAAATGGCCTATTGCTGAAGTGTTTGTCTGAAACTGAAGCTGAAAGAATCAAACAAGAATTCCATACTGGAGAGTGTGGAGGCCACCTGAGTTGGAAAGCCACTGCAAATAAGATACTCGGGGCTGGTTACTATTGGCCTACACTCTTTAATGATGTCCATAAAATGATTCTTACCTGCCACAAATGCCAAATCTTTGAGGGAAAAAGAAAGCTCCTTCCCCTCCCTCTGCAACCGATCACCATAGAAGGCCCTTTCATGCAATGGGGCCTAGACTTTATAGGAGAAATTCATCCTGCCTCCTCTGGACAACATAAATGGATCCTAACTGCTATAGATTACTTCACTAAATGGATAGAAGCTATACCCACTAGGAATGCCACTGACTCTGTCATCATTAGGTTCCTAGAAGACTTCATCCTATCACGTTTTGGCTGTCCAAGGAAAATAATCACTGACAATGCTGCTGCTTTCGGATTCAAAAGAATGGTTGATTTTTTTCACAGGTACGGAATAGCACTTGGACATTCAACTGCCTATTACCCCCAGGGTAATGGCCTAGCTGAATCATCAAATAAAAGCCTGGTTACAATCATTAAGAAGTTGCTGGAAGAGAACAAAAGGTCATGGCATAAAAAGTTGATACATGCCTTGTGGGCAGACAGGCTCACTACAAAGAAATCTATTGGCATGTCACCCTTTCAGCTAGTTTATGGGACAGAAGCAGTTTTTCCTACTAGTCTTGGAGTTCCAGTGATCAAACTTGTCCAGGAGATCCAATCAGAGGAAAACAGTATGGTAAGGAGAATCAATGAAACTATCCATCTGCAACAAACAAGAGAGCAGGTTTATTACAGAGCTATCAGAGTCCAAGAAAACATAAAGAGACAGTTTGACAAAAGGACCAAAGCTTCATATTTCAAGGTTGAAGATAAGGTTCTGAGATGGGATTTGAGAAGAGAGGACAAAGGCAAACATGGTAAGTTTGACAATTTGTGGCAGGGTCCATACATAATCCAGGCCATTGTGGGTCCTAATGCATTTTTTCTGCAAGAACTTGATGGCACAGAATTGTTTGGGGGTCCTGTCAATGGCAGGATGCTCAAACATTACTTCTATTGATTTTCCATTTCCAGTTTCATCTCCATTGTACATACCATTGCAAGTTTTCATTTTCAGAAAAAGAGAAAATGTTCCAAAAAACATAATGAAAGGAGAGGTTCAGACATGCTCAAAACATGAACCTCTGAAGTAAAAAGAATGGCTCAAACCTGATCAAAATCTGAGCCAGAGGAAGAAGAATAGCTGGTCCTACTAAGCTCAAAATCTAGATCAGCAGCAAAAGAAGAACCAGCTCTAATATGCCCAAAACCAGAGCTGAAGAAAAGAAAAGAAGTAACTCAAATATGCTCAAAACCTGAGTCACAGAGAAAGAAGGATGTTTCAAAGTTGTAGAATTCCATGCCTTCACAGTTTTGTCTTCTACAAGTTTCTGTCCAGCAAGTCAGACAGTCTAATCCTGGCTTGGCTGTGTTTAAATTTCCTGTCTTAGAATGTAGGTGAAGGAACCTGTTGGACAGTTTAATCCCAACAGGTAGTAGATTATGTAGAGAATTGTATGAGGCCAACAGTCTAATCTGGCCTCATGGAGCAATAAGGGTAGATTTAGAATAGGTTTGTTTTGTTTTGAAAAATAAAATGTAAAGGGTCTGCAAGCTCAAATGCACCCCAAGGAAAGAAAAAAATGCTAGGATTGTAGTGTGGGTAGGTAGACTGAGTGGGAAGAATGTTTCTGCTGATGTAACATGTTCATATTGTGGCAGCTGATCAAGGAAATGGATGTGCCAAGCAGCAGGCAACTAGCCTACTCCAAATATTATTTCTGGTGTCTTGCCTCCTTCAAGAAGAAGCCATCCCCATGTGGAGCCACTGTTAGCCCCCGCTATGAAATTCTTGACAAGCAAGCTGGGGGGCTATGTCATTTTGGAGACCTTCAAGGAATGCATCTCCCTTGAAGACACATCATCCTTGAGGTCTCTATGTACTTTGCCTTATAAAAATCCCCTCTGTTGTTTCCCTAGCTCAAAGCCTTCATTTACCCCTTGTACCCATGCAAAATGTCCCTTTTGCCTTTTTTCTCCTTCTGCCAAAGTGTCTCTGCTCCCCTCTATTTCCCCCTATTAACCC
This sequence comes from Pinus albicaulis, assembly GCA_034641835.2. Taxonomy (NCBI): domain Eukaryota; kingdom Viridiplantae; phylum Streptophyta; class Pinopsida; order Pinales; family Pinaceae; genus Pinus; species Pinus albicaulis. The sequence continues at coordinate 193,339,677 of CM076576.1, forward strand.
TCTAAACCCCTCCAAAATCCCATTTAAATCTCACCTTTATCCTTGGTTTCCTCATTTTTCCCCTTTATTCTTTTATCGTTAACCCCCTTAGGCCTTGGAATGCACTAAAAAGGTTAGAAAACCCACTTTGGACCATATAATAGGCCTAAGACCCCTTCTCCGCTAGCCCCATGCTCCTTGATGTTCCACGTGACCCGACGCTATGACCAAAGCCCAGTTTTGAAAGGCACTTATCACAGATCCATTTCGGGCGCAACCTCAGCCATAGATCTCACCCGATCGAATGATTGTTATGCACTACGGGGGGTCGCTCCAAAGCTCCCATGCCCGTACACCTTGGCCCCCCATATTCCATCTCCGCCATCCATTCGCTCGACAGATCGATGGCGCGGAGCGCGCCCGAAATGGTTGTCCCCACTCCTCGCGCTGTTTTCCAAAACCCGCCGGTATTTTCCGCACCATCGTTGGGCGCTTGGTGGTTTTTCACCGGAGGCCAGCGATTCCATTCATCTCCCGCCACGCGTCCTCTGTACGATTTTTGAAACCGCTTTTCTTGCTCGTTAACTCCATCCCCCGCGCATTAACTTCCTGCCCAGGACACCCAGCGAAATCCGTGTCAGCTGTTAGATCTCGAAAGCTCCATCCGACGGCTCCCGATCACCAGAGATGCACAATATTTAATGAAATCGCTCACGTGATAGCTCTTGTTCCGGCCCACCATTCGTCGCCCTCCACCGTTGATCTTAGCCCGATCGACGGCCCAGATCTGTCCATGCATTGTTGACCATTCCACCGTCGCCTGGGTCCCCACGTCATCTGTCCACTTGGCTGTCCGTACACCACGTCGCCCCACGTGCATATCCCGTACCATTCAACCATTCCGACACATATAACGTCCCGTTTTCGTGGTTTTTTAATGTTTTTCATGCATTTTTCATTCTGCAACATCTGCCAACCTTACCAGAGCAATTTTTCACCATTTCCCCTGCAATTTTTTCCCTCCGTTCCATCTGCATGGCCATTTCCTCCATCCACACTACATCCATTGCTCCATCCATTGTTTTCTTCACAGGTTTGCTATGTTGCAGGGTTTCTAGAGGAAGAAAACCGTCGTTGTTCAGTGTACTACCTCAATGGCGAGCGGTGCAGACAAGATCAAATCCAATGAACTAGTACCATCATGATAAAGTCAAGAAATGGGGTTGTCAGGACTTGCATTAAAGAAAAGCAGAGTTCAAACGCCGGAAATCTTGCCAGTGCCATTTAAAGCTTGAGCTAACTCGACAGAGGCGGTAATGAAGCAGCAAAGAATTTCAATACAGAGCAGAGGGATTAGGGCACATCAACGAAGATCTCGAGCCCTAAGTCAATGTTTTCAGAGACAAAGCAGCAGATTACAGACCCCGAGGAATCGATCAAAGGATCCTGAGCACAGGCAAAAGGTAATATCATGGTTTTTCATCAGCAGAATGTTTTTTATTCATCAAGTGCGTGGTGCCCAAATAGATTTTATTATGCACCATGTCCCTGAAGAGTTTTCCACCAGACTACAGCTCAAAAACAGTCAGACATTTATGAGACAGACCTTTCAACGGTTTATTTTATTTTTTGTTTACGACACCAGGAGTACTTCAACCAAAAATGTCAAGATCATATCCAAAGCAGATCATTCTTTCACAAGGAAGGTGACAGAGATTAAATACATAGCAGGTAAAGCAGAATGGGTTTCGGCCCTGCATCCATTGTTATGTTTAATGATACATTTAATTTTCACCTACTCTTTCAGTCGATCTTAGGTTCATCCTTTGCTATAAAGCACAGAAGGAAACATTGTAATGGTTTTTGATGAGAAATCAGTGAAACGCAAGTATTTTCCTCTTCAGACAAGTTCTCTGTGTATATTGTAAGATAGGCTGAGATTTGATGTATTCAGACTGAATGTTCAAGCTATGGGCTATGATGTACCTGATTGGTGTCGTTTTTAATATGACAAGCATGTTTCTTTGGATCCTGATCTAAAGCAGCTGGTGATGTTCTCCTTTCTTTGTATTTGTGATTGACTTGCTTTCATTTCATTACATTTCTTTAGGCTCGAATCAGAAGTTTGGCATAAGATTTACCCTTGATAGGTACCTTATGCTGTTGCTCTCCCAGCCTTCTATGTTTTCTGCTTATATGTGTATCTGAATGTTGGTTTCAATTGGTTTAACCAGTGTAGTGGATGTTATTTCTTGCTCTCTGATGTATGAATTAATGAAGTCTATGTTCAAATGTTCTTGTTAGGATTTAGTTGGATGTGTTGGGAACGCTGGGAGGTTTAGAACCCTGTCTCTACCTCTTTAGGACCTTGCCACCTCATTAAATCTTTCCAAGATCCCTTGTTTTGCCTCTAATTTTGTCCAAGCAGGCCTGGAGTTAAATGACCTCTGGCCTGATCTATAGACAGAGTTGGTTGGTCCTCCTCCTTTCATTTTCAACCCTTAATGTCCCATTCCAAATATCTCCTTAAAGATCCAAATGCTCTAGATGACTAGCCCAATTGAAAGCTTGCACATTAATTACAAGTAAATCCTTTCTTGACTCCATAGCCCAATGGCTTTGATGTTCTTTGAGTTATCTGTCTCTACCTAAGCTTCACCGTTGCTCATCCTTGTCTTCTATTGGACCTTCTTTTCCTGATTCCCTCCAACCAAACCTAAACAATCAAACAAACAACCTTGAGCCATATAACTAGCCTAAAATCATAACTTAGAGCTTCAAAGACATATCCTTTGACTTGTATAGAGAGATCCCTCTCTGGAGCTAGGAGGGCTAGATCCTAAGGTCTCAAAGTGGTTCTGATGTTGTCTCATCTTTTGGTCTTGCCAATCTGGCCGAAACATGGGAACCCCACCACAAGTAGATGGTCACAGAAATGGCAAGCAAGGTCAAGAGTGGTGAGTCATGAGACGGGTGCCAGGCACAGGATACGTCACCACCATGGTGCTTTGAAATGCGCATTTTCATACCGGGCTTCCCAAAAGGTACACTTGCGCAATGACTACAAAGTAGGGATGTACTTTGGGAAAATTTGTGAAAGCCACCTTTCATGAGAAGGATATTCACGCCATGACGATCCTTGAGAGAATTCACACAAACGTGTGTGGACCTTTCTCAGTAGCTTTGACAATAAATCACAGGTATTATGTGATATTTGTTGATGATTTTTCTCGTAAGTGCTGTATCTTCTTCATGCAGAAGAAGAGCGAGACATACTCAAAGTTCTGTGAGTTCAAGGTACTGGTTGAGAAAGAATCAGGGAATCAGGTGAAGGCTCTTAGGAGTGATAATGGTGTTGAATTCATCTCTGGTGAATTCAAATACTTTTGCAACGCAGAAGGAATTCAAAGAGAGATCATAGCGCATCATAACCCACAATAGAATGGGGTCGCGAAGCGAAAGAACAAAACGATCGTGGGTGCTGCACGGGAGATGTTGCATGATCAGGGCCTTCCCATACACTTGTGGGCTGAAGCATGCAATACTGCAGTTTATGTGAAAAACCGTTGTCCTCATAGAGTACTTGGCATGAGTACACCCGAGGAGGCGTTTTCTGGTAAGAAGCCTGATATTTCTCATTTGAATATTTTTGGCTCACCTGTTTACATTCATGTGATGAAGGATGCCGGGAAGAAGCTAGAGTCGACCACAAAGGTTGGGATATTTGTGGGGTACACTGATACACCCCAAAACTATCGTGTGTATTTTCCAAACAGTTGGAAGACTGTTGTGTGACGGGATATCAAATTTCATGGGGAGAAAACCATGAAGTGTTTGCTTGAGAGGGAGCCACACTTGCATGTAGATGAGGAGCTATTAGTTCCTAAGGATGAGCCTCAGGATGTGGATCAGCCACAAGAGGAGTTTCATGGAGTGGAAGAAACCACTCATGCAACACCAACCATCAGAGGGCAGAAGCGCACTACAGAAGCTGAGCGACTGAATCTTGATGCAGAGAAGATTGTAGGAGCACCTACATCATAGCGCAGACAGATATAGTCACCTGACCAATATACTAGATACATGGCTCTGATGAGCAAGTGTATCGTGACAGAACCATCCTCTTTCGAGGAAGCTGTGGAGGACCCTGCATGGGTAGATGCCATGGTGGAAGAGTATGATTCGGAAGGCCGGGAACAAGACTTCTGAACGTCTGTGGCCGCAAGGGAAATTTGTGTGGTAGGTTCGAGATGGATCTACAAAGTGAAGCAAGCACTGGACGGGAGCGTCAGAGAAGTATGCGCACTGTCAGCTCGTGGATTCTGTCACTGAGGACCAATTATGAGGAAACCTTACCTTTGCACCTGTCGCAAGGTATTCTTCCATACGGAGCATCCTAGCTCTCTCAGCGCAGATGGGTTGGCACATTCATCAGATGGATGTGAAGACTGCATTCCTCAATGGAGTCATTGAGGAGGAGGTGTATATAGAGAAACCCGAAGGTTTCAAGATCTTCAGCAACGAGTCGCATGTGTGCAGGCTCAAAAGAGCGCTGTATGGGTTGAAACAAGCACCTCGTGCTTGGTACACATGGATAGACAGTTATTTCACCGGTCTTGGATTCACCAAGAGTGAGGCGGATCCAAACCTATACCAAATTGTGGTGGAGGGTAAGTTGTTGATCATTGTACTTTATGTAGATGATTTGATTTTGACGGGTGATGAATAGTTGATACTCTCATGCAAGGTTGATCTTGCAAAAGAGTTTGAGATGAAGGACTTGGGCCTCCTTCATTATTTCCTGGGATTGGAAATTTGGCAGCGCAGTGATGGATTGTTTGTGTCTTAAGGCAAGTATGCCCGGGAGATACTGGAGAAGTTCAACATGCATGGCTGCAAGCCTATCGACACTCCTCTTCCTGGTGGATGGAGGAAAGAGGATGCTACATCGACAGAGGTAGTGGATGCCACTGTTTACCGACAGTTGGTGGGGTTGCTTATGTATCTAGTCAATACACGACCTGACATATGCTACGCTGTTAACCAGCTTTCACAAGCTATGGTTAAGCCTACCAATCTCTTTTGGAAGGCGGGGAAGCATGTATTGAGATATCTCAGAGGCACATCGGGATATGGATTATTGTACAGACAGTGGGATGAGGTGAGGCTGCATGGATTCACGGATGTAGATTGGGCAGGGAGCCCAACCGACAGAAAGAGCACATCTGGAGGGATTTTCAGTATTGGGTCGACAATATTTTCTTGGTATAGCAAGAAGCAGAGATCCGTGGCACTCAGTTCAGTGGAGGCCGAGTACATGGCAGTGAGTTTGGCTGCATGCAAGGCTATATGGATGAGGAAGATCCTGGTCGGGTTGTTCGGTTCACACTTAGATCCTACTGTGATATATTGTGATAATCAGAGTTGCATCAAAATCTTGGTTAATCTAGTATTTCATGATAGATCTAAACACATTGACATCTGGTATCATCATATCAGAGATTGTGTGCAGCGGAAGATCATGTTACTTTCTTACATTCCTACGGAGGATCAGGATGTTGATATCTTGATGAAGGCACTCACCAGGAGCAAATTTGAATACCACAGGGGCAGGATCGGGGTGGCAGATAATCCCTATCTTGTTGAGAGGGAGTTTTGAGATTGCAACAAGATGATGAGCTTAGTGAAAAGATTCGCCTTCACTAAGTGGGCCCGCAGGCTATTTTTGGCGCAAGTCTATTTTTAGACTATGTCTATTTTTAGACATGTCGATCATATTCTATGAGTTGTAGGATGCTATTTTTGGATGGTTGGTCAAGTTGGAAAAATAGATGGACTTCTATTTTTAGACATACTGGGTGGAATCTACTTTTAGATTTCCAGTCTAAAAATAGATATGTCGAACATTATTAGCTCTTAATAATAATTGGACTATAAACATTATCTTATTCTCTTGGAGCACTTCAGTTAAGTGCACAGATGTGGCACAGGAGCTGACAAAAGGAATTACGCTATTCCTGAGGGTTAAGTGGAGCTATTGCATGGAGACTTCAGTTAGAACTCATGTGATAGAGTTTGGTCGAGTTATTGAGGTAGTTGGTGGAGTTGTGTTCAGTTTAACTCAATTAGACACAATTGAGCTAGTTGTATCTAGTCTAACTGATTGAAACACTAGTGAGAGTGGTGTGAATTAATTATTAATTAATTCACTAATTATTAACTCATTAATCAACTGAATAATACATTATTTAACTACAGTGCATGGATAGTTTCAGTGGAGACCAGTGGAGAGGTAGGTGAAAGAGCAGGTTGACTATCAGTTGTGACTATAGTGTTGCATGATTTGCAACACCCAGTGATTGGCGATGCCAATGAGGATTTCATGATCAAGGCTGGACCAATTTGAGTTCATTCAGAGCCAATATTCAGCAGGGATTGTGCAGTAGAGGCAGGCTAGCAGGTGGCAGAGATCGGTGCATGGATTTGCTAGATCGAGCCTGATTAGTGTGTAGCGATTGTATTATACTGAGATCTTGATATGATCAGATTTGTATGCGGATTGTTACATGATCTCTATGACATATATTATATACAGATAGTTGGGGTTTTTAGCTTCAGGTTTTCCCTTCAAAACACTGTGTTCATATGTGTGAATTTTTATGGTTTCAATGTGTGCATGCAATTGATTTAATTTCCGCAAGTAATGATCAATGGTGGAATAGATTTTGTATTGTGCATGAAGTCAAATAGTGTATGATCAGGAGAATCTTAGACATATAACACATTAGTTATATGATTTTCTACAGGCTCTATAGCCACTAAGGCTCTATAGACACTAAAGCTCAACTCATAGACTTGACTCAACCAGGCCCAAGGTTTTCTCGACTCACCCTCAACCATGCCAACATGAATCCCTATCCACTTCACTCTCACATGTGGTTTCTAGCTTACCATAAACCGACACTGCAAATACAAAGTGGTTTTTAGATTACCATGAAATTTATGGGGATAAACTTCCTTACAAGGCTTACAAAATAACTCCAAATCTTGGAGTTACCAGGTACATACTTTACAAAGACCACTATAAAACCATCCTAGACTTGCTATCCTTTGATGCCATTTTCACTATCATGTCTTCATCGTATATAGTGGTAAATCATTCATGCAAATAAATTTGTCTATTTTTGGAATGCCCAATTCCGATATAGACACAAATGTGTGACAATAGTTGGCCAAACTAAATATCACAACAAAAGTTACAATTTTTTCAATGAGATTTACATGAATGAATTTACATGTTAAGTTGATAAGGCTCAACATGTTTTAGTTGAAAAAAAAAAAAAAATCATGAAGAAAATTCATTTCATCAAAGCATACACTAATTTGGAGCATGTTGGAAGTTTTGGTTTCATCTTCACCTTGTCTCCCTCCTCAACCACACACAATGCAAAAACACTGCCATTAGCTACAACTCACCATGCTTCTACTGTGCAGCTCACCAGAGGTCACTCTGGTATACGAACAAAGGCACATCTAGGAAGCTCACCACACTACCCTCAACCACTGCAGAAAATATGTTGTACCACACTTCACCGATGTGCCATGAGACCATGATGACAATGCATTCAACCTTTAACCTGGATTGAAATCAGAATTGCGGTGGCCAATTCCACTGATGCCGCAAGTAGTGCATAGGACTGGAGAATATGATGAGTGCAATATCTGCATCGCACATACTCGCCAACTCCTATTTTTTTTGTACTAGTTCACCTCGTCACTTTGAAAAAGGTAACTTTTTTTTTCCAAATAGATCTATTTTGTTTCCAATAATCACAATAATCACATCACTACCACGATCTGTGCATACATCTTGAACCCATTTAGCAGTGTTTAGGAAGGACTTTCGGATTGCAACACCATAAACAACGACAACAACAGAAGAGTCTCGAATGTAACTTGTGATCCCACAACTGCTTGCCACACGAATCCGTCTGGTCCTTCCTCATTGATGGTCCGCCCACTACCGCGACCATCGTTGTCAGAGTATGCCTTTCACCATGATCCATTCTCTATTTTATTCTCCCTTTCCCTATTACACATTCTCAAACAATGTTATACACTACAACCCACACATAAGGAAATACAGGATCACATGTCACTTCTGATACCACTTCCTTTTTCTCTAGAGCCAGCTCAAAAAATCCACGACATTCCTCACCGAAAAAAAATCAATAATAGGAAGATTGCACTCCCTCACACTCATCTTATGAGGGGATTTAGGCAAGACTAGACTTGAAATGTCGAGCAATTTCTCAAGAAAACCTGAGAAATCATTGTTACATTGATCACAATATTTCAGATGAGAAAGATGGATTGTTCCACAAAAAGGTGTTAGGACTAGAATGCAGTAATTCCACTTAATGGTCCTTCCTCAGAGGTGTGTCCTTGCGTGCATCCTTAATTTTCTCAAGGTTCCTGTTGTGGGTCATTTTCATTTAGCTTTGGAATATTTTTCAAAACACCAAAAAATAATATATGTTAGAAAATGTAAAATATTGTATGTCGAAGAAGAATTTTGATTTATATGTTGGTCCATTAACATTATGTGATGAGATGTGAAGGTGGGTCAATTCGGGCTCATTCACGTGCAGAAAAATTCAAGAGCCAAACTGTTGGCAAGAAAAGAGGTCTCTTGGGTGAGACTCAGGTTCAATATGGAGGCCAACAAGGTTTTCCAAAGTAGTCTAGCACAACGCTGACATTTTCACCCTACTCCGAGGAGTAGAGAGCCTCACTCAAGGCATGCCGTGACCTTACTAAGGTTGGGATCAGATCAGGTATCGATCAAGCATGACAGATGCATAACCCAGACAGAACTAAGTACTTCGAGTAAGTGTAAATACTCCACCGATGACAATACTTATGAACATATTCAGAATGATAGCCAAAAATTTAAAATAAACTACACGTTCAACTAAACCAGAACATGATACAGAACTCAGAATAACAGCCTTAGATCAGGATGTATTGAATTAAAAAAAAAAGACAGTTACAATGCTCCTCAGAGCGTTCCTAGTAGAACTTATTACAATAGTGTCACGTAAGACATACAGAATGAATCAGAGAGAGAGAGAACATAACAAACAACACGAACATAGCTCTCCTACGGCTCTTGTTCCCTGACCTCTACTATGTCAACCTCCTTTCTTTGCTAGCTGGTTGCTTATTTGTTCCGTTGCCAGCGTGACTGATAGTTCTTCCTTCCTTTCCACTTGACCGTTTGTTGCTTCTCCCTTATTATTGGGAATTCCACTGACTGTTTTCTGCCGCTTTCTTCTACCATCTATGCTTGCTTCTGCAACAGTCGCACCACCTTCTCTTCATTTCTTCGCGACCGTGACATCTCTATGTCTACCATGGTTGCGTTCTACCACCTGTTATCCGCAACTCAAAACTGTTTAATTTCAAAACAAGGGCCCCAACAGGCCTCGACCACATCCTATTGAATCGTCTCGAGTCAATTGTTTCTTGCTGCCTCAGTCTCCATCAGTCCGCTTGCCTCCATGGCGCATTCTGTTTGCTCCCTTTCCTTTGCGTGTCCAAACAAGGGCCCCAACTCTGGGACCTTTGTTAGTGTTGATGCTTTGAGCTCTCGGAAGCTAGCAATGGCCTGTTGCCATCCCTACATGAGCAGGTCTATTTCTGTTGTGACCTAGGCGACCTCTTTCTCTCCTAAGACGTCCCGTAGGCTACCAAAGATGTTATTGATTTGAATATTGGCATCAACGACTATTTGTTGCATTACATGGGTAGTAGTCTTCACAGGCTGCCTGAGCTCTCAAAGGGCTTGTTTGGCTGTAGCTAAATGCTCCTCAATTTGTTGTATCTGGACTTCTAGCTCCTCTTCTTGAGTGTACAATTGGTCGAGTCCATCAGGGTTTGTGGCTTCTTGAATCTCTTTTGATATCTGTTGTAGTTGTGCCAAAACTGGCTGTGATTTTAATGTGAGTGAGGTTGAACAATCATGTAGACCCTTCAGTAGGTCATATGCTTCCTTTGTCGTAGTACTCAGAATTTCTTGCATCCCGACTACCTGGTTCTGTCTTTCTGCTATATTCTTTGTGTAGATGACCGCTGGGTCTGGCAGCGTGGGCATGGTCTCCAATGCTGCTTTCAGTTCCTTGTTTTCTCAGCTGAGGTTCTAACAAGCCACTTGGATGTGAATGGACCATCCGATTATGTCACTCTCTACTATGTCATCTGGTATCTGATTGTTGTGGGCTCTCACCGTGGGCCAAAGATCCCGGAAAACCTTGGTCACCATATCCAGTTGGCCATGTAGGTGGTACAACTCTATCTTCAGCTATTCGTGCTCTTCAGTAAGAGTGATGATTTGTACCTATTGCTGCTCGAATCTCTGCTGGATTTATGTGTGAAGCCCTTGAGCCTACTGTGCTGCTTGCTGAATGAAATTGTATAAATGCATTGTTCCCCAGGTCTGCATACTTTCAGCTCCGGAGATATCTTGATTTGGCTATCTCTATTGGAGTGGTTGACCACTCGCAATGGACTTGGTTGAGTGCTCCTGCGGTGAGAGCGGTGGTGTTTGTTGCGGCAACGGATTACTGGGGTTACCCATGTTTAGATTGGGTTGCACCTACTGAAGCATCAGGTTTGCTTGCTGAAATGGGTTAAACTCTTTAGTCGGGGTTTTTGTATCTACAGTAAAATATGCCCCTTGACTTAAAATTTCTTGGAAATAAACCTGTTCAACTAGGGTTTGGTTAACCTCAGGTACCACTGTTGTACCGGAGTTAACCTCCGCCTTGGTGTCCTCGTTTGTTTTACTTTTTACTCTAACTAGGTTAGATATGGTGGTTGATGTGGAGGGTGTGCGAGTTGGATGATCTTTAGAGGTGAATGAGGTGTTGGCCAATGAGTGGTGAGTGCAAGGAGGTGATACACAGACATTAGAAAAGAATAGGGGTTTATTGGAGGTAGCTCTTGAGTTGTCTGGGGCTCTGTCATTGGCTCTTATCCGATTGGGGCCCCTGTATCCATAAGTTACATTTGATCTTCCCCTGTGAGATCAATGACTTGGCTGGACATTGTGATTTTTGCCTTCTTGGCCTTTGGTGTAGCTACGGGTGACTTTGAGGCTTTAATCTTTTTGACAAGAGCCGTGGTTGTTACTGGTGGTGAATTAAACAAATTAAGTGGTATGGTTGTGACTAGGGGGATTGCGATGGAAGAGGATGCAGAATTTGAGGCCTAAAATTCTGCAAATGTGGGAAACAAAGAGGAATCACTTGTTAAATTTTGGACTACCCAGTTAAAGCTTTGTACCTTTGTATTCAGCTGCTCGATGATTGGGGTTAGCTGTAGTCATGACATTCTAGTCATCACTTCCTCCGATGTCTCTCCTGGCAATGGATCCGACAACATGTCGTCAAATGAATAGACGTAGACTCCACTTCTAACCTCCATTACTACTCTTGGCCACAAACATACTTCTGTGTGAAAAGCTCGCTCATTGATCTGAAAATTCAACAGCCTCATCTTGAAGGTTGATTCTGGTACACATGCTATCCTGATGTAGGTTTCCTATGGTTAACCCCAAACCACACTTGCGCTGAATAACCGTCCAAAAAGTTCCTTGGAATTCTCTGCTGACTCATCTGACATCAACCATCTGGCTATACTAGAATTCAAATGCTTCCTCGTTCACCTCCTTGGTGCTGGGTTCCCCTGATGCTTTCCAGGGTGTGAACTTCATTGCTAGTGGCTGGCTTGATGCAACTTCTAGAGGTTTCCTGATTCCCAGAATTGGCCATTTCCACATTTCCAATGCCATGATAAGATACCTGTAGATGAAGCTAGTGGCCCTCTTATAGTTGTCCCCACAGGCTTCGAATAATTCATTGAGAAAAAATGAACACCAAGTTAGTTGTGTTCCCTGGTTATAGTGCTCCGCCAATGAAATAGTATCCAGGGTGCACTCCCCTTTTGTGTAATGTCTCATTGTTTTGCTTGCAATCAGGTAGTAGGCGAACTTGACCTCTGGCTTGTTGATTAAGTCTATCTTGGCCCCTTTTCCCCCTCTCTTGGTGTCGTAATTTCTGTAGTAGTCACCATCTCCCGCTTTCTTCGCTCTCTTGGACACATTCTGGAATGATGTGGAGACGTCTCTCCCTTCTTGCGAAAACCTGGTTAACCTGTGAATGTCTTCCACATGAATTGGTATTTCTCTTCCTAGCCACAATGACCCATTGTGGATTCTACTCAGTAGAAACTTGGTGCACTGCATCGCAGCCCATGTAGTGTCGAACATTGGCGGATTTATTAGGTTCAGTATGGTGGATTGCTGAACACCTCTGAACTCTGGAAGTACTCTTTCTGCTTCCTATATCACTTATGTGGCATAATTCTCCATGTAGACCTGTTTCTTCATCGCTAGAAATTGGAAGGAGTCTGTTAAGTCAGTATCAATCAATGAAGTGCTATCATATTTTCTCACCAGGGACTCCATCTTCTCAACCCTTTCATTGAGCTCTTGCTCAACCACTGCTGGCGCTACTATGGTCATTTTAGCTCTCCTCTGGTACACTTGCAGAGCTACTCCTTTCCTTTCTTTATAAATTCCTGCCTCTGGATGGTTTAGCTGAACTTCTTCTACTGATGTTTCTCTTGCTACCTTTGTTGTTTTTGGTTCTAACTCGGATTTCTCCGGCATTCTCACGCTATCTGTCATGCAAGTTATGTAAGTAACCAGCATGCATGAGGTTGATAAGACTCCATAAATAATTAATTTTCCTTTCCTTCCCCAACGACTATAATCGTGTGATTAGTTACCGGGATGAGGTGGGTTCTGAAAAATCTGACTGTGGTTTTGGGAGTTGGGCAGACGTGGCGAGTAATGATTATGGCCTATTATGGAAAATTTATTGCAGTATGGATGATGCTAATTATGGAAATTACTTCCCAAATCTCGACAATCCTACGGAATGACATGGGTACAATGAGTCATGATGATGGAATGATGTTCGACACACTTTTTCTCTGACGTGGATGACACACTAGACACTACCCTCCCCCGACCACAATTTTTTGCGTTGCGGTCTCCACATCGCAACTTTGATCTGTCCTGTTCTTTAAGATTATGTTATTGGGAATCCTATCTAATCTCTTCTTTGGTGCAAGAAATTTATTGACTCTATCTAATTTAGCCTAATCTACCCTACTTACTCCTCTCGGTTGTGAGAGTTATTGAAAATGAAATACATAACTTACTCATGGTAGGGTTTCAGGCATGCACTGTTTACCCATCCTGGCAGTATCTGGTCATCCAGTTGTGCTAACCGAACTGCTCCTGAATCTTTGATTTAGATTACGTGGTACGGTCCTAGCCAGTGCATTTGCAATTTCCCCGGGAATTTATGGTACTTACTATCATAGAGTAAAGCTTTTCCGCCTACCTTGAAAGTCTTATGCTTGATATGATGGTTGTGCCAATATTTTTGTCTCTCTTTCTTTATAGTTTGGTGGAATTCTGCTAAAAACCTGTCTTCTTCCAGTGCCTATAGTTTTTGTAACCGTTCCTTTAATGAGTCTTCCTCTGATAGCTGAAGTGAGGTTGTGATTAGAAGGCTTGGTATGACAAACTTTGCTGGTACTACAGCTTCTCTCCCGTACGCCAGTTGGAATGACGTCTGGTTATTAAGCCTCTTGACAGTTGTTCTGTACACCCACAAGGTTGCTAGTATACGTTCATCCCAGTCGTCTCATTAAGCGTCGTAGATCTTCGTTAAGCCCTGCAGATCTTCGTTAAGCCCTTCTCTAGGATCTTATTAAATGCTTCTATCGTACCATTGGCTTGTGGATGGTAAGGGCTGCTTTTGTGATGTTGTACCATGAAGTTTTTGAGCATGGATTTAATGGTAGCATTGATGAAATGCATACCTTTATCACTTTTCAGACTTTTTGGGAAACCAAACCTGCTAATTATATTTTCAAATATGAAACGAGTCATTGTTTCGGCTGTGCAATCCTTCACTAGCATTGCCTCTGCCCACCTTTTCAAATAGTATGTTTCCGTGATGATATATCGGGCCTATGAGTGTCATGCAGCGGGTGCAATTGGGCCTCTAAAATCGACTGCCCATTTCTCGAATGGTTGCAGTGCTTTTACTAGGTGCAATTGGAGCTCGTCTCTGTGCGATGGATGTCCCATCCTCTGGAATACATCTCATTTTTTTACAAATGCCTTACTGTCAATGTGTACCATTGGCCACCATAACCCCGCCTGCAGTACTTTTCTCACTGTCGATTTTTCTCCTACATGTCCTCCCGCAACTCCACAGTGGCACTCCCACAGTACGAATTCCTTCTCGTGGTCGAGGACACATCGTCGTAAGATTTGGTCCAACCCCATCTTGTACAAGTGTCCAGCTATCAACTGGTACTTTGCCACTAGGACTACTAGGTGTCTTCTTTGGACTGCTGTATATTCTTTCGGGCATTGTCCTGTTGTCAGGTAGGTTGCTATTTGATCTAGGTATTCTGGGATGGCTTCGACTCTAAAAATATCAGTGTCTGGCAGCTGATTGTCGAGGGACCCTCCATTTCCCCCATTTTCCAACCTTGACAGGTGGTTTGGTCCCACGTTTAGTCGCCCAGGATTGACTATCACCTCAAAGGTGAACTCCTGAAACAATAGAAGCCATCTGCATATTCTTCCCTCTAAGACTAGTTTGTTTAATAGGTACTTCAAAGCTGAGTGGTTGGTGAAAAACTTGAACATACCTTCTAGCAGGTAATGGCGAAACTTCTGAAGGGAATACACATGCGCCATGATCCATCCTTATTATGCACCAATACTACTGGAGCAGAGAAATAACTTTAACTAGGTTGAATTATACCAGCCTCTAAAATTTCTGCAATCATACGTTCAATTTGGCTATTTTGGACATAAGGATATCTATAAGGCCTGATGTTTGGAGAAACACTTCCTGGAATCAAATGAATAGCATGATCATGATCATGAATAGGTGGGAGTCCTTTGAAAGTTTCAAACACCTTGGAATGATTGTCCAAGACTTTTTGGAGATCTGCAGAAATAGATGATTTTGATGTTGGAACTTCTAGTGAGCATAATTGTGCAATTACGCCTCATTGTTCTTTCTTCAGAAGCTTTGTCATGACATTAGAGCTTATTATCTTTCCCGGCTTCCCTGCTATACCCCATAATTCGACTCTCTTTCCTTCTGAAATTTTTTTCAAGAAAATTTCTTGAAAATTAAAAGCAATCGTCCCCAAAGATTGTAACCATTATACTCCTAGTACAACATCAGCACCTCCCATTGGAATGGAAAGAATTGGAGTAGTCAATACATATTTCCCCATGGTTAGCATGATATTATGGCATTTTCTAGAGCAATTTATAGTTCCTCCACTTGCAACCATCACTTGACATTCTGGTGCTGGGTATAGGAAACAATTCAATTCCTTAGCTACCTTAAAATGAATAAAATTATGGGTACTAACCGAATCAATCAACACTATTACCTTTTTCTTCTTGATATGTCCTTCTATATTGAGAGTTTGAGGAGTGGTAATTCCTACCAATGCATTACACGATATGGTCAGACTCATTTCTTCCTCTTCTAGGGTTGGTTCCTGGTGTATATCCTCTTATTTTGAAGATTTTTGTTCATTTTCTTCTTCCTCTTCACAATCTATGTAAAATAATTTCTTGTTAGCACACTTATGACCTTTAGTGTATTTGCTATCACAACTGTAGCAAAGCCCTTTTGTTATTTTTTCTTCCAATTGTTGTGGTGTCAACCTTGTAGGTTGTGGAAGTCTAGGAGTAACAACACTTCCATCTTTATATATGTGAGTGGTAGGCTTCCTTGTTGCCATAATTTTACATTCAATTTTTCTTGCCAACCCGAATTCCTTTTCCAATGAATCAGGTTCCCAAACGCGAAATTCATGTTGGATGCTATCCTTTAAAGTCCCTATGAAGACATCAATCCTGTGTTCCTCTAGAATATTAGTTACCCTTATATTCGATTTTTGAAAGTCCTCATTGTGCTCCACCATTGAACCCTTTTGTTTGATATTTATCAATTGGCTAAAGAAGGTGTTGCTTTTTGTATCCTCATAATGTGCTATCATTTCCTCCATAAAAATTGACCAAGTGAAATTTTGTTTACGAGAGAAAAGCCATCAATACCATACAAATGTATTTTTTTCTAGATGTAAAGTTTCAATGCGTACCTTTTACGTGCTTTGCACATTATTGTGATCAAAATATTTCTCCATCTGTAGTATCCATGTTACGGGATCCTTGCCATCAAACTTCCTCATATCCATCTTTGGAATATGGTGGCTCTTCCATCCAACATTAAAGTTTATGAAATCACGATTAACATTTATATTTTTCTCATCATGAGTTTCCTCTACTATATTTTCACCATTAGGAAACATTTCTTGTATTAACTTTTCCAAACCTTCGATGTTTACTTTTAGATAATTCTTCACGTTTTCCAATTTTTCATCGATATTAGCTTCCATGTCATCCATCTTAGCTTCCATTCCATACATATTAGCTTCCAAACCATTCATCTTAGCTTCCATGCCTTTCTTCAAACCATCCTTCGTAGTTTCCATGCCTTTCTTCAAAATTTCCATTGCATTTTTTGTTGCTCTTTGCGATAGGTGCACTTGCTCTTGTAATTTTGATATCTCATGTTGCATTTCTTCATATTCATGAGTCATAGTAGAGCCTTCTGAAGGCTTAATGGGTGTTGAATTTTTCTTAGGGGGCATTTTAGAACCCAATAGTGATATCTATTCTTCAATATTCCCTTGGAATAAATTCAAACTAATTTTTTCAAACGAGACTTATGTAATTCGAAAAAAATACACACCTTTTTCCTGCTTTTGAGGAACTCGATATTGAAACTGAATTATCTTTGTGATTTCGGATCTTAAATATATGAAATTGGGCCCTATATTAGCCCTCTAAATCTTCTTTCAAATTCTAGAGGTCTAACTTGATTTGGATTCTTCAAGACATAGTTATGCCAAATCTCCCACAATGACCTAATTATGGACTGGTTCAATAGAGAAACCTTGTATGGAGTGCCATGTGTCACTTTTTCCTCCTTTAGCTTTTCAATTGATATAGAGGAAACTACATTCCGTGTACTTGTGGCCACTTTTTACAGAATTCCAATCCAATTCTTAGAGGGAGAGTTATGATTATTTTACCATGGTCACCTCTTTGAGATGAAATTTGAGAGCCTGAAACATCCCTAACTTTCACATACCCTACCTCCAAAAATATTTCGAATCAAGCTCTGAAATTTTTCCACAACTTTCCTTAGGATTGCATCTTCGCTCTGTGAAAATTTTAGCTTCTGAAACCTCATAGAAAAAAGGTTATAGTGGAAATGCCACGATGACCTGTTTAGGTTAAATTTAGGATCCTACAAAAAATCCTTAACTTTCACAGATCATATCTTCGAAAATATTGTGAACCAAGATCTGAAATTTTTCCACGACGTTCCTAAGGATTGCGGCTTCACTATGTAAAAAATTCATCTTCTGAAACTTCGTAGAAAAAACGTTATAGCGAAAATGCCACGGTGACCTGTTTGGAGCAGCAAAACCCTAGAATCCAAAGCTTTGATACTAAATGTTATGGAACCAGCTCCAAAAATAGAAGAGAAGAGAGATCAACGCCTTATAAATCAGCCACTTTGAGGGGGCAACCTCCAATACATTACATAAATGAACAATTATTAGATGATACAAATGACCAAAACCTCCTTCTATATATAGGAGTCCATGGGGCCATAATATAATCCTAGCCAACCTAACAATAATAATGTAAGGGCACAATAATAACAATATTGGGGTTACAGGGGTACAACAATAACAATAAGGGGACTACACTAATAAGAATGAGGGACTAAACTAGTAATATAGGGACCCAACACTGCAAGATTTACTTAGGTTGGGAATAATTTGATCATGCTCGTCGAATTCCTTACTTAGTGTATGCCCAAATCATGTTATTTAGAAAATTATACTCAAGGAAAAGTACTCCAGGATCGGTGAAGAGGTAGCGAGACAATGGACTTGAGGCTGAGGAAATTACTAAAGAATGGCTAGGGTTTTCTGCCCCAAGGAATTTTTTCCTATTGCCATTGAGTTTCATCTCACCCCTGATGCATATAACTCAGTTCAAAAGATACACATTTTCGTCGAGTGAAGGGTTTGGACTGTGAAGTGATTCTGCACACGAAATGGTTGTTTCCATGTTGTTCGATGGTCGGCACATTCACCATCACTACAAGAAGCGAGGAAGGATATTTTTGGGTCACAAAGGTGTGGAGATCAAATCCAAATTTGAACTTGCTTAGATTTAAAAAGGGTTTAGTTTCCAATTTTGTTGCAAATCTGTCATTTTCTCTCATGGATTTGGTTGATTGCATGTTTATACAACATTGGTTTTGTCCATATGTGGTTCTTATCATTGAAAGGGATGAGGGAAATGCAGAGCTGCCAAAACCATGGACAATGAATCTCTTTGTGTTCGCCATTTTGGTCGTGGATAGGAATGTGAGGATTTCATGGGTCTTAACCCCATGACTTCTAGATATTTTTTTTCTTGCAGATCAGTGCGCAGAGCAGGCATGCAAGCTAGATCTGTTTATGGGTCAGTTGATGAAATAGAAGCCCATGTCCCCATTATGGCCTGTTTTCAGGGCTATCATGGGGGATGGACGACTCAGTGGGAGCTCGGATATGGAAACCTTAGTGTCCCCATACCTTACAACTCCCTCTTTTCTAATACAAATCACTCTTATCTCTGGGAAAACCATGCTTCTATGGGTCCGCTCTTCGGATGTGGTGAAAAACCTTTCGCATGCCCTTGAACTCAGATTGGGGATTCCAGCTTCCCTTCAATGATTTCTCTATGGAGGTAAACATCTAGAGGAAGGTGACACTGCTGGCTGATGCGAAGATCTCGTCCTTGGTGAAGCCACCCGATGATGTATGGTTGTGGGTGCGCTATGATTGGCAAGCCCAACTGCTTCACGACATCTACTGAAATGAGGTTCTTTTGGCTCCCATTGTCAACAATGAACCGTAGCAGGGAACCCTTTATCCACATCTAGGAGTGGAAGAGACGCTATACCTCCTCTGGATCTTTTGGTTCCTCCTTCTGGATCTTCGTAGTGGTGAAATTTGCGTTGGGCCCCACATCAATAATCTGCTTCCCTTTGTCATTCACCTTGTCAGGTTCTGATTCAGAGTCGGAGCATGCATCTGATTCAGAAGCCCTCATCTCGGCCACCAACGACTGCTTGGCCCGACACTCACTTGTGTTGTGAATGTAGCTCTTATGAAACTAACACCACTTTCTTGTGTCCTTCTTTGGCTTCACAGTGTTGTTCTTTTCTTTTGTCTTTGGCAGGTTGTCTTGGGCCGCCATGCCTTGGCTGTTTCCTTTGTTTTGTAATTTGGGGGCACCTTTCCCTTTCTTTTGATTCACAGATCCAAAGTCTCGCTTCTTTTGTTTGAATTTTTGCTCAATATTGGTAGCATACCGGTATGCCGTACCAAGCGAGGAGATGTCGAGGAACTCCGTTTCCTCATGAATATTTTTTTGTAGACAAGAGCGATACTTTAGCACCAAATGTTTCTCTGAATCTTTGATACTCAACTTTGTGCGCAGGGTATGGAACAGATTCGTTAGCTCATGCATATCTTGATCCCTTTGTTTCCGTAGCTTTGAGGAGTGCAAAAATAATCTTCTCCCGGTCGGAAAAATCATGAACTGAGAAATATCCTTCTAATAGATTAAACCATATATCTACGGCATCTGCATCTATTTGACCCTCAAATATGGGAATGTCAAAGTTTACTTGTACCTTAAAGGGAGTTGCTCCTCCAGAGTGGCTGTTGGATGTAGATGCGCCGCTGGTGGGCAGTCGTTGAAGGATCTAGGTAAAGTTATCCATGATCGCATTCCTTTGTTTTTCAAGGGCCTCCTCGAGCAATATTTTGATAGGATCTCATGTTCCCTCATCTTTCTTTTCGTCCCCCATGGGCGTCTATTGGGGTTTGCGAGACTGATCTTGCAAAGGTTCCACCAGATCAAGCCCTAACTCCTTATACCCCGACCTCGTTGGGGACATGCAAAGAAGGATCGAGAAAAAGAAGACTGTTCTGATACCACTGATCCAGATTTATGCAGGAACGCAACAGAATACTTAAATAACCATTAACATAGAAATACAACGGAAATAAGGCTTCATTTCATTAATATCAAATCACAGAAATATGCTTACAAACATGATGGAAATAAAATAACTAGGGTGCTGGTAGCGAATCTCTAAGAAGAGATGTGGCAAATACAAACCTCTGAACTGTATTACAATGAGGCTTGAGGGCCTATTTATTATGGAGAAACAATGGAGAATTTAAATGTCCAAAAACCTAACCCTAGGAGATGAAGCGCCAAAAATATGGGTCCTGTTTGGGTAAATTGGTGTTTCAACTTCCTAGGGACGTAACTTCAACATACTATCTCCGTTTGGGGCTTCAAAATGGCTCTAGAAGTTCAGGACTTGAAAAACTGCTAAAAATAGTAAGTTGTGAAAAAAATTGAAAAAGACAATGGTGGGGCCCCAAGTGGAATAGGCGGGTGGCCACCAATATCCACTTGGATCATTCCTCCCCCCTAAGGAAGCAATGGTCCCCATTGCGTTGAGTTACTCCATGAGATGAGGAAACTCATGTTGAACTTGGTCCCTGGTGAACCACTTGCCTTGGTGTAGGAGTTTGCAAGCTTTGACAACCCGATACAGTTGTATCTTCTGTCGGTGAGTGTTCTTGATTTTCATGTCCATGATATAGTCTGTGGTGGCCTGTTCCATGCAGTTTGGTTTTAACTCTTTTGGTGTGAGTTATTCTGCAATGTCAGAGGTGTCCAATAGAGGTGGGAAGTAGGGACGAAGGCGGTCTACATTGAATATTGACTACAGACCTATGAATTGTATTATAATGAGGCTCGAGGGCCTATTTATTATGGAGAAACAATAGAGAATTCTAAAAGTCCAAAAACCTAACCCTAGGAGATGAGCGCCAAAACTATGGGCCTTGTTTGGGTAAATTGGTGTTTCAACTTCTCAGGGATGTAACTTTGGCATACTATCTCTGTTTGGGGCTTCAAAACGGCTCCAGAAGTTCAGGACCCAAAAAACTGCTAAAAATAGTAAGTTGTGAAAAAAAACTGAAAGAGAAAATGGTGGGGCCCCAAACGGAATAGGCAGGTGGCCACTAATATCCACCTGGATCAAAAAATTGGGTTTATTTCTTGAAATATAAGAGTGAAGTGTTTGAGAAATTTTGTCACTTTAAGGCTCTTGTAGAGAAACAAAGTGGGCAACATATTAAATTTTTAAGGACTGATAGAGGAAGAGAATATATCTCAAAATATTTTTTGTGTTTGCAGAGAAAATGGCATACACAAGCAATTTACAGCAAGGTATACACAGCAACAAAATGGAGTTGCTGAAAGAAAAAATAGAACCATCATGGATATGTTAAGAAGCATGTTGAAGGAAAAACATTTTCCAAATGAGTATTGGACTGAAGATGTACATTGTGTAGCATATATATTGAATAGATGCCCAAAAAAGAGTGTTATGAATAGAGTTCCTGAAGAAGCATCGAGTGGCATAAAGCATCATGTTACCCACATGAGAGTTTTTGGTTGTGTGGCTTATGCACACATTCCAGATCAGCTGAGGAAGAAGTTGGACAATAAGGGGGAGAAGGGCATGTTTATTGGATAAAGTGAAGAATCAAAGGCATATAGATTGTATAACCCATTCACCAAGAAGTTTTTTATAAGCAGAGATGTACAATTCATTGAGGAAGAAGCTTGGGATGGAAGCATTGAGAAAACAATGAATGTTCAAAGTTGTTTTTCTCATGATGATAACGAGGAAGAGATGGCTGAAATACATCCTTCGTTAGCAGCACCACCTCCACCAACACAAGGACAACAAGGGACACCACAAGCAGGTATGAGAACACCCTTGAGAAGTGATAACAGTGCTTCTCCAAGCACACCACAAGGAGAAGATTTGAGTGCTTCTACAAGCACAAGTTCATCAAGTGAAAGAGGAAAAAGATTCAGAAATTTGAATGAGATTTATGAGCAAGAGGCAGCAAATGAAGGTATGAACTCTTTATTTGCATTATATTTTCATGTATATGATCCTATTCATTTTTAAGAAGCTATAAAAGATAAGAAATGGATAGATGATATGGATGAAGAAATGAATGCAATAGAGAAGAACAAAACATGGGAATTGGTTGATCTCTAAAAAGGCAAAGAAGTGATTGGAGTAAAATGTGTTTACAAAACCAAAAGAAATGCTAAAGGTAAGATTGAAAGGCACAAGGCCAGACTTGTTGTCAAAAGCTACAAGTAGCAACAAGGAAGAGATTATGAAGAAACATTTGCATCGGTTGCGAGAATGGAAACAGTAAGAGCAGTGATGTCCATAGCAACAAAACATAAGTGGAAAGTTTACCAAATGGATGTGAAATAAGCATTCCTAAATGGAGTATTGATGGAAGAGGTTTATGTTGAACAACCTCTGGGCTATGAGAAAGAAGGCCAAGAGCACAAAGTTTGAAAATTGAAGAAAGCTCTGTATGGGCTGAAACAAACACCAAGAGCACGGTACAGTAGGATAAATGCCTATCTATTGGAAAATGGGTTTGAAAAATGTGAAGGAGAACCCACATTATACATCAAAGAGAAATATGGTAAGATGTTGATTGTTGTTTTATATGTTGATGATGTTATATTCACAGGTAATGATGCGTACCTCATTGAGAATTTTAAAACAATCATGAAGGATGAATTTGGGATGACTGATATGGGATTGCTGAAATACTTCTTAGGAATAGAAGTAGAGAAAAATTAAAATAAATTTTTTATCTCTCAAGCTAAATATGTAAATGAATTTTTGGAAATATTTAACATGTAGGATTGCAGGGCAGCAATTACTCCTACAGTGATGGGATTGAAGTTAAGCAAAGAGGACAACAGCAAGGATTTTGATCCAAGTTTGTACAAGAGCATAGTTGGCAGCCTCATGTATTTGACTTCAACTAGTCCAGATATTATGCATGCTGTGAGTTTAATTTCCAAATTTATGGAAAGGCCAAAGGAGACACATTGGCAAGAAGCAAAAAAAAAATTGAGGTATGCGAAAGGAACAAAGAGGTATGGTATTTTATACATCACTTCAGAAAATTCTGAATTGATTGGATATACTGACAATGATTGGGCTAGAAGTATATATGACAGGAAAAGCACCTCTATTTATGTTTTTCATATGGGTTCAGGATCCATTTCACGGGCTTCTAAGAAACAACCAATTGTGGCTTTATCTACAGCAGAGGCAGAGTATGTGGCAGCTATAGAAGAAGTATGTCAAGCAGTTTGGATGAGGAGAATGTTGAGGAGTTTGTGTCATTAACAGGTAAAAGGCACAACAATTTATTGTGATAATAGCTCAACAATAGCATTGTCAAAGAATTCAGTGTTTTAGAAAAGAACGAAACACATTGATGCCAAGTATCACTACATCAGGGAGCTA
The DNA here is from genome assembly GCA_034641835.2 of Pinus albicaulis. NCBI lineage: Eukaryota > Viridiplantae > Streptophyta > Pinopsida > Pinales > Pinaceae > Pinus > Pinus albicaulis. The sequence goes on from CM076576.1 coordinate 193,363,358, forward strand.
GTGAACAATGGTGAAATTGTTCTGAAGCATTGTAGAACAGAGGAGCAGTTTGCTGAAATTTTGACAAAACCATTGGGGCAAAAAGTTTTAATTATTTGAGAAAGTGTTTGGGTATGGAAGAAAACCTAGTAGTTTAAATTAAGGGGGGGTGTTGAATTTTTAAATCCAACTGCAACAACGTAGACTGTGCAGGAGGATAAAGCTTTAATGCTGATGGGAATTCAAAGGATGCAGTAGTGAAAAAAAAAAAATTTGAGTGCACTCCATCACACACATTTAAAACACAAGTTAATAATTTTGTTTATGGCCGTAGCCATGTTCACTGTGAAGATCAGGTTTGAATCCACGCTATCTCCAACATTTAACATTTTGCACCATGTCGCCATTATTCTGTAACCACCACATTCAAAGCACAGTTTACCCGTCGTTTTTTATTTTTTCAAATGAGCCCATGTCACCAGCGTGGAACCCACCTTCATCAATCAACCCCCAATTGCATGAGGCTGATGCCACCAACCTCATTTCGGACCCATTAAGCCATTATCAAATCCGTTTGATTCTCGTTTGAATTCCGAGCGAGCTCCACCTCTGGCCAATAGAAATGCGATCGCACAGAATTGATGTCCAATCAGCAATGGAGCATTTGGTATGCAATAATTTTATGCAAAGGGATTTAATTCCCGTTTTGAAGTTCGCGACAAAGGTTAAAGACCTTAGGTTAATTTTTTATTTTATTTTACTTTGTCATGACATAACTTTAGTTTTACACTTTGGGTTATTTGTTTAAAAAAAAATGGAGCGACATGTGTTTTAATTTAGAACATATATACATGAGTTTTAATATATATATATATATATATATATATATATTAGAAACTTTATATATATATATTATAAACTCATAAAGTTTCATATATATATATATATATATATATATATATATATATATATATATATATATATATAATGTTATTTTTTTTATATGTAATATACACAGAAATAGATCAAATGTGCATGTACTATGTATTATTTTAAAAAGAGCTCGAAGGCTGAAAATAAATTGCAGAGGACTATGTGTGTATTTTTTTAACAAGGCCAGAAGGCAGAATTGTATGAGACTCTATATGAAAAACAGAGAGAGCACTATATGTGCGTTTTTTAATTATTCACTGTGTTGAAGAAAAAGATATAGAGAGCATATTTTAAACACAGTGTGGGTAGTAGTTGAAGTTTTTTTTTTAGCCAGAACAACAGTTCTAAGGCATTTTGTAATAGTTTCTCAAGCTTAATGAAATATAGTTTTTTATGCATATCTGTTCATAAATTTTACACTTAAATCTCTGTGTTTAGTTGGGGAATTATTATTCATCTATTGTTTGGAATACTTCAGAAATTCTAACAGTGATGAGGCCATACATGCACTTTTTATGCTACAGGATGGGTGTGATGTTGGGTTGGGAGGCACATTTCAAAATCAGTAGAGTATTATGAGGTAGAACACGCCTTTAGTTGGACTCATCGTGCATCCATTCATCATCAAAAGGGAGTGGATATCTACTCTACAAATTGTTATCATATGAAAGAGGAGATGAAGTCGAGTCACTTGGCTCAGGAATTAAACACAATTTATTGTTATCTTCTCAAGTTGGGTGCATCTTGGGTAATTGCTTTTTTTTTTTTGTAAAAGTTAAGCAGAGTTATATTAATTTTTTGGATAAAAAATACATGGTTCCACAGGAGTCAAAGCGACCTTCCTGAGTTGGCTTTGTATCATTTTCTTAGCATAGCATTCAAGGAATGTGCTAGCTGTAGATGAATGGCGCTGGCCATTAGAATTTCTCGTGGAAACCGTGAGGTGATATGGCATGCAGAGATTGTCAAGTCAACACCGAGGTGGGCATTTTGCACTGCCTGAAGTGTATGAACGAACAATTTTTTGGTGCGGCTTGAGTATGCAGAGACGGGTGTGCAAGGATGTGGCGTAGACATAGATTGATCGAGCCTGTCGACAAAGTTCGTCCCTTGTCGTGTCCTTCTTGTGTGCGCTCCTACAGTGGTTGAGTTTGACATATCCTCCTATGGCAGAAACCATCATGTGCCTTGTTGCCGAGGCCTATGTTTGCAGATCCGACTGCGGGATCTTTTTGCAGTTTTCTTTGAGCTCTCCCTCCGCTAGATTGTGCCAAAGGTTGTGATATTCTGCCAGCTTGGAATCGATCCCTGCATTTGTTAAGGAATCGACCATCTTATTTTCCTTTTTGCGAACTGCTTGGAATGTGATCCCTTGCATGTTGCAGAGTTGACCTTGGAGATCCTGCAGTATTGCCGATAGTCTCTAGCTTGGGGTCACTTTGTGTACCTGTGCTCCCATCTGGAGTTTCTTTATCATCCTTATTATGATCTCCGAGTCGCCTTCCACTACCAGTGGTAGAAGTCTGTAGTGGCTAGCTAGAGTGAGGCCCTGGATGAGAGCGATTAGTTCTGCGGCGTTGTTGGTGTTCACTCCGAGATTGCCATGATAGATGAGATGAATTGTGTCTGTGTGATCCCTTACTGCTCCCCCATAGCCAACTATTCCCGGGTTCTATTTTGAAGCCCTGTCGAAATTGAGTTTGAATGTGTTAAAAGAGGGCAGAGTCCATTTGTCCTGCGTTGTTCCTGTGGAGGCCCAGTTCTTTCCAGCAGGGTTGGTCTTGGTTTGAAGATTCAGGATCTGTATAATTCTGGCATCATTCAGTGATGTGTCGCCCTCTATCTGCAATGTACCGATGGCATTGACCGTTTCTGTGATAAGCTGTCACACTTTCCTTGTCAACATGTTTACTGCCATTGCTGAGTTTTTGAATTCTCGTGTGTTTCGTTCTTTCCAGAGGATCCAAGCTATTGCTCCCGGTATTAAGTTCCAGGCGTTGTTGACCAAGGGATTGCAGGATATGGAAGATCTCCACTTGCTGAGTGAGAGTTGGATGGAGTCTCTGTTTCTGTCAGATTATCTAAAGACCATGGTCATGTCATCCCACAGAGAGCAGGCCATGGGACAGGTATTGAGTATGTGATTGAGAGTTTCCGGACCATCCTCGCAGAGTATACATCATGAAGGGCCTATAAAGCCTCGTTTTTGAAGATTGTCCCATGTGAGTGCCTTGTTGTGCATGACCAGCTAGGAGAATAGTGTGATTTTTGGCCATGTTCCTCTGTTCCAAAGGGTAAATGCCAATTGTGGTCTGGTTGCTGATCCAAGGAGGCAGCGAAGATCTGATATGCTTCTTTGAGGTTGAACGTTCCTTTGGGGTTTCTTCCCCATCTCAGGATGTCATCTTTGTTGGATTTTAGGATTCTTCTTTTGTCCAGGTCTTGTAGAAGATGGTCTACATTCATTGGTCCTACTTGAGTTTTCCATTGTTCTCTGGATAACCATTTTTGCCATGTGGTTGCCTCGCTCGCAGGTTGCTAGTAGTCTGCTACGGTAACCTTTCCTGCCTCCTCCATAGCTCTTTTAAGAGTGTTCCAGTCTGGGTGTTCCAAGGGTGGAAGCTGCTGCCAGGAATCTTCCCAGAATAGGGTAGTGTTGCCTTGGTGCACTTCCCAGAAGCTATGCTGTTGAACAATATGTTTATTTTCCCAGGCTTTGTTCTAGATGGGGGATCCTGCGTGGTGCCTGTAAGCCGAATGAGGTCTTTGTCCCTGAATTGGGTTGTATACTTCGCTTTCCACAAGGTTCCCCAGAGGGAGTTAGGATTTTCTACCCATCTCCACCAGATTTTTGCTACTACAGCCTTGCTTAATATCTCTGGGTCTCTGAGGCCCAAACCTCCCTCCATTTTTGGTTTGCAGATGTCTGTCCATTTGATGAGGGCCCATTTGGATTGCTTAGAGGCTCCATTCCAAAGGAATGATCGTTGAATGCTTCGGATGGATTTATACACTGCCTTAGGGGTTGCAAGTGCTGAAAACATGTATGTTGGCATGGTTTGCAGGACAGACTTGACCAAGATCAGTCTGCTGGCCATTTTTAATGCCCGGTAGGTCCAGCTGCTTAGCCTGGCTCTCATTTTGCTGAGGAGGGCTTCCCAGTTGGAATATTTGTAGGCATATTCCGAGAGTGGTATGCCAAGGTATTTGGTTGGAAGGGAGTTCTTTTGAATCTTCAGAATTCTGCTAAGATTTCTTTGTACAGGAATGGATGTGTTGAAGAAAAAAAGTTTGAATTTGGTTAGATTAATTTACATACCTGAGGCCTCCGAGAAAGTCTTTAACACAAATTTTGATGGTTCGATCTTCCTGTACTGTGGGGGCGCCCATGAGCATTGTATCATCTACAAATTGCTGATGCATTACTATGGGTCCTTGGTGTGCCGGTTTGATGCCTTTGAGTTGATTCTGCTGTTTTTCCTTGGCTAAATATCTGCCCAGCCCTTCTGCCATTATGATGAAGATAAAAGGAGACAAGGGATCTCCTTTCCTTATACCTTTGGACTGAGTGAAGGGCTGAAGGGGTCCTCCATTCAGCAGGATTGAAAAGAAAGCACCTGAGACCAATTCCATTATCCAATTTGTCCATTGCTGACTAAATCCAAAATCCTGGAGGATTGCTCTCATATATTTCTAGCTGATTTTGTCAAAGGCCTTTGACAGGTCAAGCTCGATAAGCATGCCTGGAGTCTTGTTTGTTTCGAGAGAGTGCAACACTTCCTGGGTGAGGATTATGCTGTCAGTGATCTGCCTACCTTCGACGTAGCCAGTTTTCTCCTGAGAAATAATTGATGGGAGGACAGATTTAAGTCTGCTAGCCATCAGTTTGGAAAGGATTTTATAAAGGACATTACACAGGGCTATGGGGCGAAACTTGTCCAGGGAGTCAGCCTGGTATGATTTGGGAATTAAGGTGAGGAATGTGGCATTGATGGCAGCTAACACTTTTTTTGTTCTATGAAAGTTCCTTACTAGGATGAGAAGGTCATCTTTAATAATGGACCAGCAGGCTTTAAAAAATTTGATTGTAAATCCGTCCGGTCCGGGAGCCTTGTTTGTAGCCATGGTGAAGATTGTTTCTTCAATCTCCTGCTCGGTAAATTCCCTTAGAAGGAGGGAGTTTTGCTCCTCAGTAACTAAGCTGGGAATGGCAGCAGTAATTTCATTGATGGCTTGGGTTCTGTCTAGGCTAGGATCGCTGAGAAGAGAGGTGAAATAAGAGTTGATTTCATACCCTATGTGCTCCCTTGAAAAGACTTGATCGCCATCAGCTTTTTTGAGAGAGAGGATGCGATTACAGGCTCTGTGCTAGATGGTGGAATTGTGAAAGAAACCGGTGTTGCATTCTCCCTGCTTTAACCATTGCACCCTCGATTTCTGTCTCCACAACAACTCTTCCTGATTTAATCGTTCTTCCCATTGTCTTTGCAAATTCGATTCCTGAGCTTTCCTTTCCTCATTGTGCCCTTCTTTGATCATTATTTGCTGGAGAAGCACCATTTTTTCCTCGAGTTCTTTTTTGGCTTGAAAAATGTCTCCAAATGTGTTTTTATTCCATCGTTTGAGGTTAGATTTTATGGTTTTGAGCTTCTGCTGGAAAATGTACATGATATTGTCGCTTCTTATGGTGGCTTGAGTCCACCATCTTTGTATGTTTTGCATGAACGTTGGGTGCTCTGTCCAAAAGGCTTCGAATCTGAAAGGTCTGTTGTGGGGCTTTTCCAAATTGGTGAAGTGGTTCTTCACTGGCCAGTGATCAGAGCCTCCTATAGGTAGAATGCTGGCCTCGATGTTGATATTTTGCAGCAGAATGGATTCCGACATGAGGAACCGATCGAGCCTTGATGCTATCTGCCTATTTCCTCCTTGCTTATTATTCCAGGTATGCAGACCATTGACTATGGGGATGTCAGTGAGTTTGGATTTAGCAATAAAGGTGTTGAATGCTTCCGAGTCCTTATCCAATCTTCGTAAGCCTCCCTTTTTCTCCGCTAGATTGGTGATCATATTGTAGTCTCCGCCTACAATCCAATGAGTTGCCCCATGGTGTTGTCTGACTTCGTCCAGGTCTAGCAGCATCTTCAGCTTTTCCTGGATTCGTTGGGGTCCATACACGTTGGTGATGTAGATCGATTGGCTTGATTCTGGCATGTTGAAAATGATCGATAACGAGTTCTTGGTGGACAAAGCATTTTGCAAGAAGAATTTTCTTTTGTTCGAGAACGTTAGTAACCCTCCTGCTTGCCCCATGGCATCTATGCTTATGCATTGATGACTGTTGGAAACAAGTTTTTTGAGCATTTATGTGCCCTTGGGAGAGCATTTGGATTCTTGCAGAAGGGCGATGTCTGGATGCTACGAGAATAAGTAGTTTTTCAGGATCCTTCTTTTGGTGGTGCCGTTAAGCCCCCTGATGTTCCAAGTTGTGATTTTCATTGAGCTATCTTTGGAGCAGATAGGACCAAGGCCCTGATTTTTCCTTCATTGATTAGACGTCTACCTAGCTCTTGTATTTGTTGTCTTGTGGATTTTCGTCCTCTTTTCCTGCCTGGTCCTTGTGGCTTGTATTGATCCAGATCCATGTTGGCTTGAATGCCTGTTTGGTTGCTGTTTCCCCATTTCCTTTTGGCTGTATTCTGGTCGATGTATTCCAACTGCAAGTATGCCATTTCTATCTTCTCCAAGTGTTCTTGGGGAATGGCATCAACCCCTAGTTTGGACCATTGCTCATTGACCTTTTGGAGATCTAGATCTCCAAGGATCTCCTCCAGAGGATTGCTTGAAGTGGTTGTGGAGGGCTGATCTGGTTGTATTTCTATGCATTGAGGGGTTTGCAGTGAAGTGTGGCTGGTATTATTCTGGATGGGAGTGGCTTCCATTTTTTGTTGTGGTGCCTGGGCTTGGAATGAATCAGAGGTTGTGCTTGGAGCATTGATTGTAATCAAGGGTTGACTTGAGACTTTAGGGTGCTCCGATGAGTCAAGATGAGACTTTAGGGCCTGTGAGAATTTAGGGTGCTTCGATGAGTCAAGATTGCTCAGAACTTCAAAGTTGTTTTGCTGGGTGGAGGCATTATTAGTGGGGGTAGTATTGGTGGGGGGTTTCGGACGATTTTTGCCTTTCTTCCCTCTGTTCTTTCTTGAGACTGTGGTGAAGCTAGGTGTTGGAGTAGCCACTTGTTCCTGTTGGGCCTGAGGCTGTGGTTGATTAGCAGAGCATCTATGACTTAGATGTCCATGCTGTCGGCATGTTCGACATCTGAAAGGGATATTTTCATAGTCAATGGTTTGCTTCCATTGCACTCCTTTATGGATCAGCTCCATATGGCTTGGGAGGGGTCCTGAAATGTCCGGGTAAACATAGAGTCGGGCGTAGGCTGTGTACTTACCTTATGATGTGAGATCTGAGGCTTTGATGAAGACTCCCAACTGGTTTCCTATGGCCTCCAAGATGCGTTTGTTCCAGTAATCCACAGGTAGAGAGTGCAGGCGAATCCATACTGGAAATTTCTTGAAATCTTCCTATTATGGAGTGAAGTTTGGCCTCCACTACGTTATGTATAATCCTACAAAGTTGTAGAAGTATGGGCTGCCTTCGAAGATGCGATCTCTGTCGTCCTTGTGAGCGAAGATTATGGTGAAAAATCTTCTCGATCCCAGCTAAAGATCGTAGTCCCCTTTGGGTTTCCATTTTTGGTTTATCCACCAGCATAGAGCCTTTTCATTAAGTTGAACCCCCATGAATCTGCAGATCAGGGCCTGCTTGCTCATATGGTCTATGTATTCATCGATCCAAGGATTGTCAATGATTAGTCTGGGTATGTTATTCGAGATGGGCTTACATTGGAACGGATCTTTCTCGCTGTGTTGACCTGGAGTTTTCCCTGCAGACGCAGATCCTTTGGGCGCCGATTCATTGCTGTGTTCCTCATATCTGGAGCTGGATGGAATGTTGGAGGTATCCGAGGGGATGCTGCCGAATATGAAAGTCCTGAAGGTAGGGGGGTCGAACCCCCCCCTGAGGTATACATTAGATGAATCAGGTGAGATTTCCTCTGATGGATTTGTCTTGCAAGACCCGGAATGGCTGGCAGGCCTGCAGAGCCAAGAATAGGATCTGCAGAGTTTTGGCTGTTATAGCATCATTTTTCACCCTCATGTGATTCATGATTATCTCTATGGCCTTGGGCACCCATTCCCATAGAATTGAACAAAATTCATAAAAAACAGTGTTAAAAATCCCATACGCGGGTATGCCCAGACTTTTCCGCATATGCCATTAAAATCATTAAAAATATATATAAAAATTCCCTATTTTCGGGCTGGGTTGATGGTTACTCTAGTAGTTCAACCACCCCAGCACGTGGCTAACTGTTTCCAACTGATTGAAACTACTTTGAGGGAGTATAAAAGCCCCTCATGTGTATGGCCTAGGAGAGAGAGAAATTTATAGACATTATACTCTGTTGGAATCCCTAATTCAAGTATGATTTCCCGTGCCTCCTGCACTTTCCCATATTTATACAGGAAACCCTTGTTTCCTGGAGATGTTCATCAATTTATATGACATCTCGAGTGCACAAGTCTTGAAAGTATCTTAGCGAGGCAAGGGTGGGACGGATCCGGACGACGGTCTGTTCGAAGATCGTGGAAGGATTCAGGTGATCTCTCCACTTTTTATTTCTGTACATGCTGTTTGCAATAATGAAGAACCATCTTGTTCCTGAACTTATGTGTTAATATCTATTTGCATATGTGAAAAGATTGATTACTAAGCATTTATTATTGTTTATATAATGTTTCACATGGATTACACTAACATTTAGGAGAAATATATGTTGTACAACTAGGTTTCCGTGCATGTTCTTTCTTGTCTTCTAGGTTGAAGAGGAAGGAGAGCTGCTGGGGGGTTGGACCCCACGGGATCTACATCGAACGTAGGACTATAGGTGAGTTCTACTATCATTGTTATCTAGTTCTTAGCATTTAAGTGTGGTTGTGTGTGAGTCCTTCTGAATAGCATGCCCTGATCTATGGAGGTTTTGACCGAACAAACCTCTAGGGTGTTTTTCCCCGAAACAGAACTGGCGACTCCGCTGGGGATCGCATTCTTGTGATTCCCCTGTTGGGTGGTTTCAGCTGTTTGAAAGGTTTCCAACAGTTTTAACTATTATTTCCAGTCCAGTTCACTTTTTCTCAGTCAGACTGAAGACCTGGTTCTTTATCCAGGCTTGATCTTTTTATTTTTTCATTATTTTCTTTTGCATACACGGTTTTTTCTCTGCATAGTCACGTATACATGCTGTTTATGTCAAAGGTGGTCGCGTATACGCGAGTTTCCTTTGACACAGTCGCGTATACACGCTGGTTGAAAAGCTATTAAAGCGCGTATGCCTGGGGGAAAATTTTGAAGATTTTGGTTTTTAGCTTTTCTGGTCTTGTCTGCCTGTGGTGACCTGTTTCTACAGTGTTTTTTAATCTCTGGACTGTGTTTAAAGTGTTTATATGTCTATTTCTCTCTCCTTTGTGTGAAGACTCTCTCGGTTGGTGAAACTTTTGATGGTTACGTTTGCAATTTTGGTTTGAGTACCGAGGTATTTTCTTGAAGATTCTTGGCTGTTCTGCTTAATCAGAACAGAGAGCTCCTGCTCATTTACTCTTTCCTTGTGTGTTGCTACGCATTTTGATTTTTTTACCTATTTGGTGCGTTTGGTTTCCTTGGTGTTCAGTAGACTAGTTTTGTTGCAATTTTCGAAGAGTCTCTTTTTTAATTCTTTGAAGTTTTTTATTTCAAGTCTATACTATTGTAATGAGTCAATTTATTGAGTTTCTTGTCTTCCTTTTTGCTTGTATAAAGCCCCGCTGCGAGAGTGGCATGGTTGGCTTTGAGCATTTTGTTGAAGTTATACTTGAAATTCAGAGTTTGTTTGACTTAGTTACCGGATAGTTCAATTGGTCTTCTTGAAATCTCTTTTTTATAAACTAAAACTGGCATATAGGTTAGGAAATCCATTTTTTCGTTGCATTTTTCATACTAGCCTCCATTCTGATCACTTTCCATAGGGTCGATCCCATCAGGTCATGAGTATTTCACCCATTTCACTCGCCGATTATTTAATCATGACTTGGTGGTAGAGCCTTCCTTTACATGGGCTTCCTAGTTAGTTACTCGCTATCACTTGTTGCCCATGATGCGTTTTATGTAGGCTCGGGAGTCCTCTTTAGTCCTGCCATGACTTATGTGTTTAAGCTTCATTCTTCTTCTTCTCCACTATCATTTTTCTGGCTATTACCCTAGAGGCTCCCTGGTGTTGTTGAGTTGTATTACTGCATTGCATATTGGCTACTTGTTTATCCTGGCCTTTAGCCGGCTTCATTTTGGACTCAATGTTTAAGCCAAATTTTGACCTTGACTGTCTGTACAAGTTAACCATTGCATGCACTTGGCTATCGCGACTTGACACCCTTTTACCCATGGATGGAACATTCCTCTGAGTATCGCTTACCAGTGTCTGCCACCTTGCATTGAGCATAGGATCGTTCCAATCCCAGGAACTAGTGCATCTATTTCTTGATACTCGTTCTATCCATTGTACCATAGCATTCTTTTATTCTTTTTCAGGCTTATTATATGAAAAAGACAAAAAAATCAAATATAAAAAAAATATCGAGAATGGGATATAACTTCGTCATTTGATGGCAATACAGTGTCAGTTTGTCGCCCTTGAACAAGGCATATACATTTATATATTTCCTTCATTTGGGATGGTTTTAGTTTTGACCTAGGTTCAACCTTTGCCTTGTTTCACTGGTCAGTCCTCCCCCGGTTGGTTATCTCTTCCAATCGTATGAAGAGTTTGTTTTGCCTCCTGCATAACAGACTTATACAGTGTCACTTCTTACTGCCATGGTCATCACGAGTCGTGCTTTTGTTCAAGGGAAGTCTAACCAGAGTCGGCCATTCTGCGGTGTCTCTTGACTCATTATTCAATCGGCCTTCCCAGTTTTGTCAGTATCTTGTTCTATCACATCAGATGTTTTGGTCTTCTGCTCGTGCTGGCTTAAGAAGGTCTCCATTGACTTCTTGCTGGCGGGTTTGTCTCTTATCGACTACGACACATTGCTCTTAGAGAAAACCTAGAGCCGCACCCTGGCCCTGTTTCCATCATTGATAGGTGACCTTGTGCTCAGCATTTGATCATCATTATGGGTCTTTGACTGAGTGGTTTCCCCTGTGTTCGACGTCAACATACATTATCACACTTGGGATTCGTGCAGTACCTTGATTTCCATTTGACCCTATTGGTGGATATCTCGCCTCTGTGTTAGCTTTCATTATTGGTTGGTTCAGAGGGTTTCTTCCGTGCGCTAGCTTCATCTTGTGCACATCGGAAACATACTTCGGTTCGGTTCCGTCACTCTAATTCGTACGATTCCTTCCAAATATTGGCCTGCGGGTTACACTCGCGCTGGATTGATGTGGGATGCCTTAAAGCCTTCCTTCTAGCAGATCTTTTCCCATCGACTCTGACTCATTGCTCTGGGAATAAGGTCTAGAGTCTTTTTGTTAGTACCTTAGGGTTTGCAGTCATCAGTGGTAGACTCTTCGCTATCGGTAGTGGGGATTCATCATTGCCTCCTAATTGGTAGATTCTTTCAAGTGTTCGACTTCAACTCATTTATTCGCACTTGTTAGATTGTACTGGGGCACCTTGACACTCATTTTCATTATTGGTGGGTTGTCTCGCATTGGTTAACGATATACATCATTGACCGGTAATCCAACGATTTCTCACATGGTCGACTTTAGCTCATTTATTCCCATTGTGTAGAATTGTGCCATAGTGATCAGTGAAGACCTCGGGTTGCATCAGCATTTCTCGGTTCACTTTTGACAGTCCATTCAGTTTCTGCCAGTGATGTCGTTCACCCTTATATGTTGCAGTGTCAGTACAGCAGCATCCTATAATTTGGCTCCCGAGTTGCGTGATTGTACCATTTATTCCACCTCTTATGATTTGGTACTTGGAGATTCAGTGACTTATATGATCAGACATCCAGTTTCAGCATCATTGATCAGCTTTCTATATGTGATACTTAGACATTGATTCTAACTTGTACTTCCGGGCCATGCTCAGATGATTCATTGTGTACCTTCAGTTCAGCTATACTTGTATACATTTTGGATCTATTCTATACTTTCGATATGATGTATTTTTGACTGAGCATGGGTATGCCCGCCTCAGCATGAGTTGACTCTCTGTTTTCTTTCATTGGTTTTTGGCAGGCTGAAATCTGGTGAAGTCCTCTCTTGTCCTTACGAAGTTCTTTCTATGTGCATAATACATTTCGGCCATCATGTACCCCTTCTGACCTCATATATTAGGGGGCATCTATTATAGCATCATTTTTCACCCTCATGTGATTCATGATTGTCTCTTTGGCCTTGGGCACCCATTCCCATAGACTTGAACAAAATTCATAAAAAATAGTGTTAAAAATCCCATACGCGGGTATGCCCAGACTTTTCCGCATGTATACGCGAGTCCACATGTACTTTTCTGCGTATGCCATTAAAATCATTAAAAAATATATAAAAATTCCCTATTTTCGGGCTGGGTTGATGGTTACTCCAGTAGTTCAACCACCCCAGCACATGGCCAACTGTTTCCAACTGATTGAAACTACTTTTAGGGAGTATAAAATCCCCTCATGTGTATGGCCTAAGGGGGGGAGAAATTTTATAGATATTATACTCTGTTGGAATTCCAATTCAAGTCTGAATTCTCGTGCCTCCTGCACTTTCCCAGATTTATACAGGAAACCCTTGTTTCCTGGAGATGTTCATCAGTTTATATGACATCGCGTGTGCACAAGTCTTGAAGGTATCTTAGCGAGGCAAGGGCGGGACAGATCCGGACGACGGTCTGTTCGAAGATCGTGGAAGGATTCATGTGATCTCTCCACTTTTTATTTCTGTACATGTTGTTCGCAATAATGAAGAACCATCTTGTTCCTGAACTTATGTGTTAATATCTATTTGCATATGTGAAAAGATTGATTATTAAGCATTTATTATTGTTTATATAATGTTTCAACTGGATTACACTAAAATTTAGGAGAAATATATGTTGTACAATGTTGTGACTATAGTGATGCATCGATTGCATCCAACACTCAGTGGAGATGCCAATGAGGATTGCGTAGTGCAAGCTTGGTGAATTTTATTTCATTCAGAGCCATTCTTCAGCAAGGATTGCGCAGTAGAGGTAGGCTATCAGGTAGCAGAGATCGGTGCATGGATTTGAAAGATCGGGCCTGATTAGTGTGTAGCGATTGTATTATACTGAGAGATTGATATGATCAGCATTGTATGAGGATTGTTACATGATATCTATGACATATATTATAAATAGATATTTTGGGTTTTCAGCTTCAGGCTTTCTCGTTAAACAGTTGTGTTAATGTGTGTGAATTTTTATGGTTTCATGTGTGCATTGCAATTGATTTAATTTCCGCATGTGATGATCAATGGTGGAATAGATTCTGTATTGTGCATGAAGTTAAAATAGTGTGTGATCAAGAGAATCTTGGATATATAACACATAAGTTATATAATTTATACATGGTATCAGAGCAGTTGATCATTGGAGCAGATTGCAATTATTGAAGCGGTTGAGTTTTGTGTTGGTGGAATTCGAATTTGCTGTAGTGTTTTCTTGGTGTCGAAGTTGAGCATTCATTGAAATGTCTTTCAATGGATTGCAATTGGAGTATTCCCTTGATGGTAGCTTGAATTATATTGCATGGAAGGATAGGATGGAGTCAGTTCTGGATGATAATGGGTTGAAGGAGTTCATAGATACTGATATTCCAAAACCTACTTCTAGTGATGTTGCCGTACTTGAAGCATGGCAAAAGAAGACATCAAAGTGTCGAAGGATTCTGTTGGAAGGTGTGAAGGATCACATAGTGTCTAGCCTTCATGGTAAGGCTTCTCCATTCTTGATGTGGAAAGCTTTGACAGATTTACTTCAAAGCAAGAGCGACCAGAGGAAGTTGGTGCTCAAGGATAAACTCAGAAACATAAAAATGGATAAAGGCGACAGTATGCCCAAGTACCTCACGAAGTTCATCCAATGCAGGGATGAGCTGGGAAGTGTGGCGGTTACTGTTGATGACAAGGACTTGGTGAGCTTGGCTCTCCTTAGGCTTCCGAAGAGTTGGCATTCCTATTAGGACTCTGTCAATGGTCGGGAGAAATTGCCAGGATGGGAGCGACTTTGGTCGGATCTTGTGCAAGAGGGAGAATGAGACGAAGTGCCCGAGGATGGGTCTTCATCGAAGAATAGAGATGTTCACTTTGGTACCGCCAAAGCAAGGAGAGGTAAGGAAAAAAAGTCTTAAATCGATGCGAAAGGCGAAAGCGAGGACTTGTCCAAGGTGAAGTGCTTTCCTTGTCACTGACACGGACATTACGCCACTAATTGTCCACAAAAGAAGAAAAATAAGTAGGTACAACTGGTCTGTAGCTGAAGGCCTTATCCTGTGATTTAGTGTGGGTTTTCTATTTGATCGCATGCTTGGTTTCAAGTGTGATGGGATCAGTGCGGTTTCTTGACAGTGGTGCGTCTTTCCATATGACCGGAGACAAATATTTGTTCAGTGATCTGGATGAGAAGGATCTTGGAGTGCACATCGAGATGGGCGATGATGGTAGATACAGTGCGACTGGTATCAGGACCATTTCCTTTGAGAGGGAGTCTGGTAAACCTTTCATATTGAAGGATGTCATGCATGTTCTAGGATTGAAGAAGAATCTGATCTTTGTGGCGATGTTGGAAGACAAGGGCTATGATGTTGTTTTTAGCGAGGGAAAGGCTTTCCTGCGCAGTAAAATAATTGGTGAAACCCGAAGGATCGGGGTTCGAGTTAAGAACCTTTATCAATTATAGGTAGATGGCTACACAAAAATGGCAGGAAAAGAAGGAGTGGTGAGCCGAGATGAGGACGAATTGTGGCACAGGAGATTGGGCCATCTTCACCATGGCGCTTTGAAAATTTTGCAGCAGATTTCTACCGGGCTTCCCAAGGGTACACTTGTGCAGTCAGATCAGTGCAAGGGATGTACTTTGGGAAAATTTGTGAAGATCAATTTTCATGAGAAGGATAGTCACGCCACGACGATCCTTGAGAGAATTCACACAGACGTGTGTGGACCTTTCTTAGTAGCTTCAACAACAAAGCACAGGTATTATGTGATAATTTTTTATGACTTTTCTCATAAGCGCTAGATCTTCTTCATGCAGAAGAAGAGCGAGACATACTCAAAGTTCTACGAGTTCAAGGCACTGGTTGAGAAAGAGTCGGGGAAGTAGGTGAAAGCTCTAAGGAGTAATAATGGTAGGTAATTCATCTCTGGTGAATTCAAAGAATTTTGCAGCGTATAAGGAATTCAAAGAGAGCTCATAGCACCTCATAACCCACAGCAGAATAGGGTCACAGAGAGAAAGAACAGAACAATTGTGGGTGTTGCACGGGCGATGTTGCATGATCAGGGCCTTCCCATACACTTGTGGGCTGAAGCATGCAACACTGCGGTTTATGTGCAAAATCGTTGTCCTCATAGAGTACTTGGCATGAGTACACCCGAAGAGGCGTTTTCTGGTAAGAGCTTGATCTTTCTCATTTGAAGATTTTAGGCTCACTTGTTTACATTCATGTGACGAAGGATGCCAGGAAGAAGCTGGAGCTGACCGCAGAGGTTGGGATATTTGTGGGGTATATAGAAACACCCCACGATTATCGTGTGTATTTTCTGAGCAGGTCGGATATGTTTGTTGTGTAATCTGGATATCAGGAGGCACAGGCTTCATGATGATGGACAGGAGGGGCTGCTGCCCAGATGAGGAGCTATTAGTTCTGAGATGAGCATTGAAGTGTGATTCTCGTCTTGTAGATCCTTTTTGAGTGGAAAGAAACTGTCAATACTGGTGCCAAACATGGGAATATGAGAAGCACACTACGGTCGAGCGGCCCGGAATCTTGATGCGGTGCGGAGTAACAGGAGCACCTACATGCGGCGCGGTGAGGGCAGGTCACACAGCCGATTCTTTGAGGATACAGGCTGATGAGCAAGTGTATCATGACAGAACCATCTTCTTTCGAGGAAGCTATGGAGGACCCTGCATGGGTAGATGCCATGGTGGAAGAGTATGATTCGATTGTCAAAAACAGTGCATGGGAGATTGTCCCAAGGCCGAAAGGGAAATCAGTGGTAGGTTCGAGATGGATCTACAAAGTGAAGCAAGCAGCTGACGGGAGTGTCGAGAAGTACAAGGCAAGATTTGTTGCCCGAGGCTTCTCACAGATTGAGGGGATCGATTATGAGGAAACCTTTGCACCTGTCGCAAGGTATTCTTCCATACGGACGATTCTTGCTCTCTCAGCGCAGATGGGGTGGCACATTCATCAGATGGATGTGAAGGCTGCGTTCCTCAACGGAGTGATTGAGGAGGAGGTGTACATAGAGCAGCTTGGGGTTAGAAATCTTGCTTGTTGGTCGCATGTGTACGAGCTCCAAAAGTCTTGCACATGTCTGGTTGAAATAAACCTTAGGTACTTGGTACACACGGATAGACGAGTTGACTGCGGACACGGTTCTCGAAGTGAGGCGGATCTGAACCTATACCAGATTGTGGTGGAGGGTAAGTTGCTGATCATTGTACTTTATGTAGATGATTTGATACTAACAAGTGATGAACTATTGATACACTCATGCAAGGCAGATCTTGAAAGGAGTTTGAGATGAAGGACTTGGGCCTCCTTCATTATTTCCTGGGATTGGAAATTTGGCAGCGGAAGAGTGGACTATTTGTGTCTCAAGGCAAGTATGCCCGGGAGATACTGGAGAAGTTCAACATGCAAGGCTGCAAGCCTATCGAAACTCCTCTTCGTGGTGGTTGGAGGAAAGAGGATGCTACATCGGCAGAGGTAGTGGATACCACTGTTTATCAACAGTTGGTTGGTTCACTCATGTATCTAGTCAATACACGACCGGACATATGCTACACTGTTAACTAGCTTTCAAAAGCTATGGTTAAGCCTACCAAGCTCTTTTGGAAGGCAGGAAAGCATGTCCTGAGGTATCTCAAGGATACATCGGGATATGGATTATGGTACAGACAGTCGGATGAGTTGAAGCTGCTTGGCTTCACGGATGCAGATTGGGCAGGGAGCCCAACGGATAGAAAGAGCACATCTGGAGGGATATTCAGTATCGGGTCTATAGAAGTTTCTTGGTACAACAGAAAATAGAGATATGTGGCACTCAGTTCAGCGGAGGCCAAGTACATGGCAACAAGTTTGGCTGCATGCGAGGCTACATGGATGAGGAATATCCTGGTCGGGTTGTTCAGCTCACACTTAGATCCTATTGTGATATATTTTCATAATCAGAGTTGAATTAAACTCTCGGTTAATCCAGTATTTCATGATAGATCTAAACATATTGACATCCGGTACCATCATATCAGAGATTGTGTGCAGCGGAAGATCATGTTACTATCTTACATTCCCACGGAGGATCAGGATGCATATATTCTGATGAAGGCGCTCACCAGGAGCAAATTCGAATACCATAGAG
The DNA here is from genome assembly GCA_034641835.2 of Pinus albicaulis. NCBI lineage: Eukaryota > Viridiplantae > Streptophyta > Pinopsida > Pinales > Pinaceae > Pinus > Pinus albicaulis. The sequence goes on from CM076576.1 coordinate 193,380,974, forward strand.
ACAAGATCGAGGTAGAAAATAATCCCTATCTTGTTGAGAGGGAGTGTTGAGATTCAACAAGATGACGAGCTTAGTGAAAAGAGTCACCTTCACTAAGTGGGCCCACAGGCTATTTTTGGCGCAAATTCTATTTTTAGACTATGTCTATTTTTAGACATATCGATAATATTCTATGAGTTTCAGGATGCTATTTTTCGATGGTTGGTCAAGTTGTAAAAATAGATGGACTTCTATTTTTAGACATATTGGGCGGAATCTATTTTTAGATTTCCAGTCTAAAAATAGATATGTCGAATATTATTAGCTCTTAATAATATTTGGACTCTAAACATTATCTTATTCTCTTGGATCAATTCAGTTAAGTGCATAGATGTGGCACAATAGCCGATAGAAGGAATCACGCTATTCCTAAGGGTTTACTGGAGCTAATGCATGAGGACTTCAGTTAGAACTCATGTGACAGAGTTTGGTGGAGTTATAGAAGTAGTTGGTGGAGTTGTATTTAGTTTAACTCAGTTAGACTCAGTTGAGCTAGTTGTATTTAGTCTAACTAATTGATACACTAGTGAGAGTGGTGTGAATTAATTGTTTAATTAATTCACTAAATAATAAATCATTAATCAATTGAAGAATACATCAGTTAACTACAGTGCATGGACAGTTCAATGGAGACCAGTGGAGAGGTAGGTGAAAGAGCAAGTGTGACTATCAGTTGTGACTATAATGATGCATTGATTGCATCCAACACTCAATGGAGATGCCAATGAGGATTGCACAGTGCAATCTTGGTGAATTCGAGTTCATTCAGAGCCATTATTCAGCAGGGATTATGCAGTAGAGGTAGGCTAGCAGGTGGCAGAGATCGGTGCATGGATTTGCAAGATTGGGCCTGATTAGTGTGTAGCGATTGTATTGTATTGAGAACTTGATATGATCAGCTTTGTATGAGGATTGTTACATGATCTCTATGACATATATTATCTCCAGATAGTTGGGATTTTTAGCTTCAGGCTTTCCTGTTAAACAGTTGTGTTAATGTGTGTGAATTTTTATGGTTTCATGTGTGCATTGCAATTGATTTAATTTCCGCATGTGATGATAAATAGTGGAATAGATTTTGTATTGTGCATGAAGTCAAATAGTGTGTGATCAAGAAAATCTTGGATATATAACACATAAGTTATATAATTTCTACAATAAGGTCTGGCCCACCACCGCCATGTCAAAGGACGTCAACCAATAGCAGTTGGTTTGCATCATTTGGGTGTACAGTCAGCCATCCCTCAAATGGATGCGATAAGTTATTAAAGGCTTTTGCATAAATTTTGAGATCCGCCCAATGAATTTTTGTTATAAGATTTGTAAACCTTGTTTTAAATATTTATATACGCTGTGATGTATTAAGGTCACAAAAACCTTGGTCTAATGTATTATTCTGCGCGATATGTTTTATTTTTAAACTTAGGCTATACGTTATATATATATATATCGTGCAGAATAACGTATAATGTATAAACTTGGTAATAGTCTATGTAGTGTAGAGACGGTGTGTCGAAGATAGAGAAATAGTTCGAGAGTGCATTGATTATGTGTGCATGCCCAGAGGTAGAAAAGACAGAGAGCAAGAAGCACTGCGTTTTGTAGCAGTCAAGAAAGAAATTTTTGCATTGTAATCCAAAACTATAGTTCTAAGAAAGAATTTCATTTTGTAACAGTTTAGAAGTTTAATGAAAAAGAGTTTTACTAGATCCATCTCTGTCCATATTTGCTTTGTTAAATCTCTGCGTTTACAAGATGACTATTGTTTCCTCTCTATTGTTAGGAATAACCAGAAATTCCTTCATGCTACAGGTTGTAGTGCATCCACAGAAGGACGCTTTTGTGTGTAGAAGAAGTAGGAAATGAGAGCATTCTAGTACAATAATATTCTTGGGAGGAACTCAGGAATCGCAACAATGTATTAACCCAAAGTCACAGGTAGTGGGACGCACTCCAGAGGAACGACCTTCACTAATAATGGGAATTGTGACTAGGCTGAAGTCACGGGGTTCTGAAATTCTTCTTGGAAAAGTCGAATAGTTATGTGACCCGATATCCTGTACAATTGTGTGACACATTTTGAGTTCTCCCAATGGAAAAACTCAGTTGCAAGAATAGAAATGTGGCCTGGCCTACGCTGCGACTATGTGACCCATCCCAAAGTTTCTCAATCACAAAATATCACACTTAGATCAACCAATGATCGATGTGATTTTCCCTGTTTGGTGAATTTTCAAAGTCGTTCAGTCGCAAAATATCACACTCAGAGCAACCAACGGTTGATGCAACTTGCACTATTTGGCGACTTTGCAAAGTTGCTAAGTTGCAAAATATCACACTTGGAGCAGCCAATGGTCGATGAGACTTGCCCTATTTGGTGACTTTGTGACCCCCAAGGATATGGATTGCACAAAGTTCATATAAAAACGAGTCTATTTTGCAACTGTGTAGAGGATCAATTGTTACACTTTAGAAATGTATAGAATTGGCCACGTTAACATCTACATCTTCGAATAATGCATTCATTGTCTTCAAGTGCATGAAATAGTAATGCACATAGCTACTATGAGGATCAACGATGTTAACAGATCTTTCACCCTACCTTGCTAAGAGTAAACAATAAGGCGAGGTAATGCTCTTCTCAGGTGATGGGGCTAGTATAATGTAAAATGATATAAAGGCTTCAACATTATTTCTATCGAGAATACCACATGGGATGCAAATTTTGCTTCTGCAATGAGCCCTTAAGTTCATATCGTGATCTGATTACTCATATAGAGGCATGGTCGACTTTGTAGAATGAGTCTGTGACCTAGACACGTCCACTCTTTCAAGGTCGTAGGTCATGTTCTCATTCTGCCATGCTGCAACTGGAGGATCTGGCTTACACTGCTCATAATAGATTTCATCTACACCATTATTGGAAGCTACAACTGGGTCACAAATTACAATGAAGAATTTGATTAACCATCCCTTGTGCGCTTTCCAAGGCTAGGTGTGACTGACATATGTGTGTGAGAATATGAACAATGTATGACACTATCACCTGGCTATGCATTTAGGACCTTCAAAGGGATGGATCACATAGAGGAGAATGGTTTTCCTCCTGACCAAACTGCTCCAAAGACTCCTATTCTATGTTTTCATGGGGGCTTGATGCCAACCAAGTTGGGGAATGTAGTTGTCTACTCCTATGGTCACATACTGTAACATGAATTTTGAAATTCTCTCAAATGTAGGATCAAGATCACCCTGTCAGGACTACACATTGCAACAACACCCTAATGTATAGAAGGGATACATAGGGGTCCAATTAATGCCTCTTCTTTAGTTAGTTAATTATGTTTTAATATCACACTTTCTTTATAAATGACAATGTATTTCATGTGTAGGTGGGAGGAAAGGAGCAAGAACATTGATCATATCAAAAGAACTAGGTCATGCCAACTGTACAATAGCTAAACATGGTTGGTTGCACACGAGGCACAATAGTAAGAGGTTCAACCTTTCATGCAGGCCTCCATGATTTCATAGCAATGTTGGCAACAAGGACCAACTTGGGGTCTCTAAAAAAATTATATTTTCTCCTTACATTCTCTCTTGTATCAGTATGAAAATTGTCACATCATGGTGTCAGCATTATGTTGAGATCAATTGAGCATGTAAAGGTCAATAGGCATGAGAGAGCAGTGAGGAAGTTGAAGAATCATGAGAGGAGGTCAAGGGTCACGGTAGGAGAACAATCACCCCATCTCTATAAATTTGCCCTCATACCTCATTTGAAAGGACTTTTAGCACTTGAGTTGAGGCTAGGATTGGATAGATGATTTGTGCTTGAGAGCAAAAGGTACTTAGCTATTGGTAACTAGTAGAGGGAGTTGTAGTGAGGCTAAGGTTTTGCATCAGGAAATGGTATGAGTAGCCCATGTCCCACTGTTGGGTTTTGACTAGTTGAAAGTTATGTACTTGAAGTTGCAACATCATTAATAATATGTTCTATTTATTTGACACTGATTACCATGCTTAATCATGGTGGTTGTATTGGATGTGTGATATTTCACTATATCTTATGTGTGTTCTTTCATATATGCAATATGTTATGGACTGATTCATAGTGGTTTCATGTATGTTTTGCTTTTGAATCTGTGTTTACTTTTTCCTTGTCATGTCAGTGATCTATTGTGAACTGCTTTGCAATTAACTTTTGGCATATTCTTGTTCATGTATGTTCGATTGGGTTTTGGCTTGTCGATCCCTCTCATGGCATACCCCTTCTTATTGATGTTGAGGCTTGTTTGTATCTATGTCTGTAATTTGTCAACCTTGGGCTGATTTTGTTTCATTGTCTAAGAATTTCACTCTTGTCCCCACTCTAACACATTCTCATCTCGCAGTCAAGAGCGTAAACATTCATCGTGGTAGTCGGGCCCACATACGGGATGGGGCTCCTATCCCAAACAGTGTGAGGTCTAATTGAGACTTCACATCAAGAAGACCGCTATTGTTGGTGGTGCATCCATCCCTTCAAAAAACTCCAAAAGACAATAAGTCTCAAAAAATTATTTAAATCAATAATTCCATAGCATACGTACCAACAACAAATACAAAAACACCCAACCCAATCTTAAAACATATAAAAAAGTTAATACAATTAATATTTAATAGAGATCAATATTATCAAAACAATCCATAATAATACAAAAACCAATCTTAACACATAAAAAGTTAAGACGATTAATATTTAATAGACATCAACATTATCAAAACAATCCATAATCATGTCTTTCAGTTTAAAAAAATAAAAATCAATAATATTGTATTTAATCTCCTTGCTAGGGTAGGCTACTCATTATCTCTTTTCTTTATACTTCTAACATTAATTTTATTATACATTTTATATTATAATAAAATTAATTCTCCAATTTTATTTAGGAATTAGGGTGACCCCAAAACTCAGTGAGACTAAAGAAATTGTTCTTTTTGTGATATTAAAAGAGTAGAAGATGAAAAACACTTCCACTTAGATTGCTTAAGCCTTACTAACATCTCCTCTCATTTCCCTAACATTTGCCACACTTTCAATCTTCTTGACATGTTAAGTCAACCAAGCTATAGTGATCTTGGAGGACTTATTTCCCTTCTTTTATTTCATAGAAATAAAATATTGAAGAATCACAATTAAATTTTTATTTTTTAGGGTTTCATAGACAACATTAGTCTTAGTGAACATTCATCATCATCCTCATCACCACCATCACCATCAATAATAAAAAAATTAATTGATTTTTAAACAATATATTATTATTTATAATACAATTTTTGATTTTTTTTTAAATTAGTTTATGCACTCTAATTTAATTGAAAATTGTAATATTATAAAATTAAATTATAATATTATAAAGTCAAGGTTATGTTAGAACATATAATTTAAGGTTCAAATTTCCAATAATTTATGGCAAAACTATTTAATTAAAATGAAAATTTTATTTTCATTCATTATTTAATTTGCACAATAATTTTAATTAACTTTTTGATAAAAAAATTATAAAATGTGTAAAGCAATTTTTTATTCTTTAGCTAATTATTCTATCAACCAAATTTTATTCTATCTAGAGGCCAGATACGGCAAGATAAAATACAGAGAAATACCATGAGATTAAGAAATACAATAACCAAAGAATCCCAGTGAAAAGTTCTGCGGAGTTTACGTCATCGCAGGAGGAGAATAAAGGAGGTACTGCACCAAAGAAGATACGAGAGGCAACGATCGACACATATCAAGAAAAATTTATGGCTCCCTCATTCTCCATATATTTACGCCACCAAATCTCTATTCGAAATCCCTGATTTCAACTCAACAGGTAGGATGCCGACCATTTGAAACCAAAATTAGGTTTACCTGGGTACCAAGATAGTAATAGAAGCATCGGCGTTAGATAGAAAAGTGAGAGGAAATTGAGAAGATGATATGGAAGAAGGTGCAGGCGCAGACGCATCTGACAGCCCAGAAGCTGTTAAGTAGGCAGGCTTGGCGGGTGCAGGTAATGTCGCAGAAACAGTTGAAAGCATCAAAGAGACTGTAGACATTGTTGGACGAAGTGATGAATCGGCTTGCGTACACAAAAGACCAACATGAATGCATCTCAAGGCTTCTTCTTCGTCCCATGTTTCAATTATTGCTGGATCAATCGTTTGCATAATATTTCCTCGTTTGAATGAACCCCACACCTGCATTTTCATGAAATAGATATGTCACAGATTATCATTAATTTAGTTTTATGTTGGAAACAATATATAACCATATATTTAAAATTTTTGTGATTTATAATTTAGATAAATATTTTTCTGATTAATTACATTATTAAGATTTAGATTTCGAACTATGGTTCATTCTCAGCACTATCTTTATGTCTAGAATAAATGAACCATATTAAATGGTTCGAAAAGTCGACCAAATCTTAATAATAATATAATGAATCAGAAAAACATTTATTTATGAATCAGAAATACATAATCCAGTCGTTTTGAACTATATAACATGGTCGAGGAGAAGAGTATGAGAGTATGTTACCCATCCTAAAAGCATCTCCATATCAGATGGCAGGTTATAATCTGTGTTCTTCCTTCCGGTCATAAGTTCAAGGAGAACAACGCCAAAGCTATAGACATCGGCTTTTACAGATAATTGCCCCCCAAGAGCGTACTCCGGTGCCATATACCCGCTGCATATTCAAATTACAATGCAAAAAATTGAGGCAAATCTCAAGGGTTAAGTGCTTTACTAAGAGAACACATCAACTTGGAAAATATGAAAACCAATTGTATCGTAATTTAGTATATGAACGGATAATGTTAGAATAGATATCGTCTCAAAATCTTACAGAGTTCCAGCAGCCCCTGTACTGAGGTGAGTTTCATCATCAGGAAAAAGTCTCGCTAAGCCAAAATCTGTTATCTTAGGATTCAGTTTCTCGTCCAACAACAGATTGCTTGCTTTAATATCTCGATGAACAATACGCAATCGAGAGTCCTGGTGAAGATAGAGAAGCCCACGAGCTACTCCCACGATGATGTTGTACCGCTTCTTCCAATCAAGTTCTTTGCGTTTCTCTGCATCTGTATCCATGCAGCATTCAGCTCACGAAATCAACACCCAACTAACTAGATTGATACATTATCTGCCTATAACGTAATAAAATGGACATCATAAGATGGAGGTGACTCACTAAATAAGAATTTGTTAAGGCTCTTGTTCGGTAAATACTCATAAACAAGCAACCTTTCAGATCCCTCAGTGCAACAGCCGAGTAGTTTCACAAGATTTCGATGTTGAATTTTAGCCACCAGCTTAATTTCGTTCACAAATTCTTTCTTTCCTTGTGAAGATTGTAAGGACAACTTCTTCACAGCAATCTCTTTTCCGTCTTCAGTAGTTCCCTGGACAAAGTATCACCATCAAAGATTTTGTTTTCAAGCTAGCAATATGCATCTGATAGTCAAGAGTGCGGTGAGAGCGCTTTAAGAGAAATATAAAGCAGTCCAAGCTTTCTAATGAGCCTCTATGTTACCTTGTATACAGGGCCAAATCCTCCCTCTCCAAGCTTGTTATCTATATGAAAATTATTCGTAGCAGCTACCAAGGTTTCCATCTTATAAATTATTTGCCGTTCTTCACTGAGTGTATCTTCGTCAACTTGCCAATGACCTATACAATGGAAATACACAGCTACATAAAATATAGAAAAAAAATTGAATGATATCTAACTTTGGTTCTCTCAATCATTAGGTAGACATTTCTTGAAGAGTATCTGTGAAAATTGTGTTCTCAATGTCTATTCTAATCTATTGTAACTGTTATGATTCATATTATCTTTTCAACACAATTAGGTTTTGCAATGGAACTATTGTATGTTCAATTCCTAATACAAATTTAGGTTGCCTTTTCTACACAAACGCTCCAAATTCAAATCCCAACTAATTGTATTTGTCTTTTGTGCACATGATCAATCCGCGGTTGAGTTATCGGCCATTAAAGCAAAAAGTATGGATTCATTGATGGTACTAAGACTTTTATCCTTGTGTAAAGAAGTTTATTTTATAAGTAGGAGAGGATGTATAAGCATGTCATATCTCTAATTATTTATAGTTCAAAACAAAAGTAATTTTGGATTAATAATTAAAAAAAATGTTTGTATTTCAAGAAATTTGATTCAGCTTATCATATACACTATTTTTTTAGAGGAAATGTAGGAAAAAGAGGTCAATTGGCAACATAGGGAAAGACAAAGGCAACTGCATGTTGTGGAGATGCAACTCAAGTAAAAGGCTTCATATTAGATAAGGCTTCATATCAGGTTGGGAGCTGGACCTCAAAACCAAAGTTGAGGATGAGTACATTCTAGATGATGAAATAGAACCAACAAAATTGAGGATGACATTCTAGATGATGAAATGAAACCAATGGTGACAGATCTCGGGAATACAAGAGGACTGTCCCTGTTCAAACAGGCAATCCACCTCTACTAGATAATGAAGTGTCTAATGGCAAAGGCCATTGTAGCAGTTGAAGAGCTAAGAGGTGACCCAAAGGCAGCTTCCATATTGGCTGATATGCACATAGACATTCAGTCAATAGTACATCACCAGAATGTGCGCCTTGGCGGCATTGAACATCAACTCCAAAGCATGCATCAAGCAAAGGATCCCACAACTATTGAATTCTCATATGAGTAATTACATAAGCCTGTAATTACATAAGCCTAGTTTTTTGTTGAAACATGAAATGTGGACATAGCATTTACTTTTTTAATAGTATGTCAAAAGATATGATAGACAATATACCCTATAAGAGATTTAGAGACATGATTAAAATGTTTCAATTTTGGTTGGTTTTCAACATTTTCAACCCAACAAACCTTGAGCAAGTTAAGACATTTGAATCTAACCTGCTATTTTTATTTATATAAATGAATAACAACACACTCACAAATTTACAAAACAAAAAAATTTACCTTCTTGTCGGATCCGAAAAATGGCACATTGAAATCTCCTCCAACACGAAAACATGCACACAACTAATAAGAGAAGCAGGCCACCCGCAGCTCCTAAAATGATGGCCATTTTGTTTGAAGCCTCGCTAGAATGGATCATCTGCGTGCTATCACTCGATGGTGTGATCTGATTCACATTAGCTGGCGCTTCCGCTGGCGTGTTCTGCTTCGGTGGTGAATTCGCTATGGGTTTAGCTGGCGCTTCCGCTGGCGTGTTCTGCTTCGGTGGTGAATTCGCTATGGGATTAGCTGGCGCTTCCGCAGGGGAGGTTGCAGGAGGCGTAGGTGAACCAAAGAAACTGTATGTTTCATAACGAACTCTGCAGCTTCCAGTGAAGCCCTTGCCTCCTCGACGTCCACCAAAGTTTGTGATCGTTGCATTAATTGTGGTCCATAGACATACTGTGCAGTAGTCAATAGACATATCTCTCCTGCACTGGACCACCCCATAAATCTTTAGAGACAAAGGGTCTACAGTTGTTCCAGAAGCATATCCAGATCTAGATAATATTGCTTCACCTGACAAGTTGTTAAATAGCCTCTGAAGCCCCGCGTAAAAGACATAAGGGACATGAGGGCTGGGGATAATCTCTGGACTGTAAGAATAACGTCCAGAATTATCCAGTTGACCGAAGAAATTACCATTTTCATAGCGCAAATAGCAGAATTCTAACCAAATTTGACCCCCAATGGCATTCCCACAAAGTTGTTTGATGGTAGTGGTTGCGTTTTGTGAGCAACTGTAGCAGCGGTCGGCTGTTGCGTCTCCGTTACATTGGAGGAGGCCATAAATTTGGTCAGGTCTTTGGCCATGCACACAAGTGTTAAAACCACTATGAAACGTTGCTTGAACAAGATTATTGAACACTGTATTCAGATTGCTCTCAAAGTTACTGCCTTCTGTATAGTTAACTCTGCTGTTGCACGAATATGGCGGCTGTGCATTGCAAATCTCTCCATGAAGCGTAACGATGAACGCCGAAACAACAATTATGCAGAATACCATAATTGTTTGCCTCATCACGAACAAAATAGCGCATCCAGAAATGGTTCGGAACGCCATGGCCAGTGGAAGATGGAGAACCTTAGTGCTGGAATCCCTCTCATATATCTAATATATAATTACTAGGATTATCCTAGGAATAAAAACAATTCATTCTTAATATAATCTTTTTACTCCACACACTAAACAATATTGTATTAAACCCTACTGTGCCGATTTACTTGCAACTGGAAAGCAGTTCTGAATATTATATTGTAAGCAACCGAGTTTTTCTCCCACGAAGGAAAGCAGTTCTGAATATTATATTGTCAGCAACCGAGTTTTTCTCCCACGAAGAATTTAATTTTCTAACTTTATTGGCGTTATGGCCAAATTAATCACAAGAAACGCAATGGGGCCCACATTCGTGAACTCTTACCATTTTTTTCAAAAGTCGCAGTCACGGTCGCCGCAAATGGTGGGCGCGTTGACAAGTTACAGTTGTCTGTTAACCAGTCGCATGTGCGGGATATTTACTTTGATACGCGTGAATGAATTCGTAAAGTTTAACCAATAGCGTGTGGATAATGTTTACTTCGAAACGGAGAAGTCACCTTAAGTTCAAAAAGCATGATGAAGTTCAAATTTTATTCAAGTTTGAAATGGAAGATATGCACTCATGGAGACACATCACTACACTGACATTTGGTTAAATATATTAATCAATATTATTCTGCATTTTTTAAATGAATGACATGAATAAATGAGATAGGAATACAATTAATTCAGTTATAAATATTTAATTATTACTATTTTAATTTAAATTTAGGGAATGATTGTTTCTTTTATTTAAGAATATTCTTTATCAGTAGAGAGATACATTGAATTTTAACCCTAATTTCGTATGTTTCCTCTTATAGAATTTTATTCACTTTTTTAGAGTTTGGTTTTCTATTTTAGTTGATTGATTCGACTCAATTTAGTAGATTTTGTTGTTAATGATAGAAAAGAAGAGGAGGAAAGGAATAAAATTTTATACACAAACAATATGAGTTGTTGCTCTTTTATTGATCATATAAACTTGACTTGATTACAATGAACCTACTATGAGGCATTTGTATTTTTTAACTAATGAGTCAACATGCTAACTTCAACATGCAAACATTTACTAAATTTAGCATTTCCAAATATAGAATGAACTCAATCGCTAACTTCATGCATCACATCCACCTCGGATAATTACTATTTCCAACACTGGCCCTTATTTAGGACTATATGACTCAACATAACTCAAACATGACTCAACTATGTTTTCTAGGCTTACAATAAAAATTAACTCAATCATCACTTAAGCATGCATGCCGGTCTAAGTATCAACTATGCTTACAATGACTCAAAAACTTTTTCAATTTTCAATTTTATTTTTCGTTTCTTCCAAATTATATATCCTCAAAATTGTTTCATTTTATGTTGTGCTTTCTTGTCGTAAGATCCATATTTCTTTACTTGTTGCTATTGCAAATTTTCTTTTATTTCTCTTGTATTCATTCTGAAAAGAAATATGATCATGTCATGTACAAATTCCTCTTCAACAATTCTTTCGCTCATGGACTACTCCTCTGCTTCTTGCACTTCATATCCCCGACTTTCTTTTTGCGATATTTCCTCATAGTAGAATCTTATCTCTTCTTGACTCTGTTATCGCTTAGAGAAAACCATGGTTGTGGGGAAAAACTCTAAGGTAACCTCTAACCAATCTTTGAATCGAAAGCTATCCCTTTCAATCTGAAGGGGGATCCATTCTATAACTCAGTCAAATCTGATTGGTTATGTACTTAGAACAATGACTAAATTTGATTGGATCATATGAAATTGGTTTGGAAAGGAAAGGTAAAACCATTGGGCATGGAGTCTCTAATACAAAGAAATAAACTACAAACTGTACAAATGAGTCTAATAGAGGCAAGATAACTACAGGTTTCTTAGATAAATCATTAATGAGATATGGTAGGAGACAATAGAAGTAAACCTCAAAAGCAGAGCAACTATGTGGTTTTGCAATAGACATTTAAGTTGAAAAACACATAAGAAATTTGAATAAATTGAAACATAGCATTTACACATAATTCTGATTCATAACCTTTATTCAAATACTGAAGATCTATGGATTAAAATTTTGACTAAGGAGGAAAAACACAATCGGAGACTGACTGAAAACCTTCAACACACGAATTCAATTAATATAAAATTATGTAATACTACTTGTAGCGAGTTCAATTAATATAAAAAATAATATGCATTAGGTCTAATTTTCAAAAAATTCTAAACCCTTCTTCATTCTACAGAGCTTGTCTTTATAGAAAAGATTACAACTTATAATAGGGTTCTCGTATGTACTTAATTACAAATTTCTAAATATAAAAATTGTATATAAAATACATGCATATAATATATAAACTCAAACATATCTGTATCCAAACTATAACAACATGCTTAAACATTGGCTAGAAAGCTGGGTAAAAAATGTTGACTAATATTTTTCCTCATTTGCTAGAACTTATGCCTTATCCTCTTGCTAACTATACCATTTGTTATGCAGATCCTCTTTTTCGGGCTTCATGATCTAACAATGCTGAAAATTTCATTGATATCCTTTCAAAACCAGAAAATGATCAGGATCGCTAACGGGTTGGTTGTCAACGCTTTATAGATTTTGTTTTGAAAAATTGCGCTGACACTGAAACTATCAACACTCATCAAAATCTTCATAGTACAAATCTCTGACACTGAAACTGTCAGCGCTCTTCGAAATTTAACCCTGCAAAATTTTTAGACAAGTTAGTTATCAATCTTCAGCTAAAATTACACCTGGATAGTTGGCAATCAAAACTATGTTTTCAAAAATTAGTTAGTTGAGTGTGCTGGTTGCCTCTAGTAGGATATCAACATTAGTTATCCTTTTTCTCTTGGTCCTCTGGGCCTCTATAGCAACCCATTTCTTTGAGTCTTTTATTTTCTTGGATCTTTTTGAGCTTGTAGATTCATCCCAGTTTTTAATTAATTCCTTTTTAGGGGTTTTATCTACATCTATGACTTCTTTTTCCAACTCAAGATTTTGCTTCAATTTGATATTCATTCTCATATTTTTTCATGGTCTAGTATGTGGCCTTTTTCCACCTTTAAACATCTCTACTAAGGTGGGTTCCTTGTCAACTGGTGTCTGCTCTACTTCAGGCTCAATCATTTTGTCCTTGGATTTCTATGTCTACTTGTTGACCTCTATGTCTTTAGGTAGGGGTATAGTGGGAGAAGGGGCATCCTTTATTTTCCTCAGCCTATCAATTTTTCTAGTATACACCTTGGGTAATTCGGGAACCAAGGGAGGAACTGGTTCTCCTTTTTGTTGGCTTCTTGTTTTCACATATGAGCTTCCCTGTTATAGGTCTTGGGGATGTTTGACTTTCTTCTTGCTCCCTTTCTTTCTACCCCTCTTTGGTTTTATATTTTGAGTTTCAAACCCTCCCCAAAACAGGAAATGCTCCCAAGTCCTCCCATTCTTTCTCAAATGAATTTCAATTAACAACTTAATCAGGCCTTTGTGATATATGAAATGAGACGAAGCATTTGGTCTTTATCTAACCCTAACAGACATATGATTCAGACTTTCTAACAGAAAATAGGGAGTGTTGATCTTAATATGACCTGCTATGTGAGCTAGGAATAGGAAATGGTAGAGATTCACCTGATTGTAGTGTCCTTCGCATGTGAAGTAAGATTAGGTAATCCACATGAGATAATGCTACTCGTCCTTCAACCAAGACCTGTGAACTCCTGAACGACAATCCCTATCTTTAAACTCATCCCTTAGAAATAATGGCACATTAATGTCATCCGGAACATGGCTCTTGATGGCTCTTTCTCCATTTGTGGGTAAGCCCATGAATTCTGCAACTAACTCCTCAATGACAGGAAACAAAATCCCCCCAACATTAACCTCATGACCATCAAATCTCTCAGCAAAATATCTCAAAAATCCATCATGATAGCCTTCACAACGAGAGAAAAGTCACTCCCATCCTACTTCCTTAAAACCCTATTGAATATCTGGATAAACTTCAAGAAAATAGGATACTTCAGGCTTTCCCCTTTGTAATTTTCCACTTCTTCCAATAGTTCTCACTGTCAAACAGTAACATTAGAAGCGGGATTGTGATTTGATCCTTGGTCTTCGAGATAGTAATAGCTTGTTTTCTCTTAGTGTAAACACATAACAGTTAACCATCATCATACAGGTTTAACCATTCAAAATAATATGTTTTTATAGTGCGATAATGATTAAAACGTATTATCAACTTACTTGATGCTTACATAAAACTTTCTCGTGCAAGCATAAGTTTTTAACTATATGTTACCTCTCGGCGGAAAAACCAGATACCAATCATGTCACATCACCATTTGACTCATCAACGCTTGCTTCACGAATTTTTACTCATTCGCTGATGTCTGCTCCATCAACGCATTATTTGGACATAAGAAAAAAATTTGAACTTTTCCCTTTGGCGTTAATATTCCAGTTCTGAGAGTTTACTTGGTTTGCCTTCAAAGAATTTTGTTGCTTATTTAATTATCAACGCATTTTTATTTTCAAATATAACAATAGCATTGATACTCTTCTTGTCGGTGTTTTAACCTTGTTTATTACAAATGAGCGTTGACACTGAAACTGTTGGCGCTTTTAAAACTACCAACTAAATTGTGATAACAGGCTCCATTGCTGAAAAATTGTTTCAATGCTTTCATCTTTGTCTTCAGAAACACCCATCTATTTCTCTTCACTTTCATTATCAGGCACTGATGTTTTTTTCCTGTACTCTGCAAGCTCAAAATAAATGTTAGAAATATATTCATTATGCTCTGCAGTGAGAGATTTCTTCTCTTCATCTTCTTTATTTGTCTTCTTCCACTCCTTTACAAACCTTTACTGTTGCAAACAAGTTGTCTTCCACTTGGATTTCATACACAAGTGGGTTTCTCTAACCCAATAACAACATATAAATACATTCTTTCTGCTACATCATGTGAAACCCCTCATCACCAGTTAAATTATCTTCATCAAAGTTACCATCAACATAATTTTCATCTACTCTATTATGGGATATATGAACATGCATGTGCTCATTAAAAATTTAAAATTAACCAAATTCATCAGTTGTGACTATATTCACCAATTCACATCTCACTTTGCAGTGAACATCCACATGTGTTTCATCACAGTGGGATTCACCATCATCTTCACCATTCATATTACAATGGAGTTCTTGAGCATTTATATTCTCTTGCTTTGCTTCACATACAGAGGTTTTAGCTACCCTCTCTGCAATATTTCATGTGTCTTCTTCATCTTTCACCTATGCGTCTACACAGTGGGATCCATAAATTTATTCACTCTCCTCTACTACTATTGTATACTTGTATTCCTATGACATAATCTGTTACTGCATGCCCCTTTCCTTTATGTCAAACTATGTTTCCATAATTTTCCATGCTTTGTTAGAAGTTGTAGTTTCTTCTACCTTGCACAAAAGCTTCACATCTAATTCTTGTTTTATAAAATCTAATGCTAAATCATTGTGTGCTTCATCATATGGGTTATTAGACTGGTACTCAATTAGCTCTTTACCTTGAAGAAAATTTTTCATTTTGACAACCCAAAAGTCAAAAGTTTTTACCAGTAAGCATAGGAGGTCATAGTAAGTCCAGGATACACCAATCACCCTTGATCTCTTATTTTTCTTCTGCTAGAATTATTAGTTCCTCGACTACGGCCTCAACCTCTCTAAACATGGAAACGATCTCTGCCGCTTATTTTCACACACAAATAATATGAGTTGATCACACAAAAATTGACGTGATTACATTTAACCTAACATGAGGTATTTATACTTTTTAATTAACGACTCAATTGATGCTAATTGTACCTTGATGTTAGTGACATTGGTTTCCAAACTCCTCTATCATGACCCTACTAAAATTATACCTGTCACTCAAATAAAATCTTGACTTGACATGCTACATTTTTTTCTATCTTATGTTAGTGTTTAGAGGATGATATTAATGACAAAGATCCCAAGATAGGAAATGATTTTGATGATATGTAGGTATTTTTTGTAGCATGATTTTTTTGGATGATAGAGGCCATCTAGAGCCTATTTGTTGATGTATGTATGGTTAAGAAATGGATTGCACTCGATGTTATTTTGGTTATGTGTACCCTTACATGCTATATACATGAAAACTTGTAATTTTTGGACGTATGGTTGATGAATATTATAACTACTAGATGAATGTTTTTATATGGTTTAATCAATGTTTTTATGTTTTTTTTTAATCACAGATTCATCGTTCTACAATATTTTGTTGACATATATACATCAAAATATATAAAAATATATATTATATAAAATTCACTCCAAAAATCACTCCCAACATGGGAGTGTTGGTGTCCGAATGTGAAAAATATTCAAACCCTTTTTCCACATAAATTATCAACCCGAGGGCATTAGTTATTTCAAGACTAATGACACAATATAGGCAAGAGCAATCACACAACCTTATGTTAGATCACATGCTTAATCAATGAACACACAAACTACTGTAACAATAATTAAAATGGATTGCAGAATTAAAAAGACATTCACAAAAATTGAAGGATTATACTGGAACAATAGTAAAAAAACCAACTAAACGTGAAATCAACAGAAAGAAAGGTAACACAACACCTGATCAGAAGAGTGGGCCCAACTCTCTGATAAGGGTTGCGACAAACTCATGAATTACAGGTAAAACAAAAGAGTGTTATGCATTCAATTAACTGCAGAATATTTCTGTTACAAAATCTGTATGTACTGGGCTTAACCCCAATTCACAACCCACGGGCCCTCTTTATACAACTGTTCAGGAAATCGCATATTTCCTCTAACAACTACATATCTACAATTATACAATTCGTTACAACATCAACCTAATTTCCAAAAGGAAACCATGAAAAAGCCTGAAATATTGCCGGGGTGAAATGGAGGCTGTTGCGCTGTAACATCAAGTGAAGATAACGCTGAAAATTAGGAGCTGCTCCACGACTCACAACTGTAATCTTCCCGCTTTTGCCAAATTTGTAAAAATATCAGAGTTAAATTTTGCAAAAGGTAAAACCTCCTTGAATATTACTTCAAATATCCCATGTAAAATAAAATAAAGGGGTTTACCTCGTGTGTTTAAGAATAATAATGACACAAAGAGATAGAAAGGTGGGCGAAAATGGGAGAGAAAAGTATACAAATCCGGTACCCAAAATCTCCCCCCAAACTAGTCTATCTGCATGTCCTCATGCAGCTCATCGTCTCCTCAGATCTGGTTTGGACTGACTGTGACTGACATGAAATTGTGTGAGATCATATTCTTCGGCCATTTCCGTCCCAGGGGGTTTATAACCTTCCGTCAAAGCAACACCCTTCCACCAATTTGGGTCAACGTTGTATGCAGGAGTATATTGACCAGCTGGCAACCAAATAAGGGGAAACGGAAACCTCAGCCCCATCCATCTGACCCCATAGGTCTGAATGCATGCTACAAAATGTGGCATACTCTCTAGAGCTCATACAAAGTTAGGTGCTCCAAATGGTTCTCTTCCTTTGACGGCTGAGGATGACAACATCCACCTCCTCTGACAACTGTCCAGCGCTTCCTTACATAACATTGTAATATGTCTGACACAGAGGTCAACACACCATTTCTGGGTTGTTAACATGTGTTCTCCATGCCCCTCAATCTGTAGGAAGGTGAAATGCTTGTTATAAATATTGGTTGACTGGCCATGCTCCTTCCTCATCATTGGTAGCCTTATGACTTGGTTCTCCTCAAACGTGTCATAGGCCTTTCTCCATTTAATCTGATTGATGGTGTAGGAGGAAAAAGCTCTTAAATGAATACCCCCCATGAATGGAACGGGGTTAAAAGACTGATCATGCCTCAAAAAGTAACCATGCATGTAGAGCTCGCACATTAAGTGTTGTCCTATGATATCATGAATTTTTAAGATACAGAGAAATTGAATGGGGTCCTTAATCTCGTGCCAAATCTCCTTATATATAATTTCAATACAAAATAAAAGAAATTTTTCATGAAGGAATAAGGCATATCTATGTGCAGGAGGTCTGCAGGCCATTACCTGTTGTGCTAGGGAGAACATCTTCTCCTTATCTGATTGCAACAACTACACTTGTTCTTCCAATTCTTATATTCTGGCCTTTTGTTTAGCTTGCTTCAGCCACACCTTATCTAACTGGTATGTGTATCACGTAATGATACCAACAGCCTATTCTCGAACCCGCATTATCTCTTTCTTATGTCCATTCGCAGCAGACTGCCACCTTGGATCTCGACGGCCAAGAAAAATTCTTGGCCTTCAAACAACTGTTCAATCGGACTAGTCTATGTAGCTGCGGAGGAGACTTCAATTTTTGGCTTTACTGCCCTCCATTTGTAAACTTTTACCTTCTTTTTCAACCGAGAAACTTGTCTCTTCAACTCCCGAACCTCCCTCTTCAATATCATGGTTTCATTGAACTACAACTGGTACCTTTTCCTCAAAGGTAACCTTCTCTTCTCACACTGTTCAATCCATTCCTATTTGACAAGAAATTTAGTTTCTGGGCCTGTAACAGGCTCAAGAGGCAGCATAATGCTGCTGATATTATCAGTTGGTTCTTCTGTTAGGTCTTTCTGGCTGGGCTCCCTATCTTAAGGGGCATCTTCCTCTACATTTACTTTAGGGAATCCTGCTGTTTGGTCAACATTTCCATCGACCACTCTGTGTTCCAGTGTTTCCACAGGAATCCCATCTTCTTTGCGAGCCTCTAAGTGCTCCAACAGAGATTCAAGAATGAATGGGCTGATATTGGCCATGTATTCTCCTAGGTTGACAAACTTAAGCATTGTTGGAACATCTATTTCCTTCATTAATCATTGGGATGAGTGGAATCCCCTTGCCCCTATAGGCATCATGGAATAGAACGGAGAGCAGGGAGTAGCTTCATCATCCTTATTTCCATCTTGAGATGGATTTTCATGCATGATTACTTCAATTGAGGTCGATGTTGGTTCTTGTGGAACAATGTCGATTCTGAGGGTTGTTTCCCTTCTTTCCTCTCGTCCTTTGTGCACTATTTCTTATTCTAAGGTTGATATTGGTTCTTGTGGGATAGTATCGACCTCACGGGTTATTTCTCCTTTATCTTTCTATTCCTCATGGATTGCTTCTCTATTTCCCTGTTATAGCTGAATCGGGGGTGGTTCTTGTGTAACACCCCCACTTGTTTTAATATCCATATCTTCTTGGGCAGGTGATTATATTTCTTGCAAAACAGCATCACTTGCCATCCCTCTGTCTGACATTCCACTTCCTTGTTTTTCATTGACAAAAGTCGACGACTGTATGACAGTTTCAACTTCCTGCAGTATATGCATAATTCCTTCATTTGTGGGCTCCTCAAGTGAGGCTGGTTCTTGTGTGACAGCCTCGACTGTGTCGCTACTTATCTCCTCTACTCTCATTTCTTCAGGTTATTCTTGATCAACCTCCATTTCCACTTCTTCGGGTTCCTCCTAATCAACCTCCATTTCCATTTCTTTTGGTTCCTCTTGATCAATTTCCTCTGAATGTTCTTCTTCTGCTAAACCAGTGAGAGAGACTAGTTCCTCTTCTCTAGTAGGAATAATGGCTGCTATCTCTTTTTATGATGATCCACAGAGTTCTACCTAAGAAACTCGAAATCTGACTATTGCATGCATGACCAGTAAACACACCAATCCATGGTTGGAGAGAATTGCTGGCATCCGGCGTGAACGCTGAGCGGATTGTGCCATGTGCTGCAACTATTTCAATAGGAATAAGGGCATGTTTAAGGAATGCACCTGAGCCTATGGAAATCGAAGGTGAGTTAGAATTTTAAAATGATATTTAAACAGAGTTGTGGCCCGACCTTCGCAAGATATGTATTTCATTACAAAAATTGCGACTTCGTTCCATGGATACGACACAGACTTGAGCTCATATTCTCTGCCCAATTTAATGACACTTTCTCCTGTCTGCAAGAATAATTTGGGAAACTCCAGGAGGGAAACTCTCCGAGCAAACCATTGCTGCCCTTCCTGTCTTAACCTGCTAACTTCTGTAATTATCTCTTCTGTGATAGGAATTTCCAATCCTATGACCCGCGAGCCATTCTCATCCAAATTGAGCACGAACTCCATTGTGATTTCCCTGTCAAACCCCTGCAATATGTCAAAATAGGTATCCCATCCTGCATTGAAAAATATTTTCCATACCTCTGGATTACGGCGAACCAAAACTGTATTTTCAGGTTCATGCCGCACAGCCAGTCTGCCCATACCATGGGGACTGTAACAACAATTCTTGGAACAGTAGACCATTGGACATAATAGTGGATACCAAATTTGGAAAAACAACATGGTGAAAATGAATGGTGGTAACAGTAAATACGGATGGTAATTCTCGGAAACTAAGAAATATCATGAAAAAGTAAGGTAAGTGAAATGAATAGAATGGTAATTATTTCATATGAAATGGAAAGGACGTCTTACAGATCCCAATGCATATTTAATAATTATACGGAGTATTGATAAGGATCGTAAGGTGTACGACATATGGTATTGTAATAATGACTTACAAAATCATCATTATGCCGTCATTAAATTATGATGGCACCCCCCCCCCCCGATTTAAAAGTTTCCATCCGTGGCATTAATGTGTTCACAGGGGATATTTAATTAAATCGGTAAGGTGTGAGCTGCAGTGGTTATCTAACTCCGAGAAACGTTGGTAGGATGGCCTCCCAACAGGTAATGATACGGTTGGGTAACACCAGCAGTGGTAGCTTATCCAGGAGTAACAACAATGTGAGTACGTATACGGAGTAACAACATCTAGAGCCAACAACGATAAGTATGAATAGGAGTAATAGCGAATAGAGTGGCAGCATACGGGTGGTATAGGCAGGAGTAACAACGAGTTCTAGCTAAGGCTTCTCTTAGAACAAAATTGGGGTAACCGCATTGGAGTAACAACATCTGGAGTAACAACAGTGTGAGTAGCAGCATTTGGAGTAACAGCAGTGCGAGTAGCAGCATCTAGAGTAACAACATTAGGAGTAACAACAGTTCGAGTAGCACCATCCGGAGTAGCAGCATCTGGAGTAACATCAGTGCAAGTAGCAGCATCTAGAGTAACAACATCTAGAGTAGCAACAACCGAGTAACAACACCCTGAGTAGCAGCAACCGAGTAACAACATCATGAGTAGCAACAACCGAGTAACAACATCAGGAGTAGCAGCAACCGAGTAACAACATCATGAGTAGCAACAATCAATATTTAGAAAAAATTTCGATTTAAAACATTACTCCTTAGTAGTAACTCCTGTAAAAAGACAACAAAATAAATAGTAACAGTATAATTCTTTATTATTATTATTTTTTTAAATGTATTTATTTATTCATTTATTATTATTATTATTATTTTTAAGAGAGAGGATGCAGAGGAAGAGTTCTCTGCGCTGATAACCTTCAAACCAGATTTCTCATAGAGGTGTTTGAGAAAAGCATCCTTAGAGGCTGGGCAGTGGTATAATCTCAGGTGATGTCCATTTGCTATGAATGAAGCATGTATATCTTCAATTGTGACTAGCCTGACTATTCCATTATCAAATGCAGCGTCCACCTCGTAAGGTCCCATCCAGCGAGTGCAAAGCTTTCCCTTAAAATTCTTAAAGCGAGGGTCATAGAGTAGTGCCAAATCTCCCCTCTGAAACACCTTGTTCTTGATAAAATTATCTTGCCATTTCATTCTCTGCTGTTGAATAGTAGTAGTTCTCTAGACAACCATTGAGCGGATTTCATCTAATTCATTGAGTTGGGCCAGTCGGTTTTCTAGGCATCTGACATATCCAAACCAACTTCAAGAGCTGTTTTGAGCATACTAATTTCAAACTCTATTGGAAACAACGGGTATTTCCCATAAACCAACTCAAATGGAGAAAACCTAATTGTGTTCCACCATGTTGTTCTGTACGCCTAGAGAGCTTCAGGCAGCTTCTGAGCCCAATCCCGATGATGGTATGCCACAATTTTTGTCAAGATATTTTCCAATGTCTTGTTTGTGCTTTCTACTTGTCCATTAGCCTGGGGATGGTATGGAGATGTCACCCTGTGTTTGAATCCATATTTCGGCATAAGATTTGCTATCATGTGTGATGTAAATTGTGCTCCTCCGTCTGAAACAATCTCTCTTGGAGTACCATAACGAGCAAAAATTTCCTCAAATAGAAAATATGAGACCACATGCTTTGTTTCTTTTGCAACAACTTTGGCTTCTACTCACTTAGTCACATAGTCAGTATAGACCAGAATGTGAACTTTTTGCTGGGAGGGTGGATTGAAGGGCCCAACGAAGTCGATAGCCCATTTTTCAAAAGGTTCGAGGACTACTTGTGCCTGTAAAGGCATTTCATCAACTCGAACGGGCTGCCCCATACGCTGGAAACTATCACACCTCCTGACATAATTCTGTGCATCCCGAAAGATAGAAGGCCAGTAATATCCCATTTATAGCACCTTGTGGCCTATTCTTTTGTTTGCAAAATTCCCTCCACAAGGGACATCATGGGCAACCTTCAGTACTTCATAAATATCATCCTTAGATACACAACGCCGAATCTGCTTATCAGCTCTTGTATGAAAAAGGGTACCCTGCCATCCAAGAATATCGGGCGTTGTGATGAATAATTTTCCATTTTTCCTTGTATGCCAAATGATGAGGCACTTTCCTTGTAGCAAGATAGTTAGCAATATCTGCATACCACGGAGGTTTAGTAGAAACTGCAAAAATATGCTCATCGGGAAAACTATCTTCTATAGGTGTGCATTCATCATTGTTATCCATTCTAGATAGGAAATCAACAAATAAATTATCTTTTCCTGGTTTGTCTATTATTGTAATATCAAATTCTTGAAGTAATATCAACCATCTTGTAATATGACCAAGAGTGATAGGTTTATTCATCAAATACCTGATTGCTGCATGATTAGTATGTACAAAAGTAGGATACCTGGTGATATAATGCCGAAACTTATTGATAGCATAAATGACAACCATTAATTCTTTTTCTATCACCGTGTAATTCAGTTCAGTGGGAATTAAATTATTGCTGACATAATAAATTGCATACAGTGTTTTGTCTACATGCTGTCCTAAAGTAGCTCCTACTATTGTTTGAGAAGCATCAGCATGTATGTGAAATGGTAATGCCCAATTAGGTACTTGGAGGATTGGAGCTTTGCAAATCAGTCCCTTAATTTTTGTGAAAGCTTCTTCACAGTCTTCAGTCCACAATAATTCTGTATCTTTCGTTAGCAATTGAAAAAGTGGATGTGTTATCTTAGCAAAATTTTATATGAAACGTCTGTAATAACCAGCGCAACTAATAAAGCTACTTACCTGTGTGGGTGTCTTTGGTACCGGGAAGTGTAATATTACCTCTACTTTGGCTGGATCAACTCGAATTCCGACAGCTGAGAGCAAATGTCCCAATACTATCCCCTCTTCCCTCATCATATGGCATTTGATTATACTCAAAGATACATGGGTCTGCTTACATCTTTTGAGTACTTTCTCTAGATTTTCCAATCCCTCTTCAAATGAATTTCCATATGGATTAAAATCATCCATATAGATTTAAACACTATCATTGACCAAATTAGAAAATATTCCTAGAATTTCCCTCTGGAAGGTAGCAGGAGCATTACACAGGCCAAATGGGAGGACCCTGTACGCAAAGGTCCCCCAGGGGCATGTGAAAGTTTTTTTTATCTTGGTTTTCCGAGGCTATTTGAATCTAGTTATATCCACTGAATCCGTCTAGGAAGGAAAAGAACTTCTTCCCAGCCAAGGTGTCCAGGACTTGGTCAATGAATGACAAAGGGAAATGGTCTTTTTGAGTTGCCTTGTTTAGCTCCTTGTAATTTACACAGATCCGCCACTTACCATTCTTTTTAGGAACAATAACTAGAAGGGATACCCATTATCTATCTAAGATGGGGTAAATGAAACCTACATCCAATAATTTTTGTAATTCTTCTTTGAAAATGTTCTTTAGAGTAGATTCATTCTCTGTTGGGGCTGTCTTACAGGGTGACAATCTTCCTTAATATAAATATGATGAGTACATAAATTAGCAAGGATCCCCTTCATGACAGTATAATCCTGGGAAAAAGCTTCTTGATGATCTTAAAGGAATTTTAAGAGCTATTTTTTCTGGGATTCAGATATATTAGGGTTGATATTGAGTGTTTTCCCTGGTTCAATTTCAATTGGAATACTATCATGGGATGAGGTTACAGGAATGTCTTCCATTTCATCTTCTGGTTCAATGTTTTCCTATTTTTCACAGCTCATAGCAGATTCTAAAATTTGATGAGTTGAATTGGAAACATAATTGGGATCATTTATAAAAGTGTTGATGGCATCGTCCTCAGTTTATGTTTTGAATTGAAGGGCCTGCCCAATAGTGAGGATTGGTCTAACTTCTTCATTTTTAGGTTTAGGCTCTTCTATTGTTAGAGGTGTCTGACTGGTTAATAATTTTTCCGATGGGTTAGGTTCCGCAGGAGGGTAAAGGGTAAGATTACTTGTAACTGTCCCATTTGATATGATCATATGCCCAGATTGACACCCTATGTAGGCATCTGCAATTGCGAGCGAAGGCCTTTCCAGGATCAATGGATGACCACCAACTGAAGATCGAGTCCATAATACAAGGAGGTACACAAGGTAATACCACGAATCCACCAAAATGGTCACATCTTCTAATTTCCCTATCGGTTGAATTGTAGACATGTCTGCTAGTTTCAGGATAGTAGGGATTGGCTTAATGTTTCTGAGACCTAATACATTCATTGTTTTGGAGGTAATAATGTTGATGGCAGCTCCCAAATCTACCAGTACGTTTGGGATTTCAACCCCATTGATTTGTATTGTTAGAATTGGGTTTCCTGGGTCTCCATATTTCACAGGCATGATCCTTCCTAACATGATGTCAGACAGTCTACCCATCACATGAATGGTTAATGGATCCCTAGGTTTCTTCTCTGGTTTCTTAGAGAAGTAATATTTGAGAGTTTTTGCATATATAGATACATCTCTCATGGCTTGTAACAAGGGTATTTTGACAAAAATATTTTGCAATCCCCCCAGGAATTCAAAATCTGCCTGAGGGTTCTGTTTGTTCAAGGTCAGTATTTCAGGATACAGAGGAGAAGTTGAATGACCCTGATTAGGAACAGATTGGGGAGGTGTCTGATTTGTTATGTTTTGGCTTGTTTGATCCCCAATTGCCCTATGTTCTGGTTTTGTAACTTCACTGTCAATCTATTCTATAATAATAGGTGAATTGGGAGCATTTACTACTTGCCCAGATCATAAGTTTATTTCGTTAAGTACTGTGGTGGAAATGCATAAGATGGAAGGTTAAGAGTATCTGTTTGTTGGAACCCTTTATTATTAGGATTCGGATTGGGCTGGATAGGAAGCCGGGGTCGAAGGGTTGGATTGCCAGGAGGTACATTAGAGGGAAACTGAAGTTGCTGTTGAGGCATACGTTGAGGAAATTGCACAGTAGGAGAGGGTCCACGCCAGTTCTGATTCCATGAAGAATTCGAACTGGGCTGGGGAACCCATTGTTTCCAAGGGGGGTATTTATACTGAGACCACATAGATGAAAATGGTGTAGACTAGAGACCCATATTAAAATTATTAAAATATTGGGATGGGTCCTGAAACATATCTGGATTCATAGTTGTTGGTCGAGGTTGCCATGGATTTTTCGGCCCCAAGAAGTACAGTTGGTCTACCACATTTTCTTCACTTTCCCCTTGAAAAACTGCATTCAGTCTAGGAAAGGAAGGTTATGAGTTGGTTGCATGAGTCTGTTCATAGATCGCGCAGGCTTCCACTATGTTTAATGGGCATTATTTCAATGGATGCTTCTTTCTGCACTGTGGGCAGTGTTGGGGTTCCCATGTTTTGGCAGTTTGGCAATACCAAAATATGAGACAACATCAAAACCACTTTCAGACCCTAGGATCTAGCCCTCCTGGGTCCAGAGAGGGATCTCTCTATATAGGCAAAGGTTTTATGTCTTTTAAGCTTTGTGTTAAGATATTAGGCTAGTTATAGGCACGGGTTTATTTGTTTGGTTGTTGGGAATCCGAAAGAAGGGTTCAGTATAAGACAAGGATGAGCAAAGAGGATTCTAGGCAAAGGATAAATAACTCAGAGAACACTCGAGACCATTGGGAAATGGAGTCAGGAAAGCGTTTACTTGCTATTCAATATGCAGGCTTTCAGTTGGGCTAGTCATCTAAAGCATTGGATCTTAAAGATGATAGTGTGGCATGAAATGGAAAGGTAGAGGGTGAAAGGGCAAGGAAAACTCCAAGGTAACCTTTCAGGAATGAGATCTAGGGACAAGGCATGCCATTGGACAACCTGTGATCCCAAAACCCAAAAGGTTAACTCTTCAAAAAAGGAAACATTAAAGATTTAGAACACAACGGTGAAAACCTGAGATCAGAGAGAGACTTTGAACTCTCAATGCTTCGGCCTCCAACTTAAGGGAGCTTAGAAAGGTTTAATCAATTGAAAAGGACCCTAGTGAGATAAAGACAGAGTTCTAAACTCCCAGTATCTCAATTCATTCAATTAAAGCCTAACCAGAGCATCTAAGAATAGATTCATTAATTCATACATCAGCTAGCAGTATATATTTGACCACTACACTGGTTAAATTAACTTGAAAGCAATCCTCAGATAACACATACAACAGAAAAAATTGAAGGTAGGGAGAGCAGAAACATAGGGTACCTAACAAGGGTAAATCCTATGCCAGATTTCTGATGCGTTCCGGAAGAAATGAAATGTAATGAACTAAAAGGTAAAACAAAGACAAAGATAGGAAAACATCACCGCTGCTTTAGATCAGGATCCAAATAAATGTGCTTGTCATGTTAAAGAGCAACACTAGTCATGTACAACATTGCCAATAGCTTGGTATTCAATCTGAAAACATCTTCCTCAGCCTATCTTACAACTTTACACAGAGAACATGTCTCAAGAGAAACAGCTTGCAATTCATAGATATCCGATCAACAACCTTTGCAATGAGTTTCTTCATGAATTTTATAGCTGAGGAGAGGCAAAGGGGCTAGATGAAACACTAAATGAACATTAAAAACAGGTTAGAAGAATAGGATATAACCCATTCCGTTTTAATATCTGAGCATTAATCTTCGCTACTCTTTGGATGAAAGAGTGGTCTTCGACAGGTTGCAATTTACTCCAGGTATGTCTTTGACGTACTTTGCTGTAGCACCACTGTAGTACTCTGGTGAATAAAAAAAAAGGTAGATAAGTGACTATGAGGACTGCCATACTATGTAAAAAATGCTCTAGTAGCATTAGGACTATTTTCGGGGAGGAAACTTCTCATGGACACAATGTAGACTGAAACGGTACAAGTACTGTGTCCTTTCTCGGGAGGAGACTTCTGCTGATGTGAAACCTTGATGATATTTTTTTCTACGCGCTAGGACCTCTATGTGATTCATGAGGTCTTCAATATGGTACCTTGCCTTTAAAATACTGAATTAAGACCTAATATCTTCAATAATGTGCATTAGAACTCCTTCACTCTGTACTGGTACTCTTTTCCGTTTCATGATTTTATCTTTTAGTGAAAAATTGAGCTTTAGTGGTGTTGGCGAGGTTTTGTAGAGATGAACTCTGTCCTTTAATGAGAATTTACGCTCTAAGCACCTCCTCAGGCTCTTCTTTGTGTTATGTGCTACTATCATAGTGACTATGAACCATGGCGGTTTCCAGCGCCTATAACCCTACAAACAATGCACCAACACGTTAAGAAGCCCGTGCATGGGGTCGGATGCTGTGGAGAACTATGAGAATGGCAGTGCAGCATGGTGAACATGGTGGATGCGAATGGAAAATGGTGGACTAATGCAAGATGATGGTGAAAAATGAAGCGACACAGTGGGAAAATGGTCTGGTGAAAGTTTGGCGGAGCGTAACAAACTTTAATGCAATCATTAAAATTTGACCTTTGAACGAAATACAAAGGGAACGGACGAAAATGCGATGAAAATATATGAAAAGGGGTTGGTATAGTGGGGCCCGGCCGTGGGCGGAGGGCGATTAGATATGGGCCATTAGATCGAACGGAATGGACGGATACGATTACATCGGAGGGTTAGTGATAGGAAAGTCAAACTCTAGTGAGCGATGGAGCGATTGGCCTATGACCGTTGGATTTTATGTGAGATCGACGGTGAAGATTGTGTCGGAGGATTGCAATCGCATAGGGTGGAGGTGGCACCGTTTGGAAATTGCGATTGCGATCAGGTGATTATGCGAGAGCCGTCGAATTAGACGTGAATCAATGGTGGGGATACTAATCGGAGGATCGCAATCGGGGGGTGCAGTGGGCGGCATAGTTTAATATTTGCGATTGCGATTAGCGCCCAGGCCTTTGCGCTTGGTTTTAGCACTCGGATCATATGGGGAAGTGGGTAAGGGGCTGACCGAAAGGGGCTAAACCAGCATAAAGAAAAATGGGTTTTTTAGCCAAAAAGGAGGGTTTTTAAGGCTGAAAGAGGGATTCAATAGGGGTAAAAAGGAGCTTAAACTAAAATTAAAGGGCTTCACTTGGTTTTAAAGGAGGAATTAGATGGTTTGGAGGACTTAGGACGTGTTTTTGGGGTTAAAAAGGGAACTTTGAAAAAATGGAAAAAGGGCTGAAGTAGGGAATTTTGCAGGGATACAAGGGGAAAATGAGGACTTCTTGAGCACAATTTATTATAATGAGTGAGGCAGTGAGGATGGAAACAACTGTGAGGATCTTTTTAAAGGCAATGGATACACATAGGATTCAAGGATGAGAGATTTTCATGGGAAATGTATCTCTTGAAGGCTCATAAAACAATTTTAGCCACCTGTTTGCTTGACAAAAAATTCAAAGGTGGCTAATAGGCATAATATAGCCATAGTCTTCTCCAACTCTATCTGTTTCTGTTTTTATTGAAGAATGTCCATGTGGGGAGATAATGTGCTCAGGATATTAGTCCTTAGATTATTCAGTAGGTTTCCGATTTCAACCTTTGTAACCCCTCCACCAGAAGTCTTTAATGATTGAATTCCTTGTCCACTCCTTGCAGCCCCTCGTGAACACTGAATACAATAGTCATAGATTGTGTCAAAGTCTTCTTTTGAAATACCCCCCTTTCCTACTTTGTTCAGAAGTTGTAGAGAATCTTCCCTAAGCGCCCGAAGAAGAATGATCTTCAGAATATCCTTATCCAGGTCACTATGGCCTGACCTCTGCAATATATATTTGAATCGTTCCATACAATATTCCATGTTCTCATCCTCTTTTTGTACAAACTTAAAGATTTCCTCCTTAATGTCACGGGATTTACAGTAATCTTGGTATTTCTCCAAAAAGGATTCTTTCATTCCTTCCCATGAGGTAATAGTTCTCCCTCCTAAACCCATGAACCATCGCAGGGCTGTCCCTTTTAGGGTAGCAGGGAATATTTTTAGTTTCTTGGAATCAGAGATAATATCGTACCCTTGACAAATAATGTCAAATTCGAAGAGGAATGTATCAGGGTCTTTCAAAGAAAGCCTATGAAAATTAGGTAATGTTGTTAAAGGGATGGGCTTCATTGGTGCATCACCTATAATGTTTCCAATTGGAAAATCAATAGAAGAACTTGCAGGTGCCATAAATATTCTCCAATACTCACCTGGGATTTCAACTGGTTCTGCAACTGGTACTTCGGGTGATTCAACTATAGGAGGTTTCATCGCACTCCGCTGGTCTCTTGGTGACACAAAATCCTTTAGGAACTCTCTTTCCAAATCAGAATTGCTTAATTCAACTGCAGGAGGCTTCACAACACTTCCTTGGTCTCTTGGTGATGAAAACCCTTTCGGAGGTTCTTCTTCCCAATTAAAATTTCTCAGTTCTTCTGACCCTCTACTTGCTATTTCTTCCCCTTTTACTGACATCAGGGGTTTCTCCTCCACCAATACCTTATTTATTGCTCCTTCCATCGTCGAAAGAATTTCCTCTGGTACCGTGGCTGGAGTTGGCTGTTCAACCGACTGCCCTTTAGACCTCTTTTGAACTCTTACCCTGACAGCAACACGAGAGGATCCTTCAGATTTAGCCTTCTCGATGATCTCCAGAATATACGTCTTCCTTCTGAGATCCTTTCCTTTCTTTGGGGGTCTTCCTCTGCCCCTCTTATTCAGATCTTTGTTCATACAATTGGTGAGAATAATTCATCAAAATAGAAAAAGCGCTCAGGACCCAGAGCAGGACATATAACTTCTTCCCTGGGACGAGATAATAGGTTCAAAACAGAAAATCAAATAAACCAAAAAGAAAATCAAATTTCTGGACCTGAGGTAGGGCAATCAAATACCCACCCCAGGACTAGAAGTTGGCCCTTTTAGAAAATAATCAAAAAGCAGAAAAGAAAAACTGAAAACTATGCCCAGGACTTAGAACAGGGTAACAAATGCCCTCCCCAAGACAAGAGATAAATTCTAAAGAAAACAATAAAGAAGCAGAAAAACACAGAACACTACGCTCAGGACTTGAATTAGGGCAATAAATTCCCTCCCCAAGACGAGAGATCGACCCTTAGATCAATTGCAGATCGTGTTCTTGCACCTTGTTAGCCTTCCCCGGTAACGACGCCAAAATGTTGGTGTCCAGATGTGAACGCTATTCAAACCCCTTTTCCACATAAATTATCGACCCAAGGGCATTATTTATTTCAAGACTAATGACATAGTATATGAAAAATCAATCACATAACTTGTTGTTAGATCATAGGCTTAATCAATGAACACACAGACTATTGTAACTATAATTAAAATGGATTGCGGAATTAAAAAATTATTCATAGCAATTAAAGGATTATACTGGAATAGCAGTAACAAAACCAACTAAACATGAAATCAACGAAAAGAAAGGTAATGCAACACCTGATCAGAGGAGTGGGCCCAAATCTCTGATCAGGGCTGCAACAAACTCACGAATTACAGGTAAAACAATAGAGTGCTATGCATTCAATCAACTACAGAATATTTCTGTTACAAAATCTGTATGTACTGGGCTTAACCTCGATTCACATCCCGCAAGCCCTCTTTATACAATTGTTCAGGAAATCATATATGTCCTCTAACAACTACATACCTACAATTATACAATTTGTTACAACAAAAACCTAATTGCCAAAAAGAAACCATGAAAAAGCCTGAAATATTGCTGGGGTGAAACGAAGTTTTTTGCACTGTAGCAGCGAATGAAGATAACGCTAGAAATTAGGAGTTGCTCCATGACTCACAACTGTAATATTCCCGCTTTGTCCAAATTTGTAAAAATATCAGAGTTAACGTTTTCAAAAGGTAAAAACTCCTTGACTATTACTTCATTAATCAAATATCCCATGTAAAATAAAAGAAAGGGGTTTACCTCGTGTGTTTAAGAATAATAATGACACAAAGAGATAGAAAGGTGGGTGAAAATGGCAGAGAAAAGTATATAAATCCGGTACCCAACAAGGAGATTTTTAAAATTTCACTCCTCGCTCTTGCTTCCACTCCCACTTCTCGCTTCTACTCTTAGTTCCCGCTTCCGCTCCTGCTCCCAAGCAACCTTTCTCCAAAACAAACATGCATCGCATTACTAATACCTCTATGATCTATGTTTAATGTGTGTGTTAATATTTTATACCTATTGATAAGCCAGTGATCCTCCCAATGATGGGGAAATAGATAAGACAAAAAATATGACACCTCCACCTTTTCCTTACATTAGTGATGAAAAAGTTGAATGAAAGTGAAGGAGACAGTTATAACGATTATTGCTAGGTAGAGGGCACATGCATGCCATAGGAGATAGTGAAATAGACTATGGAAGAGGGTGCATGTATGCTAAGGGCATGTATGTCACACCTTTAATTAATTCCAGTTTAGATGTTGTTTCAAATTTAGCAATTTCAGTAACTTTGGATAGAGTTTTTCTATTATTAAAGCTTTTCTTTTGTTATTTTTAGCATGCATGATCAATTCTTACTAAGAGGGTGTAGATCCTTCGTTAATTAGAATAATTATGCATGAGAAATTCCCATCTTAGGTAGAGGACACAAATCTCAATGAAGGGATGCATGTTTGCATGCTTCGATTCATATTTTGATGGAGACACATTTACTTGGCACTTTGACCATGCAACTATGGTGTACTAGGTGATCAGGGTAGGGACATGATTTGAAAAAGTCCAAACATATAGGATTTTTCATGTGTCCATATTCATTGTACCTTCTCTCTTGTTCCTATCCTATAAGAGAGATGAAAGGTGTGCCATTGTGTTGGTTGTCAAGGTTTTATTTTAAATGGTTGTAGTGTATCTTTTTTATTATTCAATAGAAGATAGATGAAATTGAGAGTAAAAATCTGTGTATTTTCCTTCAAATATTCCACAGTATGTATTTGTAAATCAACCAACTTATATGAGCCTCTTATATATTGAAACTTTCAAGTTTTTAGCTACCTAGTATTTAGGTTATTCTTTGTAGGTGCAAAATTTTCTTAACATTGTTAATGAAGTTAAAGGGATATATAAAATGTTAATGCAAAAATGGATACCTACAATATATAGTGAAAGTAAGGGATTTTTAAGTTGGGAAGGTGTATTGGGTTTGTATTTGTAGGGGGTTAAATAAAGTGTTTTTTAGAGGTATTTTCCAATATGTATTCAAATTAAGGATATTGTTTAAATGCCATGAACACGCATGCTACATTAGAGGCTTATTGAGTGAAGCCCCTCTGCTTTGACGCCATATAGAGGGGGTATGTTGCTGATTTTGATGGACTCATAGAGCTATTTACCTCTACTCTACAAATCTCTCCACTTAAAATGAAAATCAAATTTTAAATATTATATATATATATATAGATTCAAATTATTCGAAACAATTTTTTTAATTATATATTAAGTAACAGTATTGTTAACGTTGGATGTATTAAAATATAAAACACAAAACACAAAACACAAAATGATTTTAAATTCAATCATAATTTCAATGTATATAATTTTTTTTTTTAACTTAGGCACTTTGTATTACATAAAATTAGAATTACATAGATAAAAAAAATTTGCTATTGGTTTTCTTAAAGGGAAACTACACCAGTAACATAAGTTCATAGTCTTGAGGCTCCTAAGACCTTATTTAACAAGAGAAACTTGTAAATAAAAGCATAAAAGCACAAGTTGACTGTGCAAGGACTAGCAATGTTGTAAACAAAAAACCAATGAGTCATAACAACTATTGATAAAAATCTCTAGTAATTCTGGCATGGGTCACTACCATCATTGGAGGAGAAGGAGATGTTGGTTGATCTCCTAGCTAGAATGGTTAACTCTTGGTTAATACTGTCAATTTTTCCTCTAACTCTACCAATCTAATGAAATTATTTTGTACCTCCTTATCTGACCAACAATATTCAAATGACATTTGGCCTTGTATTAGTTTCTTACTATCACATACACACATAACTACATAAAAAAAAAACTCACCATACAAAATATATTCATTATACAATTTTTATGGAAATCAAATTAAATGAAAATGCTACGCTACTGACATTAGTACATGCACTTCCACTGATTATAAATAATTAGCATAGTTTTTATGGTGTACATTAAAGCAAGTCTCTGAGTTTATTGACTTCCTAACTTTGTAATTTTCAACATCATTATAAAGGTACTTATGTAAAGTTCTTTGTCTCTCTCACAGTGTGGAGATATATCACACCTGTACATATATTAAATTCTTACCCATCATTATTAACTTGGAATTAAACCCCTGTACCTTTGCACGAATTGAATATATCTTATTTTATTGCTTTGGATAATATCAAGAGGACAACTGATATACACTTGTTCCTACTCTGTCTGCTGGATTAAACCCTAGTTGATTGACGACATGGATGAAAACTAGGGAAGTTAGGGTAACTACCCATGTCCCTGATCCTCGCATCAGTTCATTTTTCCATTGCTCGTAGGTGAGGTCCGCCTCTCTGAAACTTCACGTTTTTTCCATTAAGGTAATTATTTGTCTTAGCCCTTGAGTAGACTATTAGAAAAAGAAGCCACGATGCTATATTGTTTTTATGGTAGAATTTATCTGGTTATTCGCTGCCTTTTGGTTACGATTTCTGCTTGGGTCTTCTCTGCCCCGGGTATTGCTCCTACTCACAACAGGATGATGTTACCCTGTAACATTATTTTGTGTTGGGCCTTCAGGTCCTCATGCTAGTTCATATTTATTAAACATGTGTATCTTAAATTTGGTTTTGTTAAAGGGTTTACATGCTTTTTCTATTTCCATGTGTAATTTTCTAGTTTTAATCTCTGGTAGCTTTCAGGTTTTTGGGTATGATTACCCTCCCACTTCTCCTTGGCTTGCCAATAGAAGAAATAAAATTATAGCTTCGACTTTCGAGATCGAAATCTTCGTCTTATTGAAGGTAATCACAATATTTCCTAGTTTCTATGTTGCGAGAGCTCGAATTTAGCTTTCCGCTTTCTATTTTGATAGTAAGAACTTAGTGTATTCCATAATCTCACCCTTTATGTCGTGGTTTGACATGTTTGCAGTGAGGAAAGAACCATTGCCTCATTCTTCCCTCTTTCATCCATCACATAAAGAAACCTACATGTTACAAATTTGTTTCTTTGATGTTTCCAGTATTTCATTAAATCCGTTCTTATTGTTCCTTTATCTGAGGACTGCATCCTCTGTCTACACAAGGCAGTGTTCTAGTGTTTTAATCTCTTAGAGCAACTCTCCTTACCGAGAATCTTAAGATTTCTGGCAATATTTTGGTTCTTTTTTATACATTTAGATTGTTTCGAGGTTTAACTGTATCATTTATCATATTGAACACTTATTTGTATTAAGGCATCTCGGCCTGATTTAAATACAGTACTGGGTATTATTTCAAGTTGAAAACCCTCGGGGTCATTAAATTGTATGAACCATTATAGTCTCTTTCTTCTCGCACAATTTTAAGTTAGGTTTTGTTTAGGAAATATGTCATAATTTTGACAGATGAACATCCTTACTTGATAGACTATAATGTTCTCCTTATTTTAATAAAAGTATAGAGAATCTGAGTTTTCTGTTATGAGTATTTTTCCATTAGAATTCTATGGTATTTAGTAGATGTAATTAGCTATGTATCTTTACATATTCAAGCTTCTGTATCTCATATAAATTATTTTACTTAGTTCTTTTCCAGAAATATTTGTGTTATGAATCCTGTGTATATTCTTATAACTAATGACCAAGATACCCTGGACTCATCCATATCCTCTTGGGGCTCTTTCCTAAACTCATGAGTACGTCTCTGTTATATCTTCCTGTTATAGAGGGTTTTTATTTTCGAGATGATGCTTGTCTTTTGAATATATGTATATATATATTGTTGTCTCTGAATTTTCTTTTTCTTTAAAAAAAGGTGTATCTATATTTGTAGACAGTATCAATAACTTCCACCCATACTAATCATACAGTGAAATATTTAATTCCAGATTCACAGTACTGTTTTGTGTTTTGTACAGTTTTCTTCCTCTTTTCACTACACATTTTTGCATGTAGACCAAGATACTGTTTCTTTATATTATTTCCTCCATATATTATCAACTTTAACTCTAAGTATATCCAATACTTACATTTCCAATTTCACATAGACTTTCAAACATAAGTAAATACTTACCTCCAGCCTATATGCACTTAATTGATGATTCCTCCCAAACTCAAGAGAGGAAATCATGTCCTCTTATCCCCCCATGCACACCAGGTATTGGGTAGCAGGAAGATTTTCCAGGTTAAGCCTTAGTACTACTGTCTAGCTTATACTTCTTTTGGGTTTTTTAAAGAGCTCCACTGGTTACTACTAGCTCTATACTTCTCTATTTACAACATTCGTATTGCAACCCATCTCTTCTTTTTCTACAGAACCCATTCCCATTCTTAGGATTTTCTATTTATCCTCATGGGGAAGGTAACTGTCAGAATCACCTTTACCCTTTTTACCTTGGTTCTTGGAAATTATTTTTACTATTCAGTTAAGTCATTATTCTGGATAATTACTCATATTATTTATTTAATTTTTCCAAAAAGATAAAGTTTCAGTATTTTCAGTATTACTAATGAATAGTCATATTTGTTTAATAAATCAAATGTTTAAAATAAAATAACCATAGTCAGGAAATAAATAAGGGTGTTACAACTTCCCCCTCTTAAGACAAACACCATCCTCGGTGTTATTTCTTCATGAGAACAATTTGGGATAAATCTCTTGAATATGATTTTCATCCTCCCAGGTAGCCTCCTCCAGGCAAAAATGCTTCCACTACACTTTAAATTGGGGGATGACTCGCCTCCAGAGCATTATTTCTCTCTAATTGAGGATACGAAGTGGTTCTACCAAGAACTCACCGTCTGGTTCGACCTGCAATAAACATATTCGCAAATAGCTGAATTGAGTATCCTCTCTTACTGTAAATCAAAATGTAAACACAACTTACATGTATGCTTCTCCAGTGTATCATGTGTTTAGGATCATGTATGTATCATTTTAATAAAGATACGTGGAACATGTTATACACCAAAATATGACTAGGTAGGGCCAATTGATAAGCCGTCGGTTCTATCCGTTCCAAGATCTGGAATGACCCACAGTATCTGTGTGCCAACTTGGCACAAGAATTCCACCCCAGGGTGATTTTCTTGGGTTTAATTCTCACGTACATGTGATCGCCCACTTCAAATTCCCAGAAATTTCTCTTCTGATCTGTGTATACCTTTTGCCTATATTGAGCTACTTTCAAATTTTGTCTAATATTTTTCACTTCCCGTTCCATTTTGTTAGGTCCCTATATTACTAGTATAGTCCCTTATTGTTGTTAGTGTAACCCCCTTATTGTTATTATTGTACCCTTGTAACCCCCATTTTGTTATTATTGTGCCCTTAAATTATTATTGTTAGGTCGGCTAGGATTACATTGTGGCCCACTTGGATTACATTATGGCCCCATGGACTCCTATATATAGAAAGGAGGTTTTGTAAATTGTATCATCCAAGAATTGTTCATTTATGTAATGTATTGGAGGTTTCCCCCTCAAAGTGGCTCATTTATAAGGCGTTTATATCTCTTTTCTTCTCTTTTTGGAGCTGGTTACACAACATTTGGTATCAGAGCTTGGGATTCTAGGGTTTCGCTGCTCCAAACAGGTCATCGTGGAATTTTCGCTATAACGTTTTTTCTACGAAGTTTCAGAAGCTGAAATTTTTAGGGTACAAAGCTGAAATCCCAAGGAAGATTGTCTAAAACTTTCAGAGCTTGTTTCTCAATATTTTCGGAGATATCATCTGTGGAAGTTAGATATTCTTTCAAGCTCCTAAACTGGTCATCGTGGAATTTTCGCTATAATTATTTTTCTACGAAGGTTCAGAATCTGAAATTCGTATGGTGCGAAGCTGAAATCCAGAGGAAATTCGTCAAAATATTTCAGAGCTTGGTTCGCAATATTTTTGGAGATATGATCTGTGGAAGGTAGTGCTTTTTCAGGCTCCTGAATTTCATCTCAAAGAGGTGATCGTGGGAAAAGTTAAATAACTCTCTCTCTAGGCAGTGGATTTGAGTGCTGTAAAAAGTGGTAGGAAGTACACGGACTTTAGTTTCTTGGCTATCAATTTCATAGACAAAGGATGAAACAGTGACACGTGGCAAGTCCTACAAGTTTTCTCTACGGAACCATTCCGGAATTAGGTCATTGTGGGAGATTGGACACAACTTTGTCTTGGGGAATCCAAATTAGATCAGACCTGTGGCATTTGAAAGAAGCTTCAGAGGGCTACTATAGGGCTGAATTTCAGATATTGAAGATTTTCAATTACAGAGATAATTCAATTTAAATATCGAGCTCCTAAAAGCAAGTAAAAGGTGTGTATTCTTTTTCCGAATTGCATAAGTCTTGTTTGAAGAATCAAGTTGAATTGATTCCAAGGGCATATTGTAGAATAGGTATCAATATTGGATTCTAAAATGGCACCTAAATATAATTCAACACCCATTAAGCCTTCAGAAGGCTCTACCATGACTCATGAAGATGAAGAATTGCAACATGATCTATAAAAATTACAAGAGCAAGTGCAACAAATTTCACTCTCGCAAAGAGCAACAAAAAATGAAATGGAAGTTTTGAAGAAAGGCGTGGAAGTGAAGATGGACAGTTTGAAGAAAGGCGTGGAAGCTAATATGGATGGCGTGGAAGTGAAGATGGACGGTTTGAAGAAAGGCGTGGAAGTTAAGATAGATGGTGTGGAAGCTAAGATGGATGGCATGGAAGTGGCATGGAATCTAAGATGGATGACATGGAAGCTAAGATCGATGATAAAATGAAAAACATGAAGAATTTTCTAAAAGCAGACATGGAAGGTTTGGCAAAGTTGATACAAGAAGGGTTTCCTAATGGTGAAAAGATAGTAGAATAACCTCATGATGAGAACAAAATAAATGTTAATTTTGATTTCATAAACTCTAATGTTGGCAGGAAGAACCACCATATTCCAAAGATGGATATGAGGAAGTTTGATGGAAAGGATCCTGTAACATGGATACTACAGATGGAGCAATATTTTGATCTCCATAACGTGAAAAACACACAAAATGTACGCATTGCAACTTTACATTTAGAACAAAATACATTTGTATGGTATCAATGGCTTTGCTCCCGTAAAAAAATTGTCACTTGGTCAATTTTTACGGAGAAAATGATAGCACATTATGAGGATACAAAGAGCAACACCTTCTTTAGCCAATTGATAAATCTCAAACAAAAGGGTTTAGTGGGGCATCACATTGAGGACTTCCAAAAATTGAATATAAGGGTAACTGATATTCCAGAGGAACACAGGATTGATCTCTTCATAGGCACTTTAAAGGATAACATCCAACATGAAGTTCGCGTTTTGGAACCTGATTCATTGGAGAAGGCATTCGGGTTGGCAAGAAAAGTTGAATGTAAAATTATGGCGACAAGGAAGCCTACCACTCAATTCTATAAAGAAGGAAGTGTTGCTACGCCTAGATTTCCACAACCTACGAGGTTGACACCACAACAATTGGAAGAAAAAAGAGCAAAAGGGCTTTGCTACAGTTGTGATAGAAAATACACTAAAGGTCATAAGTGTGCTGAGAAGAAATTATTTTACATAGATTGTGAAGAGGAAGAAGAAAATGAACAAGAAGAGGATATACACCGGGAACCAGCCCTAGAAGAGGAAGAAATGAATCCGACCATATCGTGTAATGCACTGGCAGGAATTACCACTCCTCAAACTCTCAAGATAGAAGGACAAATCAAGAAGAAAAAGGTAATAGTGTTGATTGATTCGGGTAGCACCCATAATTTTATTCATTGTAAGGTAGCCAAGGAATTAAATTGTTTCCTATACCCAGCACCAGAATGTCAAGTGATGGTTGCAAATGGAGGAACTATAAATTGCTCTGGAAAATGCCATAATATTAAGCTAACCATGGGGGAATATGTTGACTAGTCCAATGCTTTCCATTCCTATGGGAGGTGCTGATGTTGTACTAGGAGTACAATGGTTACAATCTTTGGGGACGGTAGCTTTTAATTTTCAAGAACTTTTCTTGAAATTTTTTTCAGAAGGAAAGGAAGTCGAATTACGGGGTATTGCGGGGAAGCCAGGAAGGATAATAAGCTCTAATGTAATGACAAAGCTTCTAAAGAAAGAACAACGAGGCGTAATTGCACAATTATGCTCACTAGACGTTCCGACATCAAAATCATCTATTTCGGCAGATCTCCAACAAGTCTTGGACAATCATTCCAAGGTGTTTGAAACTCCCAAAGGACTCCCACCTATTCGTGGTCATGATCATGCTATTCATTTGATTCCAGGAAGTGTTCCTCCAAACATCAGGCCTTATAGATATCCTTACTTCCAAAAGAGCTAAATTGAACGTATGATTGCAGAAATGTTAGAGGCGGGTATAATTCAACCTAGTCAAAGTTCTTTCTCTGCTCCTGTAGTATTGGTACACAAGAAGGATGGATCATGGCGAATGTGTCCGGATTATAGGGAGCTCAATAAGCTCACCATTAGAGACAAATTTCCCATTCCTGTGATTGATGAATTATTGGATGAATTACATGGAGCAATTTATTTTACCAAGTTGGATCTTCGTTCAGGATATCATCAAATTAGAATGAAGACTGAAG
The DNA here is from genome assembly GCA_034641835.2 of Pinus albicaulis. Classification (NCBI taxonomy): domain Eukaryota; kingdom Viridiplantae; phylum Streptophyta; class Pinopsida; order Pinales; family Pinaceae; genus Pinus; species Pinus albicaulis. Next base: position 193,421,581 of record CM076576.1, read on the forward strand.
ATATTCTAAAAATAGCATTTCAAACTCATGAGGGTCATTATGAATTTTTGGTCATGCCTTTTGGCCTTACCAATGCACCTTCTACATTTCAAGGGTTGATGAATTCCATTTTCAAACCCTTCCTAGATAATTTGTGCTAGTATTTTTTGATGATATACTAATCTACAGCAGGTCTTGGAAGGATCATGTTGAACATGTTGACAGGGTGCTCAAACTATTGCAGGAGAAACAATTATATGCAAAAACATCCAAATGTTTCTTTGGAGTACAAGAGGTGGAATATCCGGGTCATATTATATCTCACGAGGGTGTTAAAGTGGACCCTAACAAAATTAAAGCCATTAAGGAATGGAAAGTCCCCAAGACAATAAAGCAGTTGCGAGGATTTCTCGGGTTAACAGGCTATTATCGCAAGTTTGTTAAGAATTATGGGAGAATAGCAGCACCTCTAACAACACTATTGAAGAAAGATGCATTTTCATGGACTCCTGAAGCAACTAAGGCCTTTGAACGTCTTAAAGAGGCAATGTGTCTAGCACCGGTCTTAGCTACACCAGACTTCACAAAAACCTTTATTGTGGAATGTGATGCCTCAGGAAATGGAATTGGTGCAGTTTTAATGCAGGAAGGAAGACCCATTGCTTTTGAAAGTCGACCAATCAAAGGAAAGTATTTACAGAAATCTATTTATGAGAAGGAAATGTTAGCAATACTGCATGCACTAAAGAAATGGCGAACTTACCTAATGGGAAGACACTTCAAGGGAAAAACTGATCATGATAGTCTTAAACAATTTTTGGAACAAAGACTATCTTCAGAAGAGCAGCAAAAATGGGTCACAAAGATGTTGGGTTATGACTTTGAAATAATCTACAAAAAGGAAAGCTTAATGTTGTTGCAGATGCACTCTCAAGAAAGAATGAAGAGGTGGAAGCATTGCTTTGTGCCATTTCTATTATCCAACCAGATTGGATAACCGAAGGAAGAGATGAATGGAAGAAGGACAAAGATGTATGGACACTCATTCAAAAGTTGCAGCAAGATCCTAGTACATCTGATACATTTAGTTGGAAAAATGATTTCTTATGGTACAAAGATCGCTTATATCTTTGTAAGAATTCCCAACTAAAACAAAATATTCTTCTGGAATTGCACACTTCTCCTTTAGGAGGACACTCGGGATTTTTAAAAACTTACCACAGGGTGAAGAAAGATTTTTTTGGGATGGCCTTAAATCTGATAGTCAAAAGTTTGTGGTGGAATGTTTGGTTTGCCAGCAGAATAAAGTGGAGAAAATTAAGACCCCGGGACTTCTACAACATTTATCCATTCCAAGTCAACGTTGGGAGGAGATTTCAATGGATTTTATCACAGGTTTACCGAAGTCCGAAGGCAAGAATGTCATCATGGTGGTAGTTGATAGAATTACCAAGTATGCACACTTTTGTGCATTATCTCATCCATTTAAAGCAAGTACAGTTGCTACTACATTTGTGGATAGAATTCAAAAGCTACATGGAAGCCCAAGGGTTATTGTGAGCGACAGAGATCCCATTTTTACTGGAAATTTTTGGACGGAGTTATTTTCTTGTTTGGGTACTCAATTAGCTCACAGCTCATCTTATCATCCTCAATCTGATGGTCAAACTGAGATAGTAAATAAATTTTTGGAAGGATATCTTCGTTGTTTTGTATCTGATAAACAAACACAATGGGTCAAGTGGTTACCTCTCGCTGAATGGTGGTATAACACTTCCTTCCATACTGCAGCAAAAATGACCCCATTTATGGCACTTTATGGATATCATCCACCATCGATCACATCATCTTTAAGGGAAAATTCGAAGGTTCAAGCAGTGGAAGATCACGTCGAGCATCAGCAAGCAGTTCTCCAACTCTTAAAGGACAACCTGAATTTAGCACAAAATCGAATGAAACAACAGGCAGATCAACATCGCAGCGAGAGAAGTTTTGATGTAGGAGACTGGGCATTTTTATGGCTACAACCATACAAACAAATGTCCCTCAAGCAAGCTAAGAAGGATAATAAATTATCACCAAAGTACTATGGTCCTTACAAGGTGTTGCAAAAGATTGGTACTATGGCATACAAATTGGAGCTTCCTGCTTCTTCGCGAGTACATCCAGCTTTCCATGTTTCATGCTTAAAGAAGGTTATAGGTGAAAATCTTCCAGTTCAAACAATATTTCCAGAACTTGATGAGGAAGGAAAAATCATATTGGAACCTGAAGCGGTCACGGAAACAAGAACTCGACAACTACGGAATCGATCAATTTCAGAGTATCTCATCAAGTGGAAGAACTTACCCACCGAAGATTCTACATGGGAGGATGAGAATTTTATACAGAAGCACCCGGAGCTACTCAAGCATTGAGGACAACACTTTTTTGAAGGAGAGGGGCATGTTAGGTCCCTATATCACTAGTATAGTCCCTTATTATTGTTAGTGTAACCCCTTATTGTTATTATTGTACCCTTGTAACCCCCATTTTGTTATTATTGTGCCCTTAAATTATTATTGTTAGGTCGGCTAGGATTACATTGTGGCCCACTAGGATTACATTTTGGCCACATGGACTCCTATATATAGAAAGGAGGTTTTGTAAATTGTATCATCCAAGAATTGTTCATTTATGTAATGTATTGGAGGTTGCCCCCTCGAAGTGGCTCATTTATAAGGCGTTTATATCTCTTTTCTTCTCTTTTTGGAGCTGGTTACACAACACATTTCCTCCAACGTATCCAACCCTAACATCAATCTGGTTTCCAGACTACTCGAATTCATAGGAGTCTGGCATTGTCTCCCGTACAATGCTTCGAATGGACTCATCTTAAGAGATTCTTGATACCCATTATTATATGTGAATTCAACCAGATGTATGTATTCTTCCCATTTTGTGGGTTGCTGCATCACATACATGCGCAACATGTCTTCCAGTATTTGATTCACCTTCTCAGTTTGTTCATCAATTTGAGGGTGGTAGGCCGTGCTGAATTGGATTTGAGTTCCCAAGGCCGTAAATAGTGCCTTCTAGAAGGCTGATGTAAACTTCACGTCTCTATCGAAGATGATGACTCTTGGAATACCATGTAGCATAAATACTTCTCTCAGGAAGATGTCAGCTATTTGTATGGTCTTATAAGTTGACTGCACCAATATGAAATGGGCCAATTTACTAAGTTTATACACCACCACCATTATTGAATCATTTTTTATTTTACTCCTTGGTAATCCGGTGATGAAATCGAGGGAGATAACTTACCATTTCCATTCTGGTATAGGGATAGGCTTGAGTAATCCGGCTGGGTGTTGGTTCTCTACTTTAACTTGCTAACATTCTAAACATTTAGTTAAATATTCAGCAATATTTATGGGCATCCCAGGCGAGAAATAATATTTTCTAATTGCTGTCAACATCTTTTGATATCTGGGATGTCCCATGTAAGAACTCCGATTCATCCAATATTAATTCTATTAAACTCATCTGATTTGGAATACATAACTTTTTATAGAAAGTTAAAAAATTTCATCATTAATTTCATAATCCGATGTCTTACCTTGATCCTTATCCTCCTTTTCTTACTGCCACATGAACTAATACTCAGAATCCCTTTTTTCTGCTTCCGTTATTTGCACCTAGAACTTAGATTCTGACTGATTAACATAAAAATCATAAATGAAATGAAATTTTCGGCTTAATGCATCAACAACTCGGTTTTCCTTTCCCTTCACATGCTGAATATCAAAATCGAACTCACTTAGGAATGCATTCCATATTGCTTGGTGAGCGTTCAAATCTGATTGTTTGAAATAACTGGTCAAACTAGTATGATTAGTTCTTAATATAGACCTTTTTCCCAGAAAATAGTGTCTCCAAATTCGAAGGGCATGCACTACGGATGTCAGCTCTAAATCATAGGCAGAATATCTCTGCTCATGATCCTTCAACTTTCTAGATTCGTATGCTATAACCTTACCTTCCTGAGTTAATACTGCCCCCACTCCTTCCTTGCAAGCGTCCATGCAGACTTCAAAACTTCCACTAGGGTCTGCTACTTTTAATACATGAACTGTAGTTAACAATCTCTTTAGCTTTTCAAAATTGTTTTGACATTCTGCAGTCCACTTAAACATTCAGCCCTTTCACTGCAAGGAGGTAATAGGGAAGGCTATTTTAGAGAAAACTTCAATAAAACGTCAGTAATAACCAGCTAGGCCCATGAATGAATGTGTATCATCCATGTTCCTGGGAACTCTCCATTCCATAATTATTTTAATTTTCAGGATCCACAATAATTCCTTCTGCAAATATTACATGACCCAAATACTAGATCAGTTATTTGTAAAAATCACATTTATTGAACTTGGAATAGATTTTTTTTTCTTGTAGCATATTCAGTACCAAATGTAAGTGTGCTTTGTGTTATTCAACAATTTTAGAATAAATAAAAATATCATCTATAAATATTAAGAAAAATTTATCCAGGAATGGGTGAAAGATTCCATGCGTCAAGCTCATGAAAGTGGCTGGTGCATTAGTTAATCCAAAATGTAGCACCACAAATTCATAATGTATGTACCTGGTATGGAAGGCTATTTTGGATATATCTTCATCTTTATTTCTTATATGATGATACCTAGATCTTAAGTCAATCTTGGAAAACATCATTGCTCCTTTGACCTGATAAAAAAGATCATCAATATGGAGCAGTGGATATTTATTTTTGATAGTTAGCTTGTTTAACTATTGGTATTCCATACACATATGCATTGTCTTGTCGTTCTTCTTCACAAATAGTACCGGTGCACCCTAAGGGGATACACTTGGCCTAATATACCCTTTATCCAACAATTCTTGCAACTGCATTTTTAGTTCGGTTAATTCGGGCACACTCATTCTGTAAGGTGCTCTTGAGACAGGCACTGCTCCAGGTATTAACTGTATGGTGAAATCAATATCTCTCCCTAGAGGTAATCCTGGTATATTTTCAGGAAATACATCTATGAATTCTTGTACAACATGTATACTTTCCATCATTAAAGTCTTGTCTTTAGAGTTTGAGAACCCCACCTGAAATGCATATAGCTGACAACATTTTCTAATAAATTTATTGAGCTGGGATGCAGTAATGAGACACAATCGCAGTGGCTTCTTGATTCCTTGTAACTCTTGACGAGTTCCATCTTCAACCTTGAAATGGATAATTTTATCTTTGCAATCTACTAGAGACTAGTGTCATTCTAACCAGTGCATTCCCAATAAAATGTCGTACGAGCCCAAAGGAAGGACATTCAATTCTAAAGATATTTGCTAGGCTGCTATATCCAATACACAATTTGATACTTTGGCATTAAATCGTCTTTTTCTCCGGTAGCTAATTGTACCATCCAAGTGTCTTTAAATTTCTAGCTTTGCAGGTTACAATTTTCAACTACTCGGGGGTTTATGTAACTCAAAATAGCATCGGGATCAACTAAAATAGAAACAGTTTGAGATTGTAACTTACCTTCCAATTATATCATAGTTGGCTGGAAATTCACTTGCGGATCTTCCAGTGCGGCATTAATTTGTGGTATATTTCGAGCAACATCCCCCACCGTGGATGCTTCTTGCAGATTAGCTGTTACTTAATTCCTTCCGCAATGTGGGAAATTATTGAAGTAATGTGCCTCACCACAACCCCGGCATTGCAATGGTGGCTCTAAGCTTGACCAAAGTTTGGTCTACTGGATGCCTCATTTGGCCTTTCTTCAGTTGTCCATTTGGACCTTTTCAGATTTTTCCCAAATTTCTTGTTTGCTGAATCCTTCACAACATTTTTGTAATTTCCTGATCTACTATTTTTAAAGTTTGAGGAGCTTTTTTGCACTTTTGTGGTTGGCCAATTTCTGCCAAATTCACCCTTTGCCTTAGAATTTTGATAACACATTCGTGCCTTCTTGATTGCTTTAGCCATCGACTTTGGATTTAAAAATTCTATCCTTTCCTTCATGTGAGCAGGCAGACTACTCAAGAATCTCTACACCTTTGCTTTCTCATCTCTCAAGTAGGGTACATATCTTAATAAGGAAGTAAACTTAGTAATGAACTCATCCATAGATAATCGACCCAACTTTAAATCATGAAATTCTCGGTCACATTCTGACCCTCGATCCCACAAACATTTTTCACTTCTTCCCACCATAATGTAGCCTTCTCCCGTAATTGATAAATTTCCAAATGGGATTTGAGTTTACTATTATACTCATATACCTATAAATAATTGTTCATATTTATTATCCAGGCTTCTGCCATTTCTTCAGCTTCCTCGTCAAAAGTGGAAGGCTTAATTTTCTGAAATTTGCTCTGTAATACCACCTTTTGTTTCTTAAATTCCTGTTGATCTGACACATTACCGGATTCTACTTCATTATAAGTTCTTCCTTTATTGCTTCGTTGAGTGTGACTCACTGCTGGGTGATCATGAGCTTGTTGTTGTTTCTCTCCTTCCACCTGAGTGTCCCTAACAGGGCTAGGTTGTGTAGTGGGAGGATTTTGCTTATCTAAAATACTCTTAAGTATTCTTTCTTGCTCCCTCATTAGTATTTAATTATCACCTCAGACACGTATCATCTCTACTTGGATTTGTTGGACTGTTTCCAACAATCTGGTGGTTTGTCTTCATTGCTCTTCCAACAATCTGCTGGTTTGTTAGTGCTGGTCCACAATTAGCTGAACCCACATTTCAGGATTAATATCGGGATTAGTCTGGGGTGGAACTTTCCCCATCCTTCTGGGTGTCTGATGACTGGATCCCCTCCTCATTAAAGACCTTTAAACAAGTTTTGTCGTCATTGATCTCTCTGTACAATTAAGAAAAGGTTAAGAAATACCAGATTTATCTTTGGTGGTCGAACTGACCCAGCATTTAACTTTTATCTGATACCAATTGCCACATACACACACAAATACGTAAAAAATAACTTACCATACAAAATCTATTCACTATACAATGTTTATGGAAATCAAATTAAATGAAAATGCTACACTACTGACATCAATACATGCGCTTCCACTGATTATAAATAATTAGTATAGTTTTTAAGGTGTACATTAAAGCAAGCCTCTGAGTTTATTAACTTCCTAACTTTGTAATTTTCAACATCATTATAAAGGTACTTATGTAAATTTCTTCATATCTCTCACAGTGTGGAGATATATCGCACTTGTACATAGATTAAATTCTTACCCATCATTATTAACTTGGAATTACACCCCTGTACCTTTGCATGAATTGAATATATCTTATTTTATTGCTTTGGATAATATCAAGAGGAAAAATGGTATACACTTGTTCCTAATTTTTCTGTTGGATTAAACCCTAGCTGATCGACGACCAGGATGCAAACTAGGGAAGTTAGGGTAACTGTAATATCCCAAAATAGGGAATTTCTACAACAATAAGAATATCTGAAGATATTATTAAGTTCGAGATGCATAAATATAGCTCATAAAATGTGTTATATCACATTTCCATCAATCATGTATATAGCAGCAAGAAAGATGATCCAATCCCTCAATCAAAAGTGGGGAAAATCAACATTTCCAGCACCAAAAACGTTAATTTCTGAGATTTGCGTAAAAATAGGGGAAAATGATGGTGGTATCCTTTAGCTTAGGTCATGTGGGACTCACATACCAAATTTCATCAAAAACAAATGACTCTATCTATATTAAATAGATCTCCCGATCCCGATATAACTCAAAAAGGCCCAAATCCCATGACTTATAGTATGCAGAAATTACTGAAACTTGCATAGCGTGATTTTATGATGGTTTTAGATGTAATATGATATAAATATCAGATATAGAGTTTATTACATCAATACATGGAGAAAAACCGAGATCTAGCCTCTTTTATACAAATTGAGATAACCCGACAAGGGTTTCTTGACAGCTTGAGTACAAGAGAAGTAGATCTGAATATTCAGCCTGAAAAATAACGCATTTTACTGTAAAATTACATGAATATGACTGAAATAAGTACAATAGGGATTATAATCCCTTTTCCTAGCTTTCCGGGGGAAGGGATGGCCCCTGCCCAAGGAAACTAGCCAAAAATCAAGGTATTAAACCTTGTTGCAGCCGCTATCTGAAAAATGACGCAGTTCCTGTAAGGGACTATGCTGTAAAATTGTATAGATGCTTTGGCCCAAAGCCAATATGTGGAAATATGCCTGGGAGCCTCCCTTGCCGATCCTCCAATCGATAGACAAACTCTCCACTGAAAAACAAGCCCAGAAATGGTTCAAAGAGATCCTCCTTTGCTGCACCCTACAACACAACCCAGATCTAAACATAAACTGAGCTGTAGCTAAAGGATGTAGCTTGGAAAAAATTCTAGAATGAGGAAATGAAGCTCAAGAACCTCTCCTTCCCTAAGGATGAGGTAGGGATTCTCGACTGGGAACACCCTTGTGCTAAACAGCAAGAGGAAGAAAAGTCTCAACAGACCAAAGCAAATAATAATCCAAGCATGAATACAATGGTTGTGCTCCTATCCATATATAGCAAGTTCTCCTCTCCACAATGGGTCCCATCCATATGTGCCACCTAGCCCATGCAAGTTGTCCTCCATTCAAATTGTGTAGTCCATCATGGAGATACAATGTATCTAGATAGTGCATGTGGAGTTGGTCAAACATGATTGAATCAATATGATCCAATCCTGTTCACACCTGTAGGTGCTCAATCCAACTGCTTTATTCTTCCCCTTTTCACATGAGGAATGTTATTTTCTCTTATAGAAAGGTTAGTGGGTCTCCCTACCCATTTTATTCATCTACTGCTAACTATAATGTTCCTTTGAGCTTGAGGCTAAAAATTAGGAACATTACAGTCCTCCCCTCCAAAATATTGCTTGTCCTCAAGCAACTGTATAGAGAGAAAAATTTCTCCCCTTCTCCTCTTGTGGCCTTCTCATCAATAGTCCCCACCACTTCTCAAGAAAATCTGCAACAAATCTGCCCTCCAATGTCTCTTCCCAAGGATGCATGACCAAATGGCTCACATCATGAAAAGGTGGAAGGTGTAAGTGGAAACCTTCTTGCTGTCTCATGGCCTCCTCAAGGTAGGAGTGATGATACACATGGGATATCTCATTCCATTCTATCATCCAAATGAAATGAGCCATCCTAGGTAGCTCATCAAAGTAATCTGCAACCTCGGTTTTATGCAATGTGTTGGGGCTGAATGGAGAGTTTATGTTTTCCCATCCAAGTAGTTTCTCTCTCCATTTATGGTAAGTATGAAGGGGCTTCTGATATTGGGTTGCAATGTCATGGCCTTCAAAAATGGCCCAAGCTACCCCACAAGATAATTCAACCATGAAGTGCCTCCTCCAAGAACGCAAGTTCACGCAAGGGCTCCTCCTACATGAAGGAAAGAGGTGTGTTGTGGCAATCATGGTGTGCCCATTTTTTTTCCTGAAACATACAACATATAAAATAGGGAGAATCACACTCCAAATGGGCATCTCTATTTCAAATTCCACCCTCTAAACAAAGCTTCCCATGAGTATATCAACAATATATGGAAGCAAAATACTATGAAAACAAGTTGTCAAATGACAACCAGAGAGTGAATCAAAGTTCCACACAAGGAACCAGCACAGTGCATTCCATGCCTGCCTCAAAACAAAACATAACAAGTGCTTCAACAGCCACTTTTTTGCTACCACGGTTATCTCATAAGATGGAAACATGAAGATACAATGTGGTGTCAATGGTGCACACCAAGAATCATGTGGCTTCCTCCACAAACCACCAAGAAGATAGCCAAAATCAATGCTACAAGTAGCTACAAGTAGCTGCAAGTACATCATCATACAATATGCAAGAAGAGATAATTCTTCTTGATACATCATGCTGCTCGAACAAGGAAAATAAGTACAATACAAAATGTGAAATTGTACATTATTCATCATGTACTTGAGATCTTGAGCTGACATGGCTCAACTAGAAATTCTCCCTTGCCTCCAAGGAGTAGGGAAGTGGCTGTGACATTCTCTCTATCACCATCTGGGCTATGCATCTCTCCATATGTTGAAATATGTCGTGCTGAATACCCTCCCAAATGAACTCCTCCACCAAGGAAAGATATGCATCAAAATGCATGAGAAAGAAGTCCTCATGTGCTGCATGTAGCAGCTTCTTCTTAAGCTTAGAATCTCTAGTCAAGAAGACTTTGCCATAAGAATAGATGACCATATCATCCACCATATATCTGTCATCTCTATCAGGGTCATCAACAGTCATGCAAGCACCAAGATCCTTGGAGTACTCTACCAAGAGTTGAGACCTCCAATATGGATCAATCCTCCCAAGAGACAGCACTGGTGATCTGGCATGTGAAGCTCCCCTCATGCTTTTGCCTACTACTTTAACATCCCCCATGCCAAATTCTCTCTCAAAACTCTTCACCTCTCCACAATCCAAGAGTGGTGAATCAACTGGAAAGATTTCTCTTACCAACTCCAAATCTGGTGGCCTCCTCGGTGGAATGCCTCCATGTAGTGAGACATCCATGGCAAGAGAAGACTGTTCATATGGTTGGGCAACCTTGCCCTTGCCCTCACAGCGCAAACCAGTCTTCCTCCTCCTTGCACCATCTCTCTGAAATAGATAGGGGTGTGTGCTCCTCATCAAATGATGACGTCCTTCCTCCCTACCTTCTCCTTCCATCAATATCATCTCACAATCATGCTGCTCATTAATTTTACTTTGCCTTCCATATGTGAGATCCTGGGGAACTTCTTGTAATGACACAAGAAATCCTCCTGTCGGAGCATGTGCTTCTCCTTCCTTTGCATGAGGCACTAGATATGCTCTAGATGTGATAATGCTGTAACCCCCATCCTTCTCTTCATCATCAATAATGAATAGGAGGTAATTGCTCAATAAGAGGATACTTCTTTGCAAAAGGAACCTTTATGCCCTCTTGTTTAATGTTATGAAACAAGGATATTGCCTCTAGCAAGGTATCATCCAAGATGTGATTTCCTCCAATAGGTTTCAAAAGTGGTTTTGAGTTTGTAGGTCCTCCCAACTTATGCAAAAGTTTCATTGGTTTGATTGTCTCATGTTTTTTATCAAAACTTTCTACCAATCTCCTAGTGAACTTTGAAAAATAAGAAGTATTAACATATCTCAATGAAAATGAATCAAACATCCACCAAGAATAGGCCTTACCTTCAAAGTGCAGTGCTGCAACTCTAATGGCTTCATCTTCGGAAACTTGGTGCTGATGCAAATAAGTACACAACTCCTCCACCCAAGCTTTGGTTGAACAAGTTGGGGATCCATCAAAGGTAGATAGAGAAAATCTATCCATGTCATGTAGCTTGCTCCTCTCCACCTTGATCTTGAAAAACTCTTTGAAAGTAATATGATCTCTAAAATTTTCAGTTTGAGATTCATACTCTTGCAGAAAATTACTAAGAGTCCCCCTCCTTGGAATTTCCTCTTCTCTCATCTATTTCATAGTAGATCCGAGAATTTGAATGCGTTGTGCATAATAGGGTGTACCTGCATTCTCACACCTATCATGTGCCAATCTAGATTTGGCTCTAGATCCAAACTCCTCAAGAGATTCCATCTCTCCTCTCATCTTCTTAAGATCTTCATTGATGCACTGCATAGATTTTGGAAGAAGCTTTGTAAGACTATCTTCCTTTCTTCCTCCACATAATGGAGTCTTCTTTTTTTTCATCTCTCCTTCTCTTGGTAGCTGCATGGCTGAGTTCCACAGGCTGAGCCAAGATTGAAGCTCTGATACCACTGTAATATCCCAAAATAGGGAATTTCTACAACAATAAGAATATCTGAAGATATTATTAAGTTGGAGATGCAAAAATATAGCTCATAAAATGTGTTAGATCACATGTCCATCAATAATATATACAGAAGTAAGAAAGATGATCCATTCCCTCAATCAAAAGTGGGGAAAATCAGCATTTCCAACACCAAAAACGTTAATTTATGATATTTTCGTAAAAAAAGGGGAAAATGATGGTGGGATCCTTTAGCTTAGGTCATGTGGGACTCACATACCAAATTTCATCAGAAACAAATTACTCTAGCTAATTAAACAGATCTCCCGATCCCGATACAGCTCAAAAAGGCCCAAATCCCATGAATTATTGTATGCGGAAATTAATAAAACTTTCACAGCATGATTTTATGAGGGTTTTAGATGTAGTATGATATAAATATCAGATATAGAGTTTATTACATCAATACATGGAGAAAAACAGAGATCTAGCATCTTTTATACAAAATGAGATAACCCGGCAAGGGCTTCTTGACAACTTGAGTACAAGAGAAGTAGATCTGAATATTCAGTCTGCAAAATAACTCATTTTACTAAAAAATTACATGAATATGACTGAAATAATTACAATAGGGATTAGAATCCCTTTTCCTAGCTTTCCAGGGGAAGGGTTGGTCCTTGCCCAAGGAAACTAGCCAAAAATCAAGGTATTAAACCTTGCTGCAGCTGCTCTCTGAAAAATGACGCAGTTCCTGCAAGGGACTGTGCTGTAAAATTTCAGAGATGATTTGGCCCAAAGCCAATATGTGGAAATATGTCTGGGAGCCTCCCTTGCTGATCCTCCAATGGATAGACAAACTCTCCACTGAAAAACAAGCCCAGAAATGGCTCAAAGAGATCCTCCTTTGCTGCACCCTGCAACACAACCCAGCTCTAAACAGAAACTGCATTGTAGCTGAAGGAGGTAGCTTGGCCAAAATGCTGGAATGAATAAATGAAGCTCAAGAACCTCTCATTCCCTGAGGATGAGGTAGGGATTCCCGACCAGGAACACCCTTGTGCTAAACAACATTGCAACCCTGCTAAACAGCGAGAGGAAGCAAAGTATCAACAGACCAAAGCAAATAGTAATCCAAGCATGAATACAATGGTTGTGCTCCTCTCCATATATAGCAAGTTCTCCTCTCCAACTGCAACTTCACGTTTTCGCCATGAAGGTAATTCTTTGTCTCAACTCTTGAGTGGACTATTAGCAAAAGAAGCCACGGTGCTATATTTTTTCTATGGTAGAATTTCTCTGGTTATTCGCTGCCTTTTGGTTACTATTTCTGCTTGGGTCTTCTCTGCCCCAGGTATCGCTCCTACTCACAGCAGGAGCATGTTACCCTATCACAGTATTTCATGTTGGCCCTTTAGTTCCTCATGCTAGTTCATATTTATTAAACATGCATATCTTAAATTTGGTTCCATTAAAGGGTTTACATGCTTTATCTATCTCCGTGTGTAATTTTCCAGTTTTAATCTCTGATTTCTTTAAGGTTTTTGGGTATGATTACCCTCTCGCTTCTCCTCGGCTTGCCGATAGTAGAAATAAACTTACAACTTCAACTTCTGAGATCAAAATCTCTGTCTTATTGAAGGTAATCATATGATTTCCCGGTTTCTATGCTGCAAGAGCTCGTATTTAATTTTTTTCTTTCTATTTTGATTGTAAGAACTTAGCCTATTCCATAATCTCACCCTTTATGTCGTGGTTTGACAGGTTTGTAGTGAGGAAAGAACCATTGCCTCATTCTGCCCTCTTTCAACCATCACGTAAAGCAACCTACATGTTACAAATTTGGTTCTTTGATGTTTTCAGTATTTCATTAAATCTGATCTTCTTGTTCCTTTATCTGAGGATTGCATCCTCTGTTTACAAAGGGCAGTGTTCCAGTATTTTAAGCTCTTCAAGTAACTCTCCTTACCGAAACTCTTAAGAGTTCTTGCAAGATTTTGGTTCTTTGTTATACATTTAGGTTATTTTGAGGTTTAACTGTATTATTTATCATATTGAACACTTATTTGTATTAAGGCCTCTTGGCCCTGATTTAAATACAGTATTGAGTATTATTTCAAATTGAAAACCCTCGATGTCTTTAAATTGTATGAACCATTATAGTCTCTTTCTTCTCGCACAGTTTTCAGTTAGGTTTTGTTTAGGAAATCTTCCATAGTTTCGACAAATGAACATCCTTACTTTATAGATTGTAATGTTATCCTTATTTTAATAGAATGATAGAGAATCCGAGTTTTCTGTTATGAGTATTTTTCCATTGGAATTCTATGGTATTCAGTAGATGTAATTAGCTATGAAGCTTTACCTATTCGAGTTTCTGTCTCTCATATAAATGCTTTTACTTAGTTCTTTTCCGGCAATATTCGTGTTATGAATCCTCTGTATATTCTTATAACTAATGACTAGGAGACCCTGGACTCAGCCCTGTCCTCACGGGGCTCTGTCCTAAACTCCTGAGTCGGTCTCTGTTATGTCTTCCTTTTACAGAGGGTTTTTAATTTCAAGATTATGCTTGTCCTACAATATATGTATATATACTGTTGTCTTTGAATTTTCTTTTTGTTTAAAAAAAGGTGTAACTATATTTGTAGACAGTATCAATAACTTCCACCCATACTAATCATACAATAAAATATTCAATTCCAGATTCAAAGCACTTCCACCCATACTAATCATACAATAAAATATTCAATTCCATATTCAGAGTACTGTCTTGTGTTTTGCATAGTTTTCTTCCTCTTTTCACTACACATTTCTACAAACAGACCAAGATACTATTTCTCTATATTATTTCCTCCATATATTATAAGCTTTAACTCTAAGTATATCCAATACTTACATTTCCAATTTCACATAGACTTTCAAACATAAGTAAATACTTACCTCCAGCCTGTACGCACTTAACTGATGATTCCTCCTCTGAGCCTTGGGAGAGGAAATCACATCCTCTTCTCCCCCGGTGCTCCACGCCAGGTATTGGGTAGCAGGAAGATTTTCCAAGTTAAGCCTCAGGACTGATGTCCAGCTTATACTTCTTCTAGGTTTTTAGAGCTCCACTAGCCAATATTCTTATTGCAACCCGTCTCTTCTTTTTCTGCAGAACCCCTTCCCCTTCTCAGGATTTTCTATTTATCTTCATGAGGAAAGTAACTGTCAGAACTGCTTTTACCTTTTTTACCTTAATTCTTAGAAATTATTTTTACTATTCAATTAAATCATTATTCAAGTTAATTACTCATATTATTTATTTATTTATTTCCAAAAAATAAAATTTCAGTATTTTGAATCTTACTAACTAATAGTCATATTCTTTTAATAATTCAAATATTTAAAATAAAATAACCATAGTCAAGAAATAAATCAAAGTGTTACACTTACCATAATCAACAAAATAATGTGAGTGCGTGCAATAAACTAAGTATAGTAAAATCCACAACTCGGGGTTAACGTCATATAGATACAAGAACACCCACTCCTAAACGTCTCCCTTTGAAGCTCAAATATATACAATATTACTTACGTTAATATTATATCATATGTATATTATTCATTTCACTACTAATCAATGTTGAATATACTTACGAATAAATGTTGAATATACTATGTGGTAACAATTATAAAGATTTATTATATCTTTGACGCAAGAAGCATTCTTCAATGTTACTCGTGTCAATCGGCATCAAAACGCCTCCTAGCAAGGAAGGGTATTGGAGCAGGGTCATAAGGTTAAAGTAATTCTAGTTCAAACATTTATCCCGAATAACGTGAAGTTTTTAAAGATTATATCGTAATTATCGTTTTTATCCATAATAACGTGAAGTTTTTAAAGATTATATCGTAATTATAGTTTTATCTATAATTTCGATTTCAAAAAATGTGTAGAACTAAAAATTGTGAAAACGAGGTCTATTCCATTTTAATTATGACTAACGTTAATTAAAAGAAAGGATATCATATAAATAAATTAACTAGAAGGAATATGAGAAAAAGAGTTAAAAAAAATTATATTAATTTAATTATCAAGATTTAATTTTTACAAATATTTATAGAGATTTAATTTTTACAATAGAGATTTAATCTTTACAAAATATTTTTAAATAATTTTAATAGTATGTATAAAATCATTTAATTAAATAAAATGTCATACAAACAAATGTTATATGAAATGAGTTTTGATTTTTTTTAGTATGTGATATTGATAAACCATTGTATTGGGTCATAGTATTGTAACAAAGCCTATTTACAAATATTGTAAAGTAAAAATGAATTTTTATGGTTAAGAATCTTGTTACATATTTTTCCAAATATATATATTTAATGTATACATTAATTTTTTATGATAATAATAGTTTAAAATATATTTATTATTTAATTAAATTTTATGATTTTTTTTTTTTAAATTTTAGCTTATGGATTGATATCTCTCAACATTTACCAACCAATTAATTTACATAGTTACAATATATGTGTAAGGTAAAAGAGTATAAATACATTTTATCATGTAATGGTTCAACTGACATGTGCCAAATATTATTGTTATATTTAGGTAAAAAAACATTGTTATATGAGACAACTTTTATATATATATATATATAAAATAATGTCATTATATATAATTTTTAATGATGCATTTTTCATTATTTAAATTATGTTTTTTAATATTAAAATAAATTTATTGTTTTTATTTTCTTTTAATTGTTTCACTACTAATTTTTAGTACTTTTTAAAAATTTCTAATTAAATTGTAAATAAAATTTATTAGAAAAATTCCCCGATCGGGGTGTGAGTTGGCAAATGGATCTCGTCACGATCTGGGCCATGTGTAAGTTAGAGGATGTAAGGGTCTAAGGGTGGCTTACCCACAACCCTTGCATGCTTGGTAAAGAAGGCATGGTGGCAGTGCGCATGCCAACAATTAATAACAACGATACATGCCAGAGTGATACCTCCTTACAGGTGTTAAGGGTTTGTCGCTCCTCGTTCTAAAGTGTTTGGTTTTTGGTTTCAATATTTGGTAATGGTATAGTGCTCCTGGATCACTCATGGCAGTTCAAGAGGAAGGCTTTGCAAGTTGGTTACCCTGGTGATGTTGGTTCCTTTAGTCTCATGTCCAAATAAGTTGAGTACATTATTTATCTTTGCCCTCTTCATCGCTCGCTCGCTGCAACATATTCTCCTGTTTCTTAGATCTTAAGGAGAAATCTTTATAAAATGGTCTCTGCGAGTAATTAGAATCTATGTCACGAATTCTGGAAAGATCCCACCAATTTTTACTCTGTTTTTTCTGCTTTCTATATGACCGTCTTTGTTCTCTTTGGTATTTTATTATCTAGCATGGGCATGTACTACATCTCTCTGGCTTGGAGTTCTCTGGATGTTGTATGCTTGTTTTTCTGTGCTAGTTGTGTAATCCATTCATTGTCTCTGATAGTGTGGAGGATTCAAGATTTCCTATGTTTGGCTCCTCTTGTTTTACCTTTGTGTGTGGTTGAAAACGGGCTCGGAGAGCTAGGGCATCTTGTTCCTTGCATTGGGAGGCAGACCCATCTTGTTTTACCTCCGTGTTTGGTCTTAAGCAGGCTTAGGGAGCCTAGGTATGTTTCTCCATGTCGTGGGTGGTAGACCCATCTAACTCCCAGGTTAATTGTCGGGTTCAGGCATAACATTATCTATTCAATGCCTTTATGCTGTGATAATTTACCAGGTCATCATTTTCACTGTAATTTATGAGACCCCAAGCTATCAAGCTGCTCCAAGCTCGTGGTATGGGTAGCTTGTTCCAGAGTTTTTGTCGTATTCACTATTTTTTTGAGAGGCACCATGGCCCTTCCTTCCTCCAGTTCTAGCTCTTCATGCAAAGGGTGTCGGGGTCAGGGAAGGCACATGGGGAAGCAGGAAGACAATGGCCAAGCTCAGGCTTGCCAGTTATGGGGAAAAGGTCACAAATCAGTTGCACAACTAATGTGAGATGCAGATCGCTCCTATCAGTCAGGTACCCCACCTCAGGTTCGACAACTAATTTCAAGTGGGAAAACGTAACTTAATCAACAGGCATAAGCATAATTTCAATTAGAATATTGGAGAGACTTGGTCCCCGACCCTGGTCATTCCAGAGGTTGTACTTCTCAATACAAACATATTGTTCACCTCTATTGGTTGATGAAAAGCATTGTTGCCAAGACCATAATGAACCCTCCAACTAACTTTGTTAAGCATGATCCTGGTCTTCAAGAAATCTAGAAGAAATTTCAACTTATCCAGTTCCAAATTCAACAGCAAAACGTCCTCCTTCGCCGCATTGAGAAACACATCATGTTTTTTCCTCACTCTGAATTATCGGGTTCAAGTGTGAAGGATCCAACTCCAGTTGATTCCTCAGATGAATAACAATATTCCTGAATATGTTTGGTTTCATTTTTTTTTTAATTCTATATGGTAAATATGTTATTCAGGTTATTATGTTGCAATTATTTGGCTTGTAGACAGTTTCAATACATTCAGTCTTATAAGGAACTGCTAGACAAACTCAAACTTTATTGTTTCTATATGGCTTATGATGTTGTTCAGTGGACAAAAAACCTAGTTTCCGAATGAGCAGGTTGATGCCACTGAACTCCTTGAATATGGTTGTAACCTACTTTTGATGAATATAGTTAAAAGGGTCTTGCAAAGCTTACCAAAAAAATATTATTAGAAAAATATGTAAACAAATCACAAAATAAAATGTATAAATTACATTATGAAATCATTCCTATGACCATTGAAAAAGATGTTAATACATCATGCTTTGTTTGAAGAATAGCTACACTTAGATTCAATTTTATTATATATATATATATATATATATATATATATATGATAATATAAAAAATAAATAATAATTATCACATTTATATGTAAGAAAAAAAATATTCAAGGTAAAAGTAAATGGATCACCAAAAGATTCATAAACTAGAAATCACACTACATGTCGCAAAAGAAACGTCGTAAGGAAATAACATAGGAAAGAGTAGCCTAGAAGAAATAAGTTGTTGCAGAGAAGAAGCCATCGTGAAGGAATGAAAGGCAAATTTTGCTTCCATGGAAGGAGGTCATGGAGGTTTCAAAGATATTGATGATAAGAGTTATCAACCAAAAAATTTTGTTATAGATATTGAAATATGAAATTATGGGTGCAAACATATATGTAAAGCAACATAGTCTGTTCACATATATAAAATTTTTGTTATAGATAAGGAAATAGGAAATTGGGGGTGAAAATCCTTTGGTGATTAATAATCCTCCAAAACAAGCATGTAACTCAAATAAGATATTTTAAATGCATTCAAGTACAATCTATC
Organism: Pinus albicaulis; assembly: GCA_034641835.2. Lineage (NCBI taxonomy): Eukaryota > Viridiplantae > Streptophyta > Pinopsida > Pinales > Pinaceae > Pinus > Pinus albicaulis. Next base: position 193,440,811 of record CM076576.1, read on the forward strand.
TAGCATAGATGTAAATATAGAGAATTTTTATTAACAGAAATAGAGTTTACTCCAAGTTCATCTACATATCTGAGCGCCAATTACATGCTTTTCAGAAATTGTATATGAAGAACAATAGTCTTGGTATACAAGAAAGTGAATGTCATTTTAATATGGAGACATTTTGGAAGGAGATATTGTTATTTAAGTTATGGTTTATTTTCTCAAGTCCAACCTTGGTTTAGTCTTTCTTTATATACATAAGAAGAAAAAAAATACAAAGTAATTTCAAAGATTTAAGTTATAGTTTTATATTTTATAATTACACATCTAGTTTCTTATTAAAATATTTTACACACATCTATTTATTCAAATAAATTATATTGTGAATATGTTTTCTCCTATTGTTTGATTACAAAATTATTGTACTCCCTTCTAAGTAAAACAAATTTATTAATAAAGAATTGAATGCCGAATTGAAATATTACTCAAGCGAGAACTACTATAATATATAGAACTAATTTTTTGATGTATAAATTATTTGTTTTATATGTCGTTCAATTTCCATTACCTATTATCTTCAAACTCCATGGGGAGGTTCTGAACATGGGAGCTAACTTTAGGTAAATAAACATTCACATTGTCAACTTGGACAAAAAAAATTTATGATCCTAAAATTCTCTTACCTAATCATTTTTTCAAATATATAATTGAGTTCCATTTATTAAAAACAAAGGAAATATTAAGAACCTCCTAGAGTTATAAAAGGTAATAGGCATGAAAAATAAAAAATCTACTCATGACAACATAAAAATTTTAACCTTAATTGAATCATTAAAAAAATAAAAAGGGATAATAGATTTAAGAGTTATATCATTAAAAAAGACCACTTTTATAATCGAATTTCTACATTAATTTAAAAAAATATTATTTTATAATTATATATAACTATAATTGTATATTTTTAAGATATATATCTGATGATAATAATATTTTTTTTTGGGAAAATAAGACTAAAATGGAACTAAATGGATTTTTTGAATTGCATAGAGATTTAACACATTACTGCGCATTAAGTGAAGGGGCGCTAGTGTTCCTTTCCTCCAGTTGTAGTATAGTGTGATACATCGATATAAAAAACCCTGCACCTACTTAGAATTTTTAGTTCAAAATTCTAGTCATTAATATATATATATATATATATATATAATTTTCATATACTAGTGAAAATATATATTATCATTTTGTTTATTTTAAATGAAAAAAAATAATGATCTACTATAAAAGAGAAGAGCATTGAAGGGAAATAGAGAGCCTAAATGAATGTGGAGGTACAAAATAGAGAGCATGAAGGAGATGTATAGGTATAAAACAAAGAGCTTGAAAGAGATGTGGATGTACTTGGAAATTCTGAGGAAATGAGAAATGTAGAGGAACTTGTGAATGCGAATATTGACCACACAAATAAAGTCACCATTTTAATCTTTTAAATCTTTTCAATGTATATGTTAAGTTCAAATTAAAAATTAAAAATTTATATTTTTTTTTATGTACGGCCAACATCTTACGTACAACAAGATTGTACCACTCGTAGAAAAACATGGACATTAATTAGAAGTTGCAAGATATTGCCTTTGATGATAATTTTCTAGAAATTAGAATCAACTAAAATTGAAGAGATGAGGCCATTAATTCATGAATGAATAGTTCAAGGTAAATTAAATTGGGTGATCAAAAATATTTTTCAAGGTATACCTATCATAGCACAAGCTTATTTCTTAAATATATTTTTAAAGAACATATATCTAAGAAATATAGTTCAATTATTGGACATTAGAAATTCCAAAGAGGCGAAGGTAAATGAGTTGGTATTAAGAAATATGACATCAACCCCTGGAAAAATTGCAAAATACCAATCTCAATATGGCATAAGTGCTAGTAGGGCATTATTGACAAGTGTTGTTGGAAAAGGAACTACATCAAATTGATTGATGTCAATGAAAACAAGAATCTACAAAACATTAAGCAAAAGTTTATGGAGGCATTAAAAAATTAGGATTCAATAACATGAGAATGATGAACTTGCATGTTGGGCTAATATATGTAGGAAACCTTATCAATATAGAATTTCGTATGTGAGCAACAATGTGAAAGATTTTTGGTATTGGAATTTCCATATGTCACCAAATGAGAAGAATATCATGAGACATTGTCTATCTAGAGGGGTGTATTGAGATCATTTCCCCTTTCAGTGATTGTTATTATTAAAGAACATTTCTTACTACAGAATTTCTATAACTTGTATATAGACTTATAAAAAAATTAACCATGCTGGAATCTTATGACACTGAGGAAAATATGAGAAGTAGATTCATACAACTACCACATACTATCAATAGGAAAAAGGGTTTTCCTATGAAGCAATCTATGCATCATTGTCATGCAGATCGAATCTCAACAATAAGGAGTAATCCTAAGATAAAAGGTCATCATAGTAACTTTGATGTTCAAAAACCATCAATCACTTAATTATATTTATCTAAATATCAGCAATTGGACAACGATCACCATATGGTAACGCTTGGGGGGAATGTTTATCCATATCATATTATAACTGTATATACAATAGCCTATCAAAACGATATAAAAATATTTCATAAGCAATGCAACTGCTATATGAATTAATCACAATCCTTAATGATATACTCAAACATTAGGGGAATTTCGAGGTCTAAAAGGGTCCTCCTAAGGAAGTTATAAAATAATAGTAGAAATAATAAAATAAGGTTTGATTACATCATCAAATTTTAGAGGGAAAAAAGAAAAAACTACTTTTTCAACTTGTATTTTCAAATTATCTCCCAAATTTTTAACTCAAATTTCGAGCAGGAGTACTCGATGGATGTAAAATTTAATTCCTCATCCAAGGAGCACCCATGTTGCATAATTTCGATGGATCCTACTACACGAAAAATGAAAATACATGAAAAACATGATTGTAATCATGTTTTTCATGTATTTCTCATTTTTGTGTAGTAGGATCTATCGAAAGTATGCAACATGGACCGTACTCTTGGATGAGGAATTAAATTTTACATCCAACAAGTACTCCCACTTGAAATTTGAGTAAAAAATTTGGGAGATAAGATGAAAAAGTAGTTTTATTATTTTATTATTTTTTAATATTTTTACCCTTTTACTTAAAAAATGGTGAATCATCGCCCATGGTTGACATAATCATCTTGAATCCTATTGGTTCTTATAGAGTTTATTTTGTTTGTATATTTTTCTTAGGAGGCCCATTTTAGACCTAAAAATTCCCCTAATGGTTCTTCCACAATACCAATCAAGTGTCTAAAGAAGCCATCATCACTCAGTCACCTTATAGGTAACACTAGGTAACACTTGGGGGAAATGTGTTAGAATTATATATACAATATCTTATACAAAGGATATACAAATATGTTATAAGTAATGTAATTGCTACATGAACTACTCACCATATAGGTAATGTCTAGGGGGAATGTGTTAGAACTGTATATACAATAGCTTATACAAAGGATATGAAAATATGTTATAGGAAATGCAACTGCTACAGGAACTACTCACAGTTCTTAATGATATACTCAAAGTTATCCCACAATACTAATCAAGTGTTTTAAGAATCCATCATCACTTCCAAAATCACATATTTAAATACACAAGTTGTAAAAAATGAATTTGTTTCATATATTTTAATAAAATCATGTGCTAAGATCTAAGATACAATTCTTAAACTATGAAGCCTCTTGTTGATTGAAAACATACTAAAATGATAAGATATAGCTGAAGAGAAATAATTTAAAAACTTCTTGGCACAGTTTTTACATAATAATTTGATGCACAACTTGTATAGCAGTAAATGTCAACTTGCAACACGTCCAAATAAAACAACTTAAGTAAATACTATAAGTCGGTTTTCAATGCATTTATGTAATTAAAATAGAGCTAGGGAATTTTGAAGACTAATTCATTGAAAATTAGAAGCATCTTCATGCCTGGTTTTCCAAGCTGGCCCTAAATACCTATCTGGATCGCTTGGATCAACACTATATTTATTTCACCATTATCTAGCAATATCGAGACAAAATGAGTAAGCAATTTATGAATGGAAACAGCCACAAACGTGTCACAAACATATGTTGGTTTGAAATATCAATTTATTATATTGGTATTGATGATTCTAAATTATTATAGTCATAAAAACTAAAAGGCTTACTTAAAAAATGCCAAAATAACTTTTCATCAACATAAAACTGAAATGATTAGCACATATCATTGCAGACATGGTTACAGTTTTTCATGGATAACCATTTTTTCATGGATTAGGTATATGTATTAGCAAGAAAGGACATTAAAATTTGTTATAAGTAATGGAACTTCTACAAGAACTATTCATAGTCCTTAATGATATACTCAAAAAGTACCTCCACAATACTAATCAAGTGTCTAAAGAAGCCATCATCACTTCCACAATCACATATATAAACATACAAGTTGTAAAAATTGAATTTGTTTCATAAATTTTAATAGAATCTTGTGCTCAGATCTAAGATATAGTTCTTAAACTTTGAAGCCTCTTCTTGATTGAAAACATACTAAAGTGATAAGATATAGCTGAAGAGCAAGAGCTTAAAAACTTCTTGGCACAACTTGTATAACATTCAATGTTATATTATTTGATATATATATATATATATAAAATTAAAAATTAATTTGTTTGAATAAATTAAATAAATAATTATTAATTTAACAAATAATTATATCAAGAAAAGGAAAGGACCATGTTACAGTGAAATATGACTGCAATATTGCTTCCTTGAGCCTTACAAATCATGAGGCCTATGTTGAAGTTAAGTTAAAGACCTTGTATGATCATGCCAACATGAATTCCTCATGAATAAATAAATAGATCATGATTTTCTACCTTCAAAATCAAAGGTTGTTTTGGTGTAGTTCCTCCATATTTAGTATTAATTAATTCCTATTGAGCCACACATGTATTATTTTCTTCATGATCTTTGACACTATTCAAAAAATCACAATATTATTTAGCACAGATCTCCACGGCGTCTACTATGTTCTTGTTTTTTCAATATCACTGATATGAAGTTGGTTTCTTTTGTTCTTTGAGCATATAGTAAAAATTGTATGGAGAGGTGGATTTCATCACTTCAAGAGAAGTAAAAATAATGTTATTGAGAAAATAAATCCAACACTGAGAGAGATTCAGTAACATTTATGGATTTGGCGAACATGTCTTGTTTTGTGGTGTTGGCTACTTGGCATAGCTCTCTTGATCTTGTGTAAAAGAAATGAATTTGTATTTAGCTTATATTACATTAACCATGAAATTTCCAACATTCATGGCACGCTTTCCATCACATTTGTAGAGAAAATTATAACAGAGTATCACACTTTTCTTATCAGAGCTAAATGATCCTATATGTAACAACGATGGATTTCATCACTTAAGAGCAGTAAAAACAAGTTTATTGAGAAAACAACTCCAACAAATTTGTAGAGAAAATTATAACACACTATCAAAATTTTCTTATCAGAGATAAATGCTTCTATATGCAACAAGAATGGATTTCATCACTTAAGAGTAGTAAAAACAAGTTGATTGAGAAAACAACTCCAACACATTTGTAGAGAAAATTATAACACAATATCATAATTTTCTTATCATAACTGAATGCTCCTATATGCAACAACGATGGCTTTCATCAGTTCAAGAGCAGTAAAAACAAGTTAATTGAGAAAACAACTCTAACACTAAGAGATATTTGCAAGCAACTATTGAATTCGGAATATCTTTCTTGATCTTTTATACAATACTGTAAATTTGCATGTAACTTATATTACATTAACCATGAATTTTTCAACATTTAGGGCACACTTGCCATCATATTTGTAGAGAAAATTACAATAGAGTATCACGTTTTTCTTATCATATCTAAATATTCCTATATGCAACGACTACATTGTGCCTCATAGTTTAAATTTGTGCAAGGAGGAAGAGAGGAGGAGTGTCAAGGTGTAGGCTAGAATAAGAAGAGAAAGAAGAATATTGTTTGGGACATGAGAATATTGTCATAACATATATATATTTTGAATTTTTTAGTGTCTCTAGCCACCATACATCTAATAGGATCCATTTCAAATCATAACGTCAATACATCACAGTGTGAATGGTAACTTATGACATCCCTAGCCATTTTCATTGATTGTGGATCAGATTACAAACTAATAACTTGTGAAATCCCTAGCCATTTTCTATGATTGTGGATCAGGTTATAAACTAGAATACACTCTCTCTTCAGAAGACTCTATAGTATATATTGGATGGAGGGAAAGGTTATGATAAAACTTGTATAGAAAGCCCCTTAGGGTTGTCTCAAATTAATCTATTATTAATCACATAGTGTCAATTTTGTAAAACTATAATCTACAATAAGGATTGAGTGGGTTTTTTCTTTTGTAAGTTTTGTTTGGAATTGAAAAATAAAAAAAAATTATAAAAGCTAAAGTTATGTAGTGAAAAACTTTGTTTGAAATTTCAGATTAAAAAGTTGAGTAAGTTTGACATGATATACTATGAATTTTTTTTATGATTATAAAGTAAAAAACATGTAAGATTTTTTAGCTACAATTAGGTAAATAAAGATATGTATATAGTTTTTTTTTAACGAAAGAAATTTGATATTCATTAACAAAAATGTATGTAGTTACAAACTATTATGATTAAGTAATTAAAGGTAAATATAGTGTTATTTAAGAAATGAGAATTATGAACATTCAACAATATTGCTCTAGATAAATCATGTCGTGTGATATAATTTGGAAGTTTAAAAAAAGATCACATATTTTAAAAAAATTAATTATTAATTTAATTTTATATATATTAAGAAATACAACTCATGAATAATAAAACAATTGTAACATAAATAATATATAACAAAAAAAAACCATGTATTTTTGGAATAATAAAATAGTTGTAACAAAAATAATATAGAACAAGAAAAACTATGTATATTTGGATGTATGAAAATTTGGATACATTTTATCAAGTAAAATTTTAAAAGAATGATGTTTATAAACAATTAAAAATAATTTTATTAAATTGTTAGTTTAGATCTATATGATTTATGAGAGGGATCAATTTTCTTTTCACTCTAAAAGAGGTTTGCATATCAAGACATTTGATCCCTCTTGGCTCTTGGTATATCTAGGGTTAAGATTGATCTAGGCCATCTTAATGTCCCCCTTTAAATAAACTACATTCCACATGAATACCATGGGTCAATACCATGGGTTGTTTTTATAGTTTATTATTATTTTTAATAACAACATTTTAACTTAAAAGTCACCAAAACCTAAATTCAATCTAACTTATTAAAAAAAAAACTTTATAAAAAACATATATAAAACTATTTACTTGTGGATCTAATGGCCTAAATCATTTCAATCGTCTAACATTTGATCCAATGGCTCAGACATGGACACTTTGGCAGCTAGGGGATTTGGTTTCAAAGCGGAATGCCTTACGATGTAACTAGCAATTTGTCTAGATGTTGCAAAGGAAATGCCGTAAGGCATAAATTAATGTCGTTCAAAGCTAAATTAATGTCATTTAAAGCTAGAAGATAAAGAGGAATCTTTACAACATAGATTTCCTATTGGATTTTCCATTGGTTGTCCTTGCTTAACTTCTTTTGGGGATTTGGACTGGTTTGTGACAGAAGAGGTTTATATTCAAATTTTTTCTATTGGATTCGTGAACAAGTTTAAAGCATAGCTACAAAATAGATATATCAATAAAGCTGGTCACTGAGATAACAAATTTACATTGTTTGATAGGAGAGAAGTGGATATTTTGTTGAGGATTGATTAAATAATTCTTTTAGCTAACATAGCAACCTTAATTCACTATTCAGAGATACCATGGGGAACTCTTATGGTAGAAGCCACGAGTTTTAATTTATTAAACATGATAATATACAAGCCTGGGCTAAGAAGGGGCCTATAAATAGACAAAAAACTATTTGTATGCCTCATAAAGCAAAATCTATTACGAAAAAAGTGGAAAAACACAATTTTACTGATGAAATAATTTCAAACTTACATAGAAAATTTCTAGTCTTCCTATGATATCCATTTTCCCTAAATCAATTATAGCCCAAGCTCATTTTCCATCCCAAATTATTCTCCACCCATCAAATGATTCTAAGTTAATTTGGTCACAACCATATTATATGCAATTTTTCTGAGAGCATAATTTCTAACTTAAGTGGTAGGGAAATGAAAAAATGGAGTGTTTATAACTTTAGTCTTATCAAAATAAGTGTGCCATATTTCATCCCCTTCATAGAAGTTGGTATTTCCTCCATTGAGGGTATGGTTGTGACTATGAACCTTATGTAAAATCAAAATAAAATTAACATGAAAAATTAGAGGTTTCTTAATATTGCTTCAAAATTTAGTTAACATCGAGGCTAGCACAAAATTGCTAAAACATTGTGAATAAATGAGGTACACATTTCACATAATGTTGATTCCATTAACGATACTCATCAAAAGTACAAAGATTAAGGAAAACTTGTCTCCAATATTTATGAGCAAATTGCTAAAACATTGTGAATAAATGAGGTACACATTTCACATAATATTGATTCCATTAAGGATACTCATCAAAAGTACAAATATTAAGGAAAAGTTGTCTCCAATATTAATGAGCATAGAAACAATTTTCTAAAACAAAAGAAATAATTTGTTATCATTTCTCACAAGGTTAGATAAACCAAAGTTAGTCTTTATAGATGGTGGAAATTATAATCATCAAAAAAAATTCTTAGCATAATAGTGACCTTCACCACTTGTTCACCATCAACTAGCCCAACCCCATAATATATACACGCATCTATAATTTTATATCAACCACCTCTCAATGACTTCGTGAATAGCTCAAGCACTAATTAGGAAAGCACTGAAATAAAAGTTAAATCTATTGGTTGAGCATCAATTATTTAGAAAACAATGGTGACAACTTTTCCCTTCACAAGGAAATTATTGACATGGAAAAATATTAGAGGAAAAAAAGGCCATCCAAGGTTTTATCACCAAGAAAATATGGCATATTTTTGTTAACTTCAATATGGGAACATTGATACAAATGAATTTGTTGAAGAATACTTTAATCTCATCTAAAGTTAAAAACATAGTACAATAAAAGTGAAGGATGAAGGTGATATTGTAATAAGAATTTGTAAATATACAATGAAATTAAAATACAAAATGTCAATGTAAAGGAAGAAGTTGAAAAAGAGAAAAAATGTGTTTGGAAATTTACATATAATTCTTTTTAAAAACAAAGCCTATTTTGTTTAAAAAAATATCTTATTTAAAATAAAATAAAAAATTTGGCATCTAATTTAAAAGCTCATTTTCCCTCCCAAATTATTCTCCACCCATCAAATGATTCTAAGTTAATTTGGTCACAACCATATTATATGCAATTTTTCTGAGAGCATAATTTCTAACTTAGGTGGTAGGGAATTGAAGAAAAGGAGTGTTTATAACTTTAGTCTTATCAAAAGAAATATGCCATATTTCATCCCCTTCATAGAAGTTGGTATTTCCTCCATTGAGGGTATGGTTGTGACTATGAACCTTATGTAAAATCAAAATAAAATTAACATGAAAAATTAGAGGTTTCTTAAGATTGCTTCAAAATTTTGTTAACACAAGGCTAGCACAAAATTGCTAAAACATCACGAATAAATGAGGTACACATTTCACATAATATTGATTCCATTAAGGATACTCATCAAAAGTACAAAGATTAAGGAAAACTTGTCTCCAATATTTATGAGAAAATTGCTAAAAATTTGCAAATAAATTAGGTACACCTTTCACATAATATTGATTCCATTAAGAATACTCATCAAAAGTACAAAGATTAAGGAAAACTTGTCACCAATATTTATGAGCATAGAAACAAATTTCTAAAACACAAGAAATAATTTGTTATCATTTCTCATAAGGTTAGATAAACCAAAGTTAGTCTTTATAGATGGCGGCAATCATAATCATCAAAAACAATTCTTAGCATAATAGTGAAATATATATTTTGGAATTGGAAAGGGAAATATATTCCTTAAAAAGAGAAATTAAAATATCATTTTTTCCAATTAATATGGGGATATGTTTTTTTTTATGAATAAGGAAATTTTATATTTTTATGAAAATTCCAAAATGTTTGTGAATTCACTTTTCTTTTTTTACTAGTTCTGACTCTCCAATATAATTTCTCAACTAATAGAAACTTATTTTGTTCATATTTACAGAAAAATTTACCAAAAAGGTAGAGAATCATAGTTTCTTATTTTTTTCTTTCATATTTACAGAGAAAAATTACAAAAATACAGAGAATCATCTAAAGAAAGGAATCATAGTTTTCTTATTTTTTTCATATTTATCAAAACTTCATAAACATCCTCAATATTTTCATTCATTTAATAAAATAATATTAAAGTTTATCAAAACTTCGTAAGAATTATAACTTTCTTTATGAAATAAACTTCGATAGATAACATATAAAGAATATAAATTCTTTATAAAATATGTACAAACTTTTGTAAAGATTGAAAACCTATTTTGTTATTTACCAAACACACCCTATGCCATATTATTTCATCCTCCCAATAACAACTCATATATTTCAGAAAGATAATATAAAATACTACACATTGCATATTTCATCTTACAAAGAAAAACTCCCAACTTTTACTAACTTACACTTTGCATTCTACAATGCCACAAACAAACCAAAAACTTACAACAATTTTCAATAAAATGCGTACTTTATATTCCCTTATAATCAATGCAATAAAATATGGCTAATTTTCCTTTACAAATTATAGATGTTATTTAAATTTGACACATCTATTTGTTAAAAATAGAATAGTGATAGTGTTGTATGTTAAACTTCATGAAAATATCGAAAAATATAACAAAGATGACCATCCAAAGGGTGAAAAAAGAGCCATCGTTCCATGTTTCCTCTTAGACGGATCACATCAATGTAAATCCTGTACTATATCAACTGAAATCCTGTGTGTGTAAGTGGAACCACATTTATTTAATTATTAAGGATAGTTGCATCAGTGTAGCCACACATTTATTCAATTATTAAGGATAATTTCATGAGTTTAGCTAGGGCTGTAGTAGCAAAGGTTCTTGTCTGTTAAAACTGGAAAATCGTATTTGAGCAAGTCATAAATGCTTTTGCATTCATAATCCTTCGTGAAGAGTGAATTTTCATGCCTTTTGACCCGAAATGCGTGCAATCCTAGGAGTGGTGAAAGTCACTTTCTAGGACCACAAAAAGCACACTCCATGACAATGATTTCACATTTGAAGCCGCCTAAGGACAACTACCAAAGCCTCCTTAGACATTAAGGGAGCACACAATGGAATATTTGTGGCACACAATGGAATCATCCCCCTCTCTTGGGTCACCATCCACAATGTACCAAGAGAGGGTAGGAGGATTTGAATTCTCATATATAAGGCCACCAAGAGATGAAGAACTTGAGAGCATATTATTATGCTGGATAGAATTTCCCCATGCAATACCAACAGTGTGTGATCTGGGGCTGAATATAGAGGGGACTCAATTGTTGGCCATACAATAGTTCAGTCCACCACAGTAGAAAGAGGGAGACTTTGCACCGAAGCAAGCTTGGAAGTAAAAAAAATCCTTGCATCGAGACTTAGAATCCATGTTCTAAGGGCCCTTTGGAAAGAGGGTTAAAATTTCATCCTCATTTCCTACCAGCACTCAATAAGAGGGGCCAAAAGAGCCACCATTTGGATTATTGTAGTTGTTTGACTCTATTCAGAGCTTTTGTTTTATTTTTTTAGTTTTAGTTTATATATGCATGCTATTGATCTATCTAGTATGCTTATGATTCTAGCTTGTTCCACTAACTTGCTTGACTCCACTTCTTTTTCTGCCTATGGCCAATAAATTAAGAGGGAAAACCACACCCTTTAATTTGGTGTGATTTCTTACATGCGTGCACCAAACACACTAACACAGGATTGGCGACTCCACTAACATTTATTTCCAAGTTTATGTGGTTGTGCCTTTTTGCAGAGACCCCTGTCTATGATGTGGAGTGGAGTTGAATTTCCCCCTTTTTCTCTTACAGTCCCTAGTTCATCCCAAATGATAGACTGAAGAAGAACATCTCAAAAAATTACTTCTGAAGGAATTTGCGCGCTTTTCCCTCCCACAGATGCGCCCAGGGCGCACGTTCAGAGCTGACTCACGTGCAGACATTGCGCCCGTTGTAGCCTTTTGTGCGCAAAAGACAGAAAGAGAAATTTCTCCCACATTTCTATCTTTTCCTACTTGTAAAGTGCTTGGAAGCCCATAATACATATTCCAGCACTGGTTTAGGTACCACGCAGCTTGCTAAAGCTCACTCTTAGCTGCTTTTTGTAGGCTGAATGCTAGTTTTATTTCAAGTTGATTTTTGCAAAGTTCACACATAGTTTAAGTAGGGGGGAAATTAACTTGCATTCTGAAATTTTTTTATGTTTTGCAAATTTAGATTCCAACACACCTAGATAATTAGCCAAAGTAAGTGGCCCAAGTCCACACATGCTTAGCTAGTTTCCTTTTCCTAGTGTAAAATTTATTATTTTAGTTCAATTTTTGGACTAGGATTTCGGGACCAGGATTGAATTATCGATAGAAGAGCAAGTAATATTTGCTGCCTTTGCACCCTTTGGTGATCCTAGGCAAGCATATGAACACTCTCTATTCACAACTCACCATCTCCCTTTAGTTTATCACATAGATTAACTAGGAAAAATAGAAAGCGGCCCATATCCGCACATGTTTTTATTTTGAGCAAGGAACAATACAACATAGTTTGATAGGGGATTTTGAAAAGTATCATCGCATATCCACACGTTCAAACCGTTGTGCTTGTCCACTTTTTTTCTCACACACATCCAGCCACTAATAAAAGCAAAGACACCTAAAACTAACTTAACCAAACTTACTAAATTCTCCCCACAGGGGACACAAAAGAATTTATAGTTTAAGTTAGGATCAAGGGGGTAGGCATCCAATAAGCCACCTTGATCATTATTCATCTTGAAACATATAAGTTGACTGTTTAGGGAGATTTAAATTCAGATATCAGCCCACAGAAAAGAAAAATTGAACGCTGCAGAGACCCGTTTCAGAGGGGGTTAGGCTTAGGTGCAGTGTGTGCGGTATCAGTTGGGGCTACGTGACCCAGTTGATACTCGGTATTATTAGCTGACTTACCAAGAAGCCCAAAACTCGAACACTCACATGGGACGATGGTACTTAGTGGAAAAATCTAGGGCATCCTTTCCCTATAGGTGACAATGCAGGCAAGCACTAGATCCTCTACCCTTACCTTGGTGGATTTTCTTCGGCTGATTGGGGGCGCCACCAGATCTTACGGGACGTTGTGCCAGCACTCACAAGATATCTTCTCAAGGCCCAGTTAAATTTGAGTGTGTGAGGAAGAATAGGTCTTCTAGGATTTGAGTATCATATGCAAACAAACAAAAACCACTTTTTTGATTGATTGATCACATAGGATTAATTTAAAGGGAAAATTGATTTTATTTTGGCTTTATTTTATGTATGCGGTCGCAATTTCTCTTTGATCATTATCCTCTCAAATTTTTGAAAAACCAAATCTAGTCAACACCAGAATGGACCCAATGGGACCTCATCGATCTAGGCGTCTTTTGGACCTCCCCCCATTACCGGGAGGGGTTATAGGTCTTTCGCCATTCAGGTGTCAAAGACAGAACGCTGCCACCATTATTGGTTGATCCTTTATTGGGGCATCCTTAGTTGGGAGCCCTAGTCAGTATCCCAACGCCACACCACACACCACTCCTCCCATAACCCCTATAGGGCAGAGGAGTGCGAACCATTCGGGAAGCCAGTCGAATACACAACAGGGTACATCTCAGACTAACCCTCTTCCTAACCAGAACTTTGTGTTTTCGCAAGTTACAATGGCGTCAACCTACCAGTCACCTTTATTAGCTTCATTGAATCTACCAGATTTAACCAAGATAATGAATGACCCCATCACACACAACCCTACATGGCCTCCGATGCCCACAAAGCTCCCTTCGGGTATTCCAAAATTTGAGGGAAAGCAAGTGGAAGACCCAGGTAATCATGTCATGACCTTCCACCTGTGGTGCTCATCGAACAGTATCATTGATGGCACTATTCAATTGAGACTATTTCAATGCACTTTGATAGGAGTAGCAGTGAAATGGTACGTGGAGCAACCCTCTTCTTCACATGAAATATTTTGTGCCCTCGTCACCACATTCCTAACATATTTTCAGTTACCCATTCACCATGATTCTGGAATGGAGTTACTGACACATTTTTGACAAACCCCTGCCATCCATATCTCAGACCATCTCCACGAATGGAGGCGATGTCGTAGTTTATGCAGAGCTAAACTCGATGACTGGGTGCTCTTAGACCTTTTCCTGAAAACTCTCACTGCAGAGATTTCAAAGGATGTGGTGCAACAAAGGCCCACATATGAAGAGGATGCCATCAACAAAGCCTAGTAGATTGAGTTGATTTATATGCAATTCTGATATATTTACAATATCTTGCCGAACGCCCCGTGCCTGCAAACTTATCAAGAATTGCTAGGTGCGTCGAACTTTGCAGACGGTCTCATTAGGTCATTGTGTAATATCCCAAAATGGAATAATGCATTGATACACAAACATAATATTTGTAACACAGAAAATGTACATGTAATTTTATGATCAACACAGATATAGATAGAATAGTTGAGCCATTTTATTATGTGGAGAAGATTCAGTTACAACAATGTACAAAATATGAGGTAATATAGCCAAAGAGATGGCCTAGAATGACCCTAAAAACATGCCAAAGTAGGCACTGCATAACTGGAGAGCTACTGGAAGAAAATACTGCGCTGCCCCTCTAGCACATAATGAATATATGAATGCATGCTAAAAATGGAAATTCAGATCTATGGAAATCTGGAGCTCTGATGATGCAAATATTCTAGATCTAGGCTTTATGATGGCAACCCAAGATAACCCATAAAGGAAATTCTAGATATATGAGATTGGAAATTTACCCTCTTAGGTTTGATCCCTGGTTTGTTGGGTTATGCAAATCTGACAAATATATGGCTGAAATATGTCACAAGATCAGATCTAAGCTTGAAGGGTTGATCCCTTCACTAGATCACTAAGCTAGAAGCTCAAGATCTAGCTCCCCAATCCTCCTTTGAAGATTGTAGCTGCTGCTACACAACTGCTCATAAAAAATGCGATTTAAAGGAAGGAGGCTCTTTAGCCTACTGAAAAATATGGCTATGAAGCTCAAGACTAATGGAAATAATGCATACAATGTGAAGGAATGTTCCTCCACTAGATTACTAGATGAAACACTAGCAACTTCCCTTCTCCCTTGGATCTACAAGAATGGACTACGCAATTCTTGATGGAAATGCTGCTGCTAGGAGATGAATAATAGATGGCCTGATGCATGATATAGATATGAAGTACTGGAAGGCTAATCTTGAAGCTCAAGGTGATAGGATGAATCCTTCACCAGTTTCTCAACTGAAATATTGAAGGACAACCTCCTCCTCTCAAACTGATCTTCAAGAATGTGCAATTTATGATATGGATGTTCTACAGAAAGTAGGAACAATATGGCACCAATGCCTGATGATGAATGAAGGACAATACTCTTTCAAGAGCTACTCAATGAAAGAGGTGGGATTCCCGCTCGGAAACACCCTGCGCTAAACAAAACTGCAACTTAGCTAAACAACATAAGATTGCATGGAATTTCAAATGAAAACTCCAGATCCAAACAGATCATACATCAATAATAATATAAAAAATTCCTTATATGTTTCCTTCATCTTCATTATATAGTTTGTGAACCTTCTCATGCTTTGGCCCACTTCATAACTGCTCTGTACATGTGGACATAGGTCTCCATGTTGACTGCGTTGTCTCTCCATGATCTCCATCATGTGTGAATGTAATGATCACCCTCTCCATCATGTGTGAATTAATGCACCACTTCCTCCATCATCTCATCATAAATGCTCTATGATCTTACCTTTGATTTCTTCCAAGATCTCAGTTGACTGCTTCAACCTCCATGATATTTCTCATTATTGAGACATGATCTCCACTCCTTTCACATTAAGTAGTTGCTCCACTACTCCATTATGTAGATATAGATCTGAAATATCCACATACACACATCAAAAGTGGATTTTATTTATCTTTGGGGTTGTTGGGTCCCTCCACCCTCTTATGATCATGAACAATATCAAACCATATTCTTCCACTAACAACCAATGCAGCAAAGCCTTCTGCTGCCATGCTAGATCATCATGAAAACAAAAAAGAGAGCCAACTCTCTCAAAATAAGCCACCACAACAATGCTTCTTGTTTCCATGCCAAATCTACATCAATATAGATATGAGAACCATACTCTCTCAATAGAAGCCACCGCAAAAATGCCTCTTGTTGCCATACCACATCATCATTGTACCAAATGTAGTGGCCATATTCTCTTAAGAGAAGCCAGCTTAATAAGGCATCTTGCTACCCCATTACGTCATCATCATACCATGTGAAATGACCATAATTCCCCAACAGAAGCCAATGCTGTAAGGCCTCCTGTTGCCATCCTCCAACAATGTCATGCAATGTATGGGAAGAATTTAGTCCATACTCTCCCAATTTTAACCATAGCAACAAGGATTCGCGTTGCCTCCTTACATCATCATGATGCAAGTCATGGAACAACAATATATTAATGGACATGTGATATGTCTAATCAACATAATACAAACAAGCTCCCTTATGCCACATCACGTGAGAGTTATGATTTCTCCCAAACCCAAGTACATACATTAACATGAGAGACATCCCAAACAGAAATACATGTAAAGACATGAGACATTTCCCAAACAAGAGTAAATACAAGGACATAAGATATATCATGTGATGTCCAAACTCTCTCATCAACAACCAAAATAACCATGCCTTTTTATTCTGCATTCTTCTAGTGATGTACAAGGCATGAATTAGAGAAATATGACCCATTGGGTGGTAACCATATTCACCCAAGAGCAACTAGCGCAGCCATGCTTCTTGTTTCCCTGTATCATAGATCTGCATGTTGTTTGGCAACCCCTTTCTCCATATCTGCAACCATTCATCCCAATGAGGATGATGGATCTGTAATGTTCCCAAATTTTATCCTCAAGCTAAAAGGAACATTATAGTTAGCATTATCTCTAGGTAGATGAATAAAATGGGTAGGGAGGCCCATTAACCTCTTTATAAGGAATAATAACCTTCCTCATGTGAAAAGAGGAAGAATAATTAGCTGGATTAAGCACCCATAGGTGTGAATAGGATTGGATCATA
The DNA here is from genome assembly GCA_034641835.2 of Pinus albicaulis. NCBI lineage: Eukaryota > Viridiplantae > Streptophyta > Pinopsida > Pinales > Pinaceae > Pinus > Pinus albicaulis. The sequence continues at coordinate 193,458,365 of CM076576.1, forward strand.
TTGATTCAGTCATATTTAACCAAGTCCACATGCATTGTCTAGATACATTGTATCTCCTTGATGGACTGTGCAGTTCTAATGGAGGACAACTTGCATGAGCTTGGTGGCACATATGGATGGGACCCACTATGAAGAGGGGCTCTTGCTATATATGGAGAGGAGGGCAGCCATTGTTATGCATTCTTGGATTATTATTTTCTTTGGTCTATTTAGACTTTTCTTCCTCTTACTGTTTAGTACGGTGTTCCTGGTCGGGAATCCCTACCTCATCCTTAGGGAAGGAGAGGTTATTTGGGATACATTTGTTCATTCTAGAATTTTGGCCAAGATACCTCCTTTAGCTACAACGCAGTTTATGCTTAGAGTTGGGTTGTGTTGTAGGGTGCAACAAAGGAGGATCTCTTTGAGTCATTTATGGGATTTTTTTTTCAGTGGAGATCTTGTCTATCCATTGGAGGATCAGCAAGAAGGACTCTCAGGAATATTTCTACATATTTTTCATTAGGCCAACCATCTTCTATCCCTCACAGCGTAGTGACCATCCTAAACTACGTTATTTTCAGAGGTAGTTGCTAGGATGGTTCATTGAGCTCATCAGGAAGGTCTATTTCTGAGTAGAGGGATCAACCTTATAATTAGAAATACCATTCAAGGATGACATCAGTATTTCATTTCTTTCATAGCTCATTCTATATCAGATCCAGTTTGCAGTGGCACATTAACCCCAGGGTTATTTGTCACATTGTATGATTTTCGGTATTTCTAGCAATCCTTTCTTGGATGGCTAGAAATCTTGTATTGGAGCCCATATATTCATTGTTGGGCATTAATTTTTTTTCTATCAGCCATGTTTCATGTATATACATCTACAACAGTAGCTACTCTAACATAGACTGCGCAACCACTGCTCTCCGGAATTTTACACTATTGTAGCATCTCATGTATCTATTGTTTTGATCATTGGAGACTTGTTCTTATGGCTTGAGTGGCATGTCCCTCATGATATTTTGTACATTTTTGCTGATACATTAATAGAATGATGGCGGAATATTTCTCTATCTCATGACATGATCATAATTGCTGTGTTTACAATATTGTGTTCATGTATTGTTGTAGCTCCAACTCTGGAATATCTTAAGATATTCTCATTGTTGTAGATATTCCCTATTTTTGGATATTACAGTGGTATCATAGCATAATCTTGGCTCAGCCTATGCATCCAAGACATTATGCCATTAGGAGGAGATTATTCTCATAGAAAAGATAATTTTTGTAGAAGAAACAAAAACATGACTCCATTATTTGGAGGAATGAAGGAAGAGAGGATCTCCTTGCTTCTTTTCCAAACTATGAAGAATATCGAAGAAGATCTCAAGGAGATGAAAGGGGAGGAGTGTAGAAGATTTCTGAGAGGGTTTTAAGCAAGCCCTAGCTATTCACATGATGGGTGTGAGCATTCAGCCACACATGCAGATCCAAAGCGCAGTATATTTCCCACATTTATTGCAAGAAGGATGGAGGAAGAAGATGCACCAAGGGAGGAGACGTTGAGTGACTATCTTCAGGAGTATGAATCTCACTCATGGATATTCAAGGAGCACTTGGACTTCCAATGGTTTTGAAAACTCAAGGAGGCAAGATCCAACAGCCACAAAAGAAGTAAGAGAGGTAGAATCTTCCTATCTCACTTTGATGGATCAGCAAAGTGCACAACCAAAGCTTGGGTAGAAGAGATAAATTCCTATTTTCAGCTACACCAAGTTTCAGAGAAGGAGACCATTAGAGTAGCAGCACTGCACCTCAAAGGTATAGCCCATGATCGGTGGTTTAATGATTCTACTTAATTTTGTCATGCAAATGTAAAAACTTATGTTGAGTTCACTAAGGAATTGGTGAGAAGATTTGATAGAAAACATTGTGAACCATCATTTGTTAAAACCAAAAACTCAAACACTTTGCATGAGTTGGAGAGACCTATTAAACCAACTCCACTCCATATTTTTAAAGGGGATAAAAACATGCATGATAGTTTTCCAAGGGAAAGAACCCCACTTCTTGAAGAGCCCTCTTCTATTTGTGAAGACATGGAGTTTCCTCCTTCAAGAGATGACCAAGATCAAGGGTCTCTCATTGAGGATGAGGCATTCTCATATATGGAAGAAGAGGAAAAGGATCAGCATCAAGGGATGATGAGAATTCATCCTTATCTTTTTCGGGAGGTTTCTGCACATAAGGAAGGGACTGCACTACGCAGTGAAGAGAGGGACAACTTAGTCCACTCATGTATACAATCCACTTCAGATTTTGATGTCTCACTACATGGAGGCATTCCACCAGGGAGGCCACCAAATTTACAGTTGATAAGAGACATCTTGTCTTTGGGTTCATCACTCTTGGATTTTGGAGAGGTGGAGAGTTTGGAGAAAGAATTTGGCATGGGGGATGTCAAAGTAGCAGGCAACATCATGAGGAGAGGTTCACATGCCAGATCACCAGCACTGTCTCTTGGGAGGATTGATCCATATTGGAGATCTCAACTCTTGGTAGAGTAATCCAAGGATCTTGGTGCTTGCATGATTCTTAATGACCCTGAGGGAGATGACAAATATATGGTGGATGATATGGTCATCTATTCTTATGGCAGAGTCTTCTTGACTAAAGCTTCTAAGATCAAGGAGAAGCTGCTACATGCAGCACATGAGAACTTCTTTTCCATGCATTTTGGTGCATATCTTTCCTTGGCAGAGGAGTTTATTTGGGATGGAATTCAGCATTATATATTTCAGAATATGGAAAGATGCATAGCCTGTATGGTGATAGAGAGGATGTCACAGCCACTTCCATACTCTTTGGAGGTGAGGGAAAATTTCCTGTTGAGCCATTTCAGCTCAAGGTCTCAAGTACATGATGGAAGATGTACAATTTCACTTTATGTTTTGTACTTCTTTTCTTTATATGAGCAACATATTGTACCAAGAAGGATTGTCCCTTCTTGCATATTATATGATGATGTACTTAGAGCCACTTGTGGCATTGAGATTGGCTATTTATTTGGTGGTTTGTGGGGGAAGCCACATGATTTCTGGTGTGCACCATTGACACCACATTGTATCTTCATGTTTCCATCTTATGAGATGACTATGGAAGAAAACAAGTGGCTGGTGAAGCATTTGTTATTTTTTGTTTTGAGGCAGACATGGAATGCACTGCGCTGGTTCCTTGTGTGGAACTTTGATTCACTCTTCGGTTGTCATTTGGCAGCTTGTTTTCATAGTATTTTGCTTCCATTTATTGCTGATATGTTTATACTCATGGGAAGCTTTGTTTGGAGAGTGGAATTTGAGATGGATATGCCCATTGGGAGTATGATTCTCCCTATTTTACATGTTGTATGTTTAAGGAGAAACAATGGGCACACCATGATTGCCACAACACACCTCTTTCCTTCAGGTAGGAAATATCATCAACCCCCCATAATTACCATAAATGGAGAGATAAACTACTTGGATGGGAAAATATAAACTCTCCATTCAGCCCCAACACATTGCATAAAACTGGGGTTGCAGATTTATTTGATGAGCTACCCAGGATGACTCATTTCATTTGGATGATAGCATGGGTGAGAGGGTCACTCATTGGGAATGAGATTTCCCATGTGTATCATCACTCCTACCTTGGGGAGGCCATGGGACAACAAGAAGGTTTCCACTTACACCTTCCACCTTTTCATGATGTGAGCTATCTGGTTATGCATCTTTAGGAGGAGACATTGGAGGGCAGATTTGTTGCAGATCATCTTGAGCAGTGGTGGGGACTATTGATGAGGAGGCCACAAGAGGAGAAGGGGAGGAATTTTTCTCTCCCTATACATTTGTTTGAGGACAACAAAAATTTTGGAGGGGAGGACTGTAATGTTCCCAAATTTTAGCCTCAAGCTAAAAGGAACATTATAGTTAGCATTATCTCTAGGTAGATGAATAAAATAGGTAGGGAGGCCCATTAACCTCTTTAGAAGGAAGAATAACCTTCCTCATGTGAAAAGAGGAAGAATAAGTAGTTGGATTAAGCACCCATAGGTGTGAACAGGATTGGATCATATTGATTCAGTCATATTTGACCAAGTCCACATGCATTGTCTAGATACATTGCATCTCCTTGATGGACTGCGCAGTTCTAATGGAGGACAACTTGCATGAGCTTGGTGGCACATATGGATGGGACCCATTGTGGAGAGGGAAAATTGCTATATATGGAGATGAGGATAGCCATTTTTATTCATGCTTGGATTATTATTTGCTTTGGTCTATTTAGACTATGCTTCCTCTTGCTGTTTAGTAGGGTTTTAGTGCTGTTTAGCACAAGGGTGTTCCTGGTCGGGAATCCCTACCTCATCCTCAGGGAAGGAGAGGTTCTTTGGGCTAAATTTACTCATTCTAGAATTTTTTCCAAGCTACCTCCTTTAGCTACAACGCAGTTTCTGTTTAGAGTTGGGTTGTGTTGGAGGGTGCAACAAAGGAGGATCTCTTTGAGTCATTTCTGGGCTTGTTTTTCAGTGGAGAGCCTGTATATCCATTGGAGGATCAGAAAGAAGGAATCCTGGGCATATTTATACATATTTAGCATCAGGAAAACCATCTTCTATCTCTCACAGTGAAGTCATCATCCTGAACTGCGTTATTTTCAGAGGCAGTTGCTGGGAGGGTTCATTGAGCTCATCAGGAAGGTCTATTTCTAAGTAGAGGGATCAGTATTATAATTAGAAATACCATTGGAGGAGGAATTCAGTATTTAAGATATGTCATAGCCTCATTCTATATCAGATCCATTTTGCAGTGGCACATTAACCCCAGGGTTATTTGTCACATTGTATGATTTTCGGTATTTCTAGCAATCCTTTCTAGGTTGGTTAGAAATCTTGTATTGGAGCCAGTATCTTCATTGCTGGGAATTAATTTTATTTCTATCAACCATATTTCATGTATATACATCTACAACAGTAGCTAATCTAACATATACTACACAGTCACTACTCTCTGGCATTTTATACTATTGTAGTATCTCATGTATCTATTGTTTTGATCATTGGAGACTTGTTCTTATGGCTTGAGTGGCATGTCCCTCATGATATTTGTACATTTTTTCTGATCCATTAAAATAATGATGTATGAATATTTTTCTCTCTCATGACATGATCATAATTGTTTTTTTACAATATTATGTTCATGTATTGCTGTAGCTCCAACTCTGGAATATCTTAAGATATTCTCATTGTTGTAGATTTTGCCTATTTGGGATACTAAAGGATCTCATTATGAAAAAACTTTGTATCCTCACATTGTAGGATACCAACCTCCTCAAACTATTGAAGAAATTTTCACTCCCTGATATTCTGAAGTGCACCTCCAATGAGACTTCTCCATGAGATCTTCTTCTCATCAATGGCCCTCCAAAACCAATAAGGTTATGGATCTGATGTAGGTAGAAGTCTCTCTTTGAGTTGTGATATTCTCATTGAGAAAGTGTCATCTAGAAGGATGTAAATATTCCTCGTCTCAAGATGTCTACCATCTATCATCTTTCCCTCCATTGCTTCATGAATGAAGATGCCATTTGATTTCTCCCATAAGGAATGGGTCCTCTTCTTCTCACTACTACTCATTAACAACGTTGTAGATCTGCAAGGTGATGCATGTGATGTCTCAAAGCAAGGCATAATGTTGAACTCATAGCCAACCATTTTACCTATGATCCTACTCATCCCATCCTCTGAAACTCTACACTTCAAATCTAGGGGTTGAATGTAGTTCATCAATGACAAACGGGGGTAGAGTTTCATCTCCTCCTTGATTAGATCAAGGTTCCTCTGCGTAGTGATAGGCTGTTGTTCCAAATCATCATGTTGTTATAACCCTTGTTTATGCATTGGCTGACATGGCATGTCCCCATAAGTTTCAGTAAGAGGTAATGAAACAATATGAGATGAAAGTGTATGCATACCTTGAATTAACTGATACTCAGAAACATCTTGCAAGATCACAAGAGTTTCCTCTCCCGGTGCAATGATCTCTCCAGCTACTGGTAAGAGTGATGGTTCCAATTTTATAAGTGTACCAATGTTGGTATATGTCTCCTCCTCATCATGCATCTGATCAGTAATGCATGGGGCTCCAAATGTCAAGAACTCAAGAACATTTTTCCAAGATTCAAATCATCCTCCTCTTGATGTGAGCACATCTGCAGCTGGTGGTGGTAGAGGCTCCTCCTCTTGAGTGATAATGAGAACATATTATCTTGAATATTCATGCACTATATCCTTGATGATGGGAGATGTCACTATGTGAGATGTCTCTGGTTTCTTTCTACCATATCTATTCTTTAGTCTTTGCATAAAATATGCATAAGCAGACACTTCAATGTGTGACAAGTGACTGAACCACCAATTTCTTGCTTCACCTTCTATGTGCAGCGCTACAAACTCCACAACCTCTCCTTCTGATATAGGATATTTCAGAAATAATTTAAATCATTCTTCCCCCCAAGCCCTCAATGTGCTTGTGGAAGATCCATCAAATGTAGGCAAGACGAATCTATGCCTTTTTCTTCTATTGCTGCTTTTGGATCTCCTCTCTTCTTTGAGCTGTAGAAACTATTGGAGAGAGATATTATCCTTCAATGCTCTAGGTTGTGACTTGTATTTAGACAGATATTCACTTAGGGTATCATGCCCCAAGCCTTCATCATATTCAGACCAATCCTCTTTCTCAAAGAAAGTGGATCTAGTGGAATAATGTGGAGCCTTTTGCTTCTCCAATCTTCTTTGATGTTGAAAAGAAGTGTTGGGACCGTCTTCATCTTGAAACCTTCTTGAGGCTTCTCGTTGCCTTTCTCTTCTTGTTTCATTGATCTCCTTAGAGAGATCCTCCATATATCTAAAGGAAGATGAGGAAAAACTTAATCCCTCCATAGTAGATATCTACTATCTGCTTTTCATATATTGTCAATAATGTCCACAAGCTGAGCCAAAGATCATGCTCTGATACCACTGTAATATCCCAAAATGGAATAATGCATTGATACACAAACATAATATTTGTAACACAGAAAATGTACATGTAAGTTTATGATCAACACAAATATTGATAGAATATTTGAACCATTTTATTATGTGGATAAGATTTAGTTACAACAGTGTACAAAATATGAGGTAATCTAGCCAAAGAGATGGCCTAGAATGACCCTGAAAACATGCCAAAGTAGGCACTGCGTAATTAGAGAGCTGCTGGAAGAAAATACTGTGTTTTCCCTTCAGCAGATAATGAATATATGACTATAGGATAGAAATGGAAATGCATATATACGAAAATCTGGAGCTCTGATAATGACAATATTCTAGATCTGGGCTCTATGATGGCAATCCAAGATAACCCAGAAAGGAAATTCCAGATCTATGAGATTGGAAATTTACCCTCTTGGGGTTTGATCCCTGGTCTGCCGGGTTATGTAGATATAAAGCTAGATCTGACAAATAGATGGCTGAAATATGTCACAAGATCAGATCTAAGCTTGAAGGATTGGTCCCTTCACTAGATCCCCAAGCTGGAAGCTCAAGATCTAGCTCCTCAATCCTCCTCTGAAGATTGCAATTGCTGCTACACAAATTCTCATAAAAATTGCGCTGTAACGGAAGGAGGCTCTTTAGCCTACTAAAAAATATGGCTATGAATCTCAATACTGATGGAAATAATGCATACAATGTGAAGGAATGGTCGTCCATTGGATTACTAGCTGAAATGCTAGCAACTTCCCTTCTCCCTTGGATATACAAGAATGGACTGCGCAATTCCTGATGGAAATGTTGTTGCTGGGAGATGAATAATAGATGGCTTGATGCCTGATATAGATATGAAGTACTGGAAGGCTGATCTTGAAGCTCAAGGTGATAGGATGAATCCTTCACTGGTTTCTCAACTGAAATATTGAAGGACAACCTCCTCCTCTCAAACTGATCTTCCGAAATGTGAAATTTCTGAATATGGATGTTCTACAGAAAGTAGGAACAATATGGCACCAATTCTTGATGATGAATGAAGGAAAATACTCTTTCAAGAGCTATTCAATGAAAGAGGTGGGATTCCCGCTCGGGAACACCCTGTGCTAAACAGAACTGCAACTTAGCTAAACAACATAAGATTGCATGGAATGTCAAATGTCAACTCCATATCTAAACAGATCATACATCAATAATAATCTAAAACATGCCTTATATGTTTCCTTCATCTTCATTATATAGTTTGTGAACCTTCTCATGCTTTGGCCCACCTCATAACTGCATTGTACATGTGGACATAGGTCTCCATGTTGAATGCATTGTCTCTCCATGATCTCCATCGTGTTTGAATGTAATGATCACCCTCTCCATCATGTGTGCATTAATGCACCGCTTTCTCCATCATCTCATCATAAATGCTCTATGATCATACCTTTGATTCCTTCCAAGATCTTAGTTGACTTCTTCAACCTCCATGATATTTCTCATTAATGAGACATGATCTCAAATCCTTTCACATTAAGTCGCTACTGCACTACTCCATTATGTAGATCTAGATCTGAAATATCCACATACACACATCAAAAGTGGATTTTATTTATCTTTGGGGTTTGTGGGTCCCTCCACCCTCTTATTTACTTAATTAATTATGGAAATTAAGAACTCTAATATTCCAAATATCATGTGAAAATTTAGGAATATTACACATTGACGCAAAGTTACCTAGGCAGTAGCAGTCAAAACCCCGGTTATATGTATGGTTCTACCCAGAACGTACCACAACCTCATTTTCAAAGTCATCATATTCCTCTACAAAATTTTACCAATAGGGCGCCAACGTATCACCATGGAGGACCCTATCCTCCAGCTCAGGGGACCCAGTATGCAGAGAGAAACAATGACGGAAGAGCTCCCCTCCAATAGCTAGGTGCGAACGAGGGACCACGTTATGATCAGTCCCCAGCACAAGACCTGCCTATGCAGACCAATGCACAGGTGAAATTTGTGCAGCCTTACCAAAACCAACCACACTAATATAGCCAGGAGAACTACCCTCCTAACGTGGTGAAGAAAAAAGGGAAAAAAAATGCAAAGGGAATCCTAGACAGGGGGGAAAAAACCAGCAAATTCCTGCCGCGATCGCAGGGTGGAGGATACTCCAATCAGAATAAGAACGAGGAGCTAAGCAATGCCCATTAGAAAAGCAAAAGGCCACCTCTTAGAACAAACCATTATTGTTCGATATGTGGTGAGTACGGCCATTATACTCACCATTGTCGTGATCTCCTTGAGCTGAAGAAGCTAAAAATTAACTGAGGACAAGGAGGATCTTCCTAGCAAACAGCTATGATGCAGGAACCTTTCCCCCATCAAGGGATGGTAAGCACTCATAAAAAAAATCTAGACGACTTCGGGAAAAATATCCATGAAATCTACATGACTCGAGAAGAGATGTTTTTCCAAACACATAATCACAATTACGACACCCCACCAGACACCAACGTGTCAGGGAGAGTACCAGTGCATCGACTGCACCTTTGACCATTTCAAATATTCCAACTGAGCCATTACCAAAGATGGCTAAGGGACTCAATAGGCGTGCAGGAAACTACTCCAAAGTGGCTTGTAATTATAGCATCATGAACGATTTAGCCCAATCTCCCACTGTTATGTCAGCTTTGGAAGTACTGCAGTCATGCCCAAAACAATGGAAAGCCCTACTTTTCGTGTTAGGTGCTATTGACCTTGCCGATACGGGCCTAATGGATTTTGGTTTAGACAAAGCCACCTTGAGGCTTCCTTCGATGGTCGCCTTTCAGATACTAGTATCAGTCTATAATATCACCATTCACCGATGTGTCATTGACGAGGTTGCATCCGCGTGCATCATGTCAAAAAATTATTGGCAGAAGTTAGGGTCTTCCGAACTAAAATATTCAGTCCTCACGCTTAGGTCATACGACAATCATCCTTCGACCCCCGTCGGCCTCTACCAAAACATCCCTGTCTTCTTAGCCAGAAAGACAGTTTGTATAGATATTGAAGTCTTGGCTCACTTGGACTATAATATACTCCTTGATCGGAGTTATATGTATGCCATGTCAGCCATAGCCTCCTTCGTCTTTCACATTATGATGTTCCCCCACGAGGACTGCATCATTACTGTCGACCAATTGACAGATAGTGAGAAGCGACCCCTAAAAAACACTATGCAATTCTACCCTATGTAGATACATCCTTGGATGCACTGTCACGGTACCAAGAATATGGCCCCAGGCAGTTCAAAACATCGTCCATTCTAGGATCATTCCTAGGAGATCCCCCCATTATACCTGAGTCATCACCCAATGTCGCAGGAGCCCCGGTGTGAATGATGTCCACATCAAGTGCCGAAGCTAGTCAAGACATGGACATAAGCAGTACTGACTCCGAGTCTTCGGCCAAAGCAACCTCTCTCACCTATGCCGCTTCCCAAACCCCTTTTCTCTACCCCCCAGCTGGTTTCATCTCCCAGCAGGTTTTGGAAACATTGGTGTTACCAAACATATCATTTGCATTACCCATTTGGTGTCTCATCCCCCCTACAGGGACAGGAGCCACACACATCACTGCCATATGGTTAAATCCCCTCAGTCCTAAGGAGGCCCCACCCATCTAAGAAATGGTTGAAACCATCCCTGCAAAGGAAATTCCCATTGCAAAAGAGGAAAGAATATGGAGACTCCCACAGTATAACGGGAATCACTAGTCTGCACCATATGCAACGTAATAGGACACCCTACCCATATCTTCCCAGAGCTGGATGAATTAAAACTACTCCTTGGCTCTGAGTCAGACATCGCGACGCCACATTCTTGTAAAAAGGAACCTGCCACCAAAGGTAAATGCAAAGCATTGCATACCAATCACGCATGCACTATCTGTGGCAACTATGGGCACTATACCCATCATTTCCTAGAGATCCCACGATATAGGGACGCCTTACACACCATCAAGAGATCCTATCAAGAGGATCCCCCCACCCATGCTGTCGGGGATGAACCTCCTATCATCATGTACCTACAAGGTGAACGAAGGGCACCAGAAAGACCCCCAGTCATGCAACCCCCCATTATACGTTGCACACTGTGCAATGGACGTGGTCACTTCCTCAAAGAATGCGCATCCCTGGAACCCATCCATAGATGGTATCCTATAGAACATGTTTACTACATGGGATTGCGTGCAACACAATTCACATGTCCTTTATGCACCGAAAATCACCTTCTGGAAAATTTCCACTATATCCCCTGATTCCAGTTAGCCATCGCTAGTTTGCGCTTAGTGATAGTCCGCCTCTCCCAAGAAGATGACATGGATGCGGAATCCACGGACAGCTCCACAACCCAAGAGGATGTGACGAGCTGATCCATCCTATTCTTGTCAACTGAAAAGCAACCAATCCAAGAACCCCTAGTTACCCCTAACCACTCTCTACAGAGAAGACCAACATGCACGTTATGCAAAACACCCAATCATGTGGTCGCCACTTTCCCTGATTTAGCAACATTAAGATGTTGGTTCCCTGTCAAACCACAAACTGAGTATGACGAGACCCCCATATCTAGGTTATTTTTTCCTAATATGTCAGGGAAACCACTATGAACAATACTGTACTTATATCTCATGAGTTCATCCTACCATCGATATGATTCATACAATAGAGAATAAACAGAATGATACCCTAAGGCAATTTAGAAAGTACATCACCCCTAGGCCAGCAATCCCACACCCACATGGGTGTGATGGGAAAACTAGGACAACACACCAACCAAGCATGACCAAGGCCAAGCCTAGGATAACATGTGTACTATGAGACCTGAATGACCACCGGGTCAATCAATTTAGAGAACTGAAGCCCCTTGCAAAAAAAACTTGCAGAGTCTCTTCACTCCCTCAGAGACTTCTCTCTAACCAAGAGAAGATCACGCACACCTACTGCCAAATTTGTTCACAATTTAATCATATGATCAAATGTGTGTTTCTCCCCAAGCTAAGAGTGGCAAGAGTAGCATTAATTCTACACTCTCCAAAAGAGTTAGACACACCCAAGCCAACAACATGGAAGTGGAAGCAGAAGACCACCTCTTTTACAACAGATCCTTTCCATGTGTCCACATCAAGGAAGACGAGTAGTGTTGGTTCCCATACAATCTACTCCCTTGGCATGGTGGTACCATGCACCATATGCACTGGCCAAAATCATGCACCAGAGGCATGCCTGCTAATGGAAACATTCAGGCACCTCTGCAGCAGGCACAATTTACAACCGTAGGAAATTGACCATCCCAGCAGGGAACCCAATATTTCACTTATGCAAACTCCCATTACGAAGATTCTTCCCCCACTGAACGTCGATGACACGATCCACCATATATGATTATTATCATCACATATCGGAAATAGGATTGTAGCCACCCCCACGTCTCAATATTTCCACCTTATTCTGGTTGCAAAAGATCAAGTACCTTGTGCTTCTGCATTGATTTCCATGAGATCCCCAATTTTCATTCTGTTATCGAATTCCTAGATGATACGTAGCCTCTAGAACAGTGCCTAGTAAAACTAGAGCTTGTTGATGAAACCCGACGACAATCATTGCAACACAACGAGGCCCATAAGAAAATGGTAAAAGCATCATTTGACTGCCACATCAACCCTCGCTCATTCACCGAGGGAGAACTAGTCCTCCGCTATGATGTCACAAAAGAAGCCCTAGAGCCAGGAAAGTTTGAAACCTTGTGGAAAGGACCCTACATCATCAAACATTTCCTCTGACATGGGGCATACATCTTGACAGAACCGGACGAGACATGCCTCAGCAACCCCGTCAATGGCCTTTACCTCAAGAAATTCTACCCATAAGGGCCAAGATGGCCCTTCCCTAGAGTGAACGTACACAAACGCAACCACTGTAAATTTTTGACCAAAAGACTTATTACAAAACGCGCTAAAAGTGCTGCCATGGACCACCAACCTGAACCTTATTTTGGATTTTCTGATGGAGCATCAAGATGGTCTCAAATATTAGCTGCAGCTACTTGGGTCATCTATCACCCTGATCGATCAGCACTCTGCACAAACAGTGTGTGCATCGGTTCAACAACAAACAATCAGGCATAATATGACGCCGTCATTGGACTTATGTGCAACACCCTCTATCAAGGCATACACCATATGCATGTCTACCTCGATTCCCAGTTAGTAGTGTCATAGTTAAACCAAACATTTGAGACAAGAGATACACATCTATTTAGAAAATATTTGTGTGCACAAAGATTAAGAAAACAATTTGACTATATTACATTTACACATGTACCAAGGAGTCAAAACCAAGCAGCTGATCGCATAGCTAACAATGTCCTAAATTGGAATGCATCTTGAATAAACCATCATACATTAAAAACCAAAAACATAGATATCCATCAGCATAACATCACCCATAAACCGAAACATGGGGCACAACATGTCGAGCCACAAAAAATATCTCTCATATATATATATATATCATGGGTATATGTCTGAGTACAAAAAATAGTGTCACTGACACATCAGACAACCCAAAGATATGAAAAAGTCATCAAAACTAGGGGAAACATCCTCATAATGAGTGCTTTCCCCGTGTAAAAGTATACTCTAGGGTGGTGCCCCCTTAGGAGGGGCATCTGGACCCACAACTACTCTTGATACCACCACCTGAGCCATTTTCACAAATGATACTGCCACCCGATGTAAAATAGGTTGATAGTCCCTCACTTGCGCCATGACCATCTCCAGCCAGACCTCTTCGAGATCATCCATAAAACCTCACGAAGGAATCCCTTGGGACAAGCAGTCCACTCAACCCTAGGCATCCTCTAGAGCTGACACTCGAGTAGTGAGCTCAGTGTTCCGAGCCTCCGCCGCATTTGCACGTGCCGCCTCTACATTGGCACGAGCTCTCTTGGCCGCAACCTCAGCAGTAGCTAAGCTGCTACCCTCTCTTGAAGGGCCAACACCACCACCAGTACCACCACCAGGTCCTCCAACAGCATCTCCTCCCTGCCCGCCCCGAGGTCTCCGAAGAGGATCGTGGCCAACCAATCAAGCCACGGGGCGACCTATGTCGCCAACATTTGCAAGAGTAACCAAAACCATGTCAGTGTCACCATCAAAACACATGAGCACATGTATACTCAAATAAATGCAGAAAACATAAAAATTGTACTTGTTATCCCCCAAGCATAACCAGGAGGAAGACCTATATCTGGATCCTCCTAGAAGTCCATTTCTGCATATGAGAATGGAAAAAACATCTGGGGGTTCACCTCAAACCATGCCTCTGTTGTGGCATTCTATTAATGCCCCACCATACCCCACCACCTCGCGGCATCACTGGAGCCCACCTCCTCATGCAAAGCTCCCATGGCCCCCCACAAGGCACTGCCACCACTGGTCTTAGCAACACTACCCTCTCATACATAATACTGCATAGAATGTTGGCGTACATAAACAAATTCGATCCATTGCAGACCTTGTTGAGCTGCATCACCATCCCATCATAGCAAAAATGGGAAAAATCAAAAGAGTTTCTGGCCCTCGGCCAGTGCAAGAGTCCAACCTGTGGGTCAGATGCCCGATGCAGAGTCGATGACCCTACAAGTCGTACAATCACTGCCAGAGCACACCGCTCAGCTAAATCTCTCATTGATGCAATGCTGATGCACCCCTCCATAAGAGGTGCCCCACCACAATGACATCTTCGGAACCTCTCCAAATCCACTCTCCTGGAAGGGAGTGGATACCTCAACACCCCACCATGAGGCAGTAACCAAGTCACAAAATATACATCTGTCTCAGGACGGATGGCCAGGTTAGTTTCACGCAACAAAAACATGTTGCGCCTCCTATGCCAATGTTTGATCAAGTAACGAAGCAATCGGTCTTGCAACCGAAGAAGCTCATTTTCCGTAAAATTCAGGAGCTCCCATTGTGCTAGCTAACGGTGCACCCTGGCATCAGCAACCAATATAGTACAAAGCTCAGGCCAATCCCGCTCCCTCCACAACAACTTTTCATCAAAATAGGAACCCATCATGATCTAGGTGGATATCGGTGGCCGCCCACCTATTCCATTTAGACCCGTAACATAAATTCTTGCAGCTTTTCACTTCCAGTAGCTTACTATTTTTAGCAGTTTTTCGAATCCTAAACTTCTGGAGTCGTTTTGAGGCCTTAAACGATGTTTTTTGGGAAACCAAGAGCGACATGGAATTTCTAACGAGCTATTGAGCGCGTCAAATGGAGATCGGATGCCAAATTTACATCCCCGGGAAGTTGAAACACCAATTTATCCAAACGGGGCCCACAATTTTGGTGCTTCATCTCCTAGGGTTAGGTTTTTGGATGTTTCATATTTTACATTGTTTCTCAACAATAAATAGGCCCTTGAGCCTCATTGTAACACAGTTCAGGGGCTGGTATCCCTCACATATTTTCTCAGGGATACGCTGCCAGTACCCTAGCTCATCTATTTCCATTATGTATGTAATAGGCCTTTGAGCCTCAATGTAACACAATTCAAAGGCCTGCGTAAGCCACATCTTTTCTCAGAGATACGCTACCAATGCCCTAGCTTGTTTCCATTATGTTTGTAAGCTTATTTCAGTCATTATTTTATTAATAAAGACCGTAAGCTCATCTATTTCCTTTATGTATGTAATGGGCCTACAAATACCGCAAATGGTGCTCTACATCCCCCACGCTTTCATTCATCTTTTCTCCCATGGTAGCAGTCCCTAAACACCCTTGGTCAGAATATTACACCCTCACGCACAAGCCACCATGACATTCATAGCCAATTTATACCCACCCTAGAAGTCCTACTGACTCCATGGATTTCCCCATCAGAAATAACTATGACTACTGCCAAGCTTCTTAGTATACTCCAACCTTGGGCCACTAAATCCCCATCATCAGTTTTTAGTCACCCCTCACAAACATGCCTATGTTAAAACTGTCAAACCAGGAGGTAACTCCTCAAAACTGGAATTGTCTATTAGCTGAAGAATGTACATGCTTATATAGATGGGAGGTGAGGCTATTGGGATTCAGTTCCCAATGACTCTTGGCCTTCCTTATTTCCTAATAATAAATAATATACAAAAATACAAATGCACACCCATCCATAGGATTAGGTGTCAACATTCCCACCTTTAATCCGAAGGGATGTTGGTGAGTCCAAGCATCGATCTGAACTTTTCAAACTTCTCTCTTCCAAGTGCTTTGGTGAAGATGTCAGCAGTTTGCTCATTTGTGGAACAATGAGGTAGATGGATGGTCTTGGCCTGAACATGATGTCGAATGAGATGGTACTTTGTATTGATGTGCTTTGTTCGATCATGGAACTTTGGGTTCTTGGCCAACTTTATTGCAGAAGTGGTGTCGATCATGAGTGGAGTGGAATACATCTGTTTCATCTGCAAATCTTCCAGGATTTTCCGGAGCCACACAATTTCCTTTGTTGCTTCAGCTGTTGCCACATATTCTGCCTCGGTCGTGGAATCTGCTGGAACTGACTGTTTGCGTGATCTCCATGAGACAGCTCCTGATCCTAGACTCATGGTGTAACCTGTAGTAGACATGCCTGTTTCTTTGTCGCCATCAAAGTCTGAATCAGAGTATCCGGTCAAGATGAAGTCGCCTACCTGTGTATATTTGAGTCCAAAGTCTTGAGTCCCCTTCAAGTACCTTAGTACTCTTTTTGCAGCAGACCAATGTCCTTCACATGGTTTTTGCATGAACCTTGAGAGGATTCCAACAGCAAATGAGATGTCAGGTCTGGTGGTGGTCAGATAGATAAGACTTCCTACAAGCTGTCTATACTTAGTTGCATCCTCAAATTCCTTCCCTTCAACTGATGTGAGCTTCAAGTTTTGTTCCATTGGAGTGCCTAAGGGTTTACAATCATCCATGCCAAATTTGTTCAAGAGATCTCCAATGTACTTCTTCTAAGAAAGAAAGATGAATTTAGGATGTTGAATTACTTCAATACCCAAATAGTAATGAACATGACCCAAATCAGTCATTTCAAAACCTTTCTTCAACTCTTTCTTCATGGATGCAATATAGCTCTCATTGTTTCCTGATATCAAAAGATCATCTACATATACCACAAGATATACAACTGTTTTTCCAACTTTCTTAACAAACAAAGTTGCATCATCAAGATCAAAATGTTTGAAGTCACATGATTCAGAGAAGATGCTCGGTCTTTTCTTGAGGCTGTGATGGTTGCTTGGTTCCTTTTAGTTAAAAAACGCAGCATTATTGACCCTTTATCTCATCCTTAAAGGACAGGACATAAAACTTCTCACCAGGATCTCCATTCAAAGAAAACATTTTGCATGCTCTGATAGACTTTCCATCACCTGCAGTATGATGAAAGTGGGATGGTGGTCCATTTCTTTGTGAACAGCGTTTGGCTCTAATCAATTTCTTCTCATGCCTGCGAATCTTTTGCCACAAGCCTGGCCTTGTGCTTGTCAAGTGAGCCATCTGCTTTATGCTTGTTCTTGTAGACCCACTTACAGCCAATTGGTTTTGTTCCCAAAGGCGGATCAACCAGCTTCCAAGTGCCATTCTTTATCAAGGCATCATACTCCTTCTGCATCGCTTCTTTCCACATCATACTCCTTATGCATCGCTTCTTTCCATTCATCATGAGAAGCGGCTTCTTTGAAGGAAGTTGGTTCATGATCTGTAGACAAACTCAATTCACAGTTATAAGCAATATCCATATCAACAGGGGAATCAGAATTATCTACATCACCTTCGATTTCTTGAGTGGAACTTCTTGTTCCTGTTTTTCCAACCTCATCAGGATGAACATCCTCCGGTGTCTTTGTCAGCCATTTGGGGGGACCTTTCTGAGATGGCCCTGGCTGGTCACTTGACTGAGTTGGGATTGATTCAAGATTCAATCTCCCAATTCTGTCAATCACATCATCCAATGTGTCATCCGTGGTGGTTTCTTCATGTGGGGGAGAGTGTGGTTCAGGAAATGATTCCACAGTTTGATTCAATATCGGAATCCCCCCTTCTAGGTGTGGAATCACATTATCAAATTCTTTGAAAGACTTTGCATGTGTGAATCTATCCAGGCGATCAAGTTGCCGCTCAACAACCTTGTCACTCTTGGATGATTCAAGAAATATGGCATCTCTTGCTATCACAAACTTCTTATTTGCTTCATCATAGAGACGATATCCTTTGGAGGTATTGGAGTACCCCAAGAAGATACATTTTCTGCTTCTAGCACCAAGTTTGTTCCTTTGACCCTTAGGTATCAAGGCATAACAGGTGGACCCAAAGACCCTGAAATGCTTTACTGAAGGAATGTGGCCATGCCACATTTCAAAAGGAGTTTTGTTTCTAATTGAACTTGAAGGACACCTATTCTTTATGTAAACAGCACATAGAACTGCATCGGCCCAAAACATCAATTTTACATTCTTGAAAAATAACATGGAGCGGACCATATTTAAAATAGTTCTGTTCATTCTTTCAGCTACACCGTTCTGTTGTGGATTATATGGCACAGTTTTTTGATGTTTGATTCCATGTTGACGAAGATAATTTTCAAATTCGTTTGAAGTGTATTCTTTTCCATTATCAATACGTAGAGAGCCAATATGTGTTTGTGCATCATTTTCAATCCATACATGAAAATTCTTGAAAGTTTGAAAAGCATCAGACTTATTCTTCAGTAAGTAAATCCAACACATCCTGGTGTAGTCATCAATAAATGTCATCATGTATTTTTTTCCATTTGAAGAAGCAATAGGCATAGGGCCACATAAATCTGAATGAACAAGTTCAAGTTTCCTATGTGCTCTTGAGTGTGAATCATGAAATGGCTGTTTGCTATGCTTTCCTAGAATACATGCATCACATTCCTTAGGTTTTCTAGGAATTGTAGGCAGTCCAACAACACCATTTTTCTTCAACAAACGAAGGCTGTCATAATTTAAGTGTCCAAATCTAGCATGCCATAAAAGACTTGATGGAAATGTACCTTCATCATGATGTGAGCTGAATGCAAAGTTTTGAGCATGAGCAGATGAACCTTTCAGCTTCAAAAGTCTCCCTTCTTCTATTCCCTCCATGACAAGTGAGTGATCTGATGCTGATCTGACCTCTGCCTTGCCATCAAACAAGTGAGCTGAGTGTCCTTGCTGCCGGATTTCGATCAGGGACAACAAGTTTCTCTTCAACTCCGGGAGGTATAGAACCTCATGTAGGATATGATCAGGAAGACCAGGAAATTTAAGCCTGACTGTGCCAAGCCCTGATGGCTTGAGTTTGGATTTATCTGCGAAATATACTGCTCCATCAACTTTGTCAGTGAAATCTTCAAAAAAATCTTTTCTAAATTTCATGTGACATGTTGCTCCTGAATCTAGCAACCAATCATCTCTCCATGAAGTAAATGAAACATCAAAGAGGTTTTCAGTTACTCCATTGTTACAATGTGCTAGAACATAGTGAGCGGATTCGGGTGCTTTACCTTTGTCTTTGTCATTGGTTTTACCTTTGTCTTGATTTCTGTGCTGCTCAATTTTGTTCCATGGTGTTCTGCATTTGGGTGCATCATGTCCATCTCTATTGCAGCGTGTGCAATGAAGATGGGATTTGTCGGCTTGTCTGCCCCCCCTTTCTGTGAAGTTCCTTCTTCCTCTTCCTCTTCTGCCACCTCTTCCTCTGAATGAATCTGGAGCATGATTCTTTTCTCTATGTGCCAAATATGCAGCCTCTTCGGAAGATGAAGGGACTGTCATCTTCCCAAAAGCTTTCTCTCTTTCTGCAAACTTCTGCTCAAGTTTATCAAAGGTGATTTGCTCAAGGTTTCCACTTGCTTGAAAAGACTCAAGATAATGTGAGTAAGTCGGATATAATGCCTTAACATATGCTATGAGAGGTATGTCCATTTTTACACCAGTGTTTTGAATGTCATGCATTATAGATCTTATTTCTGAAGCTAAAGCAAGAGGATCATCATTCTTCATTTCAAGACTGAACAGCTTAACCATCAATTGAACATTTTCTAATTCTGAGTGTGAGTCATAGAGTTCTTTTAGTTTCTTCAAGGCTTCATAGGCATTTGAGAATGATGAGATATGGCGACTCACCTCTTCACTCACTGAGGCTGCAATCAAGGCATAAGCCTTGCAATTCTTGTTTTCCCAAATGGCAAGCTCTTTGTCTGAAGTGGGCTTTTCTGGTGGATTTTCTGCTTGTCCTTCACAGATTCCTCTCCACAGCTCATTAAAAATGAGTGTGTGTTTAATCTTCCGTGACCATTCAAGATAGTTCTCTTTTCCAGAGAGAACTATCCCAACAATGGAGATGAGAGAATGCATTAGACTGCTGGAAAAAATCTTCTCAAGAGGAAACAAATTCTGTTATAAAAACTTCGAGCTCTTGAAATATTTCAAATAAAGGGGCAAAAACTCTTGCTGGAACAATTTTCTGAGTTTAAAAACTCTTTCTGGAAACTAAATCTGCTCAGAAAACTTTGCTGAAGACTGAATTTTTTAAAAAAACACTATATGCTATAGACTGATTCTGCATAAAAAAAAATGTATATTTTTTTTTTGTTTGGGGAATAAATGTATATAAAAAGATGTAAGGGGTGTTATTAAAAATGGGCGAAATGATATGAATGGGAGGGGCGGAATGGTATGAATGGGGAGGCAACGTTGTATGGAATAGCGTTGAAATAATGACGTGGTATTAGAAATGGTTTGGGGGGCGCAAATATAAGACAAAGCGCTGTATAACGTGTGGAAGCGGTATTAAAAAATGGGCAATGTATTGTAAATGGAGAGGACTGTATGCAAACAGCATGGAGTATGATTTGAAAGGAGCGTGGAATATGAAAGGGGAGGGGCGGTATATGATAGCGCGGTGAGGGGAGAGAGCTTTGAACAGTCAACTTTGGACAATCGATATTGTAAATATGATAACACATGGACAAAGCTGTATCATATGGGCAGCGTATGCAGCGTGGATTGTTATAGTCGACAGACCACGGGAGTAAACATAGTGAGAGCGGAGTGGTATACAGCGGAGCTGAGTTGTGTTAAACCAGAGGAGGGAAATGCTGTATTTCAAATTGCACTGACAGACAACGCTGTAAGGAAAGGGCCGAAAGGCACAATGAACAGCGTTGTAATATTCAGCGCGTTAAAACGAATATAAAATACAGTGGTATAGCAACGTGGAGAGCGTGTTAAAATATGCAGGCGGTTATTGTGATAAAAACGCTGGAATGTATTATTGCTTTGATAAAACGTATTACAAAGTGGAGTCGACTGTATCATAATGCAGACATGAAGGGCTGAGTGATATTATAGAGAGACAACGTATTATCATAATGCATACATGTTAAACCATTAGATCATAACAGTGCATTATCATAATGGGAAGCGAATATGAAATGAGGGCGATAATAGCTGTAATGAGGGCGTGTAGCTGTAGGGTTGTGGAACGCTGTAGAACAGTGAGGGAGATAGCAGTGAGGTATTAGGTATGGAGCGTAGGGATGAATGAGGGAGCCCAGAAGGGCTGTTACATAAAAAAAATTTGAAATTGAATCTGCAGAAGACAGTTGCAGGACTGCTGGACTGGCAGAGCCTGCAATTTGCAGATTGACAGAGCCTGCAAATGTCAGTGCTAAATAGGGAAAAAAATGCAGAATAACAGTCTAGCAATTAGGAGCAGCAGAAAACAATTAATAAAATTGACTGAGCAAAGGGTAGGGAGTTACACCACAGGGCAGAAATGCCAAATGTGAACCTGGCTCTGATACCATGTCAAACCAGGAGGTAACTCCTCAAATCTGGAATTGTCTATTAGCTGAAGAATGTACATGCTTATATAGATGGGAGGTGAGGCTATTGGGATTCAGTTCCCAATGACTCTTGGCCTTCCTTATTTCCTAATAATAAATAATATACAAAAATACAAATGCACACCCATCCATAGGATTAGGTGTCAACAAAAACCATCACATCTAGGTCCCTGACCCTTCATATCAGTGACCCCTTGTTTGGTTGAGGCTTCCTTTTTGTTGACTTCAACACCTATTTTCCAAAAAGGAAGTGGTACCTTAGATCACCCCTCTCCATAAAAGAGGCATCCTCGGGTGGCACTATGGTAGATATCATTACCTACAGATGTCATTGATCCTCCTGACATTTGACTAAAACAAAAGCTTTCATGTCAATATGGTATCGTACCTTACAACCATTGCATTTTGATCAAATTCATTGAAGACTTGTGCCTTTATAAGCATCTCTTTCAACAATGCTTACACGGGAAGGTCCCATCCAACACCTATGCATATAATGCGCAGCTATATGCCATACCAAGTTTATGCATATGGGTACCATATTCCTTCTATTGTCAAAGAAAAAATGCACCGGAGGGTGTCAACAGTCATCGTCAGCAACCACTAGATCATTACCATATTAGTGACATAGACAGAACATGTATCTATCAATTAGATTTGTTTATAGCGACAACATCATGAGCATGGGACATGCCCGCCTCGTAGAAAATTTGTATATATATTTTATTATATTTGCTTATAGGGGTCCCATAGGACATGGTCATTCTTTGAACTGGTGCAGGTCCAAGCTTCATGCAGGTATCTCTCTCTCTACGCACAATATACAGAAAATAAAATATAATGTATTTCAGGTATACAATTCTTCCTAGACCTCACACATTAGGGGGCAACTGTTGACACTGGAAAATCATACAAGCAGAAGACGAAATTATTTAATGTCAGGCAGAAGGATTTACAGGGCTGAAAGACATTAGATAATCTGGAAAGTATTTAAAAATATCTAAGGTCTCAGGAAAAATCAAATTTGAGCAAGTCATAAATTCTTTTGTGTGCATAATCCTTCGTGAAGAGCACCTTTGCGTGCCTTTTGACTCGAAATGCATGCAATCCTGGGAGTGGCGAAAGTCACTTTCGTGGACCACAAAAATCACACTCTAGGATAGTGATTTCACACTGAAGCCGCCTAAGGACAACCACGAAAGCCTCCTTAGACATCAAGGGAGCACACAATAGAATATTTGTGGCACAAAATGGAATCATCCCCCTCTCTTGGGTCACCATTCAAAATGTACCAAGAGAGGGAAGGAGGATTTGAATTCTCCTATATAAGGCCACCAAGAGATGAAAAACTTGAGAGCACATTATTATGCTGGCCAGAATTTCCCCAAGCAATATCAGCAGTGTATGATTCGGAGCTGAAGATAGAGGGGACTCAATTGTTGGCCATCCAACAAGTTTAGTCCACCATAGTAGAGAGAGGGAGACTTTGCACCGAAGCAAGCATGGAAGTAAAAACATCCTTGCATTGGGACTTAGAACACATGTTCTAAGGGACCTTTGGCAAGAGGGTTAAAGTTTCATCCTCATTTCCTACCAGCACTCAATAAGAGGGGCCAAAAGAGCCACCGTTTGGATTATTGCAGTTGTTTGACTCTATTCAGAGCTTTTGTTTTATTTTTTTAGTTTTAGTTTATATATGCATGCTATTTCTCTATCTAGTATGCTTATGATTCTAGCTTGTTCCACTAACTTGCTTGACTCCACTTATTTTTATGCCTGTGACCAATAACTTAAGAGGGTAAACCACACCCCTTAAGTTGGTGTGATTTCGTACATGCGTATACCAAACACACTAACACACCGTATTTGCAATTATAGGAGCTTGTTTCGTTGACTGGGCACTCTACGCAGTTTTGAACGGGGCTACAAAGCGGATCATAATCCTTCCAACTCCCCAAATTAGCATCGCATCCTTGAATGTCATCCACCCAAAAGATAAACTATATCAATAGTGAAATATGGATCGATGAAATAAACAAGGGAAACGAAACAATGTTTAATACATATTTCAATTGTTTTCGATATAGTACAAAATGAGTTAATAGGTGAGTTAATACATCCACATATCCTGGCAGTACATTTGTTACCTATAGGAGATTTTATCATAATTCTAACACATCAAACATTTTCCTTCTTTGCACTCATCTTTATTCAGGAATTTCATAATTAATGGAAATAATTTCACTACAGCATTCCATGATAAGGAAACGTCACATTCTCTAATAAATCAAGATGAAGTGTAGAAAATACTATAATTTCAATTATTGTAAGCAGGTTAAAGGCAGGTTAAGGAAAGGGTTGCACCAGTGGAAGAAGCGTGGCCATGAAGAGAATAATGGCCCCAAAAAACAGAGATCTTTTCATTGAATTCTCAACTTGCTTTGTATTCTTTTGAAAGGAAAGGAAACAAGGGTTGTTGTTGGGGCCCTTGTTTTTGTTTAGTTTTGAAATCTTGGCTAAGACATTTTGAACTTTGACCCTTTTTTGAGTTGCGGTATGAATACACATGGCAACCGCGACCGCGCCACAACTACCAGGAGTCGCGGAGCTACCAAGGCGGCGCGAAAGCATACAATAGCTGGAGATAGAACAGGGACAAGTGCAGATGAAGGAAACACAGTAGAAGACAGGAAGTGGAACACGCAGATAACAGGAGAGAATCCAGGAGAGGCCAAAGTAAAGCCACAGAGGAACTGATAGTCGCAAGAGTGGGTGAATAAATAACAGTCACCCGGCCGAAAAGAGAAGGGTGTTGAATAGATGCTAAAGAGGTTGCGAGGCTCGAGATAGGGAAAGACGCGCAGAGAAGCTGCGGAGGAATCATGCATATTCTTCATATGGTTTATTATCTTCTCTATTCTACTTTTCTGTTCTGAAATCCATCTGTATCAGATTTGTGAGCTATCAGTAAGAATGCTATGTAATCAGATGTTTGGCCAAGAGATTAATACAATGGAAGGTTGCTGTCTCAATAAGATGTTCATGTGCTTGTAATGTGTTTATGCTGGTTTAAAATTTTATTTGTGAATGTCTGAATGCTTATTAAGTGATCTTGCGTATGTAACTCTGGATATGTAATGGATGCACTGCTCTTCATTAGTTGCGGGTTTGTTCCTTGCCATTGATCTTATCCCCTTCTGCATGTGGTTGTGGCACGCCTCGGGTGAGATGCACTGCTCTCCGGAGCAGGGTGAAAATGCCGGCGTGTTCCTAGACTACACCGGACCCCTTGTTGGCCACAACTCTTGAACCTGGGTCTTGTCCGCGAGACCTGATTTCTCGCCAAAAAATGGTTCCGTTGCCAGGACCTGCATGTTCTGAGGGGATCTAGATCATGGTATCGAGGATCTTTGAAGGGGCGATACGGCAATGGTGGGATGATCATCTTGACCAGTTCATTGCTCAGCAAGCAGAGCTGACCAAGAAAAAGGAGGCGGCGATCAAGGAGCTTGTTCTCTTCTCTGACTCAGCCAGCGATACGTACAAAATTTTCTAAGGAAGGTTCCCTACGGACCTTTACAATTGGTCGCGGAGGTTACGAGCAACGCTGCCCCAATAAGGTTTGCGGAAGATAAACCGCAGGTGGACGCACGAAGACCTGGTGGCACTGCATCGGGTAGATACTGAACTAACCCGCGCAATGGAGTTTTGGGTAAGGACCACGTTGGAAGGATACACTGTGGAGTTTGCTGCTGAGTGCTACCAATCCTTCTCGAAGGCCGAGGTTGTTTTCCACTCAGGATTGAGAGGGAAGTTGTTGAAGGAGATTCCGCTGTGGATCAAAGCCCTGATGGTGGACGAAGGGTTGATTGAATTCCACAAAACGGGTATGGAAGCGTAAACCACCCGTACTGGGGGAAGGGTTGAGGGGACCAATGCTGTGTAGACTGTGAGAGTGGGGAGTGGGGAATGGATGTTGAGGCCGCATGCAAGTTGCGGGAGCTACGTGCACATTGGTGGGCACAGATCGCCGATAGGTGGCGAAGAAGGGTAATGAGAGATTTGAAGAGAAGAGAGATCGAGAGGAAAAATCAGAAGGAGGCACCTCAGAGAATGGGAGTTATGGGTTTGGATACCCGGAAAGAAGACGGGACAGCAGTGGAAGTGCAATGGGTGCATGGGAGCCTAGCGACGCGAGAAAGAGAGATCGTGACTAGCGAAGATAACGGAAAGATGTAGCCCGAAGAAAGTTCCGATGATGAATGGCACGGCGTGATGCAGCGGATGTTTCAAGATTAGACGGCACCCACCCCTCCAGGCAGCCCTACTTCTCACCTTCTGCATGGCCAGGATCCCGACCTTCCCCTGGTACTATATCAACCTTTAAGCAATATTTTTATTCAGTTACAAGCATTGAGTCGGTCATACAGTAGAGCATCAGTGTCAGTAACGTCCGGTAACAGCAGCGTTACTAGTAGTGGTATTTTTCCTAGTGGAACCGTTGCACAACTAGGACTGGGAAGCTTTATCCTGGTCAATTCTCCGCAAGTACACATGACTGGATCTTTCACCCGGTATCCAGAGTTTTCTGGCCGAGGCAATGATGATGTAGAGCAGCACTGGTACCTGTTCGAAGCCATCTGGAGGGCTCGCCAGACGCCAGACGCTGGGAAGTTAATAGAATTCCAAACCACGCTCAGAGAGAGGGCTCTGCGATGGTTTATCAAGTGGTCCAAGGCTCATCCTAACCCCATAATTGCGGACGTGAAGCGGGATTTTTTCCGCGAATTCAAGCTCCCCCAGACAGACCAGCAGGGCCTGTCAGAGCTGTGGGAAATTAAGCAGAAGGAAGGTGAGACCGCATGGGAGTTGATGTGGCGATTCAAGGACACGATCGGGAAACTTAGCTACCCGATCGATCCAAACCACCAGAGGGACTGGTTCATCAAGGCTCTGCTCCCCTTGACACGAACCCCTCTCACTCAGCAGAAGATTGATAATCTGCAGGACGCTTTGGAGCAGGCCATGAAGATTGAAGCCATGGCGAGCTACCCCCAGGAATATCGGGGGGGGGCGGCCCCGCAAGATCCTTCTTTGATAGGGTTGCAACACCAGATCGCCAGCTTGACTGAAAAGCTCAAGGAACTTCAGCCGGTGAGACCAGCGCGACCGAATGTTTGGTGTACTCATTGCCTGGTCGAAGGCCACGTCGCAACTGAGTGTCCTCGGTTGCGCGGGGCAGGGGCAGGACCCACGCTCGCAGCAATCCAGGGGGGTCCACCACCAGGGGGTGGTGTGGTGATGAACCCGCAGGGAGTCTACCAGCCGCAACAGACTTATGCGGGGTTCCCACCGCAACTGGGGTCCTCCACCACAGTGTACTGCGAGCTTTTCTGGACGTTGGGGCATCCTCCTCGGATGTGCCCGATACTACAGAAGTATTCCACGGTCCCGAATAATTTATACTGCGAATTTTGTGTGTCAACAACTCACAACACTGAGCAGTGCAGGGCGCTTGACGCACTTGCGGATCGACTGGATCGTCCCTCGTACCGGGTGAACGAGGCTCCAAGGGGAAGAGGTGGCGGAGGCATGCGGGGAGGCCGCACAGGCGGACGCGGTCCGGTAAAATGCTACAATTGTGACCAGGAGGGTCATGTGGCTCGAGAATGTCCCCTTCCACGACGACCCTGGTGTTCCCAGTGCCGGGTCAACGCCCATGCTACAGAAGACTGTCCGGAGCTCATCAAGAAGTGGGAAGAACGGGCGAGGCAGAGGGGAGCAAATCTGATCAACTCAGAGCCGCAAGGGGCCGCAACCCCCGACATGCAGAACGTCGCAATCGTGACAAGGGGCAGAAAGAAGACGGGAGAGGATGCCCACGGGAAGGAGCGAGCTCGAGTGGTTCGGCCGGCATCCCCGAAGAAGTTGATCAGGCCCGAAGTCCAGAAGAAGTATTTCCAGGAGGCGGTTGAGGCATTCGCCCAGTTGCGGAACGAGGGAGGTTTGGAGGAGCCCATGCTGCCGGAATCTGGTGCGCAGAACGTCGCAGGTACTGTGGTCGAGGATTGGCTCCGGCTATTCCTTAGGATTGTTGATGACGCTGCGCTGCGGCAGCAACTCCAGCATGCTTTGAACGGAGCACTGCAGGGGCGCATAGAACTTGGAGATCCAGCGGACGCTGGCCCTCAATATGTGCAACGTGTCAAGCGGAACAAGGAACGAATAGGCAAAGAATTCCGGCTTAACACGCAGGTCGCAGGGTTCCAAATCAGCGACACCATGTTGGACTTAGGGTCCGACGTCAACATACTGCCACGAAAGACATGGGAGGCTCTTGGAAGGCCACGGCTAGCCTACTCACCAATCCAACTCAGGATGGCGAACCAGTACTGCATTTTGCCAATCGGCCGGCTCGAGGGAGTCGAGGTCGACGTTGCGGGGGTGAATACATACACCGATTTTGAGGTTATTGATATCATGGGCGACAAGGATCCCTATCCAGCCTTACTCGGCATTGATTGGGCTTTTGAGAATTACGCCATCATCGACCTTAAGAAGGAGCTGATGATCTTTGAGGATGGGGAGGTACGGGTCACCCAGCCTCTCGACCCATATCAAGGCCCGCGATATACGGAAACAGTGGACAATCGGGAGGATGCTCAGATGATGGACCATCTCTATCAGATGACTGCAGGAAAGCGGGACGATTATATTAACCCGACCGCGACTGGCTCCGTCAGTTGGCGGAGTGCGCAGAGCTCGGAGCTCGGATCCGAACTCGCTTGGGAAGACTAGCAGCAAGGGGGATATGAGACCACCACGCGGAGATGTGCCTCCGTTGCTCAAGTCCGGTGGGTAGGGACTGAGATCCGCGGATATCCCACATTGTCGAACATGCAAGCAGTCAATACTTTTATTGCCAAGGTGGAAGACCGGGTCCCAGCTGAAAGCCAGATACCACTTTTGGATGTGGCCTTGCAATCAACATCGGCACGGTGGTGGAAAAATCACCGCAACACTCTGTTGCGATGGGAGTGCGTGGCGGATGCTCTGCGGGCACGCTTTAAAGAGGATGAAGGACCCTCCAGTACGCTTAAGTATCACGGAACTTCAGACCCGCGACACCATTTGCGGGCCTGCGAAGAATAGTGGCGGAGCACACGGTACCCTGAGGAGCTGTGGGTCCACAGGTTTATCCACTCCCTAGGCACCATCCCCCAGGCCTGGTACCTGGAGGAAGAAAGGAAACGGGAAACCCGCTCTTGGCAGGCAGTTGCGGACAAGTTCATTTGGTGCTTCTCGTTCGAAGGGGAGACGGCGCAGGAGTCTCAGGCCCTACAGGCAATCAAGGAGGTCTTGTTTTTCTGCCAGCCTGAGCCCGACGAGGGCCCGGCTGTGTCACGACCTAAGGTCAGGCACGAGTTGGTTTGTCACCGGATTGATGGCGATCTGGAGGATGATAGTTTGGAGGACCTCAGACATCTCTATTTTGACGAAAAGGAAGGCGAGCGGAGCATCAGTGAGGAGCCAACGACTGAAGGGGTCCATTTACAGCCGCTAAAGACAAAAAAACTAAACATTGGAACGGACGAGAAACCTAAGCTCGCAACGGTGGGAGATTACTAGGACGAGGTGACAACAAAAGAAATTTTTAGCCTCCTCCGAGAATACGAAGATTTGTTTCTGTCCTCAGTTGCGGACCTGAAGGGGATCAAGGGGGATCTGGGCGAAATGCGCATCACGTTGAAGCCGGGGGCCAGACCGGTGAAGCACCGACCCTACCGGTTGAATCCACGTATCAAAGAGAAGGTCAAGGTGAAGATCGATAAAATGCTGGCTGCAGGTCTCATCTTTCCAGTAGAAGAAGCCGAGTGGGTAAGTCCCATCGTCATCCAGAACAAGAAGGACAAAGCGGAGATCCGGGTCTGTGTCGACTACCGGAGCCTGAATAATGCTTGCATCCATGATCTGTTTCCCACTCCTTTCAGCGATGAAGTTCTAGATCATGTCACGGGAAACGAAGCTTATTCCTTCACTGATGGGTTCTCGGGCTACCATCAGGTGTGCATCGCCGAGGAAGACAAAGCAAAGATGACATTCACCACTGAGTGGGGATCATTCGCATACCACGTTATGCCGTTTGGTCTGAAGAACGCACCGGATGTGTTTTCCCGGATTGTCATTGCTGCTTTCCGGGAGTACATTCATTGCTGCTTTCCGGGAGTACGGAGTGCAGGAAGGCACTTGACACATTGAAGGAGAAGTTGGCGATGACACCCATACTTTTTCATCCCGACTGGGATAAGCAGTTCCATGTCCATATTGATGCGCCCGGAATTGCACTTGGATTTGTATTGGCGCAACCTGGGGAGACGACAGTTGATCACCTCGTGTACTTCGCCAGCCGTCGGTTATCGAATTCGGAGAAGAATTATACCACGACCGAGCGAGAGGCGTTGGCGATGGTGTACTCCCTCCAGAAGTTCCGCCACTATCTTCTGGGCGGCAAATTTACATTCTTCACGGACCATTCTGCATTGAAATATCTGGTGAATAAGCCTGTGTTGGAAGGGAGAATCTGTCGTTGGTTACTACTTTTCTAGGAATTTACGTTTGAGGTGATTGTCAAGCCTGGCAGGTTGAATGTTGGTCCCGATCATTTATCCAGGTTGGAGACGGGAGAGAATGAAGGCTCGTTGGACGATCAGCTACCGGACGCTGACCTCTTCCGAGTTGAAGCAGTACCAGATTACCTGGCTGACATTGCCACTTATCTGACCACGGGACAGTGCCCTCAGGATTACACCCCGCTTCAGAGACGCCACCTGGTTGTCCGAGAGGCCGACTACCAATTGATCGCGGGGCAGCTGTACAAACTGGGCCTTGATGAGGTGTTGCACAGGTGTGTTCTCGACCATGAACGGGAAGCAGTGTTGTGGGAGTGTCACAGTGGTGTTGCAGGAGGGCATGTGGGTGCGAAACCCACCGCAAGGAAGGTGCTCCAAGCTGGCCTGTGGTGGCCGACGGTACACGCTGACTATAAGGCCTATGTGAAGCGTTGCGATGTTTGCCAGCGGACGGGAAGGCCTTCACACCGGGACGAGCTCCCGCTACACCCAGTGCATGTGTTGCGGCCGTTTGAAAAGTGGGCTGTTGATTTTGTAGGTCCCATCGCACCAGTCGCTCGACATTCCAAGGCCCGGTACATCATCACCGCCACGGACTACCTCACACGGTGGGCTGAGGCAGCAGCGGTACGTGACTGCTCGGCAGAGACTGCTGCCTGGTTCATTTTTGAACACATCATCAGCCGCTTTGGCTGCCCACGGAGCTTGACCAGCGATCAGGGTATGCATTTCATTAATGCCACGGTCAAGTCACTACTGGACACATTTATGATTCAGCATCATAAAAGTAGCCCATACCACCCACAGGCCAATGGTACTGTGGAAGCTTTCAACAAGATTCTTGAGAAGGGCTTGACTAAAATTTGTAATGCTCAGCGCGACGATTGGGACGAGAGCCTCCCAGCGGCATTATGGGCCTACCGGACCACAGTGAAACGTTTGACCAACCAGACACCATTCTAGTTGGTGTATGGCCGGGAAGCTGTGATTCCCGTCGAATTCACTGTACCCAGTCTTTTGATCGCAACGTCCCTCCAATTCTCAGAAGAGGAGTCACTCCGGGAACACCTCCAGGAACTACAGGAGCTGGATGAGGCCCGATTCCTGGCGGAATTCCACCAGAAGGTTCAGAAGGCCAGACAGAAAGTGTGGCAAGACCGCCACATCAAAACCAAAGCCTTCCAAGTTGGCGGCAAAGTTCTCTTGTATGACAGCCGGTTCCAGAAGTTTCCAGGCAAGCTCCAAATGCACTGGTTGGGACCCTACTTTGTCATTGAGATCCACGATTCAGGAGCCGTTCGGCTGGCACAGCTGGACGGTATAGTTCTTCCTGGGTGGGTGAATGGCGCGCGCCTGAAACCCTACCAGGAGTAGGTACCTTTTATTTTTCATCAATAACTCTCGCAACCGAGAGAACCCATAGAGTAGCTTAGTCGAATAACTCTCCCGCAACTGGGATGAGCGTAGGGAGTCTTTTCCGTTCATAGGCAGTCTGTCAAATAATTGGTTAGTTGCGGGTACCTCACCGCAACCGACTGTGGTCGGGGCGGACCAGTCTAGTGTGTCACAGCGCCAGTCCAGTGTGTCGGCGTGCTAGTCCAGCGTGTCGTTCGCGTAGGATCCATCCCCATGCCAGTGTCAGTCTAGGTCATTTCCGTCAGTCCTTTTGTCAGTCCGTAGGATCGCTCAGATTTGCTTCATAAATTACCATAAGTAGACAATAATTGTACCGTAATCATTTTCCATCACCCACAGTTCCCTCATCCATCGTGTCCGCCCATATTCCCATGACGCCGTCAACAACTGTCAGATTACATACAGGCACGCGATTGATCACACGATTATCGCAGCCTCGAAGGATGGCAAGAATTAATTGCCGTTATGGAGTCTCATCAACTCCGCTCGTGCCAGCGGATGCCATAATTTGCATGAAGATCAACAGCACGAGAATGACGGACCAGTTCAATTTGGAAGTTGCAGCGAC
Source organism: Pinus albicaulis (assembly GCA_034641835.2). NCBI lineage: Eukaryota > Viridiplantae > Streptophyta > Pinopsida > Pinales > Pinaceae > Pinus > Pinus albicaulis. Next base: position 193,490,959 of record CM076576.1, read on the forward strand.
TCCAGAGCAATTACAGCCTTCAAGCGCACCGCACTCAGAAGGAAAATCCAGCAGAATCCTCCAAGTCTACCAGCGCCGCACCAAGATGCCAAGAGCTCTCATCTCTGTCCCCGAACCAGTGTTGGACAGCCGAATTCACCGCGTAGAGTCGCTAGTGGGCAAGTATGACAATGCAGCATGTATGGACGCTAACCTGTCCGACCCAGCTGAATTCCCCCACCTCCATTGGAAGACCTACATGGAGCACCATTACACGCTAGGCAGCAGCTCCAACAGCCGGATGCGATCAGAATTCAGGGGCTTACAACAGTCATCCTTGATGAATTTGAGGACTCTTCCAGTTTTTGGCACCACGGGACCGGCCCTGCAATGCACCCGGTTCCTCCTCAGTCGGATACAGAACGGGTCCCTATGGCTCAATGAGGAAATTCCAATTCATGCCGAACACATTCATCGGCTTACAGTGCTATCTCAGAACAGTGCAGATGTCTTCGCCGCTGGCCAGACATCCTCCAAGTGCGCCCGAAAGTCGGGTGACTCAGACCTATACACCAAGTATGGCACTTGCCGAGGGGGCAAGGGTGCCAAAATTGATTTGATCAATAAGCTAGAGCTTCGATTTGCTTGCTACCTTATCGCTATCAAGACGATGCGGCACTACACGAAGGGAGAGTGCACTCTGGACACAATCTCCATTGCCGAGCACTGCATCCAGGGCGCCAAGTTGAACTGGTGCTCGTTTGTGCTAAAAGAACTCTTCGCGGCCTGCGAAGAGAACTACAAGTGTACCACCAGTTTCATTTACGGGTACTTGATCTTAGCCTTCGCCATGTGGAAATGGCACCTTCTTCCTGTCCGGGTGCCAGCGGAGACGACCGTAAGCCAGCCTCTTGCGATGAAATACACCCCCTGGCAGGTGTCCATAGACCCCAGCACCAAACAGGTGAACGCGGAAGCGTTTCGGGCGTGGTATGGGATGATGACAGATGTGGTGACCAACCAGCAACGGGTGCCCAGGCACCTGTTGGATGAGTACAGTGAGCAGGTGTGGTTTTGGGTCAGCCACAGGCACACCTTCCTCCGGTCAACTTGCGTGTCGGACACCACCTTTCACATGGCGCCCCTCCGATTCCAGTTGAATGACGACACCTTTCACCGGGAGGTCTCTGCGTGGCCGGGGGTCGTCAAGCACGTCCGCGACGGGATCACCCGCTATAACTTTGATCAGATGCTGCCGGCACAGCGGCATGCCGCGACCGGCGCAGCGGGGTCCTCACAGGTTGCGGCAGAACCTCCACAGGATGCAGCTGAGACCGCACCGGACCTGCCCGAATTACTGGTCCCCATCGTCGAGCACCTCAATGACCAGGTACGCCGACTTAATGCGACAACCCAAGTTGCTTCAAGTGGTGCCCCTATATTTCCCTCCTTTGCTGAATTTCATATCGGTCGGTCTTGTGTTCCCTCCAATACCGCCCCCCTCATTTCTCCCATTCCCACTAACCTGTTCACCTCTGCCACCCCGATCATCACACCGATGGGCGAACCGGGCCCCGAACCCGATTCATCAGACCCACCTCCATCCAAGAGGGCCCGCATTGCTGTCACAGATCCAGTGGTGGATCTTACTGACGACGATCCACCAACCATTCCACCCACGGCGACTTTGATTCTGGAGGAACCTCTGATCGATCCGTCAGAGTTCCTCAACCTTCGCCTCCCTCACACTTCTTTCACTCTGTCCACCGCTCCCTCCACCGGCCGACCACTTGCCACCTCCTCCAATCCATCCAATTCATCAGCCACTGTGTCAGATTCTCTCATCCGGGAACTTTTCGGAGGTGACCACGGGGTGGAAGTCACCTCCAGTACTGCAGCCGTGGTACCGCCGGTTGACCCCGTGGCCACGGCCCAGCATCCTCCTTCTACTATATCTACCAGGCTAATGAATGGTGGGGCTGATTCGGCTGCCCCTCCCCCAGAGCAGACCACGTAGCAAGACCGGCCGGAGTCCGAGATGGCCACTTCAATGCAGCAGCAGACGCCAGTCCATCCTCCAGAGACTTCAAGCCGACCAGTGGCCAGCAACCAACCTTCGCAGGAGCGGGTGCCGGAGCAGGGCGCACCCAGCACGACCAACGCAGAACCATGGAGTCTAGCACAGCTGTACCTACTCATTCAGCGGGCGGCCCTCAAGGCCGAGCAGATTCACATCTAGCTACAGTAGCGATGCACCGAGCAGTGTAATCAGATCATGGCACTTACTGAACAGCGCAATCAGTTGATTAGGGAGAAGACCAACCTACAGGAGCAGATCAACATTGCTACTCAGGCACTCTCCAACTTATGGCCCGCTGCAAGGGCTCATTATGCCCCACTTCTTGCCACTATAGCGGAGGACAGTATAGCACTCCAGGCTCACCACCTCCGGACTGTTTTCCATGTTGTTTGTAGAGAGAACGAGGAACTCCAAGCGGCGTTAGCCGCACAGCCTACCCTTCCAGATCCACCGAGTGTCCATTCAGAACAGGTGACTGCCAAGCAGAATCAGGCAGTTAGTATGCATGCAACTCTCCATTTCACTGCGGCCGCGACTTCTGCCCTTCTGCGGAGTCTGCAGGAGTGCTCACTCGCTTTAACTGTCAAGACGCAGCCTATCGCTACCCAGCTGCAACAAATTTCCCGTGACATTCAGGCGACCGCGGACCCAGCCAGGTTAGATCAGCTATACGCCCAGGCGGACGAGCTCGAACTTCAACTGTAACAGACTGAGGCCGACTCGGCTGCGGCCAAAAATGTCCTCCGGGAAATTCGTCTGCCCCTTCGCGCCAATGCTGACGCCATGCACCAGCTGGATGCCAAGGCCGAAGCCTAGCTTTCCACGTTGTTCGGGGATGCCCCGACGACCATAGACGAAGCCGCCGCCACCCGGATCTCTCAAGAAGCCGACTTGCTTGTGCAGGAATGGCAGCAAGCGGTGGCGGACTTCACCGAGCTTAGAGATATAGCGCTCCGCCGGGTCCCGGAGTTGGGGCCCTTGTTTGAACAACCAAGTGGCGGAGCACAGCAGGAAAGGGCGCAGGGTGAAGGCACATCAGAACAGAGCACGGGAGCCAGCGGGGAAATGGAAGTAGAAACTGTTATTTGTGATTGACTCGTGGACGAGTCAAGGAATTGTGGTCGGGGCCTGTTGGGGCCCTTGTTTTTGTTTAGTTTTGAAATCTTGGCTAAGAAATTTTGAACTTTGACCCTTTTTTGAGTTGCGGTATGAATACACATGGCAACCGCGACCGCGCCGCAACTACCAGGAGTCGCGGAGCTACCAAGGTGGCGCGAAAGCATACGATAACTGGAGATAGAATAGGGACAAGTGCAGATGAAGGAAACACAGTAGAAGATAGGAAGTGGAACACGCAGATAACAGGAGAGAAGCCAGGAGAGGCCAAAGTAAAGCCACAGAGGAACTGATAGTCGCAAGAGCGGGTGAATAAATAACAGTCACCCGGCCGAAAAGAGAAGGGTGTTGAATAGATGCTAAAGAGGTTGTGAGGCTCGAGACAGGGAAAGACACGCAGAGAAGCTGCGGAGGAATCATGCATCTTCTTCATATGGTTTCTTATCTTCTCTATTCTACTTTTCTGTTCCAAAATCCATCTGTATCATATTTGTGAGCTATCAGTAAGAATGCTATGTAATCAGATGTTTGGCCAAGAGATTAATACAATGGAAGGTTGCTGTCTCAATAAGATGTTCATGTGCTTGTAATGTGTTTATGCTGGTTTAAAATTTTATTTGTGAATGTCTGAATGCTTATTAAGTGATCTTGCGTATATAACTCTGTATATGTAATGGATGCACTACTCTTCATTAGATGCGGGTTTGTTCCTTGCCATTGATCTTATCCCCTTCTGCATGTGGTTGCGGCACGCCTCGGGTGAGACGCACTGCTCTCCGGAGCAGGGTGAAAATGCCGGCGTGTTCCTAGACTACACCGGACCCCTTGTTGGCCACAACTCTTGAACCTGGGTCTTGTCCGCGAGACCTGATTTCTCGCCAACAGTTGTTGAAGAATTTTAACAGGGATGGATTGAATTATTTACAAGGGAAGAAGGTGCAATATGTTTATAGGTTATAATAAAGATTAATAAATTAAACGGTTGAACAAATCAAGATTCAGTTGATAGTTAGAGTAATGTGATCTAAAGGTGGAAAAAATTTCAATCGTCTAACATTTTATCTAATGGCACATACAAGGACACAGTGGCAGCTGGGGGAGTTGTTTTCAAAGAAGAACACCTTACAACGTAAATATAAGTTATTAAAGGACTAACGAATTAAGGAAGTGGATCATTATAAAAAATGAGATAAAATAAAGGTGTTGAAGGTCTAACGAGTTCCATTATGAAAACAATTGGAAAGTCGACTTGTTAAACTACGCCTTCAAATCTTTACGCGTAAAAAAATATATTTTAAAGGAATCTTTCAAATAAAATTGATAAGATGATACCACACTAAATCTGTATACATATATACTTATAGAATTTTTAGGTGTATTTAAAAAAATTCTTTAACATAGAATTTTTAGGTGTATTTAAAACAGTTCTTTAACATAGAATTTTTAGGTGTATTTAAAACATTTCTTTAGCATATGGTTCATCTCCAATTATTGCATACTTCGAATTATATAATAATAAAATTGTAATAAAGGTACAAGTCTTTTATAATACATTTTAGTATTTTATAAAAAATAAAATAAAATAAAATAAAATCCAATAATAAAAAATTATGATCCATAATGTAGATAAATGTCTTTCGGATTAACCATATTATTAGGATTTGGTCAACGTTTCGAACCATTTAATGTGGTTCATCCTCAAGACATTGTGAAGAAGGAAACTGATGTCATCTAGTGAAACTGGTCAATCCATTGGACCATTAGGAAAATAATTCATGAGCATACGACAGACATTAGGCACAATCGATCCTACACTTTTGCTCTTGTAGAACATGCTGATAAATTGTGTCACCATGTATGCATTGAAGACTCCAAAGTCATTTCTAAGGTGGATCGCTTCCATCATAGGAAGCTAAGGGAGGCTATTGAAGAGTTGAGGGAGGCTTTTGGCTCACTACAAGGAAAAGACCCTCTAGCAGAGGTTATAAAAGAGGTTTTTAGTGTTATAAAATTGGCCAAAATTGTCAAAAAAACTTTTGCTACAACATCCATTTCTGGTTACAGAGGTTTTGGTGGAGCTTTTAATGGAAATTCAACACAAATAAAAAAAAATGGGCAGCCGAAGGTTATTACGGATGTTTTTTTCATTGGTGTGCTACTCTGGATTTAACACATCGGTGCGTACAAGTAGCAGGCTACCCGGGGAAGTCAAAGGATAATGCACCGAGTCGTTAAGGTATAAAACCGCACCAAACATAGTGTTGGTGATACAACGGACAGGGCCGTTCTAATTGGTCTTGGGATTTGTGCAGCGCCCATAGGTCGTATCAACACACCGGTGCGTAGACTTATAGAAACACACCGGTGTGCAGTGTTACACAAATTCACCGAGATTTATAATTGGTATCGGTATTTGTGCAGTGCCCATAGGTCATACAAATGCACTAGTGCGTATAGACACATAAACGCCCCGGTGCGCAGTATCACACAAATGCACTGAGATTTATAATTGGTATTGGTATTCGTGCAGTGCCCATAGTTCATACAAATGAACCAGTGCGTATAGACACATAAACACCTTGGTGCATAGTATCACACAAACGCACCGAGATTTATAATTAGTATCGATATTCGTGCGGTGCCCATAGGTCGTACAACGACACCGGTGCGTATAGACACATAAACACATCGGTGCACCGTACCACTCCTCGATATTTTAATTGGTTTTGGTATTTTTGTGGTGCCCATAGGTCGTAGAAACACACCGGTGCTCTTAAGAATAAAAACACATCGATGTACAACAATTGACAAGCACCGGTTTTTATTTTGTATTTTTAGAAACATCGACCTGTGACAGTGCAATTATTGTGATTGTTTTAAATTCATTATTCATCAAAAGACACATCTTATAAAAATATTCATATTAATTAAATTTTTATTAATGCATTTGAATGTGATGTTTGGATTAATTTATTATATCATATCATAATAATTGTGGTTTTTCAAAATTCATTATTCATCAAAAGTTGACACATATATATCTTATAACAATATTCATATGAATTGAATTTTTATTAGTGCATTTGAGAATGACAATGGAGAATGCAATAGAATAAATTAAAACATATTTTAATATATATATATATATATATATATATATATATATATAAGACATTATTTGTCATACAAAATGGGACAGTTATTGGTATCCCTTTGACTTTCAATTGGGACACTATGTCTATTACATTAGAGAAAATGTTTGATTTCATAGAAATATTTCAAAAAATACAACGCCTTGCTTTGATATCCAAACATAGTGATCATCATTCTTTGCTTGATCTGTTGCCACTGCTAGAGCTACTTCCATGACTTGGGTTATTTTCGGGAATGTTTTGTTCACGGTGTTGATTGTTTTCTTCTTCTTCACCTTCCATCTACAAACATAAAAATAAACTGTAATGAGTGTATACACATTGGTGAGAATAATGAAGATTGCAATATTAAATAATGTACATCAATGTAAATCGAAAAGAAATGATGTACCATTGCAACAATTGATTCATAAACAATACACATTCTTTCAAAGCCATGTAACATGCCATCTTTCAAGGTTTCATCTATTGGCACAGTTCCATACTTTGTTTCCTGCAAGTTTTATACCCCATAACAAATCATATATTTAATATAAAAGATTTTTTTTCTAATAATTATAGACGGATCTAAGTAAAACAAGATCAATAGATGCTTATAAATTCCATAATTAAGTTTTGATATGCCAACATATACTCACAACCCATATTTAACCCAATTTCAATCAATTCCTCTGATGGTTCTTCTTTTTATGTTAGCACCTATTTGAAGACATTCAATGATGATTTTTGTAAAACAACTTAAAAAATACAAAAATGAAATCTAGTTAAGTTGTTATAAGGAAGTAACAATTACTCACAAACTTAGATATCAACCATTTTCTTCCTTTTCGTCCTATTTTATGTGCTGAATGGGTTCTATTTTCTTTTCCTTTCTGCAAGAAAATACTTGAAAATTAATATTTAATGCTAAATTGTTTATTTATTGTACCTAATGATCAAAAAATTCAATGATTACATATTACATTTGAAGCACTTTGTTGTTCAGATGGCTCCTCCTGCGATGCAATTTTGTCCATTTCTTTGACCATCTCCTTGTACACCTTTTTGGACATTCTACTGGCATATTTCTGATATCAACTCGTTCATCTTTTGAGATTTTCATAATCTTCCTGAAAATGTAACATGACAATAAAATATTTAATTTTTATATTGATATATGAAAAGTAAATATAACAAAAGTGATATTTATAAATAATTCTAGACAAACATTTAAAGGAATATTACCTTTTCATTTCTTCTTTTTTGTTGTTGTACGTTTTTGCTAATAAAAGTCTGACATGTCACATTGACCAATTCTCTGTAAATGCTTCCTGTAGTTTAGATAAAATTTGGTTCTTGGAATCATTGGATTGGTTTTTGTATTGTAAGTGGAAAGAACGTCTATACATTCGTTCCACTAGATCCCTCAAACTTTTGTAAAATAATTTCCCCTTTCATTAGCCTCCAGCACCACTCCATATGAGCTAAGGAGCAATTCATTTTCATTTGCATGTTCTATTTTTTTTCTTTTCTTAGAAAAAAATTTTTTTTCTGAGTTGTTGGTCCCTGTATAACATTAAAAAAATGTGAATTAATAGACTGTTTGACACATGTTATCTAATAATTTTAATTATATTATTAATGAAAATTAAAAAAAGAAACTCATATTGGATCGATAGTATTTTTTCATTCACCTGATTCATCCTTTTGCAATTTTTCCATCAAGCTTTTACGTTCTTCTAGTCCTAGATCAAAAATAATCTTATCGAGCTTTGTAATTTTGTGGCTTTGCATGATACACAGTAAACAATATATATTAGTTAAACTTACATATAGTTCAAAAATAATATTTTTTGTAAAGAATTTACAAAGAACTTGCATTTTTTTCTTTTCTTGATGTTTTATCAGTATTTTTGTTACTTGATATCTTGTCAGTCATTTCTTTATCAATCTAAAACCTGTACCATATCATTCATTAATATATTTATAAATAAATTATCAAATTTTCAAGTAAAAAAAAAATCTCAAGAAACCAGTGCGCCGTTCATGGTGTACGCACTGACGCCGGTGCGTGGGTGTCTTAGAAACGAACTGCACAAACAGTATAATAGACCGTACGCTGCTCTATGTCAAAAAGGAGCACCGGTGCATTACATGTCAATCACTACACCGATTAGCCATGATAAAATAATAAAAATCGTTTAGTGTTAGTTTTTGTAGCATAAATCGGTGCCATATTTTACATATGGCGCACTGATAAAAATATTTTGTTTTTTAATTTTTTATCACATTACTTTCACGATGCGCTTGTACAATATAGAGCACTAGTGCGCTAGGTTACGTCGGGCACATCGATGAAAAAAAATCTTTTCTTTTTAAAATTCATGCAAGAGCCGGCATGGATTGGGATCCAAATATGCAAATCGTCCCGTCGGTTGGATGTCTTAGGTCTATATTTAGCAATAAAAACCCTATAAATCTAAATTGAAAATCTATAATTCTGAAATCATAGAAAGAGGGAGAAGAAAGGGAAAAAAAAGGAAGAATATATGGTTTGTATTTTTTGAAAGTGTTTTTTCTTTTTCTTTTTCTTTTTGAAACAGAATTTTTGTGGTGCGCCATAATGAAATAGTGCATCGACTACATATTTTACAAATGGCACACTGAGAAAAAATATATATTTTTTAATTTTTTTATCACAGTACTTTTGCGGTGCGTTGGGATAATAGAGCACACCAGTGCACTCAGGTACACAGGGCACACCAATGAAAAAATATATATATTTTTTTAAATTTATGCAAGGGCCGACATGGATTGGGATTTGAATATGCAAGTCATTTCGTGGGTTGGATGTATTAGGCTTATATTTAGAAATACAAATCCTATAAATATAAATTGAAAAGCCCTAATTCTAAAATCACAGAAAGAGAGAGAAGAAAGGGCAGAAACAAAAAGAATGTAGTGTTTGTTTCTAAAATGGATTTTTTTTTGGCGAAACAGCACATTCGCGGTGCACCATAATGAAATAGTGCACTGGTGCCATATGTTACATATGGCACACTAATAAAAACATATTTTGTTTTATTTTTATTTTTTATCACTGTACTTTCACAGTGCGTTGGTATAATAGAGCACACCAGTGCGTTATCTTACGCAGGGTGCACCGAGGAAAAAAAATCTTTTTTTTTTTTTTTAAATTCACGTAAGGGCCGACATGGATTGGGATCCGAATATGCAAGTAATCATGTGGGTTGGATGTCTTATGACTATACAAACCCTATAAATCTAAATTGAAAATCCCTAATTTTGAAATTACAGAAAGAGGGAGAAGAAAGGGCAGAAACAAAAAGAATCTAGGGTTTTTGTTTCTAAAAATGCATTTTTTAATTTTATTTTGTTTATGAAAACTGCAGAAAAAGTAAAAAAAACTACAGAAAAAGTAAAAAAAACAATAAACTTTGATTTTGTTCTTTTACTGCATAAAAAAAACTACAGAAAAAGTAAAAAAAAACAATAAAACTTGATTTTTTTATTTTACTGCATTAAAAAAACTACAGAAAAAGTAAAAAAAAACAATAAACTTTACTCACATCGTTTGAAATTCTATGCTACAGGGTTTGACTCACCAAAGGTTTGGAATTCTTATTGTTTGAATACTTCTGTTCAAATGTATTTCCCTGCTCCACAATGCTCTCGTGCTCTGTTTGCTCCAGGTATGTATCCTGCAAATCTCTGGCTGAAATGTTTTGCAAAAATAGTGAAATAATGAAAAGTGTTTAGTATTTAGATAAATGTTTTATGAAATTAGATTTTCGAAAATATTTTTCCGCCCATTTTTCAATTTACCATTTTTTTCACTTAAAGAAAATATAGTTGCGCTTTTTTTATTTGCGGTTATTCGTCACCGGTGCGTCCCTTAATCGAACCGCACTGGTGCATCTGGGTATAAAATGGCACCAGTGCACATTACCAAAAACACACCGGTGTTGTGATCTCTACATTACGCACCGAAATTACATTTAGGTGTGTGCACCAAAATTTATTGTTGTTTTGCTCAAATGCAGGGAGAAAATATCATAATTATATGGAATGGACAATTATTCAAAATCCAGCTTGTTCCATAATATTTCTCAAATTCCATCGTGGAGTTCTCCTTATCCATCTCAAGACGTAATATTTACTTCATATTTTATTTATATTTTCACTATGTAATTGAATTTATGTTTTTTATCCATGTAGTCAATCATGCACAGGTTAATTAAATTTATAATGTATAAAAATTTGCAGGTTCATGCAGATTCATCATCGAGTTTAGATGCACAAAATATTCAAACTCCTCCAAAACATCAGAAGTTCTTATTAGGAGCTTCATACTGTAAGGCGCATTTGGTAGATGAAAATGGACAGCCACTTCACCTTGCTAATTGTAACAATATTGCATCTTCTAGCCGCAATCCTGGGACAATGATGGTAATTATAATTATAATTTTTTGGTATATATATTGATTAATATGTAATTATTTCAACGTCAAACCAATTTATAATCATGCAATATCGTCAACATGGTTACTAATTGATATCATATATTTGTACTAATTATGTTCAAATATTTTTTTGTAATTATTAGGATTCTAGTGATGATGAACAACCTCCTACCATCTTCCGTTGCACCCCACGACAATGTCAAATCAAGAGAAGATAGAATTAAGAGAAAAAATCAGAGAGGAATGATACCAAGAATGGTTGAATCAACCACCAATTCAATTCCCGCTACGTCCAGATTCACCAATTAGGAATGACTACAACAATAGTAGTTCTTCACAAGCTGGCAATGGAGGCAATCAAATAGAGGTTGGTATGGATGATTACTTAAGGGATACGACTGCCATGGAGACAATGTTGTTAGATGCATTCCAAAATGATGATCAACTAGGGGATGATGCTCATATCGCTGACACCTTTTTCGAAAGCCTTAAATTTGCTTCCACCACCCCTCTCTTTGGACCTGGCGGTCAGTCAAAGTCTACCCAGTTGGGGACAACGATGTTACTGTACAACTTGAAAGCAAAGTTTGGCTTGTCGAATGCATGTTTCTCGGAACTTTTGAGGTAAGTTACCATAAAGTACTCCCTTATATAAATTTGAAATATAATCAGTACATTGCAATGAACATTACAAATGGTAAATTTTATGAATGTTAATAATTATATCGACATTAATGTACATTTATTAATATTATTTTCCATGATCACCAACTATAGGTTATTCAAAGATAAGGTTCTTCTAAGTGATAATGTGTTACCCAGTAGCTGCTAAGGTTTTGCAAATGGGGTAGCAAGCTAAGTGGGCTTGATTGTGGGGAAAACTCCACAGTTAAGCGCGCTTGAGCCAGAGGAGTTCTGGGATGGGTGACCTCCTGGGAAGTCCTGGTTACCGGGTGCAAGCCCCGGAAGTGATGATTGATGCAATGTGATTCATTTCACTAGTTTCAATCCCACTTCTTCACCCCTATGAGCATCACCCGATGTAATGAGTGCTAAGTGGACTATTCAAAAATCAAGAGGAATTAGTCAGTTATGACTACCTCTCATGGAAATGGTCATAGATGAATGACTAAATTAACGCAGTTGAATCCCAAAAATGATATCTAAGGCAAAGAAATTGTTGAAAATGTTGGATGTTGAGTACATATCATATCATGCATGTCCAAATGATTGTATTCTATATAGAGAAGAATATGCAAACAAAGAGATGTGTCTGAAATGTGGGCATGACAGGTATGGTAGATAAAAAAATATGGGTAAATCACGTACTGGTCCTCCTTTTAAGATATTGAAGCACATGCCTATAATCCCAAGGATTCAAAGACTATTTCTTGTAAAGAATTAGCTATGTTGTAGGGATGGAATGCCTCACATAGAAGTGAGTTGGGAGTTATGTGAATCCCAACTGATTTAATAGCCATGAAGCATATAGAGGATACATGGCCCAAAAAATTCAAGGATGAAGTACGAAGTCTACGACTCAACATAGCCATGGATGGCGTCAACCCATATTCCCTCCAAAACACCAACTATTATGTTTGGCTTGTAGTAGTGATCAATAACAATATCCCCCGATGGTTGTCCTTGAAGAATGAACATCTTATGTTGGCTCTCATAGTCCCTGATAGACGACAAGTGAAGAATATGGATGTCTACTTACAACCACTGGTAGATGAAATGAAGGAATTATGGGATGGGATAAATGTATACGATGTATCAAGACCCATCGCAACAAAGAGAATTTTTATGTTGTATGGCATATGTGCTTACACGACACATGATTATCCAGGCTTAGGAGTTTGATTTGGTAAATTACATGTTTAATTTATTAATTTGTTTATATACGTAACAATATTATTTCACATATTAGTTATTTAATTCGTTGTAATATTTGTTCTGATTTTCATGACATTCTTTAACGTGCCATGCATATTAATTAATGTATACAAATATAATCTCGTAGGTCTTGTAACAAAAGGGTATTTTGGATGTAAATGTTGTGGACCTTCTCTAAAATCTAGATGGTCCAAGGACCTATGAAAGCCAGTGTATGATTGCTCCAGGGTATTCCTACTAGAAGAACACCCTTAAAGAAGAGCATCATCTGCTTTCAATGGTAAACGAAAGAGAACCCAAAGGCCTCCAATAATGACACCAACTAAATGGCTTAGAGAATATGATAGATAGAAGGAGAAGGAGTTCATAGAAATGTTCGATTCAAATGGGGAGCCTATGTTCGATGATCCAGATTTCTTCGACACCTATGTTGAGAAATTTCCCATTGGGATGAAAAGGAGATCTATCTTTTATGACCTCCCATATTGGGAGCATCTTAAGATTACCCACTTATTAGATCCCATGCATATATTTAAAAATGTTTCATCTTCTTTATGGAGGCACATATCATCGAAACAAAGTGACACATTGGTTGTTAGGAAAGATCTTGTTACTTCAAAAACTAAAAATAAACATTGGCCAAGACGATTAGAAAGTACGAGATCAGAGGTAGGCGTTGGTCCCTCTAATTCATGGTTTCTCAAAGAAGGTGATGTCCCATGGATTTTAAAAAAAGATGATATTTCTTTGGTAAAGGAAGTTATAATGGGTGTGAGGGTGCCAACTTCATACGGGTCTTCACTATGGTGCTGCTTCATCGTGGATGACCATTTATCAGGGTTGAAATTGCATGACCATTTGAATCTTCGAAGAGTACGTATAATGTCAAAAGCATGATTTTATTATTTTTTATATTAATGAATTTTATCCCATGTGGGGATCATAAAACATAACTAATTTTGTATATTATTGCACGCGTTTATAACTTTGAAGTGTCATTATCCTTTGTTCGTGTGTGGGTGTGTGAAACATGAATTCCCTCAAGACCTAGGATGTGCCATATCTAAATTATCTGCATTTGTACGTTGGATTACATCAAAGGAGATTCATGTGGCTAGCATTCCACAGTGGTGTCAAGAGATAGTTGAGATTTTTTGTATGTTTGAGAAGGAACTACCAACGAGATTCATGAACTTACAGGTTCTTCTTCTAATCCACCTAGTAGATGAGGTTGAAATAGGTGGGGTGGTTTCTTGTCGTTGGATGTTCTTCTTAGAGAGGTACATGAAGAAATTGAAAGGTTTTGTTCGACAAAGGGAAAAACCCGAGGGGTCTATGGCAGAGGGGTACATATCATATGAGTCTTTCTATTATGCTAGTGAATACATCAATTAAATCGAAAAGAGACCATGTGCGGTGATTTGGGACGATGAAAGGGATGAAGACAAAAGAGAAGGAGAGTTGCTCCAAAAGAGTGGAAAAAAGCACTTGATAAAGAGTAAGCGACTTATAATTTTTCAAATTTACAAAAAGGAATTAATATTCGTGTTGAACTTCGATATAATGTATATCTTTATCTCTAAGTACTATATAATGTTGGTTTGATTTCATCAGTGAATGCAGAAATTGAAGCAATAAATAAATTCGTTCTTTACAATTATGAAGAGACACAACCATGGGACGCATTGTACGAAAAAAAGAGGATGAAATGGGATAGTGATAGGAAAGAATTCAAATGGTTGAATGGTATAGGTGTGCCTTATCTCGATCATTTAAAATAAAATATGCCAAAAACAAGTTAAGGGACATGCTAGAATAAATTTAAATCTATAAAATAATAATATTACCTCTATCATTTGGCAGCTCATTAGCTGTGAAGAGGATGTTGGCACACCCTCGCCAATCTAAACCCATGTAAGGATAAGGGACCATAATTATGGGATTCTCGTCAACATTGGCTAGAAACTCCAGTGCATCCTGCGATATCCTCGTGAAAAATTTAGTATCACCCCTCTTGGGCATCATCTGCCCCCACATGTGCATACGTGCCTCAAACGTTGTCCTATGAGTCTATCGAAGAAAATTAGGCCTCGTCTCTAGAAAAATTTCAAAAAATAAACAAAAAAGCTCTGAAGCAAAAGGGAAGTTCACCCTCCCTTGTGCACGAGCACGACATCTATCTAAGACTGTACATAATTTTCGTAAAAAAATGGCAGACCACCTGAAAATTCGTGGCTCCTGTAATAAAGAATCATCATAATATAGAAGCAAACAACTAATGTGTTTCTCCTCACTGGTGTTGTGCAAAATGGTCGAAATGATAAGTGAGAGACACTGCACCTCCTCCCTACCAAATGCACCAATACATAACTGACCTCTAGCAACCTAAAACTTTGCAGGAGACAATACATTTTCTCCAATGTATCTCTAGGAGTAAACTAAGTAACTCCCTGCTACACAGCCAACCGGAACCTCTGGGAACGAGGGAAAATCCACCCCTCTCCTCGATATCCCTATAATGAAGTATATATCCTCCTCAGTGGGTGTGTGCCACTGGTTGATACTGTTAGCCACCTATAAAATTTGTCATATCAAATGGTGGCTAAATAATTTTTTAAGCCTTCAAGAAAAAATTTTTATGCCAAAATTTTCAGTTCTTAAAGTCTTACGAAGATAACTTATCCTTGAGTTTAATCTTCACTGCTGTTTCCCTCATAAACTTGAAAAATCTGTTGTTTTCCTGAGGATAAAGACTGCTAAAAACCCATTTTTCCTTTTCATTTTACCCCTCCTTTCACTCATAATTAACCTCCATTTTTCCCCCTTTTTCCTCATGAAATTCCTCTATTTTCCTTCATTTTCCTTCCTTCCCTTCATAAATTCCCTTTTATAAGGTATAAACTCCTTTTTGACCTTATCGGAAACTTTCAAAATCCTTTTAAAATCCTCAAGAAATCATAAAAACAGTCTTATTTGCATTAAGGCTTTAATCCCCTTTGGATTAAGCTCCAACCCCTTTATCCTGCATAAAACCTGGAGCCACAACTGGCGCTAAGGCCTAATCGTGCAATCGCAATCAGGCTTCCCCTCTTGTCTTGTTACCTTTTGCTTTTAAATTTTCCGATTGTGATTAAGTCCTTTGTATATAAAAACCCTTCCCGAAACAAACTTTCCTTTGTATTTTATGAAAAACCCAACTTTCCTATGTTTTGAAAAGAACCCTATGGTTCGTTATTTTGGCGAATACCAACCGTTGATTCTAAAACTGATCAACAATCATCAGAATCTCGCATCGCAAGTGTTCATTGGATGTACTTAAATGTTTTATTGCCCCTCTCCGATTGCGACCTTGCGATTATTTCCCAACCGTTGATCTGCTCCATCATGCCCAGATCCGACGGTCCCCATCTCTCTGTTCCAAAGCCCGCATGCCTGCCTTTGGCATCCATAACTTAATCTCCACCGTCGATCTAAGATTGAGATCGACGATTCTAATTCAATCGCATCGTAAAAACTGATTGTGCCTTTCCTCTCCCCTCCTCTGATTGTGATCATTGTGATTCAATCTGGACCGTTGAATCCACAAGAACCGATGGCCTAGATTAATCGCCCTCTGCCATAGCCCTCCAACATTAAAACCCACAGATTCATTCATGATCATCGATCTCTCTAAGATCGAACGACCCTCGTGTAATCGCATCGCAAGTTTTATTGTATGCCTTCCTCTCTCCTTCGCTAATTGAAGATCCCGCGAGTTGGATCTGGACTGTCCATTTCATAGATCCGATGGTCCAGATTAAAACTTGACACCCTTTGTTATTTTCATAAAACCCCACTGTGTAAAGTTCTTCGGTGAATATCCACCGTTGATCTCTACAGATCAACGGTCCACAATCACCCAATCTCTGCCCGAAACCCCATCTCGTATTACGTTCAATTCCCCAAGATTTAATCTGGGCCATTCATATTGAAGATCTAATGGTCTATATTCAACCCGGTAAGCCCAACTCCTTTGGGACCTACCTCCCCATCAATAAATCATGATCGTCCATTCTCTGATCCAACGGCCCAGATTAAAACTGCCTTGACCCTATCCCACCTTCTTCCGCCCGTGCAAACTGTCTTATCGCGCTCTCATCTCCACCGTTGGATCTTCCCACCCTTGATCCAATGGACAGGGACCAATATCGCATAATTCTGAGTCCCACAGTTAATTCCTAAAAATTACGTGATATGGGCGGTTTTTTAAGTACATGTGTCGGCTGGAGACCTATATCACGTTTTTTTTTTGAAATTTTGAAAATCACCCCAAAGCAACGCGACACCAGTGGTTTTTATGGCTGAAACCACCTTACCCCATTTACATTACATTCCCTCATTTTTAATCTCCACCGTTGATCTCTGAGATCTAACGGTCCTAGTTTAATCTAACCATTAAACTATCTCCCTCTGCCATTCTTCCAAGAGACCTCATCAACGAATCTCCGCCATTGATCTCTGTTAGCTGATCTAATCCGACGACCCAGAGTCTTTTCGAAACCCCAAATTTCATTTAACCCCTTTTTACTTCCGCCAAAGGTTTTCTCCTATTTCCTTTGTAATTTCCTCCATTTCGCTTTAATATTTCCCCCTCTACATTATATATTCCCGATTGATCTCGACTGTTGATATTTTCGGATCAACGGCCCAGACTTAATTTTCCCTACCATTTATCCACCGCCTCCTCATCTGACCCCAGCAAGAAATCCTCGCTGTTGGTGGCTTTCATCCAACAGTCACGATTTAACCTAAACCTTCGAAGCAGTTTAAACCTTGCCCCGCAGGATTTTTTTAATTTCACTTGTTTGTGCAGGTTTTAATGGTTTTTCCATTGTTTTAAAAGAAAATAAAAGGTCGGGGATGACGATCCCTCAGGTCATTATTCATAAGGAGGATCATTCTGCAGGGTTTCATATCGTGATTTATTGGTGCCTCAAGAACATTGGCGACATTATAAAACCCTCTGTAATGCATGTGCAGCAACAAAACACAACAAACATTAATCAAACAAAGAGTATCAGTGTTAAAAGATCTAGTCAACAACAGAGATGAATAATCAAAGATCGTTAGCACAGTTTGAGGGATCAAGGCCTAAAATCTACTATCTAAAGCCTAATCCACTCAACTAAAGACAATATGAAGAACAAAAGACAGAGATTAAGCCAAATTAGGCCTAAACACATAGATTAAAGCAAATTAATAGTGTTTTAAGGAAGAACAATAAGATCTATCAGTCCGAGAAGCCTCCACTGCCACATCAGAGGCTAATTGAATCCTCTCCAGCTACCAAAAGCCACTTGCAGCCTCAAAGCAATCAAAGAAGGCATAGTTATTTCCTTTTAAGGAGATATTTGCCTAAAGACAGCTGAACAATTATTTCAAATCAAAGAAACTTATTACAATTGTCAGCAAAGTTATTATAAAGATAAGAAACAGCCCTGAAGTCAATATTCTCGTCCATTAAGTCTTAAAAAGTTGAAACAGAGTTATTGAGCAGAGTTATAGATAGAATACATTCCTGCCTTATGCCTTGCATGGTTTTCAAGGCTAGGGATTGTATTAATTGTGTAATTAATGATACTCTTCGACCTCCTCATTTTTATTATAAAATCCCATTACGGAGTACATTATAAGGGTTGGTTGCTGAAATTTGATGTAATAATTGTGCTTGAAACTTTCTACATGTAAATAGTTTTCAGAGGCTCTTGAAACTCTGTTTGTGATCAAATAATTTAGGCTGAGAAGAAAAGATGATCGCTGTACTGAAACATTGGACTTGAATTATGTAACTAGATTGACATCAATATACAAGCTGGTTCTTGGGATCCTGGTCTATATCATTGGTGAAGTACTTCTTACTATGTTATTGTTTTCCTTTCATGTATGCCATTTTGTTCACTTTTCTCTGATAAATAACAACAAGCATAGAGTTAGGATTTATTGTTTACAGTACCCTTCTCTGACTAATAAGCTTTATCTTTATGTTTTCCTCCAAATTGTGTATTTAAGAATGACTTAAGTTAAGAGTAAACATTATCAAGGAATGTTGGTTTGTCCTTGTCTTGATGTGCAAAGCTTGAAAGGAAGTTCTTGAATGATATTTTCATTATATACTCAGTAGATTTAGACTAGAAAATTTTATGGTTTACCCTGTCTTCTAGTTTCTTTCTCCAAAGGTTGTTTCAAAAGTTTCCCTAAGAGTATGCTGAAAGCAGGTTTAGATTTAAAAGTATCTTGTTTGATCTTAGGCTGCACTTTGTTTTCTTATCTGTTTTCATCCCTTCTAAAAGTATTCATGTGGATTACTGGATTGTTTGTCTGATACGTTAGCTTCAATACAAGCTTGTCCAAAGAACTTTATGGTTAGCCCTGTCCTTTGGTTGGTTTTAAATAGTTGCTTAAAAGGATTTTCTTGTTTGGATAAATTGATAATCCTAGTTGAAATTATTGTCTTTTTCCACCTTTTCAAAACTCTTAATGTCCCATTCCATCATTTAATCTAAAATATATTTTGACATATATGACTTGCCCCTTGGACCACTCTTGAAATTGTTGCACAATTAAACCCTTTTATGACTCCATAGCCCAATGGACTAAAACTAGTTTCATATCTATCCTATAGGCCGAATCCTGTTATGATTGTTTACATCTTCAACCTTTTGAAAATCTTTCATTTTAGGACTTTCCACTCAACTAAAATTCATGCTCAACCATACAAAACAAACAAAAACCCTTGTTCTTAATAACTAGCCTCATATCACACCCAAAAGCCTTAAAGATAAATAAATCTTTGCACTTATAGAGAGATCCCTCTCTAGATTCAGGAGGGCTAGATCCTAGAATCCCAAGGTGGTTCCAATGTTCTCTCTGCAGTTTTAGTCTTGCCAATCTACTGAAATTACAGGGAGATAACATTTCTGGCGACTCTGCTGGGGACAATCTGAGTCAAATTTCACCTTAGACATCCTTAAGACCTCAAAAAACCCCTTGAGTGTAAGTATCCCTCTTCAAGCACTACCAAAGAAAATTTTAATCATGATAAAACTTATTTGAGTCAGTGACAAACTAAGGAAACCTTAGGATTCTCATAAGACCTTATCAAACCTTGAAGGAATCAGCTAGCTTAGCCATAAGAGTAAACTTTCTTCGTCTCATCACCGTAGCTAAGTGTTGAAATAGATTTAGGACACTCTTAGAACCCATAGGACTGAAATAACTCAGAAAACCCTAAAAATATTTAAGATTGGTATTCAATAAACATGGTGGTGGACCATAAAACATTTTACCTCCAAAAGAGCTAAAAATTTCCACCTGGTGACTCCACAATCCTAAAAAGACCTTAAAACTCCACTGGGAAACCCATTATCATCATAAAATCATACAAACTCAGTCAGAAGACTTTAAGGATTAAAGTTTTCTTGGTTTTAAAGATCAGTTAGCCTCCTAAAGATTGTCCTATTTGGTTAGAATTTTCTTGTTTGGTTGAGTCTGAAAAACATAGCATAGTGGCTCCTAGAAGGATTCATACTAGAGCCTATCCTGACCCAAATCCTCCTGAGATAGTTGAGAACCCTAAAAGAATACTTAGGAAGTCTCCTACGGCCACATATTCAACTATTATCAGATCACTCCATAGAGCTGATTCTATCCCAGATAATCTTACAGCTCTACAAAAATCACAAGTTGACTTAAGAAACCCATTTAGAACCAGGTCACTTGATGATATAATTCAGATAGACTTTGAATCTCCACCTTCATCCCAAGACAGAAGTGAGCATCCTAGTAGCAGAGAAACTACACCAACTGATTTACATTTCCTTCATAATTTTGGTTTCTCTCATCCTAGATATGCTCAACAATCTCTTGCTGGTCCATCCACTTCTTTTATCCACAAATCCACTGTCCAAACCACACCATTCCATCAAACCCCTCCTATTTTCCATCCTCCACTTGTAAACCCCCCATTTTTCCCACAACCTCATATCATGGCAACATGGTATGCCCCTCTAGTCCTTCCTTTACCCTTAGTCAATCTTCCACAGGAATATCAGTCCAAGATACCTTTGTATGATGCCAGTGGTGCTACTACTGCTTCACAACATGTGGATAAGATGAATGACTACTTTGACAGAAACGAGATTGATGATGAAACTGTCAAACATAGACTATTTGCTCAAATTTTAGGGGGAGAAGCAATAAAATGGTTTAAAGGCTTAACCCCTCATAGTATTAATGATCTCCAAGCCTTCCATCAGTTATTCTTAAACAAATGGGAAGTCAAGAAAAACCCTCTCCAAATACTTTCAAACTACAAGAATCTCCAAAGAAACACTGGGGAAAGTGTACAAGCTTATTGCACCAAGTTCAATAGTGTGTATAATGCACTTCCCCCAGATCTGAAACCTCCACAAGGCTTAGCTTTAAAAAAGTTTCTTGAAGGATTTGTTCCTGAAATGGCCTATTAGCTGAGAGAGAGAGATCCTTTGACTCTTGAAGATATGCAAAAAGGAGCTCTTGCAGTGGAAGTTAATCTAATGGAGAAGAGAGAAAGAATGAGGAATGAGAAGAAAGTGTCCTTTAGAGAGGAATCTACACCTTCCACATCTAGCTCAAAGATGGAAAGAATGATGGAGGAGATGATGAAAAAGATGAGCATACTTGAGAGAGCACAAGCTAGTCAAAACCAAACAACTCCTCAAAATAGAAATCAAAATCAAAATCAGAATTTTAGGAGAAACCAACCTCAAAACAGACCAAGGGAGGATGATCAACAAATTACACCTCCTTTTCATCAAAAATATGTAAGTGAGGTTGAAGAAACAATAGAACAAACAGAGGAAGATGACATAAACATGTTGGGAGTAGACAATGATGATTTTGAAGTTCATTACAATAGAAAACAAGGTCTTCACACACCCTATGATGATAAAAGACCAGAGGATGAATATTATTATCAAGAGCTGGAAAATGTCATCATAGAAACTCCAAAAGAATATGACCTTAGGAGCAAAAACAATCAGGAAACTCCCACAACCAAAACCTCTGATAAATCTGCAAATACCAGCCCTATAAATAAACCCAAAATTGCAAAACAGAAAGAAAATACAGTGGTTGTAAATTCTGATAAAAACAAAGAGAAAAGCACTCAAATCCATGAAAAACAGAGTGCAGACCTTAGCAGCGTTAGCACCTCAGATAGTGCTCCTGTTAAAACAATTTTGACCAATGTAAATAGAGAAAATCAACAAGCTAATTTTGCTGAGAAAATGGTGGTTAATAAGGCTGAAAAAAACATTGTAAAAAGTCAGCTGCCTTTTAGTTTAGAGCAAGAAATTTCCAAGATAAAAATCTCTATTCCTCTTACTGAATTAGCCACCCAAAATGTATATAGATCACAAATTTTGAAGGCTTTTAACATAACAAAAAATAATGACACTGTCAATCTTAATGATGACCAACCAGAGCTTTTATTTGGTCCCAAGATTGAAGGTAGATATCAAGAAGGTCCAGTTCCTCCTTTTTATGTTAGTTTGAAGATTCATGACAAAATTTTACACAACGCTATGCATGATTTAGGGGCCTCTCATAACTTAATGCCAAAATCAGTGATGGAGAGCCTGGGTCTTGAAATTACTAGACCATACAAATATCTATACTCCTTTGACTCCGGTAGAGTGAAGTGCCTAGGTTAGATCAAGGACCTTTGTGTAAACTTAGCACAGATTCCAGCCAAGTGTTTAGTAATGGATATTGTTGTGGCTGATGTACCCCCAAAGTATGGTATGTTGTTATCAAGATCTTGGGGAGCTAAGTTACAAGGAACAATGCAAATGGATATGACATATGCTACCATCCCTGTTTTTAATCAAACAAGAAGACTTTATAGGGAAACTCATATGCAATACATGGTTAGTAGCCAAGATAGACCACAAAACTCTCCTCTTTATTCTGTACATACAGGCCTTGACTCATTCATTCTTTTTAATGATGAAATCTTTAATGAGCAGGAAACCTTAACTGGTTTATTAGCCACTCATTGTAATATAGTGGCAGACACAGAAAAGGAAGGAGACATAACAAAAGGGTCAAAACAAAAAATCACTGTAAACTAATCACGGGTCTTGAGCTACAAAACAGTTATCCATTGCTTGTTAACTTTGAGAACCAAGAAAAAAATCCTCAAATTAATGAAGAACATGAGGAATTACAACAATTTCAAAACAATACTGACTGTCAAGGACAAATTGAAAACACACAAAATGAAGAGGATAGTAACCAAACTAGTAATTCTGAAACTAGTCCTTTTTGGAGTATGAATTTTGATGGGTCTTGCACTAAGAACAACGCTGGTGCAAGCATTTGGTTACATAACAATGAAAATAATCACACTGAAGGTCATTCCTACATATTAAATTTTCAATGTTCAAAAAACATAGCTGAGTATGAATCCCTCCTTTTAGGCCTACGCTTGTTGAAGAAATTAGGAGCCAAAAGGATAAAAGTTCATGGGGATTCAAAATTGATTGTTAGGCAAGTGAATGGGGAATATAGTGCCAAACACCCCAGACTTAGAGCCTATAGGAATGATGTCATGGATTTACTTAGAACATTTGAGGAATCCAAACTTATCTTTGTTCCAAGAGACCAAAATATCCTTGCCCATAGTTTAGCTTTTACTGCTAGAACAACTCAAATCAAATTTTGACCAGTTGTTCCTGATAATGAGAAGTATTGGCAACTGTTTGATGGAGACAAATAAATAGAAGACTTCTTACAGTCCAGAAATGAATTTGAACTACCAAGTTCAGATTCAGATTATGAATATGACTGTTCTACTGAAGAAAATTTACTTGAGGAAGAAGTAAAGTCTCCAGAGATTGCTGTTATAAATCTGTTAGCTAATAAATCGGAACATAACACAAAAATTAGTGCATATTTAGAAAAAGAAGACTTAGAAACGCTGCAATCTAACACCCAAGGTTTGCCAAAAGTTCTGGTCCATTTAGAAGAGTTGTTTGATTTCAATGATGTTTCTAAGAAACTAAAGTTGGAGCCTATTGAAACTGAGGTAGAAGAGTGTAACATAGGCAGTGAATTAAAACCAAATATGATCAAACTGTTTAAAACTTTACCAACTCACGTCAAACTGAAACACATAGAGTTGTTTAAATAATTTTCTGATGTTTTTGCATGGAGTTATGAGGATTTAAAGTCCTATGATACTGGAATAATTCAGCACAAGATACCTCTCAGGGAAAACCAAAAGCCATTTAAAAAAAACTGCGCAGAATAAACCCTGTTCAGTTACCTTTGGTTGAGAAAGAAATCAAGAAAATGTATGAAGCTGGTATTATTGTTCCTATTAAATATTCAGAATGGGTGTCTAATTTAGTGTCAGTAGGAATAAAACATGAGAGATTAGGCTTTGTATTGACTTTAGAAACTTAAACAAAGCCTCATTGAAGGATAACTACCCTTTACCCAATATGGATCATATTTTACAAAGGGTAGTTGGTTCTAAAATAATTTCTTTGCTAGATGGCTTCTTAGGATACAATCAGATTTTAGTACATCCTCATGATCAATTAAAGACAACTTTTACTACACCTTGGGGCACTTTCATGTATGTGAAAAATTCCTTTGGTTTAATGAATGCTGGTGCTACTTTTCAGAGAGCCATGGATATTGCATTCTTGGAATAATTAGGATACTTCATCATTATTTACCTTGATGATATCACTATTTTTTCCAAAACAAATGAAGAACACCTAGAACACTTGAGAATAGTCTTTGAGAAATGCAGAAAATTTGGTTTGTCTTTAAATCCTAAGAAAACAATGTTTGGTCTCCAAGAAGGTAAAATTCTTGGACACATCATATCAGAAGAGGGGATAAAGATAGACCCAAAAAGTATTGAGACTATATTGCAAATGACTCATCCTAGAAACATCAAGGAACTTCAATCTTTCATCGGAAAGATTAATTTCTTGAGAAGGTTCATACCCAACTTGGCTGAGCTCCTTAGAAACATAACAAACATGCTGAAGAAGGAACAAGGATTTAAGTGGACCTTAGAAGCAAAGAAATCCTTTGAACTGATAAAGAAAGCATTAACCAAAACACTAGTTCTTATAAGCTCTGATTTTTCAAAATATTTTTTCATTTTTTCATTTGCATCAGAACATACAGTGGTTGTTGTCCTATTGCAGAAAAATCCACAGGGACAAGAGTAGCCAATTGCATTCTTTAGCAAGGAATTGAGAGGTGCACCTCTGAAGTACAACATCATGGAAAAACAAGCTTGTGTCTTGGTCAAAGCTTTAAAAGACTTCAGAGTTTACATTCTACACTCCCACATCATTGCATTTGTGCCCAATTTAGTTGTGAAAGACATTCTAACACAGGACCCAGATGGAAAGAGAGGTAAGTGGATAGCTGTATACTTGAATATGATTTAGAAATCAAGCCCACTAAACTCATTAAAGGCCAAGGACTAGCAAGATTAATGGCTGAGTCTAATTTTGAAGCTCTTGATATAAACATGATAAATGTATTAGATGAACAAGAGGAACTACCATCTCCCATTGTTGAAGATCATTTTATGAATTCCTCTTGGTATGCTGATATTGTGTATGTTTTGCTCAATTTGAATACACCTCCTGGTTTGAAAAAAACAAAGTCAAGGTTTTTAAAGTTAAAAGCTGTAAATTACTGCATTTTAGATAAATTTATTTATTGGAAAAATGCTAGTGGATTATTGCTTAAATGTTTTCTTGAGAATGATGTAGAGAGAATCAAGCATGATTTCCATGAAGGAGAATGTGGAGGCCACCTCTATTGGAAGAAAACTGCCAACAAAATCCTTAGAGCTGGTTAGTATTGGCCCTCCCTCTTTTAGGATGTCCATAAGATGATTATTTTCTGTCATAAATGCCAACTTTTTGAAGGCAAAAGAAAATTGCTTCCTTTACCCTTGCATCCAGTCACTGTTGAATCTCATTTTCAATAGTGGGGTCTAGACTTCATAGGAGAAATCCATCCACCCTCATCTGCTCAACATGGATGGATTCTCACTGTAACAGACTACTTCACCAAATGGATAGAATCCATCCCTTCTAGGCAAGCCAATGACTCTCTTATTATAAAATTTATTTAAACTCATATCCTATCTAGATTTGGATGTCCTAGGAAGATCATTACTGACAATGTTGCTGCATTTGGATCAAGAAATATGGTTGAATTCTGTTACAAATATCAGATTACATTGGGTCATTCTACTGCTTATTACCCTCAAGGTAATGGGTTAGCAGAATCCTCAAACAAAATTTTGGTGAAAATAATCAAGTTGCTGGAGGACAATAAGAAGTCTTGGCACACAAAGCTGGTACATGCACTTTGGGATCATAGATTAACACTTAAGAAATCAATTGGAATGTCACCATACCAGCTTGTATATGGAGTTGATGCAATTTTTCCAACCATCCTAGGGGTGCCAGTCATGAAACTGATCCAAGAAGTACAGTCTGAAGACAATTACATGATAAGAAGAATAAATGAGACCATACATCTTCAGCAAACCAGAGAGGAGGTCTACAATAGAGCATTACAAAAGCAATAAAGGATCTAGAAGCTTTTTAATAGAAGGACAAAGGCCAGCAATTTCGGCATTGGGGACAAAGTGTTAAAGTGGGATTCAAGGAGAGAAGATAAGGGTAAGCATGGGAAATTTGATAACTTATGGCTTGGCCCTTATCTCATTCATTCTACTGCTGGAAACAATGTCTATTTTTTATAGGAATTGAATGGAGCTGAACTATTTGGGGGTCCTGTCAATGGCAGGATGCTCAAACATTATTTCTCCTAACCATATTAGTTTGGAAGTCTTTTTTATTTTTTCTCATTGTGAATATCATACTCATCATTGCATTCAAAGTTAGAAAAAGAAAAAATACAAAAACAATAGAAAGTGAAAAGAGGGCAGATTGTAAAAACAAGAAAGGTACAACCCCATACCAAAAAAGAGAAACAAAATCTGAAAGTGTGCAAGCCCAAATGCCACTCCTAAGAAACACACTTCTAGTTAGTCATATAGCCTAATCATGACTAATTAGTTTTAAATTTACTGCTGATAGGTTAGTGAAATAGATTTTCCAAACTGCTTAATCTTGGCTTATCAATTAGGTAGATTATGATAGAAAAAATAAAGGTTCAAAAAAGCTCAAAATCTGAACCTATAGATTGCAAAATAAGAATGGCTCTAACTAGATCAAATCTTGAGCTAAGGATAGAAGTAAACTGGTTCTGATATGCTCAAAATGTGAACCAGAGAACAAACAAAAAAACAGATCAAACAAGCTTAAAAACAGAGCTGAAGAAAAAGAAGGATGTTCTTAAAACTTTCAGATCTTAAGCCTTCACCATTTTGATTTAATTTTTTGCAAAATAATAATCTATGTGCAGCTTGTTTTTTATGCCATAGATCAACAACAAGTTAGACTGTTCAATCCTAACTTGTCTGCTTTTAAAATTTTCTGTTTTAGAATTTAGAGAATAAAAATTTGTTAGACAGTCTAATCCTAATAGATAGTAGATTAGGTAGAGAAGCTCATGAACTCAATTTCTTAATCTGAGTTCATGGAGAAATAAGAAGTAGAATTAGACTAGTTTTTTGCTTTCAAAAGAATAAAATGTTTGTAAAAAGAGTTTGCCAATCCAAATGCACTCTAAAAGAAGAAAAAATGTTAGATCAGTAGGATTGGGTAGGTAGAAAGCTTGTTTTGATAGAATTCCATTGTTTTTCATGGCTGCTAACATTGTCAGAGAAAAAAGAAGATCAACAAAGTGAAGAAAGCTGCAGCCCAATGGATGAGGCATTGATCAGCTTCCAGAGAAGACAAGTCTGAAGTTCTTGTCACCTTCAAGAAGGTGCCATCCCCATGTGGAGCCACTGTTAGCCACCTATAAAATTTGTCATATCAAATGGTGGCTAAATCATTTTTTAAGCCTTCAAGAAACAATTTTTATGCCAAAATTGTCAGTTCTTAAAGTCTTACGAAGATAACTTATTATTGAGTTTAATCTTCACTTCTGTTTCCCTCATAAACTTGAAAAATCTGTTGTTTTCCTGAGGATAAAAACTGCTAAAAACCCATTTTTCCTTTTCATTTTACCCCTCCTTTCACTCATAATTAACCTCCATTTTTTCCCCTTTTTCCTCATGAAATTCCTCTATTTTCCCTCATTTTCCTTCCTTCCCTTCATAAATTCCCTTTTATAAGGTTTAAAACTCCTTTTTGACCTTATCAGAAACTTTCAAAATCCTTTCAAAATCCTCAAAAAATCATAAAAACAGTCTTATTTGCATTAAGACTTTAAGCCCTTTTGGATTTAGCTCCAGCCCCTTTATCCCGCATAAAACCCGGAGCCGCAACCGGCACTAAGGCCTAATCGCGCAATCGCAATCGGGCTTCCCCTCTTGTCTTGTTACCTTTTGCTTTTAAATTTTCCAATTGTGATTAAGTCCTTTGTATATAAAAACCCTTCCTGAAACAAACTTTCCTTTGTATTTTATGAAAAACCCAACTTTCCTATGTTTTGAAAAGAACCCGATGGTTCGTTGTTTTGGCGAATACCAACCGTTGATCTAAAACCGATCAACGATCGTCAGAATATCGCATCGCAAGTGTTCATTGGATGCATTTAAATGGTTTATTGCCCCTCTCCGATTGCGACCTTGCGATTATTTACCAACCGTCGATCTGCTCCATCATGCCCAAATCCGACGATCCCCATCGCTCTGTTCCAAAGCCCGCATGCCCACCTTTGGCATCCATAACTTAATCTCCACCATCGATCTAAGTTTGAGATCGACGGTTCTAATTCAATCGCATCATAAAAAATCCTTGTGCCTTTCCTCTCTCCTCCTCCAATTGTGATCATTGTGATTCAATCTAGACCGTCAAATCCACAAGAACTGACGGCCCAAATTAATCACCCTCCACCACAGCCCTCTGACATTAAAACCCATAGATTCATTCATGACCGTCGATCTCTCTAAGATCGAACGACCCTCATGTAATCACATTGCAAGTTTTGTTGTATGCCTTCCTCTCTCCTCCACCGATTGGCGATCCCGCGATTGGATCTGGACCGTCCATTTCACAGATCCAACTGTCCAGATTAAAACTTGACACCCTTTGTTATTTTCATAAAACCCCGTTGTGTAAAGTTCTTCGGTGAATATCCACCGTTGATCTCTGCAGATCAACAATCCACAATCACCCAATCTCCACCCGAACCCCCTCTCGTATTGCGTTCAATTCCCCAAGATTTAATCTAGGTCGTTCATATTGAAGATCTAACTGTCCATATTCAACCCGATAAGGCTAACTCCTTTGGGACCTACCTCCCCATCAATAAATCCTGATCGTCCATTCCCTGATCCAACGGCCTAGATTAAAACCGCCTTGACACTACCGCACCTTCTTCCGCCCACACAAATTGTCTTATCGCACTCTCATTTCCACCATTGGATCTGCCTGCCCTTGATCCAACGGCCAGGGACCCATATCGCGTAATTCTAAGTCTAACAGTTAATTCCTAAAAATTACGTGATATCGGGAGTTCTTTAAGGACACATGTCGGCTGGAGACCTATATCACGTTTTTTTTGGGAAATTTTGAAAAACACTCCAAAGCAGTGTGACACCAGTGGTTTTTATGGCCGAAACCAACTTACCCCATTTACATTACATTCCCTCATTTTAAATCTCCACCGTTGATCTCTGAGATCTAACGATCCCAGTTTAATCTAACCATTAAACTATCGCCCTCCACCATTCTTCCAAGAGACCTCATCAACGAATCTCCGTCGTTGATCTCTGTTGGCTGATCTAATCCGATGGCCCCAGAGTCTTTCCGAAACCCCAAATTTCATTTAACCCATTTTTACTTCCTCCAAAGGTTTTCTCCTATTTCCTTTGTAATTTCCTCCATTTCGCTTTAATATTGCCCCCTCTACATTATATATTCCCGATTGATCTCGACCGTTGATCTTTGCAGATCAAAGGCCCAGACTTAATTTTCCCCATCATTTATCCACCGCCTCCCCATCTGACCCCAGCGAGCAATCCTCACCATTGGTGGCTTTCATCCGCGATCACGATTTAACCTAAACCTCTAAAGCAGTTTAAACCTTGCCTCGCAGGATTTTTTATAATTTCGCTTGTTTGTGTAGGTTTTAATGGTTTTTCCATTGTTTTAAAAGAAAATCAAAGGCCAGGGATGACGATCCCTCAGGCCATTATTCATAAGGAGGATCATTCTGCAGGTTTTCACATTGTGATTTACTGGTGCCTCAAGAACACTAGCGACATTATAAAACCCTCTGTAACGCCTGCACAGCAACAAAACACAGCAAACATTAATGAAACAAAGAGTATCAGTGTTAAAAGATCTAGTCAATAGCAGAGATGAAGAATCAAAGATCGTTAACACAGTTTGAGAGATCAAGGCCTAAAATCTACTATCTAAAGCCTAATCCACTCAATTAAAGACAGTATGAAGAACATAAGACAAAGATTAAGCCAAATTAGGCCTAAAACACAGATTAAAGAAAATTAATAGTGTTTTAAGGAAGAACAATCAGATCTATCAGTCTGAGGAGCCTCCACTGCCACATCAGAGGCTAATTTAATCCTCTCCAGCTACCAAAAGCCACCTGCAGCCTCAAAGCAATCAAAGAAGGCATAGTTATTGCCTGTTCAGAAGATATTTGCCGAAAGACAGCTGAACAATTATTTCAAATCAAAGAAACTTATTACAATTGTCAGCAAAGTTATTATAAAGATAAGAAACAACCCTGAAGTCAATCTTCTCGTCCATTAAGTCTTAAAAAGTCGAAGCAGAGTTATTGAGCAGAGTTATAGATAGAATGCATTCCTGCCTTATGCCTTGCATGGTTTTCAAGGCTAGGGATTGCATTAATTGTGTAAATAATGATACTTTAACCCTAGAAACTCTTCCACCT
The DNA here is from genome assembly GCA_034641835.2 of Pinus albicaulis. Taxonomy (NCBI): domain Eukaryota; kingdom Viridiplantae; phylum Streptophyta; class Pinopsida; order Pinales; family Pinaceae; genus Pinus; species Pinus albicaulis. The sequence continues at coordinate 193,521,711 of CM076576.1, forward strand.
CCTCATTTTTCTTATATAATCCCATTAGGGAGTACATTGTAAGGGTTGGTTTCTGAACTTTGATGTAATACTTGTGCTCGAAACTTTCTACTTGTAAATAGTTTTCAGAGGCTCTTTAAACTTTGTTTGTGATCAAATAAGTTAGGTTGAGAAGAAAAGATGATCGTTGTACTGAAACACTGGACTTGAAGTATGTAACTGGATTGACATCAATATACAAGCTGATTCTTGGGATCCTGGTCTATATCATTGGTGAAGTACTTCTTACTGTGTTATTTTTTTCCTTTCATGTATGCCAATTTGTTCAATTTTCTCTGATAAAGAACATCAAGCATAGAGTTAGGATTTACTGTTTACAGTACCCTTCTTTGACTGATAAGCTTTATCTTTATGTTTTCCTCCAAATTGTGTATTTAAGAATTACTTAAGTTAAGTGTAAACATTATCAAGGAATGTTGGTTTGTCCCTGTCTTGATGTGAAAATCTTGAAAGGAAGTTCTTGAATGATATTTTCATTATATACTTAGTAGAGTTGGACTAGAAAAGTTTATTTTTTGCCCTGTCTTCTAGTTTCTTTCTCCAAAGGTTGTTTCGAAAGTTTCCCTAAGAGTATGCTGAAAGCATGTTTAGATTTAAAAGTATCTTGCTTGATCTTAGGCTGCACTTTGTTTTCTTATCTATTTTCATCCCTTATGAAAGTATTCATGTGGATTACTGGATTGTTTGTCTGATAAGTTAGCTTCAATACAAGCTTTTCCAAAGAAGTTTATGGTTAGCCCTGTCCTTTGGTTGGTTTTAAACAGTTGCTTAAAATGCTTTTCTTGTTTGGAAAGATTGATAAATCCTAGTTGAAATTATTGTCTTTTTCCACCTTTTCAAAACTCTTAATGTCCCATTCCATCATTTAATCTAAAATGTCTTTTGATATAGATGACTTGCCGCTTGGACTACTCTTGAAATTGTTGCACAATTAAACCCTTTTATGACTCCATAGCCAAATGGACTAAAACCAGTTTCATATCTATCCTATCGGCCAAATATTGTTCTGATTGTTTACATCTTCAAACATTTGAAACTCTTTCATTTTAGGACTTTCCACTCAAATAAAAATCATGCTCAACCATCCAAAACAAACAAAAACCCTTGTTCTTAATAACTAGCCTAATATCACACCCAAAATCCTTAAAGATAAATAAATCTTTGCACTTATAGAGAGATCCCTCTCTGGATTCAGGAGGGCTAGATCCTAGAATCCCAAACTGGTTCCAATGTTCTCTCTGTAGTTTTAGTCTTTCCAATTTGCTGAAATTACAGGGAGATAACATATACCAACCTGGAAATCCTGTTGCTGAGCATTCCACCTTTGGATAAGATGTTTTAAAAACAAACTATGGCCCTTTAGGAAAGTAGCCTCCTCATAGAACTTGAGGAGGCCTACCTTCCTTAGGAGCCCCTGCGTAGCTGCTGTAATAGGGTGAGGGTACACATCTCTCTCCTTCTCTTGTGCCTCCCACAGGCAAACCATGTTATACTACTCTGCCTGTTGTTGTCATTGTTCCCCCTCTTCTCTCCTTTCACATATCTGGATGATTGACATATTAAACACAATTTTTTTATTAAATGAGACATGTATTTATAAATATACATATATACTTTTTTTTTTTAAAAGAAATAAAAAAAACAGTTGATGCACCAAAAACACAGTCACGCACCGGTCCCAGTGCATCTTTCTATGGAACGCACCGGCCTCGGTGCACCTAATAATATTAAGCGCCCCGAGGATGGTGCTCTAGAAAAATTTATAGTGCACCGTTCAATATGTACGGTGTCAGAAGGGTGGTGCGCTGAGAAAACTCTACACCCCGGGGCATATAGTTAAGTCAGCGGACCGATCTCCTGCCAATGTGACATAGTGAATTGTGCGGCCTTTTACAAGGCCACACCATTGACGCAGGCAAAATATGGAAAGCTGTGCACTGACAAAAATATCCGTCCTGGGGCTGCTATTTTGGTCAACGCACCGCTTCACAGCTATTCCACTAGGTCAATGGTGCAGCCGGATAACCGACCGCACCACACTTTTTAAAAAAAATTAAAATAACACTGTGCGCCTTCAGTACCACCCCAAAACCAGTGCAGATACTGTTAGCACCGGTTTACCAGGCCGCATCGTTGACAATGTGGAATAAAGACAACATGGTACGTTGGCAATATTACTTGCCCCGAGGTAGATAATTCAGTCAACGCACCGTGTTGCCGCTATTCCACATTGTCAACGGTGCGACCTGGTAAAAGACCACACCACACTTTTTAAAAAAAATGTAAAATAACACGGTGCGCCTATCGTACCACCCCGAAACCATGCGGATACTGTTAGCACCAGTTGCGGTGTGACCTATAAATTTACTGGCAGCACTACAAACCGGTGCGAGCCAAATGGCTCGAGCGCACCACGTGACAAATTTTTTTTTTCCTTTTAAATGGTTAATTTAAGGTTATTTGAAATTCTAATCCGCTAAAAGGCTTAATTATGGAAAAACAAGAAAAATACCTGTACATTTTCTCATCGAAGAGGCATATTGGTTGTAGAATTTGTAAAAGAAAATTTGTCCACCGTTTTGCAAAATTCAAGCTGGAGATTGGTGGGCAATGCACAACAGCAGTGTGTGCAATGAGTGCAATGGGAGCACCAATGTCAAAGCGGCTCAGACAAGGATAAATTGCACTGGTGCTTGAGAGCTCTGTAACATTGACAAAAGTGAAAAATGTGGTTTTTTTGCTGTAATTATTATTTTTATTTAACGTTGTTCCGGTGCGCGAGATTTTATAGGCACATCGATGCATTTGCTTCATTCCACACTGGACGGTTTCTGTTTTCATGCGCTTTTTATGAGGCATCGGTGTGGGCGGTTTGTAAATCACTTGTGTGCTACAATGATACAATGCACCGAGAGGGTGCATACAGAGCGCACAGTGTCTGGTGTGCCAATGTTTTGTGCAGTTTTTTGGCCGTATATTTTTTTTATTTAACCCTGTTCCGGTGCGCGGGGTTTTATGGACGCACCGGTGCGTTTTCGTCATTCCGCACTGGGTGGTTTCTGTTTTCACGCGCTTTTTATGAGGCACCAGTGCTGATACTCTATAAAGCACTGGGGCGCTACAGTAATAAAACACACGAGGCGAGTGTGTACGAAGCGCACGGTGTCCGGTATGCTAATGTTTTGTTCGGTTTTTTGGTCGTAATTTTTCTTTTATTTAACCCCGTTCTATTGCGCAGGGTTTATGGGCGCATCGGTGCATTTTTGTCATTCTATGCCGGGCGGTTTCTATTTTCGTGCAATTTTTATGAGGCACCGGTGCGGATGCTTTATAAAGCATCGGGGCGCTACAGTAATAAAACACATCGGGCGGGTGTGTACGGAGTGCACGGTGTCTGGTGTGCCAATGTTTTGTGCGGCTTTTTGGCCGTAAGTTTTTTTATTTAATCCTGCTCTGGTGCGCTAGGTTTAGGGTGCACCGGTGTGTTTTCTTCATTTCACACCGGGCGGTTTCTGTCTTCGCGTGCTTTTTATGAGGTACTGATGCGGAGGTGTTGTAAGGGACCGGTGCACTACATAAATGAAATGCACCAGGTGGGTGTGTACGGAGCGCACGGTGTTCGGTGTGCCAATGTTTTGTGCACACCAGTGCTTTCTCGTGTTCAACGCACTGGTGCGTTTTACAGTGATAAGCGCATCGAACGAAATACATCCGCAAACACCTCTGCCCACCAACCTCCTCTAGTAAACTTCGCTAGAAATTTATTTCTGGGGTATTTTTATAAGGGGTTCCTCAAAAACATCCGCTAGAGGGTATTTTCCTTGTAGTGGCTGCAAGATCACAGAGAGATCCCTCTCTAATTTGGTAGGGCTAGCTACTAAATCTCAAGTGGTTTTAGGTTACCTCTGTTGGTTTTCATTCTCAAAATTGGAACACTTTGGAGGATAACATGAGTCATATTAAGAATTTTGAAGCTCTGGATACCTTGAACATGGAATCACCAGGTGAAAAATTTAACCTTCTTGTGTCTAATCACTGTCCACCATTAGTAATCAGATCTAGAACTTGATAATATTTCCTGAGGATGATAAAAGTTCTTCCCCAATATGGTCACCACTATGTTAGCACTTGTTGACGGGAAAATATGTCCGGCCAACAGTAGGGGATCTCCCCGGTAGAAAGTCCCAATTAGACTTTGAACCGTTTGGAGTAGGGATCCCGTCCGGGGTGTGGGTCCGGCTACCGCTTAATTGACTTTCTCTTCGGTTTCGCACAACCTGATTGAATCTGCAAACATACACTCATTCACATGATACAAAATACATGACTGATGTATCAAACCAATATATGACACTGTGCGTAGCAAGGTAATAGACGAAATGCATACGCCCAGGAATTTTCGTTAGCAACACATCTATGGGGTAATGCATGCAAGATATTCTGACCACCAAAGAAACAGTTCTTAATGGCGAGAATATCCCTTAACTCTCTGAAAGATATAACGAGATGCTAATAAAACAGTTCATTAACATTCATCATACGAGTAAATAGTAAACTTGAGCATCATCAACACAATCACAGATAGCTATGAAGCATGAATGATACTATTAACAACACAGATTCATTAATCAAACGATATTCTGAAAACTGTACGCAGAATACACACAGTGTTGTCACAGCTAAACACATCATCCAATCAAAGGGGTTTTAACAAGTATTTTTATTACATATGTCAAGAGTATGGTTCTTCAATTACAATGCAATATTGCTCTTCAGTCCCACAAAGAGAAGCCCTTTTAACTATGTGCCCCGCAGGGGTATTTATAGATTCAAAACACGCCCTTTAGGCTTTCCGACGCTTCAACTTCCCGACGGTTCAGCTTCCCTGCGACCTTTTCCGAACATGCGACCTGTGACTTAGGTGCCGATGCGACCTGCGACCTAAGTGCCCCTGCGACCTGCGACCTATGTGCCCATGCGACCTGCGACCTGGGGACGGTCGCGACTTGCGCCTGAAAAGCTTAGCTATGGAGGTGGTTGTGTGATTGAGGTTTCTGGAATGTCAACTTTCTTGCCCTTGAGGAAATCTCGCCAAGTCTGGTAATCCGCTGTTATAGGGGCGACAAGAGGGGTTTCCTCTTTTATTCGATGCATACATTCTAGGGCATTCGGTATCAGAGTCTCCTTCTTCTGAGAGATCAGGATTGAGAGGGAGGCAAGCTTGGTATAGATTTGTACTGGAGTGACCAGCAACCGATTAAGGTTCTCTTGTGATGCCTCGAATTCTGGTGCGGCAGCAGCTTGTCTCACGGGTTGCAGAAAAGACTGAATTTCCTGCTCTACCTGCTCCCAGTCTTTAGTTTCGTCCAGTGCCCCTAATGACGGAATGTGATGAAGAGCGTTCATGGAGTCAATACCACTGATCAGGTGATTATATGCAGACATCACTTTGTCCAAATCTTTGGCCAGCTTGTCTTTGGACTGCATATTCATCCGAATTTGTACTTTGGCGTCTTGTGTATGACTCCAATCCTTCCTAGGCACATGTTCGGGAGCTTGCTGATACTGCGCTGTCCAGTTTATCATTTTGTCCAAAGCTACCGAGGCTTCCCTGAGTTGCTCATGCTTCTGTTTGGTTTCCTCTCGTGCCTCTGCCAACGGGGCCACTGTTTGTTTTAGGGTGAGCATTTCCTTATATACTTGCCTCATGGTCATTTCCAACACATCACACTCCTTCTTGACCGCCAGTGGGACCTCATTCACTTGGGCGGGCTTACTTTGGAGCTGTAGCATCTCACTTTCTAGTCTTGATTTCTCCTGCTCCGCTGCTTTTAGCCTCTTCTGTAGGGAAATAATCTCCCTGCTCATTCTAGTGACATTTTCCTCCGTGGCCGCGGCAAAAGCGGTGCCTGGTGACGCTATCATAACAGGGTTAGTCCTTGTATCTGGGACTATGTCCTTTCCAGTGGCAACCGTAGATATGGCGGGATGGCTTTGCGCCAAGGATTTCCTTTTCTCTTGCCGTATTTTGAAAGAGAATTGGTCAAATGTCAATCTGGTCAGGTCGAAGACTTCTTCTTCTTGTTCCCCAGGAAAATCATCAACATTGAGGGTACTTTTCGCGCCACCTGGAGGAATCTCCAGAGGAGATATGTCAATGTTGTCTATTAGCTCGTCCTCCTCATCCTGCCTTTGACCCTTTTCTTTCTCCTTTTGCCGGCGCTCGGCTTCCGCCTTGTCGTGTTCCTCCTTCTTCCTGCGTTCTGTCTCTGCCTCTGCTTCCTTTTCAGCTTTTCTCTTTCGCTCTGCCGCGGCGGCTTGTTCTGCCTTCTTTTGACGATCGACTTTGTCGAGTTCTTCCTTAAGTGCTTGTTCTGCCGCCACCTGTGCCTCCTTTTCCTGTCTTTCCTTTTCCTCTTCCTTTTTCTTTTTTCGCTCTGTCCTGGCATCTTTCTTACGTTTCTCTTCATCCTCCTTCATTTTCTTCTCCTCTTCCTTCTTGGCTTGGGCTTCTGCTGCTCGTTGTTGATCCGAGGTGTCAGGCCCTGTACTGGTCCGTGTTCTCTTATCTTTGGAGGAAGAAGAGCCTCCTAGCTTATGGCTCCTATCTTCTAAATTCTGGTGATCCTCTTCTTCTCGGTCAGAGTCGATCCCTGGAGCTAGATGCCTGTCTGCGTTGTACCAGTTTCTTTTTTCATCCTCTGCCGGGCGCTCGACATGCTGATAACTCCATCTAAAATTGGCCCTTTTACAATGCTCAGGAACTATCCTGACTGGGTCATAAGTTCGGCAATCCAGATTTCTGAAGTGATAACTTTTTACCTCTTCCCCTTCACGCCCTACTTCTCTGAAGTCCTTGACTGTATAAGCACCAATGGTGAGGGGTAGAGCGGGCCAAGGTTTCTTCTTCCCTTTGGAAAGGACATTGGAGAAGCCCGAGGTCATCTGGAAACATACCTCTTGCATGAGCACCTTATCGGTAATAAACTTAGGCAGAGCATGTGGTGCTTTGAATGAGCCAAATACTCGGATGATTGTAAATTCAGCGAATGGAAACCAGTGTGCCACCTAACCTAGTGTCTCCATTGCTCGCCAAGACATGCAGGGGGTGTCTTGACCAAATAGTTTCCCGTAAAGGGCGGGAATGAATATATGAGAGATTTTCTCAATATCTGACTTGTACCTGGATTCCCAGAATACCTTGGTCTGCAAATGGATTGCCCGGGTCTGTTCGGAGTCCCAGTTATGTGGCCATCCCTCAACATGCAACTGGGCACAGACAACATCTAATAAATACGAAGCCATATAAAATTCTGACGGCGCTCCCTCATCTGGGGCTAAAGCTGAAGCCAAATTTGTGTGCATGGAGCCCATTAATATACTAGCCCAATTGAACCGAGTGCCGTGTACTGTTACGTGTTCCATAATGGTTGCCCATGTTCCGTTGAAAGTGGTGGCGTCCAAACGTCCGTACACTCTGCACAGCATGGCGGCCACTAACTTATACACCTTCCTCAGACTGGCCACCGGGTACTCCTGGTCTTTCTTGATTTTAAATTTATCTGGTTCCGCCCACCATTTTCTGATTGTATCAACCATCGGCACTTCATTTGCAGAAAACCATCTCGGGGTAAAGTTTACCTCTGGTTGGGGTAGCGAGTAGTAGACCTGTGCTTTTGAGCTCTCCAACGTTGCAAAAGCTTTACCTCCACTATCTCGGATTGCGAAGTTCTTAGGATCCGTCTTCTGTATGATCCAGTCTAACATTTCTGGGCACGGAAAGATGGCGGGATGTGACCCTGCTAGGTGCAATTTGGATCTCTTAACCTTCAGGTATACTTCCCGGTCCGGGAGATCTTCTGGAAACTCATCTTCTGTTATGGCGAATTCGCGGTATACTTCATACCACCTAAGGCTGTCCTCCTTTGCGAAGGTGCAAAGGGTGTCTCTGTATATTGGTGGAGGAGATGTTTGTATGTCTGTGTCTGACTCTTCCTCCACCACCTGCTTGCTTCTCCTTCGGGATACCCGGGGTGCCATATTGCTAGAGTCGAAGAGGACCGGTATTGTGTCTGCTCTAAATTCACCTGTTGCATTCAAGAAAGAATCCCAGGATGAGAAAGACATGATGATAACGGCTAAATACAGTCTACACATGCAGAGTTTAATTAACTGTTCTCTGGGGGTCGTAGGGTCGCTGATCTACAAAAGAACTCACATGCGACCTCGCGACCTTGCGACTAGGTTGCAGGGTCGCAGAGTCGCTAACAAGGGGTCGTGCGACCTTGCGACTTTGCGACCGGGTCGCTGGGTCGCAGGTCGCACTTGAGCCTGCCGGGGGGTTTCGAGCGCGCGCGGTTTCGCGGATAATTTCTCCCTAACGGGAAACATACGCGGGTGGAAAGGGTCTAAACTGGAAATAAGGCACAGCCATGAGGAAATGGGCAAGACACAGGTGACCTGGAGGTTTATGGGAACCAAAACAAGAATAAAACTCAACCGGAAACCCTATCTGCTCACCAGAAAGTAATTAAGACCATGGGGTGGTTGGATTTTAGCAAGAAATGCTGGGAAAGGAAACACAGGGAGGAAATGGCAACTTACCCGGAAGAAAACGTGCCAGCTGACCTGTCAGAGCAATTCCACGATTTTCGCCGCGAGTCACAAATGCGACCTAGCGACCTGCCCTTATAAAAAGGAGTCACACGTGCGAGCAATAAATGAGGTCGCAAGTTGATAGTTTGCGACCTTGCGATCTCGCGACCTTAAGGTCACTGGGTCGCAAGGTCGCTGAGTCGCTAATTCCCCTAATACTTCATTTTGCGACCTTGCGACCTTGCGACCTTAAGGTCGCTGGGTCGCAAGGTCGCAAATTGCCTGACTTCCGACTCTTGCGACCTGGCGACCTAGCGACCTTAGAGTCGCAGAGTCGCATAGGTCGCATGGGTCGCAAGTCATGGATCCGCGACTTAGCGACTTTGCTCTTAAAAACTTTACTTGGATTTTTTCTTCTTTAGTTTCAAAGGGGGCTCCAAAAATTTTGAAGTGTGTGTTATTATTTTTTGTATTTTTGGAGGGTGTTGTAGGAGCTACAACAACACTCTATAATTTTCTAAGGTTGAAAACAAAATACAGAGGTAACCACAAAATCGCTTTGGGAGTGGGGAATCTAGCCCTTCTAACTCCAAAGAGGGATCTCTCTATTTGATTTAGCTATGTTCTTATGAATAATATTAGGCTAGCTATTAGGTTCAAGTTTTGGATTTTAGAATTTTTAGGTAGAAGCAAGGAAGATAAACCATTGGGAAATGGAGTCACTCGTTGAGTTCAATCAAGGAAGCTTCTACAAGAAACCTTACATGGCAGGATAGGCACATTTACTGGATTCTTAAGGTTGAGATGATTTGGAAGAAAAGGTGAGGGCATCATATTATACCAAAGAAATTAATAATTCTTGAATTAATCATCAAGTAGAAAACATTAAGATTATTATTAAGCCAAAAGCAGAGTGTATTTTGCAACAGGTTCTGTTTGTTAACTTCTTAAAATAATCCAGAAATCAATGATTAACATATGAGAGACAATGAAAACATAGATACAAAGATAGACGCACTTCACCAACATAAGTGACACGAGAATCCTGTAATTGCTACAACTGTATTACTGAAGTTTGATCAAATGAAGCTCTATGAGTTGCTTTACATTAATGAGTCTTTCTTCTACACAGGTTCAAACCCATAATGCTTCAAAGTTTGAAATATTAATAGGTGAATACTTACCAAATATCTTGAGCAATAGAACCATATAATAACTAACCACATTTGTTTCTCATCTTTACACAAAATAGGGATTCGAATTCATCGCTAAGTGATTGAATTCCTCTTTAAAAAGTCAAAATAACAAATTCAATGCACCTAGAAACTAAATGCAAAAAAATAGGGGCTAGATTTACTAAAAAAAAATTGATTTGAAACAACTAGATAGATGCTAATTAATGCTAATAAATTCATATATTTCATCCTATTACATTCCTCCATCTCTCAACTGCTTTAGCTTCCACCTTATCTTTTAAAAAAATTGAAATCTTGACAATGACTGTGCTGATTGTCATGTCATTTTTTCCTATAAAACTATACAAATGGGTCTCCAAGTTACCCTCCTAACTTTCAAGTTGTATAACGTTTGTAAAACGTTTAGGAGGTTATTGTATATGAATATGTTTTTGAGATAAACCTCTCTCTGGTTTTACAAAGTCTGCTCGAGTTCTTCATAATCTGCTATGCAAAAATATGACTAAAACATGACATTGCACAGTAAAAAAAATAGGTTGTCAAGATGTGCACCGATCTCCCAATCTCTAAAACCTGTGTATAAAGTGAGATAGGTTATTGTAATTTGGTGTGTTAGGAACAAACACCTCCTTTGGTTTCCCAATATTCAGCTCTATTTTTCCACAAAATGGTTTTCAAACTTATGATCCAAACAAAGAAATGTTTGATATTTTTGCACAGTCAAAGTGTAGTGAAGTGTCAAATTTGGTTTTTGAAGAGGCCTGTTGATCATTTCTATAGATGAATGGATTCATAGGAGTATTTAACATGCTGATGTATCCCTGATACTCTTTGTCAAAGCACCCTTTTAGACTTTGCGTAGTCAAAGCACAGTCATGGTCAAAAAGTCCAAAATCTACCTTTAGTTGTCAAATGATGCTGCAGCTGGTGGTGTTTTTTTTCCTAACCTCCTTATGATAACAGTTCAAAAATAGCACTACCAAACCTTATCATACTTCATGCCAAAATTCATAAAGACAAAATTGCACCCGTGGCTACAAAACTAATTAGTGGCTACTTCAGCCAAAGTGTCAAGGTTTTTCATCTTTCTAGTGTTTTCTTGCTTGATATTTCTCAGTTGCCTCATGGTGTAGACATATTAGTTGGTCACTTTTACCACTGTTTTATGCTTGAGGATGACATATGTGAGCAATATTGAGCATATACTGATCAACCTGCTAAGAAGTTGTAATCATAACAAAATGAACAAAGATGAAGGTAGCAAAGTGAAAACAGGGGAAAATTTGGTGTGATTTTTCTTAAAACAAGGTGATGGGATGATGTTGCAGGGAATATGAGAATGGTTCTTAGTCAATGGATGAAGATATTTGGAAAAAGCTGACTATGCAAACAAGGTTTAGGAAAAGGTAAGGGAACTAGATTTTTCTTAAGTTTAAACAAGAAATGTATGGGAAGAAATGGTCATAGCAGATATTTAGGAGACATGTAAGTCGATTTGGTCATGCACAGGCAGAATCAAACTAGAATTGGGAGTGAAAATTTGAATTTCAAAACATTCTGTCTTTGCGCAGTCACCTTAGGGATTTTTGATGGTTTTCATACTTGGAGGGCGATCTGGAAAAAACTAAGACATGGGTTTTGAAGGGACAAACCTGTGGATGGTGAGGTTTTCATGAAACTAGATAAATTCTTGTTGAGGCGATGCCAAGATGAGGGGGAATCTTTTCACAGTTAGTTTGCGCATTCAGGGTTTGCGTAGTCAACAACGATGAGGGTTTGAAACTGTGAAAAATGCTATTGTTTCTCTGTTTTGATGCACTACTTGAGTTATCCTTTGAGAAACGAGGGATGTGGAGTGAATTTTTGGAAAGGAAATGAGGAGGAAAATGTATATAAGAGGAGTGATTGATGGGCTATAATGAAGGGATATGGAATGAGTGGATGGGATGAGTGAAGTGGAAAGGGAGGGAAAAATTTGATGAAGGGATAGTACATGTGATTAGGTGTCAATTTCAATACCAGTAACTTTAGTTGACAACACTAATGATGAATAGCCAAGATATTTAGGATCCAAATGTTATGATCATTATCTTCATGGAAATAATTTCAGAAATGAATCATTATTTACATCTATCAAACCTAAATAATTAGGTACAACAACAACTCATCCTATAAAATTTATAGGGCCCTAACACATATAAACCCCAATTTTATTGCAATAACCCCATTAATTAATAGTATTACAATTTTAATAATGGCATAGATTTCCTTTTTAGTATTATTATCATAGTATCCCATTAATCACAGCTATAATAATTTTATAACATTATATTACATTATTTTATTATTTTTAATACTATTCTGTGACTTGATATTTTAATTTTAGTTTTTTTTGCGGCACTAACACTCTCTCCTGAATTCACTAAGCTACATCTCATACATATATGATTCTATTGACACTTTTTGAAGCTTCTATTTCTTGATAATGAATCTTATTTTAGATAGATAATTAAAAATGAATATTAAGCTTCTGATTTACAAATATAAATTAATAAAATAAATTGTATGATTAGGATTAAGATTAGTCATTATATATAGGGGAATAGGGGCTTATTTTTAGTTAAAAAAAATTCTAGAGCATAATTTTATAAAGAGTCTCAATTATATGACAAACAATTACATGGAAGCATATGCCTTGCTCTAAAGATTGTCATTGACACATCAGTGGTGCATATGAAAATTAGGGTCTCCACTTAATCAACTTGTGTCATAGCATCTACGTTCATGGGATATTAAAGAATACTCTTAATCTCACTATATATTGATAAAAACCTTTCAAAATCCTTTATTGAACCCCCTCCTAATACATATTATATAATAAAACTAATCAATATATATCCTCTATTTTTACCAAAACTTATTTTATACTCTTCAATAACGATAAACTCTCCCTTACCCACATCCAACCACCCCCTTTCCTCCCCTCCCCTCCACCCCTATACCTACAATATATTGACTTTATATTTTGTAATTTTAAAATACCCTTTATGAATAAACCTAGTAAAATATTAATTAGCAAATTAAAGCCCCAATAAAAAAAATTATAGTACAACTCCACAGAACAATAAATTCTCTAGTTCTATTTCATATTAAAACTCTTAAAAAATATATTTAAATCAATAATTCCATATTATACATTAAAAAAAAAAAATACAAAAACACCCAACCCAATTTTAACCCATTTAAAAAATTAAAAAAACCAATACAATTAATATTTAATAGATAAATATCATCCAAACAATTCATAATAATACACAAACCAATCTTAATTGTTTAATCAATATCATCAAAACAATCTATAATAATACACAAACCAATCTTAACACATAAAAAAGTTAATACGATTAATATTTAATTGACATCAATATTCTCAAAACAATCCATAATCATGTCTTTCGGTTAAAATAAAAAAAAAAATCAATAATAATGTTTTTAATCTCCTTGTTGGATAAACTACTCATTATCTCTTTCCTTCTTCATGGATAGACTACTCATTATATCTTTCCTTTATACTTTAACATTAATTTCAGTTACACATTTTATATTATAATAAAATTAATTCTCCACGAAAAAAGCACTGATCATTAGGTTCACCTTAAAAGCAATTTTATGGACACATCCACGTTTAATTTAAAGGTGGGTATTTAAACGTTTTATTGGATTGGTTTTTAGAGGTTGGTTTTTAAATGTTTTATTGATTAGTTTATTTATTTATTTTTTAATTAAATTATCAAAATATTTTTTAAATATCATTGTTAATTAGAATTATTTTGTTTTGATTAATATTACGAAAAAAAACATATATAATAAGAATTAATTCTTATGATTTTTGAAGTGAAATTGAGTTATAGACTATTTCAAAACTCTACGAGACTAAAGAATGTGTTCTTTTTGTGATACTAAAAGAGTGGAAGATGAAAAACACTTCCTCTTAGATTGATTGAGCTTTACTAACATCTCCTCTCATTTCCTTAACATTTGCCACACTTCCAATCTTCTTTACATGTTAAGTCAACCTAGCTATAGTGATCTTGGAGCCCTTCTTTCCCTTCTTTTTTATCATAGAAATAAGATCTTGAAGAATCACAATTAGATTTTTATTTTCTTAGGGTGTGATAGTTTCCTTTTTTTTTTAATATCATAGAAATAAGATCTTGAAGAATCACACTTAGATTTTTATTTTTTTAGGGTCTGAAAGACAACATTGGCCTTAGTGAACATTCATCATCATCATTGTCATCACCATCATCACCATTAATAATTAAAAAAATGGAGTTGTCTACAGAGGCAGAGTAATTGCCCAGACCGCCAAAAGTAGTCTTGCAGTAGCAGTGTTTGAATCATATTTTTGATGGTAGAAATAGATTTTATTAAAATCTTGCCAGAATTTTCATCATTTTCGAGAAAAAAAGTAAGTTACTTTGAGTACAACTTAAATTGATTATTTTTTAAACAATATTTTATTATTTATAATAAAAATTTTGAAATTAGTTTATGTCATGTAATTTAATTGAAAGGTTATGTTAGAACATGTAATTTAAGGTTCAAATTTCCCATAAATTATGACAATTTTTTTTATTAAAATAAAATTCTACACAGTAATTTTAATTAAATTTATGATGAAAAGTTTATAAAAATTAATTAATTTTAAATTATAATTAATAATTTTCAAGTTTAAAGTAATTTTTTTTCTTTATATAATTATTCTATCAACTAAATAATTTTAACTAAATTTGTAATGAAAATCAACTTTAAAATATTTATAAAAGATATATTTTTTAATTATAATATCAACGGAATAATTTTAACTAAATTTGTATTGAAAATCAACTTTAAAATATTTATAAAAGATATATTTTAATTATAATTAATTAAAAAATATAGCAATAAATTTTAAAATAAAAATTTATTATTATTATTATTAGTTATTAAAAATAATTTTAATTTGTTTTTATTTTATAAAATTATATAAAAAAAAGTGAAATTAATCATTTGCTTTAATATATTATTTTCATTAAAAAATATTTTGTTTGAAAATTTATAAATAATCATAGTGACTTGGAAAGATTTAATCAGAAGCTGTTTTTTTTTTTTTTTTTTTTTTTTTTTTCAGAAGAAAAAATCGCTGCCTATTAATGAGAAAATAACAATACATATTTGAAACATAGATATATGGTTGCGTGATGAGAAATCCAAGGGGAGACTCATACACCAACATATAAAGCATGACATTATTAACCTTACATGAACAGGTTCCATGATTCTGAAAGCTAAATTTCCGCATAGAGGCCAATGATGACATCTATGGTCAGCCTGTTTCAAACAGAAAGCATAAACAATTTCCGGACATATCCCCAGTAAAGGAATACAGATAATGAAAAATCAATACACCATATTCCTACCGGGTCCATATTAAAAATACCCATACTTGTTGAAATAAGACAGTCCAAAGCATTAGACAAACATCAAAAAGAGAAATGAAGCCAGCTGTGTGTACATAAAAAACGAAATAACGTAACCAACTGAGGACAAAGCCATATAAACCCATATTAATATCAGCCCATGATCTGATAATAACTCGCTCGCTTGCATTCGTTAGTAGAAAAAAAAAGGATCACGCTCGCTTGTAATCGTCGGGGAAGAGATCATGCTCGCTTGTAAAAACCAGCAGGATAATAAGAAAAGAAAAAACTGATACAAATACTCCATCCAACTATGAGCTTGAGTTGATCAAGGAATGGGAATGTCAGAGTCCCAAATCCGAACTCCACCCTTATATTGAGACACATTCATGATTCCAAAATACATAGATAGTCCTTTCTTAGATAGACCATCAACCCTGGTGTTTAACTCTCTGAAAATATGTGTAATAGGTGGAAAATTCATTCTATGCCATAGGCATTTAGTCCTCAAAATCCACCCTTGAACAGAAGGGGTAGAAATAGAAAAGGAATCATACACCACTCCAATGATTACCTTAGAATCCCCATAAAAGTTTGCATTTTGATACCCCAAGTTATATCCTGCCAAGAGCCCACTCCATAGAGCTAAGAGCTCCGCCAAAATGTTAGTGCCCGTACCAGCATTCCAATAGATCTGTATGTGTTCATCATGAGACATTTTAACCCAAACGCCACATCCCATCATACCTTCCTAGCATGCCCCATCAAAGAAAATAGCAGACATAACAATGGCATGGGGCCTAAGCCTAAAAGAGCCATCCACAATTGGTGTGATAATCTCCACACGATGGGAAATCCACTTCATAATAGCAGTGTGTATAGCCAGAACTGAGAAAACACCACCTTCAAAAATAACCCTGTTGCGGGCCAGCCAAATTTCCCATGTAATAAAGAAGGGTAAAGATTGAAAAATTCCTTTAATCTTATCCCATCTGTTCGTAGCTTCCATGAAGTCTTGTGGAACCCAAGAAGAATTTGTGAAATGAGGAGTAAATAAATCCCAAATTTTCAAAGCCATAGGACATAGAAAAAAGAGATGTCTTACAGATTCCTCATCATTCTTGCATAGGGCACATTGTCCAGGTCCCTGAAAACCTCTGTACTTAATCGAATCCCATGTAAGAATATGATTCTTCCATAGCAGCCAACCGAATAAAATAATCTTGGTGGGGATGGCTCGATGCCAAAATGACCAAAAATCATTTGATAATTCTGTATCCTTATCTCATGATATGAGGAAAGAGTATGTTTCCTTCACCATAACAGCTCCATCGATGAATATGCCACCCCATGATATTCTATCTCCCTCAATATTATAACATAGCCCAGCTGATTTGACCTTCAACGCATATGTGGCCCAAGAGTTTGCATCATCATCATATAAACCCAGCTGAGAGGAATCTTTAAAAATCGAAGCCCCCAGCGACCAGTAGTGTATGACCTAATTGAGAAAAAAAATACCACGTTGGGCAAGGCCATGTACCACCCGCGAATTCAGAAGAGAATTTGGGCACATACCACATACTCTGTCTTTCCAAATAATGATATTTTGTCCATTACCAAAGTTCCATATAATTATGTCAGCAAAGAAGTGTAAAATTTTATTGAAACCCAACCATATACCCGAAAGACACCGAGGCAGCAGTAAGCATCTGTTGTATAAGAGTAGTAAGGAATCCTTGTTTAAGTATTTAAAATATATGATGTCATTCCAGATCCCCTTTCCAGAGATAGAACACCATAGTGACTTGGCCAAGAGAGCCGAGTTGAATGCGCGAGTGTTGAGGATACCCCATCCTCTCATCTGTTTTGGTCTACATAGGTTCTCAAATTTCATCAGATGGATTCGAGACTTCTTATCTGTACCCCCCCAAAGGAATTTTTCCAGAATTTGATTGATGTGGAATATGATATATTCCAGGAGATAAAAAAGGTGACCCCAATATACCACATATCGGGCAAGAACAACTTGAATCAAGACTAGTCTACCTCCCAAAGAGAGCCACCAGTGAGACTATTTATAAATTCTAGCCTTGAATTTTTCAACTAACTAGCCCCAATCCTTTATACCATATCCACATGTTTTAATACGGAAACCCAAATAAGTTAAGCCTTCCGAGGCTCGCTTAACTTGAATACCCATAAAATTGGCAATGAAAAGAATCTCATGTACTTCCCCATGTTCATATATAATAAAATATTTCTCTTTATTAATGCACAGTCTAGTTGCCTTTCCAAACTGAATCAGCATATAATGGATGTAGAAGCAGTGATTCCTCATAATTTGACAGAAAATAGGGAGGTAATCAACAAAAAGAGAGTGTGTAATACATACCTCTTTGGAAAAGGAGAAACCATATATAAAGAAAGAATTTAGCACCATCTGCGTCAGCCTACTGAAACCATCCATTATGAGAATGAAAATAAGAGGAGAAAGAGCATAGCCCTGTCGTAACCCCCGTTGTGCCTAGAAGAATGTGGTCGGATTACCATTAATAATAATAAAAATAAGACACAGAAGATATGCAAGCCATTATCCACCGAATAGATGGAACCGATAATCTAATCTTGAGAAGTACCAATCTAATGTAGGACCAGTCAACAATGTCGTATGCCTTATATAAGTCAATCTTCATAACCGCCGCTTCCTTTTTTCTAGCATGTATAGAATGCATCACCTCCTATGCAATGGCCACCACATCCTATATGGATCATCCTTTTAGAAAGCCATATTGCTCCTTACATATATTTTTTGATAACGTATCCTTAATTATATTTGTAGTGATCTTCGAAGAAATCTTGTACAGAAGGTTGCATAATGCAATCGGCCTGAAATCAGTTAACTTCTTTGGATCAGAGGTCTTCGGAATAAGGGTCAAAAAATTGGAGTTCATATTCGCTGATATATGACCCGAAATACTGCCATACTCCACCACCTTTGTAATTTCATCGGCCATGATGTCAATAAAATGTAAAAAGAATTATGCAAGCCAACCATTCGGCCTCGGACATTTGTCAAGGGAAAATGATTTAAGAGTCTGTACCACCTCCTCCTTTGTGACTTCCGCATTCAAGACCTATAGAGGAGTCGCATCAAACATCACTGGGACATATTGAAGTATCCATTCTTGGCTAGATGCAAATATGGTAGGATCAGCTTGATAAAAGGTCGAGAAATGGCAATGTGCCTCCTGCATAATTTCATCTCTGAAAAATACAAGGTTACCATCCTCCTTTTGGATATACCAAATCGCATTTTTGTTCCTTCTCTTGTTAGTGCATTTGTGAAAAAACTTAGTATTCATATCACCTTCTTTCAACCACGTGACTCAGCTCTTAAGTTTCCACGTAATCTCCTCAATTTTCAAAATCTCTTTCCAGCGCTTATGTAGCATTTCCATTTCATGGAAGGTGTGATTATTTGGAATACCATTTTGAAATTTGGAATATAGATCATTTAGGGCGTGGGTGATGTTTATGTATTCAGCTCTGAGCATCTGCTTCTTTCTAATCTCCCATTCTTTAGTGATCTGTTTAATATGTTGTATCTTCTTATGTAATAACGGCCAACCATATAATTTCTCTGATGTCAAATAATTACTCCATTATGTCTTGATGATTTCATTGTATTCCTCATCCAGCAACCACGCATGATTGAATTTGAAAGGAAACCCTTTCCTGACCTCCTCCCTTTTCCAAGTCAGCACCATAGCCATATGATTTGAAATGTCAGAAACATGAATATGAGAGCGAATATCCCCCAAAATATCCTTGAGCTACATCTTCACCATCGTTCTATCAAGCCTTTTGCCAATGAAGTTCTCCCCCCCCACGTTTATTGGTCCAAGTAGGGAGGATCGGGTTCAGGTGCACATCATACATATGGGCCTGTTCAAATATGCATCCAATGTACACATCTAAAGGGTCCCGCCGACTCTTAGTTCCCCAAGATTCATCCAATAGAAGCATTGAGTTGAAGTCCCCTATGATGATTAAGTTCTGTAAAGAAAGTATACCGGAGCATCTTATCCGACCCCAAAAATCATATCGGCCATGACAAGGAGCATATAAGTTTATGATGTTTATCTTCTCCTGTAATCCACGTATACATCCCGATAACCGAATACCACCAAAAAAACTATATGCAGATAATTTAAACAGAGACTAATCCTAACAAGCCACTCTGCCACCTTTGTGTCCAACTGCATCAACCGCCACAACAAGCCACCCAGGATGGATTGCAAGAACATATTTTATTGCTTTAATCCTATCACATAAATATTCTTGTATGAGAATGATGATTGGATTAACTGAATTGAGAATGTCCTTCAAGCGATATTGTTTGTGGGAATCGCCCATTCCCCGCAAATTAATAGAAAGGATCGCATTCATTTGGAACCTGACAGGGGTTTTCTTGCTCTAAGTACCCCGGAGTCCTCAAAAGAAGAAATGGGTACATCAGTAAAATCAATTAATTCATCATTAAACAAAGACCCGGTTTTAGGCCTACCTATGAAGTGTCTCTTTCTCGATTTATATTTCTTACATAAAGTGATATTCAATCCAGATTGCGGGGAAATGACAATGTCCTTCTTCTTAGGAACCCTATCAAATATAGTAAGGGCCGCAAATTCCAGATTTGGGTTGTCCAACAGTGACTCAATATCATTTCCCACAGAATTTTTAGGAGAGTCCGATATGTCAAGGGAAATATCAAGCACAGGGGGGGATGGGGACGCCCATTCCAACGGGGGCATGGATGGAGACACGTATAATTACTCCCCAGATAGATGAGGTGACCCAGGTTTCTTAGGAATAGACAGTTCTACAGGAACTTTGGGTGCCCTCGGGACATCAATGATCTCAGACCCAACATCATTAAGAACACCAAACCTATCAGCATCATTCCTACCCGATAACTTATCACCCAAGCCATCTAAGTATACATGCAAAGGAGGAGTAGAGTACCCTCCTGATAAATTATCATGGTCATCTAAATTTGTAACCCGAGATCTCGGACCAAGAGATGGAATAATCAGAATAGAGATAGATACCCCCCCAGATGGCTCAGTAGGAGTGACAGAAGATGATGGAATACAATCATTAAGTAAAGTGGATCCCCCCACATTCTGGGAAACAGAATTAGATAGAGGTTCAACATGTGAATTATCATAAGGAATGGCATCATTAGGAGGAGCCAGTGTCTCGGCATTGTTATTAGTAGAGATATAATCGTCGTCACCCGAAGAGGGTAAAAGTGACTTACCAGCTGCATGGAGTTTCGACCCATCCTCATAGGCCACAGCATGAAGTTGTACATCCACACCGATATCAGCCCGAAAAAATGCAGCATTGTGATTCCGGCCCATCCTGAGACGCATAGGGCAACTATTCTTCAAATGGCCCGTTCGATGACAAATTAAACATCGAAAGAGAACACCCCAATATTAGATTCGCTGATGAAGCCTCTGCTGACCCAAAACCAGGTCCACATCTCCGGGTAAACCACCAGCAAAATTTACCTCGACCAAAAGCCATGCGATACGCTTATCAATAGCACCAATAACTTGAGGGTCTAGAAATACAATGGAAGACCTGGCAATTTAACCCATATAACTCTGTTCTTGGGAGCCTCCATGACAGGTTAAAACTCAGATACCAATGGACCAACTGAATGAAGCTTTTCCCATGGACCCAAGTGCGTCAGATGATCTTGGCGATGTCCTCATCCTTCATGAAATGTACACTGAACCATTTGTTTAGTAGCATGCTCACCTTCAGCGTGTATCCAAGGATTGGATTCCAGTGTATCTTAACCCATTCGACCATATCCAAATCCTTGCCATCATCAAACATCCACCTCCCAATAAGGGCATGTTTCTGAAGGCTTGCCACCCTTCCCCACAGGTCATCATATTCCATAATTACCTCTCGAACTACCATAGTCAGCTTGAAACAATGCTCCTTCTATTGGTTCCGCCTTCAAAAAACCGCGATCCTCCCCTATTTCTTTTTCTCGGGATTATCAATATCAGTCTTACCCGACTGTTTTGGGCCTGATTCACAACCATGAAACCCTGAATCCTGAGCAAAGAATACCGACTTAGCAATAATCCTTGCGTCAATCTCAAAATCCTTGGCGTGTTTTTTTTCAGCGTCTACAGTAGCAGCAATAAGAGCCTCGTGGGTAGAGGTGTCCGAAGAAATAACATCACTGTCATGCACCATCGTGAGTCCCAATAGATACTGACCCGAGCAAGGATCAGTTCACATCCCCCGCATGTTAGATAGTCGTCAACACAACTCCACTGACACCAATATTCAACACCACATTTGTGCCTCCACCGCCAAATATAGCATATCAGAATAAATGTATTAAGTGTGAAAATCCCAGTGAAATCCCCTCCACCCTCACGACCAGAGGGAATAAATATAAAAACCAATAAACGTAGATGTGGCACGTGAACCAATTAGGACCCACACCAGAAATTTAGAATTCCAATATGAAAACCACCGCCACCAGGATAGAAAAAGGAATATAATGGAATAAATAACACCTAATATGCAGATAACATCACATAATGGATGTAAAGTACTTAGATAAAGTACCTATAGAAATCTAAATATGGCATTAGGGCACCAACAGGGAATAAAACCTAGATAAATAATTCTAAATGTCAACCAAATACCATCTGACAGAATCAGACCCAGTCAGGTTGTTAGGTGGCCGTCCCAACACTATGTATTAATTCTACCAACCTTTCCAATTTTGAATGTATTCTCCGACCAATCCAACCATTTTCCGATGCCGAGAAAACCAGATTCAGCAAGAATGTATCAACCATCCACACACCCACAATAGCAACAACACCCCGGGCATGTCCACCATCTAGAAAACAGCCTAAATCCTAAATCCTTGCAAGGTCGAGATATAACAAAAGAATCCACCCAACTCTGCCAAAAACCTTTCCACCCAGTCGTAAAAATTCTAAACTGTGATTCATAGTCAGATGAGGGCTCCCTCAAGTGCACACAATCATTATGATTATGCATTGGTTTGGAAAATAAGATCTATAGAAGCTCGTAATATGATAAAGGCCAACAACCAGTATAGAATAATCAAAGTTACCTCCTCACAATCCAATAACATCGTAGCAAAACAAATATCATCAAAGACTGTGTGTACATATCAAAAGCAGAGCCAAAGAGGCATCAGACCATAAAGCTTCATTCCCCACCCCAAAAAACCTACATATAGCTACTAAAGATGGACCGTGAACAATATACCATCATTCATATAGAATAAGGCTAGTATCCCATAAACCGAGCTATCCCAGAAAGAAAAGAATGTGTAGTCGAAATGCCAATCACATTCCATAGAGCTCCACTCAAGGATGGCAAAGTTACCACTATACTAAGTCTACACTCACCTAGTTCCTCGATCAACCTATAAACTTCCATGGCCTTCACCTTTTCAGCACCGGTGCCGATAATTGACTCCATCATTCGTTGTTGTCTATCAACGCTTCCAATTACAGTAGAGCACATTTTTTCCCTCTTAATCAGAAGCTGTTAAGTAGGCAAGCTTGGCAGGTGTAGGTAATGTACACACAAAAAGAGTTGAAAGCATCAAAGAGACTATAGACATTGTTGGACGAAGTGATGAATCAGATTTTGTACACAAAATAAGCTGTTAAGTAGGCAGGCTTGGCGGGTGCAGGTAATGTACGCACATAAAGAGTTGAAAGCATCAAAGAGAATGTAGACATTGTTGGACGAAGTGATGAATCAGCTTCTGTACACAAAAGACCAACATTAATGCATCTCAAGGCTTGTTCTTCATCCCATGTTTCAATTATTGTTGGATCAATTGTTTGCATAATATTTCCTCGTTTGAATGAACTCCATACCTGCATTTTCATGAAATAGATATGTTACAAATTGGTATTAATTTAGTTTTATAGTGGAAACAATATATAATTTTATATTTAAGATTTTTGTGATTCATAATTTAGATAAATATTTTTTTGATTAATCATAGTACTAAGATTTAGATTTCGAACCATCTAATGTGGTTTATTCTCAAGACTGTCCCTAAAATGAATCACATTAAATCATTCGAAACATCAATCAAATCTTAATAATAATATGATTAATCAGAAAAACATTTATCTAAAATACATAATCCAATTAATAACAAATTTATATTAAAATAAATCAATGGTCGAGAAGAGTATGAGAGTATGTTACCCATCCTAAAAGCATCTCCATATCAGATGGGAGGTTATAATATGTGTTCTTCCTTCTGGTCATAAGTTCAAGGAGAACAATGCCAAAGCTACAGACATCGAATTTTACAGATAATTTCCCCCCAAGAGCGTACTCCGGTGCTATATACCCACTGCATATTCAAATTACAATGCAACAAAATTGAGGCAAATCTTAAGGGTTGAGTGCTGATAAAGAGAAAGCAGAGAAAAACAACAGTGCTAGTTCATAGAAGGTAAAAGTTGAACCAAGAATGTACATCCCAAAAACAAAAATTTAAAGATGTCATAAAATTCAAGTAAGAAAAAAAATCTCTCTCCTTCTTTTTATTAGAGTAGTGTATTTGGAGGACCATTTTTATATGGATTGCACATTTTTATTTCAATCTAAAATTATGGAATAATTTAGAAATTATTTTGAAATATTTAATTAAATTAGGATCATTCTTATTTAAATTGTACATTACTGAGTTTTGAGAATATTTTAATTTTAATTTTATTGTAAATTTTGGTATATCTCAAAAGGAGAAGCCCCAAATCAACAATCTTATTTTTATTATTTTTTAGATTTTCAAAATATATTAAAATTTTCAATCAAATCAAGTTAGGAGGTGTATTTGTCCAGAGGCAGTTCAATTGGTTAGTTTTAGAAATATGAAATTATTGTAACTCGAAAGATTCTAGTGGGTTCAAATCTCTTGTTATAATCGAGGCCAAGAGGAAGACATATCCTAACCCTAAAAAGTTGCCTAGTAATTACTTGTCAAACAGACTGCTGGTTAAAATAAGAATAAAAATTTTAAGAGGTGTATTTAGGTTTCTAAGCCTGAAATTATTAGATGATTCATTTTACAGTTAATGTGGAAAAATTTAATCCCAATGAATTTTAGGAGAAGTGTCAGAGAACATAGATAATTTTCCATCGATGATTAAAAGAAATCAATATTAATAATAAAACAAATCATTTAAAAATTAAAAAACCATTGTATTTAAGCCTTTGCATATTTATAAGAGACCGCATCCAGTTGGAAAATATCAAAATCAATTTTATAGCAATTTACTATATGAATGGATAATAATGTTATAATGGATTTTGTCTCAAAATCTTACAGAGTTCCATCAACTCCTGTACTGAGGTGAATTTCATCATCAGGAAAAAGTCTCGCTAACCCAAAATCTGTTATCTTAGGATTCAGTTTCTCATCCAACAGAAGATTTCTTGCTTTAATATCCCGATGAATAATACGTAGTCGAGAGTCCTAGTGAATATAGAGAAGCCCATGAGCTACTCCCATGATGATGTTGTACCGCTTCTTCCAATCAAGTTCTTTGCATTTCTCTGCATCTGTATCCATGCAGAATTCAACTCACCAAATCAACACCCAACTAACTAGATTGATACATTATCTGCCTATAACATAATAAAATGGACATCATAAGATGGAGGTGACTCACTAAATAAGAATTTTTCAAGGCTCTTGTTCGGTAAATACTCATAAACAAGAAAATTTTCAGATCCATCTGTGCAACAGTCGAGTAGTTTCACAAGATTTTGATATTGAATTTGTTGGAATTTCTGAACAATTCCTTAACAAACATAGGAAAAATAAAATTATTCTTCCACAACACAGAGATTAAAAACAAATGCGGACAGAGATGTGATGCAGAACATATATTTCATTAATAAAAAAAAACTAGACTGTTACAAACTGAAATTATTTCTTCAGAACAAAGTTCTGGATTCACAAAAGGAAGTCTTTTGGCTGTTTCACACACACAACGCTTCAAAAAAAACTCTTTGTCTCTCTCTGTTTTTTTTCTTTGTGCCTTTCAGAAAGAAATTACAATACACAGTCCACTACCATGTGCTCTCGGCATATTACATTACACACACACACACACACACATATATATATCAAAATATATATAACCAAGGTTTAAAATAAAATGTATCGTGGTAAAATAAAAATTAACCCAACGTTAAAACTTTAAAACATAATGCGGCAGATGTATAAAAAACTAAATTAAAGCATTTACAAATTGTTCATTCCGTGGGGTCAAGATATAATGCAAGGACTCTTTTCATTGGTCTGAAGGAAGGTGATGTCACCTCCTCTGGTGGGTTGCCTTTCCCTTTGCTGCTCAGGTTTGGATGCCCCTCGGAATGTTGCTGGTTGTGCGTTGAAAGAGGTTGGTCAGTGTTCAATGTGGTAGGTGAATGGTTAAATGCGAAGGATGCATGTAATTGAAAAAATGATTTCCACCGATGTTGTTTTCCTTTTAACTCTTCACATCAGAATTGATGCCGCCGTCCTTCTTCTACTTTTTCCTGCGTCCTTCTCCATCAACGTTTAATTATTCTGTCCATCTGTTGTGTGCAGGCAGTTGGAATTAATATTGCAAGACTCCCCCTTAATTACAACTGTTGTTCTCTTTCATGCCCAGACATTTTCTGAAATATTTAAAACTCTTCTACATTAATGGCTTTGTGAGGATATCAGCAAGTTGTTCCTCTGTCCTACAGTGCTGCAAATCAATCTCACCATTATTAACCAGTTCTCTTATAAAATGAAATTTTCCATTAATATGCTTTGTTCTCTTATGGAAGACATAATTCTTTGATAAAGCTATCACTGAGTTATTATCACAATAAATTGTTGTTCCTTTGTCCTGTTCATGACATAAATCTCTGAGCATTCTTCTCATCCATATTTCTTGGCATGTTGCTTTGTTGCTGCCACATATTATGCCTCTGCTGTTGATAAAGCAACTATTGGTTTCTTCTTGGAAGCCCATGAAATGGCCCCCAATCCCAAATGAAACACATAACCAAATGTGCTCTTCCTATCATCTACACTTCCAGCCCAATCACTGTTAGTGTAACCAATCAATTTAAAATTTTTAGATGAGGAGTAGAAAATACCATACCCCTTCATTCCATTCACATACCTTAGAATCCTCTTGGCTTCCTTCCAGTGAGTCTCTTTTGGTGTTTCCATGAATCTGGAAATTAAACTTACAACATGCATAATATCTGGCCTAGTTGCAGTCAAATACATGAGGCTTCCAACTATGCTCTTATACAAACTTGGATCAAAATCCTTGCTGTTGTCTTCTTTACTTAATTTTAACCCCATGACAGTTGGAGTTACAACTGCCTTGTTGTTCTGCATGTTGAATCTTTTCAACACTTCTTCAACATATTTTACTTGGGAAATAGAAATCCCATTTTCATTTTTCTCTACTTCTATTCCAAGAAAATATCTCAAAAAACCCAAATCATTCATTTCAAATTCACTCTTCATGACTGCTTTAAAATCAACAATGAGAGAAACTTCATTGCTAGTAAAGATTACATCATCTACATATAAAAAAAAAATAAGAATCTTACCATAATTTTCTTTTATGTAGAGTGTAAGTTCTCCATTGCATTTCTCAAATCCATTTTTAGTCAGGTAAGCATATATCCTGCTATACCATGCTCTTGGTGCTTGCTTTAGCCCATAAAGAGATTTCTTCAACTTGCATACTTTGTGCTCTTGGCCTTCAAACTCATAGCTTGGAGGTTGTTCAACATATACCTCTTCTTTCAACACTCCATTCGGGAATGCAGATTTCACACCCATTTGATAAACCTTCCATTTGTGTTGTGCTATTATGGACAACACTGCTCTCACGGTTTCCATCCTTGCAACCGGTGCAAAGGTTTCTTCATAATCTCTTCCTTGTTGCTGCTTGTAGCCTTTGACAACAAGTCTTGCTTTGTGCCTTTCAATATTTCCTTAAACATTTCTCTTGGTCTTATAGACCCATTTTAATCCAATGACTTCTTTACCTTTAGGGAGGTCCACAACTCCCATGTATTACTCTTTTCTATTGCACCAATCTCTTCATTCGTTGCTTCAATACATTTTTTCTTCCTTTACAGCTTCTTCAAAATTAATTGGGTCATCAACATGACAATACAAATAAAATAAAGAGTTCAGACCAACATTATCATTTACCTCTCCTTGTTCATAAATCTCACTCAGATTTCTAAATCTCGGTCTTCTTGGTGTACTTGGAGTTCCACTTGAATCCGAGGGAGTTTCTGATCCTTGTGGTGTGCTTGAAGAAGCACTTCCTTGATTTCTCAAGGTTGTTCTATTTCCAGCTTGTGGTGTGGTTTTTTGTGCTTGTGGTGGTGGAGGAGGAGCCACCAAGGAGGGATTATTTGTTGTTGTCCCTTCCTCTTCTTCTTCGTGAGACACACATGTCTTCACATTCACTGTTTTCTCTAAGCTTCCATCCCAAGCTTCTTCTTCAATAAATTGAACTTCTCTACTTATTATTACTTTCTTGGTGGATGGATTATAGAGTTTGTATGCTTTGGACTCATCATTGTATCCAAAAAGATACACTTCTCCCCCTTACCGTCAAGCTTCTTTCTCAATTGATTTGGGACATGTGCATAAGTCACACATCCAAAAACTTTAAAGTGAGTGAAAAACTGTTTTTTTCCACTCCATGCTTCTTCCAAAACTCTGTTCATGATAGCTTTGGCTGGGCATCTATTCAATATATACGCTACACAATTGACAGCTTTAGCCCAATACTCATTTGGAAATTTTTTTGCCTTCAACATACTTCTAACCATGTCCATGATGGTCCTATTCTTCCTTTCTGCAACACCATTTTGTTGAGGTGTGTACCTTGTGGTAAACTGCTTATGTATGACATTCTCCCTAGATAAACATAGTAACTCTTTGGAGATGTATTCTCCACCTATGTCAGTTCTTAGCACTTTGATGTAGTGCCCACTCTGCTTCTCAACATGATCTTTGAAGTGGCAGAACTGTTCAAACACTTCACTCTTCTGTTTCAAGAAATACACCCATGTCTTTCTAGTGTAATCATCTATGAATGTCAAAACATATTTGTTTCCAGCTAAAGATGGTGTTTGCATTGGTCCACACAAATCTGAGTGGAAAATCTTTAAGGGTGTCTTTGCCCTTATACTCTTCCCTGTTGGAAAACTTTCTCTGTGTTGTTTTCCCAAGATGCAACCTTCACAAAGGTTGTCTGGTTTCTCAATCAATGGTAATCCTTTTACCATTCCCTTTCTGTGCAACAAGTTCAAGCCTCCGAAATTGAGATGTCCAAATCTCAAGTGCCATAACCAGTTTTCATCTTTCACTTCCTCTTGAAAGACCTCTTGTGTTACATCTGCTACATTTCTTCTTTCCTTCAAGTTTGTTCTAAGCTTGAGAGGAAACATCCTATTGCTTGTCATCTGCACCTCTGTAATGACTTTCTTGCTTGAAGGTATGTCAATGATTGTGCACACATCATCTTTAAATAATACATTGTAACCCTTGTTTATGAGCTTTCCAATGCTCAAAATATTACATTTCAAGCTAGGTACATAAAATACATCTGGCACAAACCTCTTTTCTCATTTTCTTGTGAGTATTGATACTCTTCCTTTTCCCTTGACAGAGACCTTACTATCAGTCCCTGTTGTTACTTCAGATTTAACATTTTCACCTAGATTGGAAAACATTTCTATGTTTCCAGTCATGTGGTTACTACAACCTGAGTCTAAGAACCATACTTCATCTTGTCTATCTTGTGTTACATTACATGTTAACAGCACATTCTTCTGGTTCTTTTATTCTTTTGAAAAATTAGCATTCTGCCTATTATTCATGTCATTTTTCCTTTTCCTACATTCATTGGCATAGTGCCCATATTTCTTGCAATAATGACATTGGACTTGGGATTTATCATACCTTTGTCCATGAGCTTGATGTTGGCTTGAGCCTTCATTCTGGTTCTGATTGCTGCCCCTTCCACTCGAACTTGTAGGGCTGTTTCTTCCTCTGTTTTGGCTTCTGCCTCTTCCTTTGTTGCTTGATCTGCCTTGACCTCTTCTTCCGCCAAAAGACATTTGAGTCTTGAAATCTTGTTCCAATGAGGAATATGTTCCTCTGTTAAGTCTGTGTTCATGAGACATCATGGATGCACTAAGCTCATCCACTGTAAATAGTAAGAGATCCTTTGTCTCTTCTATTGCTACTACTATGGCATCAAATCTTGAGGGTAGACTTCTCAAGATTTTCTCCATTATTATTCTTTCTTCAAGTGTCTCTCCATGAGCCCTTACCTGGGTAACCAGCCCAATCACATGAGTGAAAAATTATTCTATGGTGTCATAATCCTTCATACAGAGAGTTTCAAAATCTCTCCTCAACATTTGCAGCTTTGCTGTCTTCACCTTCTCCATGCCTTGATAGGCTATTTTGAGAATATCCCACGCCTCCTTAGAATTTTTTGTTGCTATAATCCTTTGGAAAATACTCTCGTGCATTGATTGAAAGAGATATAAGAGGGCTTTGGAGTCCTTCTTCCTATTATCTCTTAACAAGTCTCTTTATGTTGCTGTAAAAATGGCCAGCGCCGCTGCGTCTCCTGGTTCTGGGTAGCCATTATCAACTAGCTCCCATATGTCCTGTGAAGCAAACAAGGCTCTCATTGTGATTGCCCAATATTCATGGTTCTTCCTGTTAAACTGTGGAAGTTGGGGATTCGTCAGACTGGTGCCTGCTGCTGCCATCGTAACTGTGCAAACAAGGCAGTTTTCTTGACTGTGTTAAAAAAAAACGAAACAATAAAACTCTTTTGACTGTGTAAAAAAACAAAATCTTTCTCTCTGCTAGAGAAATCTGCTTCAACAACCTTCTTACAGCTTCTGGATTGAAGAGTGATCTCTACTTCGTTCACTGAGCACCTAAACTAGCTCTGATACCATGTTGGAATTTCTGAACAATTCCTTAACACATAGAGGAAAAATAAAATTCCTCTTCCACAACACATAGATTAAAAACAAATGCGGACAAAGATGTGATGCAGAACATATATTTCATTAATAAAAAAAAAATGGACTATTACAAACTAAAATTCTTTCTTTAGAACAAAGTTCTGGATTCACAAAAGGAAATCTTCTGGCTGCTTCACACACACATCGCTTCAAAAAAAACTCTCTGTCTCTCTCTGTTTTTTTTTTCTTTCTGCCTTCCGGCAAGAAATTACAATACACAGTCCACTACCATGCGCTCTCGGCATATTACATTACACACACACACACACACACACACAGATATTATAAATATTTCATATTTATAATATATATATCAAAATATGTATAAACAAGGTTTAAAATAAAATGTACCGTGGCAAAATAAAAATTAACCCAACATTAAAACTTTAAAACATAATGTGGTAGATGTATAAAAAACTAAATTTAAAAATTTAAAAATAGTTCATTCTGTGGGGTCAAGATATAATGCAGGGACTCTTTTCATTGATCCAAAGGAAGGTGACGTCACCTCCTCCGGTGGGTTACCTTTCCCTTTGCTGCTCAATTTTGGATGCCCTGCAGAATGTTGTTGGTTGTGCATTGAAAGAGGTTGGTCAGTGTTCAATGCGGTGGGTGAATGGTTAAATGCAGAGGATGTGTGTAATTGCAAAACTAGTTTTCACCGCTGCTGTTGTCATTTTAACTCTTTACATTAGAATTGATGTCGCCGTCCTTCTTCTACATCTGCCCGCATCCTTATCCATAAAGGTTTAATTCTTTTGTCCATCTGCTGTGTGCCGACAGTTAGAATTAATATTCCAACAGAATTTTGGCCACCAGCTTAATTTCATTCACAAATTATTTCTTTCCTTGTGAATATTGTAAGGACAAATTCTTCACAACAATATTTTTTCCGTCTTCAGTAGTTCCCTAGACAAATTATCACTATAAAAGATTTTCTTTTCAATCTAAAGGTCAAGAGTGCAGTGAGAGCACTTTAAGATAAATATAAAGAAGTCCAAGCCTTCTAATGAACCTCTATCTTACCTTGTATACAGGGCCAAATCCTCCCTCCCCAAGCTTGTTATCATCATGAAAATTATTCGTAGCATCTACCAATGTTTCCATCTTATAAATTATTTTCCAATCTTCACTAAGTGTATCTTCCTCAACTTGCCAATGACCTATACAATGGAAACAACTACATAAAATATAGAAAAAAAATGGAATGATATCTAACTTTGGCTCTCTCAATCATTAGGTAGACATTTCTTGAAGAATATCTGTGAAAATTGCGTTCTCAATGTTTATTCTATTCTATTGTAACTGTTATGATTCATATTATCTTTTCAAGTCTATACAACTAGGGAGATCCATTTTCCAGTGGCCTAGGATTAACTTTTTCTGTGGTTCAATATATCTAGCAGTGTAGATTTTGTAATTCATCTTAGGTTTTGCAATAGAAATATTGTATGTTCAATTTTTAATACAAATTTAAGTTTCCTTTGTTAGAATTAATGGAGAAAGCTAGATTTATCTTTTTTTGTGATAAGGATAGGATTGAGACTCTAAGATTATGTCTGAGATTCTACTATCTAAGGAGTATTTCAAACCACCTTGTTAGTGTGCAAGACTATATGTACAAGGTTCTTCTGAATAAATTGAAGTGCATTGCGTGGAGTGCTTGGGTACTCTCTAGGTATCTCACCTCGAGAGCCACTTAATTAATATAATATTAGTTTTTATACAACAAGGAAGAAGCAACAAAATTTGAACACAAAATAAAGTTTCTTGAAGCATGGCTTCAAACACCATGTTTTTATGAAGTCAACATAGAAGTTGCACCAATAAATGTTGAAGACAACATGGATGATGTTCAGATGTTTGACACGTGAAGTAGTGAGAGAAAAAATTCTTCTACCAACCTTGCATCCTCTAAAGTGTTATCAATTACCAGCAATCAAGATATAAAGAATGACAACCTACAATCAAGATTGAGGAGGATAATATTTCAAGCTTTCCGAAGAAAACGTAAAAATGAGGAGAATATTTATCACTACCTCATGGCAAGAAAAGTAAAGATGAAGCCTAGAAAGCATGGACTCTCAAGCAAGAAGACTAAAATGAAAACTCTGTTACCAATTTTTTAATGTACTAAGCCTAGCTGAGGACTAGACCAGCGGGGCATATGCTATTCTTTCCGTACCCTTTCTCCATTAAGGGGGAGTGTTAGAATTAATGGAGAAAGCTAGACTTAGTTCTTTGTTGTGATAATGATATGATTGAAAATCTAAGATTAAGTTTGAGATCCTACTATCTAGAGAATGGTTCAAACCACCCTATTAGTGTGCAAGACTATATATACAAAGTTATTATGAATGAATTGAAATGCATTGTGTGGAGTGCTTGGGCACTCTCAAAATCTCTCACTTGAGAGCCACTTAATTAATAATATATAAATTTTTATCAAACCATACAAACACTCCAAATTCAAATCCCAACTAATTGTATTTTCCTTTTGGTGCCATTTCCCTAGCCAAATTGGTTTATCTTTTTAATTCTACCCATGCATTCAACAAAGTAGTAGAGTGTACCATCTAAACCCGGGTTGCATTATATGCACCTCTAGTTTGGGCTTCTTGTGCATATGATCAACTTGAGATATCAGCCATTAAAACAAAAATCATGGATTCATTGATGTTATTAAGACTCTTATCATTCTTGACATTGTGCAAAAAATCTTATTTTATAACCTGAAGGAAATGTATAAATATGTCATATTTTTTTTTTTTTTTTTTTTTTGTAAGTTTGGTAGGACTACATATTTACATTTTCATCAACATGTCGAGATACATCACCCCAATCGAGGAAGAGAATTGAACCTGTGATCAGTGCCATAAAATCCCACCTCATCATCCTTTAACCAAGACCCCATGGACAAATATGTCATATTTTTAATAAAATGATATTAAAAATAATTTTTTTTATTTAAAACCCATAATAAAATTAATTTTAGATTAATAATTTAAAAAATATTTACATTTCAAAAAATTTGATCCAACTTATCATACAATACCTTCTTGTCGTTTCCAAAAAATGAAACATTGAAATTTCCCGCAACACGAGAATAGGCACACAACTAATAAGAGAAGCAGGCAACCCGCATCACCTAAAATGATGGCCATTTTGTTTGAAGCCTCGCTAGAATGGACCATCTGCGCACGATTACTCGATGGTCTGATCTTCTTCACATTAGCTGGCGCTGCCGCAGGGGAGTTCTGCATCGGTGGTGAATTCTGTATGGGATTAGCTGGCGCTTCCACTGCCGTGTTTTGCTTCGATGGTGAATTCGCTATCGGATTAGCTGGCGCTTCCGCAAGGGAGGTTGCAGGAGGCGTAGGTGAATCAAAGAAATTGTATGTTTCATAACGAAATCTGCATCTTCCAGTGAAGCCCTTGCATCCTCTGTTGGAATTTCTGAGAATTCCAGAACAACCAATAGAGAGAATAATGCTCTCCACCTTAACACAGAGAAATTAAAATTTGCTCACAGGGACAAAGTTTCACACTTTAAAAATTTCTATTCATTAACCATAAAACAACTGTTACAGAACTTCCTCACAGTTGAGGGATTACAAAATTGACTGATTCAAAACACAGTGCAGAAAATCTTCACTGTTTCTCTCAGAAACACACTCTGTTTCTAAAACACTCTCTGTTCTGTCTTTTAAAAAACGCACTGCTGTGCAATGCAATACTCTGTCTATATAAAAAAATAACACTGTTGTGTGTTATATAACAAAACATTAATACAACGCCTTTTCGAGATTTTTACTTTTATATGCCGCTACACATATTAAAATAAACATAACACAAATATAAAATAAAACTAAACTAAAGTCTATGGTAAAACTTCTTGGGGGCCCACATTACATTATGTAAATAATATATAACATATGTTAACACATATGCATATATTAAAACATATATATATAACTCAAAAAAGTTAACAAATCATTCATCGTGCAATATTAAAAACAAATAACAAACAAAACAAAACTCTGTCGTGCGATATAAAAATTATACAAAACCTTTATCAAACCTTCAATCATCCGCTAGACTTCAAATAAATTTAAAGCAAAATGCATCGAGCCTTTTTGCATTACAAATCTGGGTTGTTGACGTAATGAAATGGACGCGCGATGAATTATGGAATTGGGTTTATAATTTTCCATTGGGTTCGCCAGGAGGTTCTGGGTACAAGCCCAAATTGTAACGCGAAACTGTTTGTACACTACTGTTTAGTATTTTTCGAGTCCGAATCATATCAATGCAAATGGGCCAAGAAATAATGAAACATAATCAAATTGCTTCACGTGTCATGCTGACTGTTTTCCGACGTGGTCTGCTCCACTGTCTGCTTTCGTGGATGGCGGGGACCACTAAAACTCAAAATAAACTCTCCTGCGCATACAAAATTTCCTGTGTATTAAAATACCCTGTTTCCAAAATTCAACGCTTTATTTTTTTTAATTGTACAGAGATTTTTTTAACCCTCTGTTTTCAATGTGAAGATTGTACAGGACTGGCACCGAAACAAAATTGACTGTTCGACTATTTTGGTGAGAGGCTGGAGGAAAAAAAACTGGAGATTAAAAATGGAAAGCAGCTCTGCATAGGGACAGTTGAAAGTAACATTTCAACACTCCCCCTTACTTTCAACTACTGGGTTATCAGTCATACCGAGGAATTTTCTCAAAAACTCAAAACTCTTCTGCCCCAATGGCTTGGTTAGAATGTCTTCAAACTGCTCTTGAGTTCTGCAGTGTTTTAAAACAATTTCTCCATTGTTTACCAATTCCCTGATGTAATGAAACTTTGTGTCAATGTGTTTCATTCTCTTGTGAAACACAGAATTCTTGGATAATGCAATAGCTGAGCTATTGTCACAAAAAATCACTGTTCCTTTTACCTGCTCTTGGCATAAACTCCTTAGCATCCTCCTCATCCAAATTGCTTGACACGCTGCTGCTGTAGCTGCCACATATTCTGACTCTGTTGTAGACAACGCTACAATAGGCTGTTTCTTAAAAGCCCATGAAATGAATCCCGAACCCATGTGAAAAACATAACCAGATGTGCTTTTTTGATCATCTACACTTCCAGCCCAATCACTGTCAGTGTATCCAATTAAATCTAAACATTATGAAGTAGTATATAAAATACCAAACCTTTTTTTTTCCCTTAACATACCTCAGAATCCTCTTTTTTGTCAGCCAATGTGCTTCTTTTGGCCTCTCCATGAATCTAGAAATCAAACTAACAACATGCATTATATCCAGCCTAGTTGCAGTCAAATACATGAGGCTGCTAACTATGCTCTTGTACAAACTAGGATCAAAATCCTTGCTACTGTCCTCTCTGCTGAGTTTTAACCCCATCACTATGGGAATGATTGCTGCTTTACTCTCCTGCATATTAAATCTTTCCAAAACTTCATTAACATATTTTTCTTGTGAGATAAAAATCCCATTTTCATTTTTTTCTACTTCTATTCCTAAGAAGTACTTCAGCAAACCCATATCAGTCATTTCAAATTCTTCTTTCATAACCTTTTTAAAACTTTCAGCAAGGCAATCATCATTACCTGTAAAAATAACATCATCAACATATAACACAACAATTATCATTTTGCCATCTTTTTTTTTAATGTAAGGGGTGGGTTCTCCCTCACATTTTTCAAATCCATTTTCCAGTAGATAGGAATCTATCCTACTGTACCACGCTCTTGGCGCTTGCTTCAGCCCATACAGAGCTTTCTTCAATTTGCACACTTTGTGCTCTTGGGCTTTCCTTTCGTAGCCTAGAGTTTGTTCAATGTAAACCTCTTCCATTAACACTCCATTTAGGAATTTTGACTTCACGTCCATTTGGTAAAATTTCCACTTGTTTTGTGCTGCTATGGACAACACTGCTCTCACAGTTTCCATTCTAGCAACCGATGCGAAAGTTTCCTCATGCTGTTGCTTATACCCTTTGACAAGAAGTCTGGCCTTGTGTCTCTCTATTTTTCCTTCAACATTACTCTTGGTCTTGTAGACCCATTTAACTCCAATGACTTCTTTACCTTTTGGGAGTTCAACAAAATCCCATGTCTTGTTTCTTTCTATGGAATTAATCTCCTCATCCATAGCTTCTATCCATTTCCTATCTTTAATAGCTTCCTCAAAATGAATAGGGTCATCAACATGATAATACAAAGCAAACAAAGAGTTCATACCTTCATTTGATGCCTCTTGTTCATAAATGTCATTTAAATTTCTGAACTTCTTACCTCTTTCATTTGGCGTACAAGTGCTTGAAGAAGCACTTGAATTTCCTCCTTGTGGTGTGCTTGGAGAAGCACTTTCATTTCTCCTCAAGGGTGTCTCTTGCTGCCCTTGTGTTAGTGCTGCTGTTTGGGGATGTATTTCAGCCGACTCATCATCATCTTCATCATGAGACAAACAGTTTTTAACATTCATTTTTTTCTCTATGCTTCCATCCCAAGCTTCCTATTCAATAAAATGAACATCTCTACTCACAATAAACTTCTTGGTGGATGGCTTATACAGCCTATAAGCTTTGGATTCATCACTGTATCCAATGAAAATACATTTCTCCCCCTTGCTATCCAACTTCTTCCTTAGTTGATTTGGAATGTGTGCATAAGCCACACATCCAAAAACTTTCATGTGTGTGACACCTTGCTTTGTGCCACTCCATGCCTCTTCTGGCACTTTGTTCATAACTGCTTTTGTAGGGCATCTATTTAAAATGTACTCTGCACAATTTATAGCTTCAACCCAATAATCATTAGGAAAATGCTTTGCCTTAAGCATACTCCTTAACATATCCATGATTGTCCTATTCTTCCTTTCGGCAACTCCATTTTGCTGCGGAGTGTATCTAGTTGTAAACTGCTTATGAATCCCATTTTCCTACAAAAACGTAGAAAATATTTAGAGATATACTCACCTCCTCTATCAGTCCTTAGGACTTTGATATGCAGCCCACTTTTCTTCTCTACAAGTGCTTTGAAATTGCAGAATCTTTCAAACACTTCACTTTTGTTTTTCAAAAAGTAAACCCAAGTTTTTCTTGTAAAATCATCTATGAATGTTAGCATATAGTGGTTGCTTGCAAGTGATGGAGTTTTCATCAGTCCACATAAATCTGAGTGGACAATATCTAAGGGTGCTTTTTCCGTTATGCTTTTCCTGGATGGAAAAATTTCTCTGTGTTGTTTCCCAAAGATACAACCTTCACAAAGGCTATCCGGTTTCTCAATCAATGGTAAACCTCTTACCATTCCTTTTCTATTCAACAAGTTAAGACCTCCAAATTTGAGATGTCCAAATCTCAAGTGCAACAACCAATTGTCATATTTTGGTTCACTTTGGAAAGCCTCTTGTGTCACTGCCGCTATCTCTTCTCCATTTTTCAAATCTTCTCTCATCCTGAGATGGAACATCCTGTTCCTTGTCATCTTCACTTCAGCAATACATTGTTTTCTGGGTGGTTTATCCATGATGGTGCATACACCATCTTCAAAAAATACATTGTACCACTTTTGAACAAGCTGTCTAATACTAAAGAGGTTACATTTCATTCTAAGAACATAATAAACATCTGCTATGGATTCCTTTTCTCCTTTCCTTGTTAAGACATTTACTTCTCCTTTTCCCATAACATAAACTTTACTATCTATTCCTAATGTGACTTGTGACTTCACATTCTCATCTAACATAGAAAACATGGCTATGTTTCCTGTCATATCGTTACTACAACCGGAGTCTAGAAACCATAAATATTCACTCTTTTCCTCAGCCATATTACAAGCTAAAAAAAATTTATCTTGGCTGATATTTTCTCTAGTGAAATTTGCATTAGTTCTATTACTCGTATCATGTTGCTTCTTCCTACATTCATTTGCATAATGTCCATATTTTTTACAATAGTGACATTGGACATTGGATTTATCATACCTTTGTCCTTGAGCATGTTGCTGACCACTTTGCTGGCGGCTGCCTTGACCTTGGTTCTGATTTGGATTGCTGCCCCTTCCTTGAGCATTTGCTGGACTGTTTCTTCCACCTTTGTTTTGGCTTCTGCCTCTTCCTCTCTTGTTTCCTCTACCTTTCCCTCTTCCTCTTCCAAAGGACATCTGGGTCTTAAAGGCATGCTCTAGAGATGAGTTTTCATTTCCACCCAATCTCTGCTCATGTGTCATTAGTGATTCATGTAACTCATCAAATGAAAATTTTGTGAGATCCTTGGTCTCTTCTATGGTGGTGACAATCACATAAAACCTTGAGGGTAGGCTCCTCAATAGTTTCTCCACAATCCTCCTTTCTTCAAGAGTCTCTCCATGAGATCTTATCTGTGTGACCATTCCAATCACATGTGTGAAGAATGAGTCAATGTTATCTGACTCCTTCATGCAGAGAGTCTCAAAATATCTCCTCAGCAATTGTAGTTTTGTTGTCTTCACTTTCTCCATGCCTTGATAGGTTTTCTTGAGAGTTTTCCATGCTTATTTGGATCTCTTGGCTGCTGCTATCCTTGGAAACACACTCTCATGCACTGCTTGATACAAAAAGTAGAGGGCTCTAGAATCCTTCTTCTTATTTCTCTTCAAGAGTTCTTTCTCTGCCTGAGTTAAATCATCAAACTCATTTTCATCTGCTGGCTCAGCAAAGCCATCTTCAACAAGTTCCCATAAGTCTTGGGAAGAAAACAGGGCTCTGATAGTTATTTCCCAGTAGTCATAGTTTTTTCCATTAAATTGTGGGAGCTGATTATTACCAATACCCATGCTAGTGCTGGCTCCAGCCATTCTTACACTCTTAACTATGCTTCAAAATACTTGACTGTGTATTTAAAAATAACTGATTGTCTTCAACAGTAACACAAAAAATTGACTTGAGAAATACCTTGGATTCTTCTTGACTGAGTCTTCACTCTGCTGGAGAAGTTGCTGCAACAAGAAATCCTTCCTTCAGCTTCTTTGACACCTTCAAAGATCCTGGACTAGCTCCGATACCATGTTGAAATTTCTGAGAATTCCAGAACAACCAATAGAGAGAATAATGCTCTCCACCTTAACATAGAGAAATTAAAATTTTCTCACAGGGACAGAGTTTCACACTTTAAAAATTTCTATTCATTAACCATAAAACAACTGTTACAGAACTTCCTCACAATTGAGGGATTACAAAACTGACTGCTTCAAAACACAGTACAGAAAATCTTCATTGTTTCTCTCAGAAACACACTCTGTTTATAAAACACTCTCTGTTTTGTCTTTTACAAAATGCACTGTTGTGCAATGTAATACTCTGTCTGTATCAAAAAATAACACTGCTGTGTGTTATATAACAAAACATTACTACAAAGCCTTTTCGGGCCTTTTACTTTTATATGCCGCAACACATATTAAAATAAACATAACACAAATATAAAATAAAACTAAACTAAAGTCTGTGGTAAAACTTCTCGAGGGCCCACATTACATTATGTAAATAATATATAACATATGTTAACACATATTTATATATTAAAACATATATATATATATATATATATATATATATATATATAACTCAAAAAATTTAACAAATCTTTCATCGCGAAATATTCAAAACAAATAACAAACAAAACAAAACTCCGTCGCGCGATATAAAACTTATACAAAACCTTTATCAAACCTTTAATCATCCGCTGGACTTCAAATAACTTTAAACCAAAATGCATCGAGCCTTTTCACATTACAAATCTGGGTTTCTGACATAATGAAATGGACACACGATGAATTATGGAATTGGGTTTATAATTGTCCATCGGGTCCGCCAAGAGGTTCTGGGTATAGGCCCAAATTGTAATGCGAAACCGTTTGTAAACTGTCGTTTAATCTTTTTCGAGTCTGAATCATATCAATGCAAACGAGCCAAGAAATAACGCAACAGAATCAAATTGCTTCATATGTCATGTTTACTGTCTTCCGACGTGGTCTGCTCTGTTGTCTGCTTTCGTGGATGGCGGGGACCACTAAAACTCAAAATAAACTCTCCCGCACATACAAACTTTCATGTGTATTAAAATACCCTGTTTCCAAAATTCAACGCTCTGTTTTTTTTAATTGTATAGAGACTGTTTTAACCCTATGTTTTCAATGTGAAAATTGCATAGGACTGGCGCCGAAAAAAAATTGACTATTCAACTATTTTGGTAAGCGGCTGGAGGACAAAAAACTAGAGATTAAAAATGGAAAGCGGCTCTGCATAGGGACAGTTGAAAGTAACATTTCAAAATCCTCGACGTCCACCAAAGTTTGTGATCATTGCATTAATTGTGGTCTATAGACATACTGTGCAATAGTCAATAGACATATCTCTCCTGCATTGGACCACACCATAAATCTTTAGAGACAAGGATTCCACAGTTGTTCCAGAAGCATATCCAGATCTAGATAATATCGCTTCACTTGAAAAGTTGTTAAATAGCCTCTAAAGCCCTACGTAAAAGACATAAGGGACATGAGGGCTAGGGATAATCTCTGAACTGTAAGAATAACGTCCAGAATTATCCAGTTGACCGAAGAAATTACCATTTTCATAGTACAAATAGCAGAATTCTAACCAAATTTTACCCCCAATGGCATTCCCACAAAGTTGTTTGATGGTGGTGGTTGCTTTTTGTGAACAACTGTAGCATTTTTCGGTTGTTGTGTCTCCGTTACATTGGAGGAGGCCATAAATTTGGTCAGGTCTTTGGCCATGCACACAAGTGTTAAAACCACTATGAAACGTTGCTTGAAAAATATTATTGAACATTGTATTCATATTGCTCTCAAAGTTACTGCCTTCTGTATATTTAACTCTGTTGTCGCACGAATATGGCAGCTATGCATTGCAAATCTCTCCATGAAGCGTAACTATGAATGCTGAAACAAAAATTATGTAGAATAGCATAATTGTCTTCCTCAACAAGAACAGAAGATCCCATCCAGAAATGGTTCGGATTGCCATGGCCAATGCAACATGGAGAACCTTAGTGCTGGAATCCCTCTCATATATCTAATATATAATTACAAGGATTATACTAGTAATAAAATCAATTCATTCTTAATATAATATTTTTACTCCACACACTAAAAAATATTGTATTAAACTTACTGTGCCGATTTACTTGGAACTGGAAAGAAGTTATGAATATTATATTGTAAGCAACCGAGTTTTCCTCCCACGAAGAATTTAATTTTCTAACTTTATTAACGTTATGGCCAAATTAATCACAAGAGAAGCAATGGGGCCAAAATTCGTGAACTCTTACCATTTGTTTCAAACGTCGCAGTCACGGTCGCCCTAAATGGTGGGTGCGTTGAGAGGTTAAAGTTAACCAGTGGCATGTGTAGAATATTTACGCATGAATGAATTCGAAAATTTTATCCAATAGCGTGTGGAGAATGTTTACTTCCAGACGTCTGAATATTAGAGAAGTCACATTAATTTCAAAAAGCATGATATGTTAGCATAAATAATAATTCTTATATGTGGAATATAAAACTTTAATGCCTAGTAAAAACATACCTCCAGCCATTGATGGTAAATCTGCAAGAAGCAAGAATCAATAAGATGATGCTCTCAGCTTTAGCAAAAATTATTTATTTGAAACTTTGCTCCCGAAATGCTCGATTAGCACATTCAGCTATAGAAATAAGGTGCACGAGTAGCAAAGGATGAATGGGCTCCAATCTATGAAAGTAGTGGTCTAGCCTCCCTTAAA
Organism: Pinus albicaulis; assembly: GCA_034641835.2. NCBI lineage: Eukaryota > Viridiplantae > Streptophyta > Pinopsida > Pinales > Pinaceae > Pinus > Pinus albicaulis. The sequence goes on from CM076576.1 coordinate 193,563,994, forward strand.
ATATACCCAGTGATATAAATGAGGCAGCGATTTCAATCAACGAACATGCATAATCACAATTGTTTCAAGTCCAAATTCAAGCTCTAATTAAGAGACTTACACACACTTATTAGTGAAGGATGTAGTCCCTTATTATCAGTGAAACCAAAACTATTGGGTGAGTCGAAAGCCCAATCTCTAAGACTCAATTATATATTTGTTAGCAAATTGCACCAATCACCAGAAAATTCTAGTTATGCCAACACATGCACTCAACGTATAAGCACAGATCCAACGAAAGGTCATATAAGCACCGTTCCCTATTTTATCAGTCATAAATACTACAGAAAATACAGTCGGCGTGGTGCTTGAAGACAATGAGTAAACCAACCTTTCTCTTCTTTGAAATTCGATCTTGTTGGAGATAGCTCCCTGTCGCCTGAAAATAGATACAGAAAATCTGAAGGCTCTTCCAAGCTCTGTTCACTCTAGCTTGATGGTGTAAAACTGAAGGGGATTGAGTGAGTTAGCTTGGGGACCAAACATAAATATTTATAGCCAAGCTTCCATCAAGCTTCTATTGGCTATGTGTCAAGTGTTCCACAAATCATGGTAGAGAACTGCAGTGGGAGTAATGGACCACTTCAAAGGCTCCCAAAAATAAATTAATTATCTGCAGTTGATTTTCATAATTTAAGGAAATTACTGCAGTTAGTTTCCATAAATTAAGGAAACAACTGCAGATCAGTTTTCAGAAATTGGCATGTTGGGAGAGGGAGTGTAACATTCTCCTACTTGGTCCATACTTCCAATCTTAATGTCTCATCTTAAAACCCATTGATAATCTATATTAAGTAATAGATACATGAATCATGGCAATAAGTCCTCTAATGACGAGTATTATCTTCCATGTATTACTATGTATTTATTTCTATTAAAATTTATGTGGAAACAATTTCTTAATGAATAAACACTATGTTTATTCTTGGTCCTACACAGATGAATTCTCTCAAATCAAATTAAGGTGCACATAAATATGAGAAAAAAATCACAATAATTAAGAATTTCATTAAAAATAACATTGTTCATACAATGAGAAACTACATAATGGAACCAAGTCCCATATTCATTACATGATCCTTGAATTTAAATGGTGGCATGCCTTTAGTCAAAGGATCAACGATCATCAACTCAGTGCTAACGTGCTCAATGACCACTTTCTTTTCTTTAACATGTTCCCTTATAGCTAAATACTTTATGTCAATGTGTTTATTTCGACTCCCACTTTTGTTGTTCTTAGCCATAAAAACAACAGCTAAATTATCGCAATATATTCTCAATGGCTTAGAAATAGAATCCATAATTCTAAGCCCAGAAATGAAACTCTTAAGCCATACACCATGTAAAGTAGCCTCAAAACAGGAGACGAACTTGGCTTCCATAGTGGAATTGGCAATCAAGGTCTGCTTGGCACTCCTCCATGATACATCTCCACTGGCCATCATAAAAATGTATCCTGATGTTGATTTGCGTGAATCAACACATCCAACAAAGTTAGAATCTGAGTATCCAATCACTTCCAAATTTTCCGTCCGTCTATACATAAGCATGTAGTTTTTGGTTCCTTGAAGGTGCCTCATTACTTTCTTTGTAGCTCTCCAGTGATCTAAACTTGGATCACTCTGATATCGTCCCAACATTCCCACAAAAAATGCAATGTCAGGTCTTGTGCAGACCTGAGCATACATTAGGCTTCCAATAGCAGAAGCATATGGAATTTTCTTCATTTTTTCCCTTTCAAAGTCGTTCTTCAGGCATTGGTTCAAACTGAACCTATCACCTTTCACAATGGGAGCGACACTTGGTGAACATTCCTTCATCCAAAATCTCTCTAAACTTTTATTAATATAGGTTTCCTGAGACAGACCCAAGATGCCTCGAAATATGTCTCTATAAATCTTAATGCCAATGACATAAGATGCCTCACCCATATCCTTCATATCAAAAATTTTAGAGAGGAATTGTTTCACCTCATGCAGCAAACCCTTATCATTGATTGCTAGCAAAATGTCATCCACATATAAAACAAAAAAATAGATTTTACTCCCACTCACTTTAAGGTATATACATTCATCCATAATTTTTTCTACAAAACCGAAAGAAGAAATTACATTATGAAATTTCAAATACCATTGGCGGGATGCTTGTTTTAATCCATATAATGTTTCTTGAGCTTGCAAACCAATTGCTCACCATCACTAGAGGAGAATCCTTTAGGTTGTTTCATGTAAACCTCCTCCTCTAGATCTCCATTGAGAAATGTCGTTTTCACATCCATTTAGTGCATCTCCAAGTCAAAATGGGCTACTAATTCCATAATAACACAGAAGGAATCTTTCTTAGATATAGGAGAGAAAGTCTCCATGTAATCGATTCCTTCTTTCTGAGTGAACCCCCTTGTAACGAGTCTTGCCTTGTATCTCTCATTGTTGCCCAATGAGTCTTTCTTTGTCTTAAAGACCCATTTACATCCAATGGATTTTGCACCATTAGGAAATTAAAAAATATCCCAGACTTTGTTACTCTTCATAGAATTCATCTCTTCCTTCATGGCATCATACCATAATTCTAATTCTTTGCAACTCATGGCTTGTGAAAAGGACTCGGGATAATTTTCGGCTCCAATGTTGTAGTCAGATTCTTGCAGATACACAACATAATCATTAGGAATTGCTAATCTCTTTGGTCTAGTAGATATTCTTAATGTTGTACCACCATCTTCCTGAGAAGTATGCAGTTCAACTCGTTGTTCAAGAATTCTTGGCAATTCTTGAACTATCTGATCTACTGGAATGTCGTCAGCAACTTGTGGAACTTCAACAATTAGTTGTTCAACACCAGTTTGTACTTGAGGGGTGCTATGAACAATAACCAATCTATCACTTGAGGTGGAAGGTTGATATTCTGAATGATCCTTCTTAGAAAATATGTTCCTGGTTTGATCGCTCCCACTGATCAAGTCATTTTCAAGAAACTTTGCATTTCTTGATTCCACAATCCTAGTGCTGTTAGATGGACAATAAAATCTGTAACCTTTAGACCTTTCATCATATCCAATGAAATACCCACTAATGGTCCTTGGGTCCAGCTTCTTCTCTTGTGGATTATATATGCTCGCTTCAGACGGGCATCCCCAAACGAGCATATGTCACAAACTCGGTTTCCAACCTTTCCATAATTCAAATGGCGTTTTAGGAACAACCTTGGTTGGAACTCGATTTAATATATACATTGTCGTCTTAAGTGCTTCAGTCCACAAGGATTTAGGAAAATTGGAGCTGCTAAGCATACTCTGCACCATGTCCAATAATGTTCGGTTTCTTCTTTCTACTACACCGTTCTGGTTGGGTGAACCAGGCATGGTGTATTGGGCAACAATCCCATGCTCTTGAAGAAATTTTTGGAATGGCCCAGGTGCTTGTCCATCTTCTGTGTATCTACCATAATATTCTTCACCTCTATTTGATCTCACAATTTTAATTTGCTTGCCGCATTGTTTCTCTACTTCAGCCTTAAAGATCTTAAAGGCATCTAATGCTTCGCTCTTTTTATGAAGCATGTAGAGATACATATATCGTGAGTAATCATCTATAAAAGAGATGAAGTATCTCTGACCATGTGAGTCCATGTCTGGACTATATATATCAGTATGTATGATCTCTAATATGTCTGAACTCCTATTGGCACCTTTCTTTGACTTGTTGGTCTGCTTTCCCTTTATGTAGTCCAGACAAGTCTCAAAATTAGTAAAATCTAGAGTATCAATTACCCCTTCATTTAACAAACTTTTAATTCTTTCTATGGAGATATGACCTAGTCTCCGGTGCCATAATTTAGAGGAATTTTCATTAATAACACATCTTTTAGTGCCAATGTGAACATGCATTGAATCGTAAGTGACATTGTTTTGTAAATTAATGCAGTAAATAAAATTAGACAAAATACCATTACCAACACAATCAGATTTATAAAATAAACTGAAGGATGTTTCTGAAAAGTTAAAGGAATATCCAAAAGGTACAAGCCTTGAAACTGAAATCAAGTTTCTAGAAAAACTTGGTACATAAAAGGTCTTTTCTAATTCTAAAACAAAGCCACTACTTAAAGTTAAATAGCATGTTCCTATAGCTTCCACATGCGAGCCCATATTGTTTCCTGATAATATGCTTTGCTCATTTCCCACTGGCTTCCTTAGGTTTTTCAAACCCTGCAAGGAATTAGAAACGTGAATTGTTGATCCAGAATCAATCCACCAGGTGTTAATATTGACATTAACCATCTTAGATTCATAACAAACAAATGATATTAGATTACCTTTGTCTGCAAGCCATTTCTGAAATTTGGTGCATTCCTTCTTCATGTGTCCCTTCGTTTTACAGAAGAAACACTTGGAATCCTTCTTGATATCAGCTTGAGGAGGTATTTTACCTTTCCCTTTCTGATTGGCTTGAGATTTTCCCTTTCCTCGTGTTGCCAGCATTGCACTTTCTCCCATTTCCATCACCAGTCTCTCTTCCTCTTGAACACACATGGTCATAAGTTCATTAATTGACCATTTATCCTTATGTGTGTTGTATGAGATTTTGAAGGGTCTGTATTGGTGTGGAAGGGTGTTCAGGATGTAGTGCACCAGGAAAGACTCTGATATTTCAACCTAAAGTTTCTTCAATTGAGCCGCAGTGTCCCTCATTTGCATGATGTGCTCGCGCACACCTTTTACACTGGTGAGCCTTAGGGATGAGAACTTCATGATTAGGGAGCTTGCTAGTGCCTTGTTTGAAGTGATGAATTGATCATCAATGGCTCTCAGCAAGTCTCGGACCTTTTCATGTTGTTCAATGGAACCACGAATACCAGCTGAAATTTCAGTCTTAATGAACATCACACTTAGGTGATTAGATCATTCCCATCATTCATAAAGTGTGATGTCCACTGCAGTGCTGGTATTATTGAGTGCCGGTGGTTCGTCTTTCCTAATAGCATAGTCTATGTCCATCCACCCCAAATGAAGGAGAACTCTCTCCTTCCAGACCTTATAGTTATCTCCCTTAAGTTCAGGGATATTAGTACGAATTTCAGAGAAATTTGCAGGTTGTACAACTGCATAAAATTAAAGATCACATGCTTATGTTAAAATTGAGGCCTAAATAAAAATTTCATGCTTTACCAATGTAAATCATGCTTAAAATTGAATCTAATGACATAAAAATTATCTGTGGAATAAATTTTTAATTCAAGCAGATTCAGGTATTCTTTTGAACTTTATGATAAAACTATTAATTCATAACTCCTGTGGGTAAGTTATGAATATTTTATCCTAATTAATTACATAAATATAACAAAAATTCCCGTGGGATAAAATTTATTATATTTAATATAATTAATTACAATTAATGTCTAAATATTCTTTATGTGATCCTAATCAATCATTATATATAATTTTTTTTAATTAGAGATGCTGTGGCTATTCTCTAATAAATTAAAATTATATGGATCATTAGACATTATTTACATAAAAATTAATTTGATATGAGAATAATGATCATTTGTATAAATAAAACTATAAAATTTATGCATAACATTTAACGATGGGTCTTGTATACTCATTCAAAATAGCATGTTTTAATTAGAGCAGAAATAATTAATTCATGCAAACTAAATACAAGCATAGTTAATAAATTTTGCACAACAATTATCCAAATTGCATATAATTAAACTAAATACTATGAGCATAAAAATTGAGCAAAAATTAGACATATTTATAAATAAATGCTTTAATTTAGAAAATTCTAAAAATAAAACATTTAGCCAAACATGTCTATAATCACCAAGGCAGAGATAAAAAAGAAGAAGGCTTCGATACCAAATGTTAGCATAAATAAAAATTCTTATATGCGGAATATAAAACTTTAATGGTCAGTAAAAACATACCTCCAGCCATTGATGGTAAATATGCAAGAAGCAAGAATCAATAAGATGATGCTCTCAGCTTCAGCAAAAATTATTGATTTGAAACTTTGCTCCCAAAATGCTCGATTAGCACGTTCAACTACAGAAATAAGGTGCACGAGTAGCAAAGGATGAATGGGTTCTAATCTATGAAAGTAGTGGTCTAGCCTCCCTTAAAATATACCCAGTAATATAATTGAGGCAGCAATTTTAGTCAACGAACATGCACAATCACAATTGTTTCAAGTCAAATTCAAGCTCTAATTAAGAGACTCACGCACACTTATTAGTGAAGGACGTAGTCCCTTCTTATCAGTGAAACCAAAACTATTGGGTGAGTCGAAGCCCAATCTCTAAGATTCAATTATATATCTGTCAGCAAAGTGCACCAATCACCAAAAAATTCCAATTATTCCCACACATGCACTCAACGTATAAGCACGGATCCAATGAAAGGTCATATAAGCACCGTTACCTATTTTCTCAGTCATAAATACTACAGAAAATATAGTCGGTGTGGTGCTTGAAGACAATGAGTAAACTAACCCTTCACGTCTTTGCAATTCGATCTTTTTGGAGATAGCTCCTTGCCACCTGAAAACAGATACAGAAAATCTGAAGGCTCTTCCAAGCTCTGCTCACTCTAGCTTGATGGTGTAAAACTGAAGGGGATTAATTGAGTTGAGCTTGGGGACCAAACAGAGATATTTATAGCCAAGATTCCATCAAGCTTCTATTGGCTATGTGTCAATTGTTCCACAAATCATGGTAGAGAACTGCAGTGGGAGTAATGGACCACTTCAGAGGCTCCCAACAATAAATTAATTATCTGCATTTGATTTCTGTAATTTAAGGAAATTATTGCAGTTAGTTTCCATAAATTAAGGAAACAACTACAGATCAGTTTTCAGAAATTGGCACATTGGGAGAGGGAGCATAACATGATAAAGTTGAAATATTATTGAAATGGAAGACACATCACTACAGTATGACATTTGGTTGCATATATTAATCAATATTTTTTTGCATTTTTAAAATTATTGATAGGAATAAAAATCAATGACATGAATAAATGAGATAAGTAATTTAATTAATTAATTTATAAATATTTAATTATTATTATTATTATTATTATTTTTATTTAAATTTAGTGAATGATTGTTTTTTTCATTTAAAAATCTTCTTTATCTTTTAGCAAGTAGAGAGATGTTATTGAATTTTGATTTCAATTCAGTATGTTTTTTTGTTATAAAATTGTATTTACTCTCTCAGATTTTTTTTTCTTTGTTTTAGTTGATTGATTCAACTCAACTTAGTAGATTTTGTTGTTAATAAAAGAAAGGAAGAGGAGGAAAGGCACCAAATTTTACACACAAACAATATGAGTTGTTGCTCTTCTATTGATTATATAAACTTGACTTGATTACAATGAATCTAAAATGGGGTATTTGTACTTTTTAACTCGCGACTCAATTAATGCTAACTTCAACATGCAAACATTTATTAAATTTAAACTTTCCAAATATAGAATGAACTCAACCACTCACTTCATGCATCACATGCACCTGGGGGTAATTACAAATAAAATATGAGCATGCACACTATATTCTATTACTAAAAAGGATTACATATATACATGAAGTGTTGTCTCAAGATAGGGAAACTATCTTGGACACACAATAAGTTGGTTGAGAGAATATCTCAACCACACACCAAACTAGGAACATAATTAGGCAACTCTTATAGAATAGGAACAAAGAGGTTTAGCTAACTCCTATGGAATAGAAACTGACTCCTTACATAGAAATTCGCAACTTTGAGGAAAAAATGGCTCTGCGATGTGGCAATTTTTTCTTTGGACTAGGGTTCCAAGGTTTTACTATCACCAACTAGCTCGGGGGCGCATTGGGGGAGGGCTCTCGGCCTTCAACAGGAAGGAATGGAAGCCAAGTATCATTGGAGATGGCTAGAGAACCACTGCTGGTCGGAGTCCTGGAGTTCTGCGGTGTCGTGGAGGGTGTCGAGGCGCTGAAACCCACATTTCTCAGTCTCAATTCACATATGCAGTCGGTTTATGGTTGGAACTCCTCACATGAGGACGATTGTGGAGGGAGCTTACAGAGGGCCTTTAGGGCTGGAGGCGTACTCCTCATCATCTGGAGTCCAGGGCAGCAAAGACACTACTTTACCCTCTCTATTTTGGATGATGCTTGGTCTAGATGCCAACTGGTTGCGACGTTACCACTCTTGATGTCTGCTCCATCCTACTGCTGGGCTTTTTCTTGCTCAAAGAGGTTTCTCACGGCTGCCATACCTCAGCTGGGTCGAAGCCAGCACTTCGTAACTTACAAAAAATCCCCTGTTTCCCTTTTATTTTATAGGAACAATGTCTGGAATACTGAAGCTAGGGGTATGAATTATCTTCCTAAGTCCTCTATTTAGAACATTCAATTAATGATTTCAATGTGTGATTCCTTTGGGAGGGGAGGGTGGATTGGGTACCGACCCTTCCTGTCATGCCCCGACCGCAGTTATGGTGAGAGGCTACCGGCATAACCCCCAAATTTTTTGTTTCAAACCCTACTGGGAGCGCACACCTGCAGGAGATAGGCACAGATCAACCCTCTTGTGGGATGGGCACGCTAAGCTTTGCAAAGCTGCCACACTATCAAATTTTTATCAAATCCATTAATGGGAGGTCCTTCATTCTTTAGGTGCGGGAGAATGAGATGATCTCTGTGCTGAAGGAAAAAATCTAGAGTATCACAGGAATTCCAGCTCTCAAACAAAACCTGATTTTCTCAGGTAGAGCACTACAGGAAACAAAAAAATTAAAAGAATATCAGATTCTGTGAAACTCTACTATATTCCTGAATCTAAGACTTAGAGGGGGTGCTCTAGGAACTACATCAGCCATTAGAGCTACAACAACATGAAAAGAAATGCCCTCCTTCAAGGATATCCTGAGAGGGAAGGTCCCCACATAGGGGAAAAAACAAAACCTAGTTTTAACACTACCTGGACCATACATTGTAGAAAAAATAGAGAACAGCCCAGACCTGGCAGTTGAAATACCAAGGTTACCGGGTTGTTTGATGCACTGCTTTAAAAAGTAGTTATTTGTCGCTTTAATGGTTACTGGCCAAAACCTGAAGAGTTACATGCTTGGATATATCCAAATTGGACCTAGAATTGTGATATATTCCTCTGTGCAAAAGAATTCTTCATGGTTCAATTTGACACAGTAGAGGACTACAGTTTTTCCACCACTGAGGGACCATAGTTCTGGGGAAGGGTAGGCCTCTTTATAACCCCATGGTTCCCTATTTTTGACGCAAACATAATGGTGGTTACAAAAATTCTTGTTTGGGTGAGATTACACAATCTTCCGCTCCCATTCTGGCACCATCAAGTTCTAGAAAACATTGGGAACTCCCTAGGTAGGTTCATAAAGCTGGATTGAGAAAGAATAGACTTGGGTATATTTACCTTCACACTTATCTATGTGGAGATGGACCTAATAAAGGGTCTGCTTGACAGGATCAACCTTATTCATAAAGACCTCAAATGGGCTCAAACATTAGATTTTGAAAACATAACGTTCCGATGTCGAGTGTGTCACCAAACGGGGCATTTACAAGGATCCTGCACATTATCCAGGAAAAAACCAACCAAGAAGCCACAAAAGAAGAGTGGGTGGCAGTTCTCGAATGTACCTCAACCACATGAGGAGGAAAAAGACACGGAAACAAAACAAAGACAAAGAAAAATAGAAAATTAGCAAGAAAATCAGCAAGACGCATAGGAGAAGTATGAAGGAAAAATGGAGGATAAAGTGGAAACCAAGGGGAAGAAATTTTCTCCCTCAAATGCGCAGCTCCATCAGGATGTACAAATTGGTGAACAAGGTGTCACGGGCACCAAACGTGCATATGTTTTTGATAGTTTTGATTCCGAAAAAGACGTCTAGCTCTCTCCCAGCATGGAGTTGGCCATCGTACACTCTACTCCTTCACTGGATGGCTCGCAAAAATTTCAAAAGAGAAAAGGCAAAAAAGATAAGTCTATTGTTTCTGGCAAAGTGTAATGTGGCTTCTTAGGAAGCCCATGCCCTATTTTTACACAGGGTTTTCCTCTTATATGGAATGCTACGACATATACGATGTAAATTTTTGTTTATCCTTAATAACAAGTTCTATTTTTTCTCAGGAAAAAAGAAAGTCACAACTAATACAACTAGGAATTACATATTCCAACACATCCCCTTAATGATTACTTGTATCGATATCAATCTGCAAAATCTAGTCATGGTCAAACATAACAAAAAATATATGTCGATGTCCATAGGAGAAACCATCCACCGGAATGCATGGGCGCCAATCGCTACAACCACTAGTATTGTAGGATGTCCTTCACATACATGGTTTTGTCAACCATTCTCACTGCATATATGTACATGTACTTGCAAATCCCCCTCCACCATCATCATCGTGGGTTTTATTAGATTACCAAAATAAGCACTGATCTCTTTGTGCTCATCTTGCTAAGACCTGTGAGAAACCAAGTTTATCCTGTGAGTAAGTTGTTTCTGCAGACCACCTATACTCCGAAACTATGAGCAATGAGGCTCCTATGTTGCCACTAGGGCACTGTAGCCACTAAATCTCAACTCATATAATTGACTCAACCAAGCCTAGGATTTTCTCGGCTCACCCTCAACCATGCCAACATGAATCCCTATCCAATTCACTCTCACATGCGGTTTTTGGCTTACCACAAACTGACACTGCAAATACAAAGTGGTTTTTATATTACCACCAACTTTATGGGGATAAAAATTCCCTACAAGGCTTACAAAAAAACTCCAACTTTTGGAGTTACTAGGTACATACTTTACAAAGACCATTATAAAAACATACTAGACTTTCTTAAAATTAAAATGTGTGACATATAATACAACATGCTAGTGAGTCTATCCCACAAACTCACACTAACACACACAAACTCGATTGTCCATCATCCTCCAATCTCTAATAAAATATGATGTAGCTCCAACCACTATCCTTTGATGCCATTTTCACTGTCATGTCTTCATCATATATGGTAGTAAATCATTCCTACCAATAAATTTGTCTATTGTTGGAATGGCCAATTCCAACATAGACACAAATGTGTGACAATAGTTGACCAAACTAAATATCACAACAAAAGTTACAATTTTTTCAACTAGATTTACATGAATGCATTTACATGTTAAGTTGATCGAGCTCAACATGTTTTAGTTATAAAAAAAAAACAAAATAATTCACGAAGACAATTCGATTCATCAAACAAAAACTAATTTGGAGCATGTTGGAAGTTTTGGTTTCATCTTCACCCTGTCTCCCTCCTCAGCCACAAACACTGCAAAAAAATTTCCATCAGCTGCAACTCACCACGCTTCTATTGTGCAGATCACCAGAGGCCACTTTGTTATGCGAACAGAGGCACACCCAGGAAACTCACCACACTTCCCTCAGAAACTGCAGCAAATATTTCGTACCACACTTCACCGCTGTGTGACGAGACCATGATAACAATGCGTTCAAACTTCAACCTGGATCGAAATTGGAATTGTGATGGCCAATGCCATTGATGCCACAATAATTGTATCTGACTGGAGAACATGATGAGTGCAATATCTGCATCGCACAGGATCACCAACTCCTGTTTCTTTTTTGTAGCAGCTCACCTCATCACTTTGAAAAAGGTAACTTTTTTTCCAACTAGATTTGTTTTGTTTCCAACAACCACAATAATCACATCACTACTGGGCTTTGTGTGTACTTCTTCAATCCATCTGGAAATTTTCAGGAAGGACTATCGGGTTGCAACATCATAAAAAAAGACAACAATAGAAGAGTCTTGAATGTAATTTGTGATCCCACAGATGCTTGCCGCTAGAATCCGTCCAGTCCTTCCTCATTGATGGTCCGTCCACCGCCACAACCATCACTGTTAGATTATGCCCTTCGTCGTGATCCATTCTCGATTTTCTTATCCCTTTCCATGTTACACATTCTCGAACAATGTTGTACACTACAACCCACACACAAGGAAATACCAGATCACACGTCACTTCTAACACCACTTCCTTTTTCTCCAGAGCCAGCTTGAACAATCCATGACCTTCCTCACTTACGAAAAATCAATAACAGGAATACCTCACTCCCTCACACTCGTCTCATGAGGAGATTCAGGAAATACGAGACTCAAAATGTCGAGCAATTTCTAAAGAAAACTCGAGAAAGCATTGTTACATTGATCACAACATCTCAGATGAGAAAGTTGTACAGTTTCACATAAAGGTAACAAGACTAGAATGTAGTAATTCCATTTTATGATCCTTCCTCAAAGATGTGTCCTTTTGTGCATCCTTAATTTGCTCAAGGTTCTGAGGGAGGTACTCAAATCAAAGAAACATGACCCAATTTCCACCATCGTCCCTCACAACTCTTCTTGAATGCTTAAATGATGGCTGAAACAAGGGCACAATTGGATAACTTGCATCTGGGTTGTAACTTAAGAAACTTAGCAATATTTAAAACCTTCCTCATTGAAAGCAACTGATCATCAATAGCGGGACTCATTGACCAGATGAAGGAGGCTAACATAACTATACAAAGAACTCACAAACTTGGTCATAAACGGTGACATTACAGGATTCAAGAACTCGTGAATGAAGCATAAACAAACCCTAGGAATACATACATCACATGTGCAAAGCAGTGTTTGTTACAATCTAGATAATTTTAGGTGATTAGCCACTATTTCCATCCAGAACATGGCAGAGGAAATCAAATATGTCTGCAAGTAGGTGAGCATAAGCCATGATCCTAGCCGTCACTTTGTCCCGTTGCTAACTAAGTGCTTAGGTCTTCAGACTCACCAACACATCTCCAAACCAGTGTGTTGGTCTCGCTCTGAGAAATAATAAGCCAACGTGACAGGTTCCTGTTGAATAACGCTGATTCTACAAATAGATATTTCTAGGTATAATTTCTTGGATTGAACTCTTTAGCTAAAATGCATCCGGTTGCTTCAAAATCCAGACACCACTGTCGCTCCAAGATCCAACTAATCAATAGGAAAAATCGATGCTCCACGCACTGAATCACACTCCCTCGACTCTCATAACACTACTTGATGGACAAAATTAAAAATTAAAACAAAAATATACTTTCTCTCTTATTTCCCTCGACCCAGGAGGGGCCAAGGTCTAGGTCAGTATGGGCTCTGATACCAAGATAAAATCTGAGCATGCACGCTATATTATATTAATAAAAAAGGATTACATATATACATGAAGTGTTGTCTCAAGATAGGGAAGCTATATTTGACACACAATAAGTTGGTTGAGAGAATATCTCAACCACACACCAAACTAGGAACATAATTAAGCAACTCCTATAGAATAGGAACATATAAATTTAGCTAACTCCTATGAAATAGGAACATACTCTTTACATAGAATGTCACAACTGAGACAAGTAGGAATTACATATTCCAACAATTACTATTTCCAACACTCTCCCTTATTTATGACCATATGACTCAACATAACTCAAACATGACTCAACTATGTTTGTTAGGCTTACAATAAAAATTAATTCATTCATCACTGAAGCATGCATGTTGTTCTAAGTCTCAGCTAGGCTTACAATGAATCAAAACTTTCACAATTTTGAATTTTATTTTTCGTTTCTTCCAAATTTTATATCCTCGAAACTGTTTCATTTTATGTTGTGCTTTCTTGTTGTAAGCTTCATATTTCTTTGCTTGTTTCTATTGCAATTTTTCTTTGAATTTTCTTGTATTCATTCTAAAAATAAATATGATAATGTCCCTTAAAACTTCCTCTTCAAAAATTATTTCACTCCTAGACTACTACCACAACTCTTCATCTTCAAACTCTCTTCTTTCCTCTGCTTCTTGTACTTCATATTTCTGACTTTATTTTTGCCATATTTCTTGATAGTAGAATTTTATCTCTTCTTGACTCTGTTATCACTTAGAGAAAACCATGGTTGTGGGGAAAATATATAAGGTAACCTCTAACCAATCTTTGAATCGAAACCTAGCCCTTTCAATCCGAAGGGGGATTTCTTATATAATTAAGTCAAACCTGACTGGTTATGTACTTAGAATAATGGCTAGATCTGATTGGATCATATGAAATTGGTTTGTAAAGGAAATGTAAAACCATTGGGCATGGAGTATCTCATACAAAGAAACTAACTACAATTCATACAAACCGTTCTAACAGAGGAAATATAGATGTAGGTTTCATAGAAAAATAATTAACAAGATATGGTAAGAGACATTAGAAGTAAACATAAAAAAAAAAGAAGCAAAACCATGTGATTTCTACAATTTACATTTAAGCTAAAAAAAACACATTAGAAATTTGAATAGCCCAAAACATAGCATTTACACAAAATTCTGATTCATAACCTTTATTCAAATATTGAAGATCTGTGGATTCAAATTTTGACTAAGAAGGAGGAAAAAAACAACAGGAGACTGACTGAAACCTTCAACACACAAGTCTCTGAAATTTTACAATACTGCTTGCAACGAGTTCTATTAATATAAAAAATGATATACATCAAATCTTATTTTAGAAAAATTCTGAACCCTTCTTCATTCTACAGAGTTTGTCTTTATAAAAAAAAACATGTATGTATCCAAACTATTGGAACACCTAATCCTACATGGGTAGGTGTGGAATGTGAAAAGTCACAATGGAGTCCAAGTGACCTTGGAATATGAAACCAAGAGTCACACCATTGTATTATAAATGTACATCATGTATAATGGATAAAATAAGAAAGCCTCACGCTTATCCTTCATTGTGTGTTTAGTCTCTTGTTGCGTGTGTTTATTCTTCCTCATACACCATGTGTGTGTTTAACATGGTATCAGAGCGGGCGATTGCTGGCCCTGCTCCAAATTGAGTGAGCCATTTGTGTTTATGGTCTGTGCATATCTGCAAAAATTTTGATAATTTTTTATTTTTGCAGCACTCAGAGATTTCTGCAGTAGTATTTTTGCCGCATTCAGAAATGTGTTTTGAAGAAGGAGCAGCATTCAAAATCCCTGGCAGCAGTGGTTTTGAATAAGAGCAGCACTGCACATCTGAAGCTTGATTTCTTCCTGCAATTTTTGCCCATTAAATTCTGTAATTTGGAGAGCTGCTGAAAATTGTTTAAAGTGGGTTTATGAAGAAGAAGTTTCTGGGTTTTATTAGAAAAATTTCTGAGTTTTTCCATTGAAAAATTTCTGCAATTCTGGGTTTTTCTACTGCTGAGCTATTGGAAAAATTTCTGGGTTTTATTGGCAATCTGCTGTTGCATTTCAGTACTTGAAATTTGTACGTTTGCCCTCATTTCTGCAATTTTTACCAGCAGTTTTAAGTGTAATATCTCTCTGTTGTTATATTAAAAAAAAAAAAAATTAAAAAAATAAAAAAAAAAAAAAAATTTCTGCAACACTCGGCCTCACCCCTCACACCCACGCTGATCCTCTCTGCAAAATAAAGCTACTCTCCACACTCTTCAACCTTGCCCCCTTACCTCTCTATCACACTCCCTCCTTATTACTCCGCCTCACCATACCTCTCGGCCCTCCCCTACCACCTACGCTACCCTGCCTTACGCCCCCTCACTTGGCCACTTCTCCCTTACCCCCTCTGCTACCTGCACACTCCACAATTGTTACATCACCTCTCCCTCCATCCTCTCGACCCCTGCGCCCCCTGCTCAAACCCTCACATCCTCCCTCCCCCTCACGCATCCACCCTCACCCTAACCCGCTACCCTATTTTCTCCCCCTTGCAAGTCCCACCCAATGCTCCCTATTCCACTACCTACGCCCCTCCCAGCGCTCCCTACAACCATACTCCCCTTCCCAACCCAACACAAACCCGTCCCTCTCTCACTGAAAAACACCACGGCCCTATCACTCTTCTTTTAATTTCGTTTTTAATTTTTTTTTAAATACCACCCTCTCATAACAAATACCGCTCTCCCATATATTAAAACCGCCCCCCCATTTACCATACTACCCTTTCATTTAATTTTTAAAATTCATTTTTTTTTAATTTAAAATCCTCCACCCTCCCCTTTTTTAATAAACTTCCCATTAGTTTTTAAACTCCCCACTCTCTCACCCTTTTTAAATTCCCCTTCCCTTTTAATTCCCCTCCCTTCAATTTTTTTTTTAAATTTCTCATAGCTCCCCCTCCCCTTAATAAGTTTTCCAATTTCATTTTTTTTAATTTAATTATTTTAATTATTAAAAAAAAGAAAAACAGCAGAGAGAGAGAGAGGAAGAGAGAAAACGAACAGCAGAAAAAGAGGAAATGACATGTGAGTAGGTGGATTGAATACATAGTGAAAATAGAAGATCTACATTGTGATTTGTGGCATTGGTAGAAGAGTGATTTTCTGCAAGAGATTTACATTTGAAGACAATTTGGTCCTCATTTTGAATAGCAGTGGCATTCATTACTTAGACACAAAATTTCTGATTTGTGGAGTTTCTCTTAATCTATATTACATTCTGCAGTACAGCAAGGTCAAGCATCCAAGCTTGTGAACCTCCTCCTTTTGTTGAGTTGAGTTGAGTTGTTTTTGGTGCAAAACAACTCTTTTGAAGAAGAAAAATCAGCTGCCTTAAAGGCCTCTTGCACAAGTGTTTTTGCTGCATATTGTATTGCATTGACATTGTATTGTGAGTAGACATTGCTTCTTCATAGTTGCAATCAAGACTTGAAGTGTTGGAAAAATTGTTGATTTTCCTCCATCATTTGAGGAGCACATTTTGTACTTTGATATTTCCATAGTTGGAACTTCTTTAGAGTCATTTATATTGTTGAAATTAAGTTGAATCACATTGTAAACGGGTGCATTTTCGGTTGAAGCCGACACCCTTTCATTTTTTGAGCCTAAGTTGTTGAAAATGGCTAAAATCAATGAGGCATTAGAGTTGTTGAATAACCTCATTCATTCAAATGTTGATGACATGATAAAAATGAGCAAAGATTCTCTTTGTAACATTCAAAGTTGTTTGCAAGATGCACAAGAAAAGATTGATTTTTTGCAGTTGGAAACTCAGCTTCAACAAGACGAACTTCAGCAAAAGAGTCACCATTCTGAACCTGTTTCTGTTCACAAGACTGAGAAGGATTCTCATCAGAAGAAAGAAGATAAAGTTGCAGTTGATTCACATTCAGTGCCTTTTACTAGAGCAGATGTACATGCAGATGCAACAGTTCAACCTGCACTTCTCAAGCCCATCATCAGACCTTGGGAAGAGCTTGTCCACAACAAGCACCGAACTGGTCTTGGATATGACAAAGATGTGACCTTTCATATTCCAGACTACACCAAGCCCATCATATTTCAGAGTGCCGGATTCCTGTATGACAGTTCACCTGCAGCTGTTCCAGATCTTGCTCCACAACAACAACAACAGATTGTAAAATGCCAACACTGTGATCGAGTTGGCCATATGAAAGATCACTATTTTGATCTTCATCCATGCAAGCACTGTGGTCGGCACACCCATTCTTCAGACAGATGCTTCAGACACAAGCCTCCTGCAAGAAAAAATATTCATCTTGGATGGATCGCTTCTTGGCAATGGGCATCAGCAGCCAAAAAGATGTTTAAGACACATGTTAGAACTTATTCACGGATATTGAGCAAACTTGCAGTTGAGTTTTCACCATCATCTCACCTTGCCCCTAACAGGGAGGGAAATGGTGGTCATGTACAAGCTTCGACGTCAGATCAAGCGAGCCTGAGCCACAATCTCTCATTCCATGTTCAGAGTTGTAGCCAGAGACACAACAGTTCAAGCGAGCCTGAGCCACAATTCATCATTCCAGATTCATAGATGTAGCCAAAGACACGGATGCCCATGAGCATGCCTTCGGTTGGTAGACAACCTTAAACCATCATCTTTGGTTGGTGGATAACCTAAAACCATCATAGGTAGTAGACCTCCCTTCTTTTAGGTTGACGGTCTCCCTTTCATATATGAGGAACACTTCCTCTAGCAAAATCCTTCAGCTTCTTGCCAGCTTTGGTTGAGTTCCAGGAAATGCTTCAAGCATTCCAGAGTTGTTGGTAATCCTAAAACCATCACAGGTAGTAGACCTCCTTTATTTTAGGTTGAAGGTCTCCCTTTTTTATGAGGGACAATTCCTCTAGCAGAAGCTTTTAGCTTCTTACCAGTTTTGGAAGAGTTCTGGGAACTACAACAAGTTTTGTGTTCCAGTGTTGGTGGTCATCCTTAAACCACCTCTTTTTCCAACATTTCAGAGAGTTGATTCAGCCCAAGTGCTGCCATGCATGCTTTGCAGATTTGTATTACAACTCTCTTCTTGGACTCACACATACCCCTTCGGATTAAGGGGGGATGTTGGAACACCTAATCCTACATGGGTAGGTGTGGAATGTGAAAAGTCACAATGGAGTCCAAGTGACCTTGGAATATGAAACCAAGAGTCACACCATTGTATTATAAATGTGCATCATGTATAATGGATAAAATAAGAAAGCCTCACGCTTATCCTTCATTGTGTGTTGAGTCTCTTGTTGTGTGTGTTTATTCTTCCTCATACACCATGTGTGTGTTTAACATGGTGTTTAACACAAACTATAACAACGTGATTAAACATTGGCTAGAAAACTCGGTAAAAAAATTTCTTCCTGATTTGATAGAACCTATGTGTCGTCCTCTTGCTAAAAATACCATCTGTTATGCAACTACTCTTTTCAGGCTTCATGATCTGACAGTTCTGACAATTTCATTGATATCCTTTCAAAACCGGAAAATGATTAGGATGGTTGATGGGTTGGTCGTTAGCAATTTATAGATATCGTTGTGAAAAAATGTGCTAACACTGAAACTGTCAGCCCTCATCGAAATCTTCATAGTGCAATCATTGATCTGCGTACTATACCTCAATAATCTACGTACTATTACTCAATGGTGTGATCTGCTTCGGTGGTGAATTCAGTATAGGCTTAGCTGGCACTTCCACAAGTGAGGTTGGAGGCATAGTTGGATAAAAATAAATGTATGTTTCATAACGAAATCTACAACTTCCAATCAAGCCCTCCCATCCTTGACGCACAAAAAATTTTGTGATCATTATATGAATTGTGGTCGATATACATAATGTGTAGTAGTCAATAGATATATCTCTCCAGTGCTAGACCATACCATACATATTTAGAGACAAGGAGTCTACAGTTGTTCCTGAAAATTTATCTTTTTCAATTCGATAGTCATAGTCCTCCCTGCAAATTCCTAATTTACTATTTAAATCTATTTGTATGCATTTTTTAGCTCATGATACCTAAAACTTAAAAACCCCAACTAGTTAAATTTTTACATAACAAGATCGATCCTTATATTATTTTTAGTTTTGCTTCACTTCGCTCCGGATACCAACAGTATTGTATTAAATATACTGTGTTGATTTCTTTACAACTGGAACACAGTTCGAATATTGTGTTGTAAGTAACCGGGTTTTTCTCCCACCAAGAATAGAAATTTTTAAATTTATTAATGTTATGACCACGAGAGGTGCAATGGGGCCAACATTCAGAAATTCCACCTTATCATATAATTTTCTCTCAAACAAATCTTGACTTAGTCGACCAAACTTGGTCTGTGTCGTACAATATTAAAGCCTGCACAATGCACAAAAACATATCAAATAGTGGGCGCTTTTATAAGTAAATATGGATGAATTATAAAATTCAAAACAATGGCCTATGGGGACTTTTTAATTTTATATGCTTAAATATTGAAAAAATAACACCTTTATTTCAAAAGGAATAATACAAATTGAAATATTATTGAAGTTTTGAAATGGAAGATATCTGCCGAGGGAAGAGACATCACTGCACAATGCACATTCATGTTTAGTAAATTATCATGTGCATTAAAAGATTCGAAGACATGCCTATAGTGTTTTGGGATTTTTTAACCCTTTAAATATATATATAACAATATTTGAAATATAAAATGTTTTAAGCAAAGAACTTCATGCCATCTTGCAAAGAACCTCAAATAGGAAGTCAAGTTGGGTTAACTCATGTCTATATTGACAAGAAAGGTCAAATAAGCCTTTACCTTCTTCAAAATAGCATGATATGTTGTCACTCATCAGTTATTTCTAAGTACTTTATATAGAAGATCACTATATCAACTATTCTGCTATATATAAAAACTTGAGGCAAAATTCCTTAGAAACTATCCCAATAAGTGAAAACATAACAAGAAGATGAGAAAATGAAGGAATATAGTTGTTCTTACTAGATCTGAAAGTGGATGGATGAAGGAGATCCAAAACCTCTAGATATCAATAAGTTCAACAATTCTACCATCTACTCATTTAAGTCAAACCTTTAGGGATCCTGAAGATTGAGTTTAATCTTAAAATACCTTCCCTGTTTGGCCTCCTTCCCTCATCAAGTGTTGAATTTCCCTCTTCCTCCATTTCTTCTTCTTTTTACTCTTATTTTCTTGATGGAACCACAACATTTTGTTCCTTAGAGGCATCCTCACAAACATAGCCCCAAGTAGAAAGCACCCTCCCTGCTTGCATTGTGTTTGATCCAATAACATGCCCATGGTCATAAAAAGAGTTAATTTTTCTCTCAAGCACCATATTACTCACACCATCACTAGAAGGAGAAACAAATGACCACCCAATGACTTTGTTTTGTAAGAAGAAAAAATTTCTTCATGAGATTCTAAAATCTTGTTCTCTAAAAAATTGTTAAGATTTTGTGGAAGCCTTGAAAGATGACCCTTTTTGTACGTAGTTTTCTCATTCCCATTTTCTTTCCTTTGCATTATAGGAAGAGGTTCTCGAAAATAAATTATATGGTTTATAGTGTTATACTGAATATTATCAGCATCATTTTTGAAGTCATGGTTATGGCATACAATTGCAGTTAGAAAATCTGAATTGAACATGGATTTGTTTTTGTCAATTTCAAGTTCATTGTGATTAGTGAACATTGGTTGAACCTTATCTTTCTCCTCTTCATCAACAAGAAGGTTTGGTGGGTTCACAATTATTACAAAAGTGCTTACTTTATTTTTTTCTTCAGGTTTCATTTCTTTGTCTTTGTCTCTGACATTCTTTTCCTTGCCTTCAATCACCATCCTACAAGTTGTAACCCTTCTTCCCTGAGATCTAGGTTGGAAATTGTTAGATGAAGGCAAAGTAGTTGACACGCCAATGGATCTCTTCTTTCAAAATGTTCTAGAATTTTGTGTAGTAGTTTTTTCTACAACATAACCATCTGCAACAACATCATTAGTGAACATTGGTTGAACCTTATCTTGCTCCTCTTCAGCGAGAGGAAGGTTTGGTGGGTGCACGATTATTACAAGAGTGCTTACTTTATATTTTTCTTCAGGTTTTATTTCATTGTATTTTTAATTGTCATTTGTTCCCTTATCTTCAATGACCATCCTACAAGTTGTAACCTTTCTTCCCCAATATCTAGGCTGGAAATTGTCAGATGAAGGTAGAGTAGTTATCACACCAATGACTCTCTTGTTTCAACCTATTCTAGAATTTTGTGCAACAATGTTTGCTACAATAGAACCATTTGCAACAACATCATGGTTTTCCTTCAATGCAAAAATATCTGACTCCAATTTCATTAGCCTTCTATGATATGCAACAATTTTAGACTCTACCCGAGACAATGCACACCAAAGTTTCACAATTTCCATTGACTACAATGCATAATAGTCATTCACATAAAACATGCATTTCTTTATCAATAACATATAAGGCACAACAGATTAAATCCACAAGAAGAGAATTTTAAAAGAAAAAATTTGTTGAAATTCATTCTATAGAAGCTCTCACCTATGCTTCCCACAATCATTGATGGTTATGATAAATCCCAGTAGGTGGTCTAATAATTCATCTATGAAAAGCTCCACCAAGAGTGTAACTTGTTGTAGGAGTAGTAGGAGGTGCCATATAACAATATCCACCTCCATAAGGGAGACAAGGATAAGGATTTTTTGTTGGCATTGATGTTGTGTTCCAGCGGTTGATGGTTGTCACTGATGTCAACATGGACATGTATGGTAGATGTTTGTGTTGTAGGTGGCATTTTGACTTATGACATGTGTTATGGTGTTTTGCTATGGAATATGTGTTATGGTGTGTTGTTGGTGCTTTGGTAATTGTGTAGGTGATTGGAGAGTTGTGGAGTAGGTTGGAATAGGTCTAGGCTAAGAAGTCTTTCTTTTTCCTATACTATTCCCCAACCGTACAGAGCCAGTCTTATGCGTGTGGTTGTAGACCTTTAACTTCACATATGAAATCTTATCGGTGCATCTATGGTTTTTTCATTAGCAGCATCAACACCATATATGCAGTAGCTTACCAATTATAATCATTGGATCCAGGAGGAAATTGATAGAATGGACCCGGTGGTGGTACTGTTGCTGGAAGTTCTGGATGTGGTCAATATGGCATTGATTTCTATTGTAGTTGTGGTTGCCCTTGTTGCAATGTACCTTGATGTACAAGGTGTACTTATTGTTGATGTTGATGTTGAAGTGGATTCATATGATGAGATTAATGGGAGGAAGGGGGTTGCAGTTGAGGTTTCTAACTTGAGTAGAGGGGATAGAGAATTTCAATGAATGCTAAGTTGAGGGTTGTGGTGTGCACGACCACTGTAAAATTGGATTAATGGCAGGAAAGAGGTTATGGTTGAGGTTGTTGAACTTGAGTAGAGGGGATATGGAATTGCAATGATTGCTCAACCAAGGGTTGTGGTGTGTATGGACACTGTAAAATTGAAGGAATCTAATGGTGTGCACCTATAAAATTCTCCTGAATGAGACTTCCCACTTTATAAAATCATTTCACAATCATTACTCCATCTTGGATATCTCATCTCTTTTGTTTTTTTTTTAGTGACATCAAATTAACAATAACCTCTTTTATTCCATCATCCTACTTCCAATTTTTTTAATTCATTCCTTTTGTAATAAATAAAAAATAATAACCTCTTATGTTATGTCATCCTACTTACAAACTTTTTAATTCACTCAATTTATAATAGTTAAGTAGCAAGCATTAACAACAACATGTTTTTATTTTTATCCATTCACATAAGAAAACCAATCAACCTTCTATTCTAATTCATTCAAATCATAAAAAAAACCAGTAATACATCTCTATGACCACATAAACCATATTTTTAGCTCAATCTATTAAAAAACCAAGAGTTGAACCTTGACAAATGAAGTATAAATATGCTTTTGTTACTTAATCAAAGGGAAGAACACGCCCGTCTTGAAAAAAATAGCCACAATGCAATCAATGTACATTGGATGGTGGGGTAATATCTCCAAGTATTTGGGAATGTTGTTGTATCATCCTATATGCACTTGACACAGGCTGACAAATTAGATATGTCCTACATTCCCATCAACACTATAAACATTTTATTTCATTCAATTCGTTTGTTGGGATTGAGTATACGAACATAAGGAACATAGTGGCTCATATCGCTCCACTCCAAAAATGAAACATGAAGAAAATGTAAATACTTTTTTAGGTCAATTTATTCAGAAAATGTAGGTACCAATCATTAAGGGGAAGCAACATGCTTTCACTTCTAATGAGGATAAAAAGATCAAACCAAAGAAGTGGTTCAATTGACCAAAGAAGGGTTTATTTTGCATTCAACATTGAAAACAAAATATGTTGACAATAAAATATGTCGTATCTATATGGAAAGGAATAAAATAAGCCCTAAGTTTCCATCAACACTCTCAGGATATCATGTAGTGTAACTTGATTGTAAAATCTCAAAAAATAACAAGATAAGAATATTTTGTTGTTTTCATTATGAGAAATTTACCCTTGACATTTTTTTGTCACTGATGGAGTCGTGAATAGGCATTAGCCTTTACATACCACAATCTTGCTAATTCTAAATCATATTTAAGAATTTTTAACCCCCGACCCCGGTCCGTGGACCAGGGTTAGGGGCTAACGCCATCCCACAACATATGTTTTTCAAACCATATGTTTAGACCATAACCAAAGTTCGAAGACCATGGCATATTAACTAGCCCACAATAGATATGCAAAGTTAATAACCCAAAGTTTGGGTAATGATATATATCAGCATATATAACCCAAAGTCTAAAAACAAAACCACAAACCGTTATGCTGACATTTAATTCCAGTGGATAGGTGGCGGTTTTCGTGGTGGTCTGGCTAGCGATGAGTTTGTTGGTGGTCCTAAGCTTTGTTCACATGGAAGGTTGCATAAACAATTATTGCCACAAATTAATTATTTGGAATAGGTGTGTTAACACTTAACCGCCAACGGAACATGTCAGAATAAATGTTCATATGCCAAACCGTAACATTTTTGGTTAGCCGCCAGCGTCGAATGAACAAAGGGTAGTAGAACTTGTCGGGGGCATGGTTCCACTTACCTAACCCATATTAAACATCAGGTCAGCACCAGAACCTAGGTTCCATCGATAGGAAAATCACAAATTTGACGATGTTTATTCAACAGTGTGGCGCCATTTTGGCCAGGTATGGGGGTCACTGATGTGATTAAAGAGGCCACAATTTGTTCTGGAAAGAGGATAAATTGTCAGTTAGTTAGTGGAAAAAGGGGCGGATTTTTAGGGCAGTTAGCCAAATTGTCTAAATTGTAGGACAAATAGTTAAAGAACTTGGGAGGCTCATAACTTCTTCAATTTTTATCATTTTGGGAGAATAAAGAGGCTAGACAGGGATTTTTGATTGTTTTGGATCCATTGGAGCTATTAGTGAAGTCATTTGAGCATTGTAATTTACTGTAAACTCCTTTTTTTTAGCATAATGAAAGAGGCTCAACCATTGGAAGTCAAACCAGGAGATGTATCCGAGGAGGGGTGAACTCCTTCATCAAGTGTTGTTGTGTGTTTTATGTTATGGTGATATTGTCTCTTGTTTACTGCAAAAATTGTACTTTTATGCATGTTTATGTGTTTAATAATTTGACAAAAGAGGCTTAAAACCATAATTTAATCACTTCCAATATTTACTTAATCCTCAAGCAACTTCACATACAAATCAGTTTGGTATCAAAGCTTAGGTTTTATTTGTTGTTGTGAGGGTTTAATTGTTTGCAAGTGTATTTAATTCTTTCAAGGTTGAGTTTCAATAGAGTAGAAGGAAAGCTTGTGGTTGCAAGTCCTCAGGTTAGATCAAGGATAAGGAGAGCAAGTTTGCCACAATCTCCACCAAAAATCCTACCTCAAATTGTAGTTAACATGTCAACAAGTATGTCACATGAAGGAGAGCCTGAAAATATGTAAGAGGATGGAGAATCATTTAGGAAAGCATTCTTTGATATGAGAGAAATGGTGAAATTTATTTTAGGAGAGAACCACAATGTTGCAAGGTGAGAGCTCCAATCGCCCAAAGGGAGATAATTCTTCCAAGGGAGATGGCGACATGACTCCAAAAGGTAATGGGAATGGTGATAAACCAACTTTGACACTGTTAGTGTCAGTCTTGTCATACTTCCATCAGTGATCAAATCTTCTCTTTTGCATTTGCATAGTAGGAGTCCCATACTATGAAATTTTTATCACTCCATTAGGTCATGGATTCACTGATGGTAGTGGTCACTTCATTAGTTTCCCTCATGGAAATAATTGCTGGTAGTCCTCTCTATGGTATTCAGTCATGATTCATTTTCACTATGTAGTTCATTTCATTAGGTCATAGGGTTGGTCTCATTAGGTTCTAGGGTTCCATCATGGTCAAATTAATGATGAAAGTGTCAATAAATATCAGCAAGGACATGAGGATGCCAAATAAACTCAAAGCACAGTATCTGGAAAATCAAAGAAGTTGTTATTTTAGCTAGATGTAATTTTCACCTCAAAACATGTTTTGAGGTGAAAACATAGTTCTTTGTTTTGATTATCATCTTTTATGTAATTTTATGTTTCCATATGTAATAAGTCGAGCCTCAGAAGCTACTATCTCCATAAAGCCAAAGGGGGTTTTTCTATGCCTAGGTTTCAAAGGTGTTCTCCACAGGATTTTCAGTGCAAATCACATTCTAAGTAAGTTCATCAGAAGGAGCTCGAACAGTATATCACCTAGGTTATTCTATGCCTAGGTTTGAACAGTATATCACACTCCCAAAATTGACTTTTGGATTGGAATATATGTTCAAATGAATAAAAGGCCTCAAAAGTACAACTCTACCCCCCTTTTTTCATTTGCCCCTTTAAATTTACAAATTTTCCTTTTTATATGATTTTTGGCCTTTATCACAAAAGTCCCTTTTCTTTTTTGAAATTGTAGAATCCTACATACCGCCGATGCGATGGCCCATCGCCGATGTGATGCCATCGCACCATCACATCGCAGACTTCGCAGTTACCTAGCGCCAAACCTCGCTCTTCTGATTTCCTGATGCGATAAGCCACTCCATCGCATTGCATTATCTCAATCGGCATATCCCGCAATGCTTAGCACCAGACCCTATCAACTCCTTCCCGCCGATGCCACATTGTCGCACCATCGCATATCAGCTATCCCCAGTGTTTTAACCCCCGCACTCCATTTCCCCGATGTGATGATTCCTCCATCGCCATCGCTCATCGCAATTTCCCCCCGCCATGTGTTATGACCGCCTCTCTTTTCGATTTACGATTGCGATTGCCCCGGTCCCACCAAAATTCCTTCTGCCCGTTCCAAATAAAAAGGGCTTCTCCCTATGTAAAAGTGCCACTCTTCATTTTATTTGTTTTAAATGGATTTTTCCTCCATCGCCCCCACTCATCCTTCATTGCTTCGAAAACCCTCTATCCCTCATCACATCAGCTTATCCCCACTCCACCTTCCATCGGCCTTTTCCCCATTGGCATTCCTCCCATTGGCCTTTCTCATCTCTCATCGCTAATCGCAATTTTCGTCCGCCCAAGTCATACCTTCTCCTTCCGATGCCAGTTGCAATTGTGATGTCCTGGGCCCACCTTTCCTTTCGCTCTTTTTCAATGGAAAAAGGGGTTTTTCTCCATTATAAGAGGAAAATTCAATTTTATTGTTTTAAAAAGGATTTTCTCTGGAAAAAGGGTTAAAAGGGAAAAATACATTCTATTAAAGCTGTAAGTGAATGTGAACACAGAGACCATTTTAGCATCGACAACAAATGATGAATGAGGGGATCAGTTCTAGATTTTTTTTTTCCCATTTTTTAAAGTAACGGATCATTTTTCCAGATGGTTAGATATGTATTGTTTCCTCTCTTTCAGAGGCATATTTTTGGGTTGTTTTTTCTATCTTCAGATTTAGGTTTCGGGGCAGGTGAACAACTCCTTTTTCTAAGGATTTTCCCCCTGAAATCTTGTCTATTTAATGTAATTTCTGAGTCATTTGTAAGTGCGGAAAAAATTGGAAATCACTAGGACGCTCTGAGCTTCATTGTACATATTTGTAACCCGTTTGGCTGGGAATTAATAAAGACTTGCAACAATTTTTTATGGGATCCATGTGGTATGGAATTTTAGCACTGTCTCTTCTTTTGTGATCATTTGTTAAATTTTATGTATGTCATTTCATTCATTCCATATTTCTGTTGAATGTTTTCCAGTTAGATAGGTAGAAACCATTTTTTACAGTGTTCTTCCTTGGGAAAATCATTCAATATTTTATGTTTTCTGTTGTTTGAGAAGGGTCCATTTCATATGCTCTCCTCAGTTCCTCACCAATCTAAACATTTCAATCATCATTAAAACAAAGTTGTTAAAATCCATGCCTACCTTGCCCCATAGAATACCCTGTATTTATGATTTAATTCCCCAGATTTAAACTGCCCAGCCCCATCTGATCCAACCATAAAATCCAGAAAAGTTATAAAAAAAAAACATTTTGTGCTACTATACCTAATCATTTTGCAGTCATACTTCATTGAGATATCTTACGGAGAGAGCTCTCTCCTTTCCTTGTAGGGATAGCTACGAGGTTAAGCGTGGTTTCTAGTTACCCTGGTTTTCTCTTCAGTCTGAGGTCAAATTAGGTGATAACATAGTGGCGAATCCACTAGGGAAGAAAAAGGACAAATCTAAATGGAACACTGATTACCCCGGTAATATCTTCCATATAAATTCTTGAAACTTTGGATGATGAGTTTCAAAATTTTCTAGGCTGAAATAAATATTGCAAAGTAGAAATTCGATCACACTGGCTTCAAGGAAATACACAAGGGCCAATCCTGATCCAAATCCCCCCCCTATATTTGAGAATCCTAACCTTATTCCTCGAATAATCAAAAGACAAGAAGGTTCAGTAAGCCCTAGACCTATTTTCAGATCCCATTCCTGGCCTAGTGAGTGGTTTTTTGTTGAAGACCTCCCTTTTGATGAGTGTTTTGAGCTTTCTTTGTTCAGAACTAAATTTGAAACTGCATTGGATAACATAGTTTCAGATCCAAATTTTCTTGTAGATCTTGAATTTCAAAGGGAAAATAGATCAATTGATGATTATATCTTGAATTATTCTCCAACATCTATCGCTGCTACAAATATTCCTGAGCTTTTTGAATTATCAGAAACAACATCCGATGCCTTCAATTCATCGGTATTTCCATCAATTTCTGAAATCAATTCTCAGCTTCTGACACCCCCATCAACATCTCCCTTGAATTCTGGTAGTTCAAACATTGTTGTAAATCCACCTCGAGCCATGGTTGCCCAGTACACACCCTTGGTTTTACCTTAGAATCTAAATGATATGCTTGCTGATTACCAAAGTAAAATCCATTTCTTTGATGCCACATAAAAGCATCACAGCCCAGCAACATGTTGATAAGATGAATGACTTCTTTGACCTTCATGAGGTAGAGGCCGAAAATGTCACTATGGGATTGTTTGTCCAAAGCTTTGGGGGTGAAGTTCGAAAATGGTTCTGAGCCTTACCAGTGGCCTCTATCCACACTTTTCCGGAACTACATAGAAAATTCTTAGACCGGTGGGAGGTAAAGAAAAACCCACTCCAAATTTTGTCTGAGTATGAAAATATTAAAAGGAATGTGGGTGAAAGTGTACAAGATTATTGTGTGAGGTTTAATGCAGTGTATAATGCTATTCCGGCCAACCTCAAACCCCCCGTGGGGTTAGCCTTTCTCAAATTTCCAGATAGTTTCGATGTTGATATGGCATATCAATTACGAGAACGAGATCCTACCACACTTGAAGATATGCAGAAAATTGCTGTAAGCGTAGAAGAAAATCTGTTGGCCAAAAGAGCACGGATGAGAGCTGAAAAGAGGGAGACTGTAAAAGAGGAAGCATCTCCTTCAGATAGTAAGATGGATACTTTGATCCGAACAGTAGAGAAGATGGTTGATCGGATGAATATTTCAGATAGAACTGAAGCACAAATCAGGAATCCAAATTTTAGAGGACAGCAGCAGCCCCAATTCCGAATCAAGCAGAGGGAACATAAAGTGCAAGACCAAACAACACAACAGAAGTAGATCAGAACCCCTTTGCAGCAAAATTATGTTCAGGGGATGGAAACTGATGATGATGATGATTCGGTAGTTGAAGCTAATAATTTTTTCACTGCTGATGGTATGCCCATTTTTCTGACAAAAGATAAAGAATATGTAGTGATTCTAGACACTCGGAGAGATGAAGATTTTATATTGGCCAATGATGTAGCTTTAGAGGAAGATTCTGATGATTATCAACGAGGATATATGAACGATTTGTCCACACAGCAGAAGCAGTATTCTTTGAGGAGCAGATATGTGCCAATCAATCCCATTCAGAAAAGGAAAGAGATGCAATCAAAGAATGACTCTTCAAATACTCATAGGAAAGGGAAAGAACCTGCTGATCCATCTTCCAGCAAAGCATCCTCGACAAATAACACAACAAATGAGAAGAATAACCAGCCAAGTGCGGAAAAGGAGCAAGTGGAGAAGAAATATCCTCCTGTCAAAGAGGTAGAAAAAGTTCCATCATTTAATTTAGAAAATGAAATTGCTAAGTTGAAAGTTTCCATTCCCTTAGCAGAGTTGGTGAAGAATAACACTTATAAACTTCAGGTGTCTAGAATTTTCCAAATAAACTCTATGTCAGATATGGTAAATGTTGAAGACGATTATCCTAAGCTCATTTTTGGTCCTGCCATAGAAGTTAAATATGAAGATAGTGAAGTCCCTCCCTTTTACCTAAGTCTTAGATTGCATGAGTATATTTTACACAATGCTATGTTGGATTCCGGGGCCTCTCACAATTTGATGCCTAAAGCCATTATGGAGAATTTGGGTCTCGATATTACCCGCAAATACCATGATTTGTATTCCTTTGACTTGGTAGTATCTTGAGATCAAATCCTAGCCAAGAATGTTTTGATGGATGTAGTTGTTGCTGATGTTCCACCACAGTTTGGAATGCTTTTGTCCAGATCGTGGGGTGCAAAACTAAAGGGAACTATACAACTTGATTTCTCTTATGCTACCATTCCCGTGTTTGGTCAATTGAAAAAGCTATACAGGGAGAAGAAAATGAAATATATGATCACTAGCAAAGAGAAGCTAGTTAATCATCTTGTTAATGTTGTCCACATAGATTTAGAGTCTTTTGTATTATATTTAGATAGTGGTTTGAATGATGAAAAATTCAGTTGGTAGAAGTAGATGAGGTACCTGAAATTTCTTAGAATTTTAGGGAATTCCTTAAACAGGAAAAAGAAAAAGCAGCCAGCCTTTTTGAGTTTTCCACCTGCCAGCAGCAAAAGGACAGTGAACAACAGAAAAATGAAGAAATCAGTCAAGGTAAGGTAGAGAAAGAAACAAAATTTCAGCATCTAGAAGAAGAGGAAGAAGGCCTTTGGAGCATGGATTTTGACGAAGTTGTTGATAAGGACGGTGCTGGTATAGGAATTTGGATTCGGAGCCCTATTTTCCAGCCTCAAAGAGTTCCTAGTAATGTTAGAGTATGTGCTTATAATTTGGTGTTTGACTGCTCTAATAATGAAGCAGAGTATGAAGCTTTGATTGCAGGTCTGAAATTTTGAAGAAGTTGAATGCAAAAAGGATTTCTATCTATGGAGATTCGGAGTTGATAATCAAACAGGTAAAGGGAGAGTATCAAGAAAAGCATCCATGATTGAGAGCCTACATAAATGTGGTCCTAGACATCTTGAGAATTTTTTCTGAATACACTTTGACAACAGTACCCCGAATGCAGAATCTTATTGCAGATTCTCTTGCCACTACTGCAAGCAATTTGAAGATCCCAATGAACTCCAGCAACAAATTTGAAATTTATGTCAAACATCGGCCTGCTGTTCCGGATAATTTGAGGTATTGGCAAGTGTTTTGGGATGACAATGAAATTAATGTTTTTTTGCAGAATGAAGGGAAATTCAAGGACACTTTCATAGATGGTGATCATGATACCGATGATCAAGAGATTGAAGCAAATCAGATAGATGTGTTGCAGCTGAAAGATAATGTTATTCATAGAGGTCTCATATCTTTAGAGGAGCTTTTTGATCAAGATGATGTTGCAAGAAAGCCAAGCTTGGTGCCTACTGATAAAGGAGTTGAGGATGTAAATCTTGGAACAACCGACAAGCCCAAGTTTGTGAAGTTATCAAAAGAATTGTCTCCTGAGGTAAAGGCACAGTATGTTAAATTACTTTCTGAATTTTCTGATGTGTTTGCATGGGATTATTCAGATTTGAAGGTATACGACAAAAATATAATTCAGCATACTATTCCTATCAAGCCAGATCAGAAGCCATGTAGATAGAAGTTGAGGAGGATCAACGCAAATCTGCTTCCATCCATTGAAAAGGAGGTAAACAGATTGTATAAAGCTGATATCATTTTTCCAATAAGATTTTTTGATTGGATTTAAAATTTAGTCTCAGTTCGAAAAAAGACAAGAGAAATAAGGTTGTGCATATATTTCTGGAATCTCAATAAAGTATCCTTAAAGGATAACTATCCACTTCCGAAGATGGATCATATTCTGCAGAGAGTAGTTGGAGCATCACGGATGTCACTACTCGATGGTTACTCAGGCTATAATCATATCTTGGTGCATGAAAAATACCAAGACAAAACTGCTTTCACAACACCTTGGGGAACTTTTTAGTATGCAAAAATGCCATTTGGACTGAAGAACGCGGGAGCCACTTTCCAGCGAGAAATGGATATTGCTTTTGCTAATGAAAAGGATGTTTTTCTGGTTGTTTATCTAGATGATCTAACAGTGTTTTCTGGTTCTGATGATGAACACCTACACCACTTGAGGGTTGTATTTCAGAGATGCAGGTGTTGGCCACCTATAAAATTTGTTCTATCAAAAGGTGGCCAAAACATTGTTTAGCCTTCAAGGAACAGTTTCATTGTAGAAATATTATCTCTTGAAGCCTCTGCTAAACATCATCTCCTCTATCCAAGTCTTCATTGTTGTTTCCCTTCAGAACTCAGAAATTCTGCTAAAAATTCTATGAGAAAGACTACTACAAAATTCCCTTTTCTCCCCTTCCTTCACCCAGAAACTAACCTCATTTCAACCCTTTTTTTTACCCCTTGTTTAGCCTATTTTCCCCTTTTTCCCTCTATCGTTGCCCATTTCTAGCCTTGAAAACCATTGAAATCCATGAAAAACCCACATTTTGGACATATATGGGTCTTAGCCCCCTTCGGCCCGCCCCCTTGACCTTTTCCCCCATGTGACCTGGGCGCCGAAACCAGGCGCTAGTCCGAAAAATTGCTTAGCGTGTTTGGTCATCGGGAGCATTTATCACCGTTGATTTCTTGACCAATCCGATGGTCCTCGCAAATCCCATTGCGCCCATGGTCCCCACTCCTGTTCACCATGCAATCGTATCACAACCGTCCGTTTAAATCACAAATCGGACGGTCTTTTTTCATCCGCCAGGTGGTCCCCGCCACGGTCATTGTGCAGAAACCGACGGTATCTATCACACCGCTTTCACGCGCAGGGAAGTTTTCCCCTGATCGGCAGCGATTCCACTCACCGATTGACGTGTGGCCTGGGCACTGTTCACCAAACCACGGTCCATCACGCGTTAAACATCGGACGTGGACCTCGCACGATATTGACGTACACCATCCGATCTGAGGCTACTTATCTGACAATGATCACTTGCTGGAGATGCACATGCGATAACTCAGGGTACGGCGCAGCGGTAACAACATCTCCACCATCGATCTGATCTACAGATCGACTGCCCAAATTTCATCACCCGATCTCTCCATTTTGACTTTCCACCTGCGCTCCCGACCATCGATCTCTGCGCGATCAACGGCTCTGATTTGATTTTCTCTTCCGCCTTGCCATTCACTCCTCACGATCAACCTCGACCATTGGATGATGCCATCCAATGACCATGCTCCCTCCACATGCCTTCTGAAGAAGTCAGCCTATATATGTAGGATTTTTTTATAGTTTTTTGTATTTTTTCAAGGTTTAAATGGTTTTTTCCGCCATGCTGAAGAAAAATTCACAGGCAGAGGGTGACGATCCTCCCGCCTGCAATTCACCACAAAATCACTTGCAGGGTTTTAAATTTGCATTTTATCAATGAATTCATGAGGCATTGATGCCATTCAACCCCTGTACAGCCCTGCACACCAGAAAACACAGTTAATCGAGCACCGATCAAAGATTATCAGTGTCGAAGACAGAACACACCAGAAAAAGGAGATTGAAGTCCTAAAACACAGTTCTCAAGTAAATTAAAGGTGTTTAAGGAAATACAAAGACATCTGTCAAGCCGAGAAAGCTTCCACCGCCATCAGCCGAGGCCAATTGAACCCTCTCGAACTCCTTAAGACACCTGCAGCCTCACAAAAATCAAAGGAAGCTTAGTCATTACCTGAACAAGAGGTGTTTACCTGAAGACAACTAAACAATTAATACAAATCAAAGAATCTTATCTCTAATTGTCGGCAGAACCATTTTAGAAGATTAGGAATAGTCTAGAAGCACATCTTTCGATCATTATGCCTCGAAAGGCAGGAACAAATGTTATGGAGCAGAGTCGGAAATGATTACATAATTAATGATATTTGATCCTTGGGAAATCCTCCCACTTCTTCATTTATCTATAAATACCTCTGTAGAACATAAGCAAATGTTGGTCTCTAGACATCTGAATGCATGTAATAGTTTTCTGAAGCTACTGATGCACTATGTGCAATTTGAAGACAAATAAGCTGATATGAGAAGTTTGACGTTGTAGAGACCCTCCGGGCTTGCTGATTGTAACTGTTTTGAACATCAAATACAAGCTGTTGATTTATGGGATCCTGATTTGTGTCAATGGTGATGTGTTTCTCACTGTCAATTTTTGTTTTCTTTATTGTTTTCACTCTGTTCATTTTCTCTGATAAGGAACAACAAACATAGAGCTAGGACTTACTCTCAGTAGTACCCTACTCTTACTAAAAGCTTTATTTTCTATTCTTTTCTTTTGTTAGTACCGAGTATATTAAAGCAGGTTGGTTTCAAAGTACTAGCCTGATCTAGATTTCTCATTGTGATGATTATCAGTGTTTTCCTTTAGAATATGCTGAAAACAGGTTGGTTTCGAAGTACTCACCTGATCTTAAGCTGTTCTAACTGTTTTTGAATGTTTTTTAACTGAAAGTAATTCAAAGCAGGATAGTTTAAAAGTACTTACCTGATCTCATAATGCTTTTATATTTTTTTTCTCTAAACTCAAAGTACTTCAATGCAGGCTAGTTTAAAAGTACTTACATGATCACATAATTCTTTTATGTTTTGTCTCTCTAAGCACATGTTGAAAGCAAGATAGTTTAAAAGCACTTACTTGATCTTAGACTGTGCACTGTTCTCCATTTTGTTTTGTTCTCCACTTCCTATCTGTTTCACTCCATAAATCACCTTAAGAGATCCTTTGACATAAGTGACTTGCCCCATGGATCCTTCTTGAACCTTGCTGTCCAATTAAAATCCTCCTATGACTTCATAGCCTAGTGGGTTAAAACTATATTTGCCTTTTTCTATCAGCCAAATCATTCCTTCACTTGTAGACATCTTCATCCTTCACTTTGAACTTCCTTCACCTTCATCATGTCTTTGCCCAACCAAAACAAACAGAACAAAACTCATGCTCTTCATAACTAGCCTAATATCACATTTCAGGCTTTAAAGCTCACATCTTTAAACTCATTTATAGAGAGATCCTTCTCTGGATTTAGGAGGGCTAGATCCTTGAATCTCAAAGCGGTTTGATGTTACCCCTGCAGTTGGACTTTTGCCAATCTTGCTAATTACATGGACCTAACATAATGGCGACTCCACTGGGAATTTTTTGAGTTCATAGTTGCTTGGCCAGCTTTTATGGACTCTTTAGTTTTCCATACAACCATAGAAAATCAGAAAAAAACCTAAAAATATTTTAAATTGGTATTCAATAAACATGGTAGTGGACCACTAAACCTTTTACCTCCAAAAGAGCTAAAAACTTCCACTTGGTGACTCCACAATCCTGAACAGACCGTAAAGACTCCACTGGGAAGAACTCTAATCATTATAAAACCATTCAACCTCAGTAAGAGGGCTTTAGGATTAAATTTATCTTAGAAAAATATCAGTTAAACCTCTTACAGATTGTCATATCTGGTTAGAATTTTCTTGTTTATTTAGGTCTAAAAACCCACAGCATACTGGCTCCTAGAAAGATTCACACTAGAGAATAACCTGGCGCTGATCCACCTGAGATAATTGATAACCCAGAAAGTATCCTTAGGAGGTCTCCTAGGATTAAATTATCAACTATTTTCAGATCACCCTTGAGAGCTAATTTAGTCCCTGAAAATCTTTCAGCTCTACAACAATCACAAGCTGACTTAGTAAATCCATTTAGAACTAGGTCTCTTGGTGACTTAGGTCAGTTAGATTCTGAGTCTTCACTTTCATTTCCTGAAACAAGTGAACATCCTGATAGCAGAGAAACAACACCTCCTGATTGACATTTTCTTCACAACTTAGGTGTCTCTCATCCAAGATTTGCTGAGCAATCTATTCCTGGTCCATCCATTTCTTCTCACCCTACATCCACTGTTCAAACCACCCCACTTCAGCCCACTTTCCTTCCTGTGAATCCACCCCCACCACATATCATGGCAGCATGGTATGCTCCCTTAGTTCTTCCTGTACTATTAGTCAATCTTCCAGAGGAATATTATTCTAAAATTCCATTGTATGATGCTAGCAATGCTACAACTACATCACAACATGTGGATAATATGAGTGACTACTTTGACAGAAATGAAATTGATAATGATTCTGTCAAGCTTAGATTATTTGCTCAGAGCTTAGGGGGAGAAGCAAGAAAATTGTTCAAAATTTTAACCCCCCATAGTATTAATGATCTCCAAGCCTTCCATCAAACATTCTTAAACAAATGGGAAGTAAATAAAAACCCTCTCCAAGTCCTTTCTGCCTACAAGAACCTCCATAGAGACACTGGGGAAAGTGTGCAAGCTTATTGCACTAGATTCAATAGTGTGTATAATTCACTTTCTCCAGAACTAAAACCTCCACAGGCCTCAGCTTTAAACAAGTTTCCTGAAGGGTTTGACCCTGAAATGGCCTATCAGCTGAGAGAGAGAGATTTTTCAACTCTTGAAGATATGCAAAAGGGTGCTCTTTCTGTGGAAGTCAACTTGATGGAGAAGAGAGAAAGAATGAAAATTGAAAAGAGAGTGTCCTTTAGAGAGGAAAATGCACCTTCTACTTCCAACTCAAAGATGGAAAAAATGATGGAGGAGATGATGAAGAAAATGAGCATCCTTGAGAGAGCACAAGAAAGTCAAAACCAAACTGCTCCTCAAAACAAAAACCAGAACCAAAATCAGAATTTTAGAAGGAACCAACCTCCAAACAGACCTAGGGAATATGATCAACTGATCACTCCTCCTTTTCATCAAAACTATATAAGTGAGGTTGAGGAAACATATGAGATAACAGAGGAAGATGATATCAACATGCTGGGAGTAGATAATGATGACTTTGAGATTCATTATGATAGAAAACAAGGTCTTTATACCCCTTATGATGACAGCAGAGATGATGATGAAAGTTATTTTAAAGACATGGAAAATGTCATCATAGAGTCCCAAAAAGAATATGACCTTAAAAGAAAAACCAATCAACAAACTCTCAACACCAAAACCTCTGACAAATCTTCACAAAACAGCACTACAACCAAGCCTAAAATTGTCAAACAAAAGGATAAAATAGTGACTGTAAATTCTGATAAAAGTAGAGAGAAGGGCACTCAAAACAATGAAAAACAAAGTGCAGAAATTATTAGTACTACCACTTTAGTTATTAGTCTTGTTAAGACCATTTTGTCAAATAATAATAGAAAAAAATCAGCAAGTTGATGTTGCTGATAGACTGGCAGCTAGTAAGGCTGAGACAAGTCCTTCGAAGAGCCAAATTCCTTTCAGCCTTGAGCAGGAAATTTCAAAGACCAGAATCTATGTTCCCCTAACTGAGTTAGCTGCCTAGAGTGTATATAGGACCCAAATTTTGAAGGCTTTAAATATTGAGGACAATAATGATACAGTCAATCTTAATGATGACCAGCCAGAGCTCATTTTTGGTCCTAAGATTGAAGGTATATATCAAGAGGGACCTGTTCCTCCCTTTTATGTGAGTTTAAATGTTCATGACAAGATCTTGCATAATGTTATGCATGACTCTGGAGCCTCGCACAACCTTATGCCAAAGGTGATAATGGAAAGGCTAGGACTAGAAATAACCAGACCTTACAAGGATTTATATTCTTTTGATTCCAACAGAGTGAAGTGTCTGGGTCTAATCAAAGACCTTTGTGTGAGTTTGACCCAAATCCCAACCAAGTGCATGGTGATGGATGTTGTGGTGGCTGATGTGCCTCCTAAGTATGGCATGTTGCTGTCAAGATCATGGGGTGCCAAGCTGCAAGGTACCATACAGATGGATGGAACATATGCCACTATTCCTGTCTTTAGCCAGCTTAGAAGACTATACAGAAAGTCACATGTGAAATTCATGGTCAGTAACTCAGAAAAGCCTGAAAATTCTCCCATTTACTCCGTCCATACTGACCTGGATTTGTTTATCTTTTACAATAATGAATCCACAAAGCAGTCAAAGCCAGAACATAGTGACTCAGATGACCAGTCAGAGGCCCCTAATCTAGAAATGATGGCAGTTCTAGATATGGAAGAAAACGAGAGAGAAAATTTTGAACATTGTGTTGAAACAACGAACCAGAGTGAACAAAGCCAAGATGGAAAACAACAGACTACCCCTTACACTCAACTCCATGAAAATTCTGAAGAACAAGACCCAGCACAACATGTTGCAGATCCCAGAATAGAACATAATGATGAACAATGCAATAGGGATGAAAACGATGTTAACCCTACAAACAATCCCTTATGGGTCATGAACTTTGACGGGTCTTGCACTAAAAGAGTGCAAGAGCTGGGGTATGGTTGGTCGACATTGAGAAAAATTACTCTGAATGCAATGCTTTCAAGCTAGATTTCAAATTCACCAATAACATCGTAGAGTATGAGGCTCTCATCCTAGGATTGCGTCTATTGAAAGAACTAGGAGCCAAGAAGATAATTGTTCAGGGAGACTCAGAATTAGTCATCAAACAACTAAACGGAGAGTATGCCGTTAAGCATCCTAGACTAAGGGTATACCGAAATAATGCCATAGATTTCCTAAACACGTTTACAAGATATGAGCTCGTGTTTGTCCCAAGAAGTCAAAACATAATTGCAAACGGGTTGGCCTACGCTGCTAGTTCATGTCAAAAATCACCTGGTGATAAACAGATCATCATTCAAACAAAATATAGACTTGCAGTGCTAGATAATGAAAAATATTGGTAGGTCTTCGAGGGCGACAAGCAGATAGAGGATTTCCTGCTTGGCAGGAACGATTTTGAGTTATCTGATTCACTTTCTAAATCTGACGAAAATTGCCTCAACAAAGAGTCCCCTGAAGGAGATAAACTATCCGGTTTCGTAAAAATTGACATGTTAACTAAAAAACTTGGAACTCATACTGAAGAGTACGAGGACACAGAAAACGAAGACATTGAGATATTGTCGTCAAAGGACAAGAACGTACCTTGGGGGTTAGCACCATTAGAAAACCTGTTTTATTTTAACGACATAGCAAAGAAACCCATTGTAGAATACACCAAGTCTGATGTCGAGGAATGCAACATAGGCACCAAAGATCAGCCTAAAATGATTAAATTAGCTGGCTCCTTGTCAACAGACATGAAAAAGAAATTCATTGACTGACTTAAAGAGTTTGTTGATGTGTTTTCCTGGAGCTATGAAGACTTAAAAGCCTATGATACACAAATCATCCAACACAAGATCCCATTGAAATAAAACCAAAAACCCTTTAGGAAAAAACTGCGTCGAATTAATCCAATACAACTGCCTCTAGTAGAAAAGAAAATCAAGAAAAAGTATGAGGCAGGAATCATAGTGCCTGTGAGGTTTTCAGATTGGGTTTCTAACCTTGTAGCTGTGAGGAAAAAGACAGGAGAAATCAGATTGTGCATTGATTTCAGAAACCTTAACAGAGCCTCCCTAAAGGACAATTACCCTTTACCTAAAATGGAACACATTTTACAAAGGGTAGTTGGTTCAAAGAGGATTTCTCTATTAGATGGTTTTTCAGGGTATAACCAAGTTTTAGTACTCCCAGAAGACCAACTAAAGACAGCTTTCACCACTCCTTGGGGCACTTTCATGTATGTGAAAATGCATTTTGGGTTAATGAACACTGGGGCCACTTTCCAAAGGGCCATGGACATTGCATTTTTAGAGGAGATAGGGCACTTCATTGTAATTTACCTTGATGACATAACAGTTTATTCCAAATCTGATGAAGAGCACCTAAAACATCTAAGAAAGGTCCTTGAAAAGTGCAGAAGGTTTGGATTATCTTTAAATCCCAAAAAGACAGTGTTTGGCCTACAAGAAGGTAAACTCCTTAGCCATATCATATCAGAAGAAGGGATTAAAATAGATCCAAAGAGAGCTGAGGGAATACTAAATATTAGCCAACCAAGGAACATAAAATAATTACAGTCCTTTATTGGAAAAATTAACTTCTTGAGGAGGTTTATTCCCAACTTAGCAGAGCTCCTTAGAAACATGACTAATATGCTCAAGAAAGAAGTAGGAGTGAAATGAAATGTAGAAGCCAAAAGATCCTTCGAATTGGTAAAACATGCACTCACCCGGGCACCTGTCCTGATCAACCCTGACTTTTCAAAGGATTTCCTTATTTTTTCCTTTGCCTCAGAGCATACTG
This sequence comes from Pinus albicaulis, assembly GCA_034641835.2. NCBI lineage: Eukaryota > Viridiplantae > Streptophyta > Pinopsida > Pinales > Pinaceae > Pinus > Pinus albicaulis. The sequence goes on from CM076576.1 coordinate 193,604,482, forward strand.
TGGCTATTGTCCTATTGTAGAAAAACCTAGAGGGACAGGAACAACCTATTTTCTTTTTTCAGTAAGGCTTTAAGGGATGCACCCTTGAAATATAACATAATGGAAAAACAGGCCTATGCTTTGGTAAAGGCCTTAAAGGACTTCAGGGTGTATATTCTACATTCTCACATCATTGCTTATGTGCCTAACATAGTGGTAAAAGACATCTTGTCACAAGACCCAGATGGAAAGAGGAGAAAATGGATTTCAGCAATACTAGAGTATGATTTGGAAATCAAACCCACCAAACTCATTAAAGGTCAGGACTTAGCTCAATTAATGGCTGAATCTAATCTACAAGCCCTTGGCATCAACATGGTAGATGCCTTGGATGAATAGGAAGAATTACCTTCTCCCACTGTGGAAGAGCAGTTTCAAAGCTCACCTTGGTACACTGATATCTTGTATGTACTTACAAATCTTAATGCTCCTCCTGATTTATCAAAAACAAAGGCAAGGTTTTTAAAGTTGAAAGCTAGGAATTATTGCATTTTGAATGAATGTTTATATTGGAAAAATACTAATGGTTTATTGCTTAAATGTTTGCCTGAAGTCGATGCAGAGAATATCAAGCATGAATTCCATGAAGGAGAGTGTGGAGGTCATCTCTACTGGAAAACCACAGCCAATAAAATCCTTAGAGCTGGATATTACTGGCCCACCCTCTTCCAAGATGTCCATAAAATGATAGTAGCTTGCCACAAATGAAAATTTTTTGAGGGCAAAAGAAAACTCCTTCCTTTACCATTACAACCTATCACTGTTGAAGCTCCATTTCAACAATGGGGCCTAGATTTCATAGGAGAAATCCAGCCTGCTTCATCTGCCCAACACAAATGGATTCTCACAGCCACTGACTACTTCACAAAGTGGATAGAGGCCATCCCTTCTAGGAATGCCACAGATTCTGTCATTATAAAATTTCTTGAAGACTATATCTTGTCCAGATTCGATTTCCCCAGGGAGATTATTACTGATAATGCTACTGCTTTTGGTTCCAAAAAGATGATTGATTTTAGTCACAGGTATCAGATTACACTTGGTCATTCTACTTCTTATTACCCTCAAGGTAATGGGTTAGCTTAATCATCAAATAAAAGTTTGGTTACCATCATCAAGAAGCTGCTTGAAGAGAATAAAAAATCATGGCATAACAAGTTGGTGCATGCTTTGTGGGCAGACAGGTTGACCATAAAGAAGTCCATTGGAATGTCCCCATACCAGCTTGTTTATGGAGTAGATGCAGTGTTTCCTACTAGCCTAGGTGTACCAGTGATAAAGTTAGTCCAATAAATACAGTCAGAAGAGGACAACATGAAAAAGAGGATCAATCAGACAATACATCTCTAATAGATAAGGGAAGAGGTTTACAATAGAGCTCGGAAGGTGCAAGAGAACATAAAGAAATTGTTTGACAAGAGAACAAAGGCTTGTGATCTCAACATTGGAGACAAGGTACTCAAGTGGGACTCCAGAAGAGAGAATAAGGGTAAACATGGCAAATTTGACTGTTTGTGGCAAGGTCCTTACATTATTCAGTCCACCATTGGTCCAAATGCCTTTTTTCTGCAAGATTTAGATGGCACAAATCTGTTTGGGGGTCCTGTCAATGGCAGGGTCCTTAAGCATTACTACTGTTGAGGTTATATTTAAAAAGAAAAAAAGAAAAATCTTTCATTTCCATTGTAAATACCATTGCTTTGTTCAATTTTCAAAAATAAAAAATATATATATATACAAAACAATAAAAAATAAGAGAAAAGAGGGCATATTGTAAGTAAAAAAAAAAAAAAAAAAAACAATAAAGGTATAACCCCATACCAAAAAAGACAAAAAAATCTGAAAGTGTGAAAGCTCAAATGCCACTGCTGAAAAACACACTCCTAGTTATTCAAACAGCCTAATCTTGACTAATTAGTTTTAAATTTACTGCTGATAGGATAGTGAATTTGATTTTCCAAACTATTTAATCTTGGCTTATCAGTAGATAGATTAGGTTATAAATTAAAGGTTCAAACATGCTCAAAACCTGAACCTAAGTTTCCAAGCAAGAAACAGAGGTAAATCTGGTTCTAATCAGCTCAAAATATAAACCAGAGAAAATAAAGAATAGCTCAATCAAGAGGAAATCAGAGCTATAGAAAGGTGAAGGAAGTGCTTTGCAAAGTCAGATATTAAGCCTTCCATTTTTTATTTAAATTTTTCTGCAAAATAAATATCTATGTGCAAGTTGTTTTTTATGCCATAGATCACAGCAAGTCAAACTGCTTAATCTTGACTTGACTGTTTTTAAATTTCTGTTGTAGAATTTAGAGAATAAAATTTGTTGGACAGTTTAATCCCAACAGATAGTAGATTAGGTAGAGAATCATATGGACTCAACTGTTTAATCTGAGTCCATGGAGAAATAAGGAGTAGAAATAGATTAGATTTCCTGTTTTCAAAAGATATAAAATTTTGTAAAGATTTTTCCAGTCCAAGTGCACTCTAAAATGAAGAAAAAATGTTAGATCAGTAGGATTGGGTGGGTAGAAAGCTTGTTGATGAAGATCCATTGTTTTCCATAGCTGTTAATATGTTTTTAGGAAAAATAAGAGCATCCAAGCAAAGAATCCAGCCCAATGGATGAAGCACTGAATCAGCCTCCCAGAGAATGAAAGTCTGAAGTTCTTGATGCCTTCAAGAAGGCACCATCCCCAAGTGGAGCCACTGTTGACCACCTATAAAATTTGTTCTATCAAAAGGTGGCCAAAACATTGTTTAGCCTTCAAGGAACAGTTTCATTGCAGAAATATTATCTCTTGAAGCCTCTGCTAAACATCATCTCCTCTTTCCAAGTCTTCACTATTGTTTCCCTTCAGAACTCAGAAATTCTGCTAAAAATTCTATGAGAAAGACTGCTGCAAAATTCCCTTTTCTCCCCTTCCTTCACCCAGAAACTAACCTCATTTTAACCCTTTTTTTTACCCCTTGTTTAGCCTATTTTCCCCTTTTTCCCTCTATCATTGTCCATTTCTAGCCTTGAAAACCATTGAAATCCATGAAAACCCACATTTTGGACATATATGGGTCTTAGCCCCCTTCGGCCCGCCCCCTTGACCTTTTCCCCCATGTGACCCGGGCGCCGAAACTAGGCGCTAGTCCGAAAAAGCGCTTAGCGCGTTTGGTCATCAGGACCATTTCTCACCGTTGATTTCCTGACCAATCCGACGGTCCTCGAAAATCCCATCGTGCCTGTGGTCCCCACTCCTGTTCAACGCGCGATTGCATCACAACCATCCGTTTAAATCACAGATCCGACGGTCCATTTTCATCCACTCGGTGGTCCCCCCCACGGTCACTGTGCAGAAATCGGTGGTATCCATCGCACCGCTTTCACGCGCAGGGTGGTTTTCCCCCGATTGGCAGCGATTCCACTCACCGATTGACACGTGGCCTGGGAACTGTTCACCAAACCGCCGTCCATCGCGCGTTAAACATCGGACGTGGACCCCGCGCGATATTGACGTACACCGTCCGATCTGAGGCTACTCATCGGACGGTGACCGCTCATTGGAGATGCACACATTATAACTCAGGGTACGTCGCAATGGTAACAACATCTCCGTCATCGATCTGATCTGCAGATCGACGGCCAAAATTTCATCGCCCGATCTCTCCGTTTTGACTTTCCACCTGCGCTCCCGACCGTTGATCTCTGCGCGATCGACGGCTTTGATTTGATTTTCTCTTTCGCCTTGCCATTCACTCCTCACGATCAACCTCGACCGTTGGATGATGCCATCCAATGGCCATGCTCCCTCCACATGCCTTCTGAAGCAGTCAACCTATATATGCAGGATTTTTTAATAGTTTTTCGTATTTTTGCAGGGTTTAAATGGTTTTTTCCGCCATGCTAAAGAAAAATTCACAGGCCGAGGGTGATGATCCTCCTGCCTGCGATTCACCACAAAATCACTTGCAGGGTTTTAAATTCGCATTTTATCAATGAATTCATGAGGCATTGATGCCATTCGACCCTGTACAGCCCTGCACACCAGAAAACACAGTTAATAGAGCACCGATCAAAGAGTATCAGTGTCGAAGACAGAACACACCAGAAAAAGGAGATTGAAGTCCTAAAACACAGTTCTCAAGTAAATTAAAGGTGTTTAAGGAAAGACAAAGACATCTGTCAAGCCGAGGCCAATTGAACCCTCTCCAACTCCTTAAGACACCTGCAGCCTCATAGAAATCAAAGGAAGCTTATTCATTACCTGAAAAAGAGGTGTTTACCTGAAGACAGCTGAAAAATTAATACAAATCAAAGAATCTTATCTCTAACTGTTGGCAGAACCATTTTAGAAGATTAGGAACAGTCCAGAAGCACATCTTTCGATCATTATGCCTCGAAAGGTAGGAACAGTTGTTATGGAGCAGAGTCAGAAATGATTACATAATTAATGATATTTGATCCTTGGGAAATCCTCCCACTTCTTCATTTCTCTACAAATACCTCTGTAGAACATAAGCAAATGTTGGTCTCTGGAAATCTGAATGCATGTAATAGTTTTTTGAAGCTACTGATGCACTGTATGCAATTTGAAGACAAATAAGCTGATATGAGAAGTTTGAAGTTGTAGAGACCCTCCGGGCTTGCTGATTGTAACTGGTTTGAACATCAAATACAAGTTGCTGATTTATGGGATCCTGATTTGTGTCAATGGTGATGTGTTTCTCACTGTCAATTGTTATTTTCTTTATTGTTTTCACTATGTTCATTTTCTCTGATAAGGAACAGCAAACATAGAGCTAGGACTTACTCTCAGTAGTACCCTACTCTTATTGAAAGCTTTATTTTCTATGTTTTTCTTTTGTTAATACTGAGTATATTAAAGCAGGTTGGTTTCAAAGTACTCACCTGATCTTAAGTTGTTCTAACTATTTTTGAATGTTTTTTAACTGAAAGTACTTCAAAGCAGGCTAGTTTAAAAGTACTTACCTGATCTCAGAATGATTTTATATTTTGTTTCTCTAAACTCAAAGTACTTCAATGCAGGCTAGTTTAAAAGTACTTACCTGATCACATAATGCTTTTATGTTTTGTCTCTCTAAGCACATGTTGAAAGAAAGATAGTTTAAAAGCACTTACTTGATCTTAGATTGTGCACTGTTCTACATTTTATTTTGTTCTCCACTTCCTATCTGTTTCACTCCATAAATCACCTTAAGAGATGCTTTGACATAAGTGACTTGCCCCATGGATCCTTCTTGAACCTTGTTGTCCAATTAAAATCCTCCTATGACTCCATAGCCCAATGGGTTAAAACTATCTTTTCCTTTTTCTATCAGCCAAATCATTCCTTCACTTGCAGACATCTTCACCCTTCACTTTGAACTGCCTTCACCTTCATCATGTCTTTGCCCAACCAAAACAAACAAAACAAAACTCATGCTCTTCGTAACTAGCCTAATATCACACTTTAGGCTTTAAAGATCACATCTTTAAACTCATTTATAGAGAGATCCCTCTCTGGATTCAGGAGGGCTAGATCCTTGAATCTCAAAGCGGTTTTATGTTACCCCTGCAGTTGGAGTTTTGCCAATCTTGCTAATTACAGGGACCTAATAGCAGGAAGTTTGGGATTTCTCTTAATCCAAAGAAAAGTCTGTTTGCTATGGATGAGGGCAAGTTGTTGGGTCATATCATTTCTAAAGACGGTATCCGTATTGATCCTTCAAGAGTGGAGGCAATTCAGCACATAGACTTCCAATGCAACAAAAAAGAGATTCAGGCATTCAATGGTAAGATGAACTTCTTACACAGTTTTATACCCAATTTGGATGAACATTTAAGAGAAATGACTAATATGTTGAAATGTAAAATGGAGCGAGGATGCTATCAAGTCATTTAATCTGGTAAAGTTTTATTTTTCCAACACCCTAGTATTGATTAGTCCCGATTACACTCAAGATTTCTTTATATTTTCGTTTGCATCGGAGCATACCATGGCTATGGTATTGATGCAAAAGAGAGATCAGATTGAAAATCCCATTGCCTTTTTTAGTAGGAACATTCAAGATGCTGCCTTGCAGTATAATATGATTGAGAAACAATAATTGGCTCTTATAAAAGCACTGAAGGATTTTAGAGTGTACATTCTGCATTCACATACCATAGCATATGTTCCTAATGTAGCGGTAAAATATGTTCTGGTGCAAACTAATCTGGAGGGCAGAAGAGGTAAGTGGATAGCAGCAATTTTGGAATATGATTTGGAGATTAAACCCACAAAGTTAATCAAGGGACAAGGCTTGGAAAACCTAATGGCACAATCAAACCTGTGTGTCCTGGACATAAATTTCATAGCAGCAATGTCGGAGGATGAGGATGATGGTCCGCTGGTTCCAGTTTCAGAAATTTTTCTCCAATCACCATGGTATTCAGACATATTTTATGTTCTTCAACATCTTTCGCCACCTTTAGGGATGTCTAGAAGAAAAGGTAGATCACTAAAACTCAAGTCTGCTAAATTCTGTATTTTAAACAGTGATCTTTATTGGAAAGATCCAGGAGGAATTCCACTTAATTATTTGGTTGAATATGAGGTTCGACAGGTCATGCATGACTTTCATAAAGGTGATTGTGATGGTCATTTTTTTTGGAAAACAACAGCTAACAAAGTGTTGAGAGCGGGATATTATTGGCCGACTTTATTTTCAGATTTGTATAAAATAGTGATGAGCTGCCATGAGTGTCAATTTTTTCAAGGAAAAAGGAAATTGCTTCCTCTTCCTTTGAAACCAGTTCAAGTAAATGCGCCTTTCCAACAGTGGAGACTTGATTTTGTAGGGGAAATACATCCCACATCATCAGAACAACATCGATGGATCCTGACAAGTACAGATTATTTCACCAAATGGATTGACTCCATTCCAGTAAGGCAGGCCATAGATACGGTAATCATTCAATTTTTAGAATCGAATATCCTGTCTCGTTTTGGTTGCCCTCACAAGGTTATAACAGACAATGCAGCGACATTTAAATCCAAGAAGATGGTAGAGTTCTGCGGCAAGTATAATATTATAGTCGGCCATTCGAAATCTTACTACCCATAGGGCAATAGCTTAGCAGAATCATCGAAGAAGACTCTGGTAAATATAATAAAGAAAATGTTGGAATCAAACAAGAGGAATTGGCATCGAAAATTGATCAACGCATTATGGCCCGACAGAGTTAGCAGCAAGAAATCCATAGGTATGTCACCGTTTGAATTAGTTTATGGCACCAATTATGTGTTTCCTACATCGCTTACAGTTCCGGTCATGAGACTATTACAAGAGGTAGGCAGCGAAGAGGAAGACAACCAGCGAAGGATCAATCAAATGATCCACCTTCAGCAAACAAGGGAGGAAGTTTCGCAAAACACTATTCAGTTGCAAGAAAAAATAAAGAAGATCTATGATCGAAAAACCAAAGTAGAGAAATTTCTGTTAGAAAATTTAGTGTTGAGGTGGGATGTGCGAAATGAGGACAAAGGGAAGCACGGTAAGTTCGATAACCTGTGGAACGGACTATATAAAATTTCAGCGTACAAGAGACAGAACGCCTTTCTGCTCACAGAGATGGACGGCCAAGATTTCCCAAGAGGGCTAGTGAATGGTAGGCTTTTAAAGCACTACTAATTTTAAAAATGATTCTCTGAAATTATGATACAATCATTGTATATACCATATCCATTGTTGGTGAGATTTCCAGTGCACAGTCATTGAAGCTTGGGGCCTGAAGTGAAGACAATAAAAATTGAATGATATATGTAAGGTTTGTTGGTTTTGATTTAGTTTTCAGTCATGGTTTGAGTCAGAGTCAATCTGCATTGTATCAGTTTTTAGTCTTTGAAGTATTTTGACCGTATTGCCCAATGGATAAGGCTACTAGGTCTACGGTGTTCTTGGCACCTCTAAGGAGCTACCATCGCCATTGAAGCCAATGTTAGTGTTAGTCTTGTCATACTGCCATCAGTGATAAAATCTGCTCTTTTGCATTTGCATAGTAGGAGTCCCATACTATGAATTTTTTATCACTCCATTAGGTCATGGATTCACTGATGGTAGTGGTCACTTCATCAGTTTCCCTCATGGAAATACTTGTTGGTAGTCCTCTCTATGGCCTTCATTCATGATTCATTTTCACTCTAAAATTCATTTCATTAGGTCATAGGGTTGGTCTCATTAGGTTCTAGGGTTCCATCATGGTCAAATTAATGATGAAAGTATCAATAAATATCAACAAGGACATGAGGATGCCAAATAAACTCAAAGCACAGTATCTGGAAAATCAAATAAGTTGTTCTTTCAGATGGATGTAATTTTCACCTCAAAACATGTTTTGAGGTGAAAACAAAGTACTTTGTTTCGATTATCATATTTTATGTAATTTTATTTTTCCATATGTAATAAGTTGAGCTTCAGAAGCTGCTATCTCCGTAAAGCCAAAGGGGATTTTTTTTCTGCCTTGGTTTCAAAGGTTTTCTTCACGGGATTTTTATTGCAAATCACATTCTAAGTATTTTCATGAGAAGGAGCTCGAAAATATCTTTCCAACGGTATATCACACTCCCAAAACTGACTTCTGGATTGGAAGATATGCTGAAATGAATAAAAGGCCTCAAAAGTACAACTCTACCCCCCTTTTTTCATTTTCCCCTCTAACTTTATAATTTTTCCTTTTTATATGATTTTTGGCCTTTATCAAAAAATTCCCTTTTCTTTTTTTAAATTTTTGAATCCTACATACCACCGATGCGATGGCCCATCGCTGATGCGATTCCATCGCACAATCTCATCACAGACTTCGCAGTTCCCCAGCACCAAACCCCGCTCTTCCGATTTCCCGATGCGATAAGCCACTCCATCGCATCGCATTATCGCAATCGGCATGTCCCGCAGTGCTTAGCACCAAACCCTATCATCTCCTTCCCACCGATGCGATATTATCGCAACATCACATATCGGCTATCCCTAGTGTTTTAACTCCCACACTCCATTTCCCCGATGCGATTATTCCTCCATCGCCATCGCTCATCGCAATTTCCCCCCGCCATGTGTTATGATCACCCCTCTTTCTGATTTTCGATTGTGATTTCCCTGGTCCCACCAAAATTCCTTCCACCCATTCCAAAGAAAAAGGGTTTCTCCCTATGTAAAAGCGCCACTCTTTGTAATGTTCCAAATTTTGCAATAAAGTATTTGGAACATTAATCTTGCTTTTATTTTAATAGAAGGAATAAAATGGGTGAGGGAACCCATGTAGCAATCTAATAAACATTCATAAGGTGAAAAAAGTCACTTAAGTGGCTTAAAGATAGCAGCCCCAAGTGTGAAAAGGGCCAAAGGCAAGTCAGCTAGACCATGGTTGACCAAGTCAACAACGTACCCTAAGAGGGGAAGCTTGCATAAGAAGATTGCGTAGCTGGAGTGGAGGGAAAATTGAAATGAGAGAAACCCTAATGTGAGTGGGGTCCATGCATGCTTTTCATAAAAGATGAAGGAGAGCCATTATGGGGATCATCTTTGGAGAGAGAATTCGAAGTTGAAGCTTCCTTCAACTGAAGGAGCTTGTGCTGCTTAGCACAAGAGGGATTCATGTTTAGGAATGCCCTTCTCTTCCATGGGATGCCATGGAGAGATTGTTCTTAACCTTCCTCACAACATGGCTTGAGGCCAAAGCATTCATTTGTAGCTACTGTGTTATTCTTGCAGCAAGAGAACGCTGGAGTTGCTGGTGTTGCAGTGAGGGAACTTCATCATCACATTTCCGGAGCTTGTTTTGTAAAGGAGGAGCCATCTCTTTCTCTAGGAGATCAGAAAAGGAGATCTAGGAGATTTTATTACGGATATTGGCATTGGGCCATATGTTTCTTCTCATGCCCAGCACAATCCCTTTCTCTTACAGTGTTATTTTCTAAGAGGGGTTTTAGGAGGAGTTCATTTTGTGCACTATGGAGTGCAAACTTCAGTGAGGGGATCAGCCCCTTCACTTTGGAGATTATTGGAGGAGGTATCATTGTTTATTGCAGCATCTACTTCCTTCTCCATTGTTTTATTATATTTGAGTTGCAGCAGCTACACTGCAACTCCGACATTTTCCAGTTTTATGTATTTTAGCCAATCCCTTGGAGGATTGATGTAATAATGTTTTATGGGGTTGAGATCTTGCTCCCCCATGTTCATTTGAGCTCTTATTTCTATATCATCATATGTATATCAATTTTCAGTCATTTCTCCTATATATTGCGCAGTCATAGAGTTGTTGGATTATGTAGCAGTGTATTCTCTTGTTTTATGTACATTTCCTATTGAGGCTAATTTGAGCTCACCTTGAGATGCATTTTCCTCAAGGAATTTGTATTATAATTGCTGCTACAGATTATATATCAGATTTTTACTCTTATTACATGGCATCAGTCATTATTTCACTGTTGTTTCATATTGGAGTTTTCATACTACTAAAGATTCTCCCATTGAGCATTATTTCAGTATACTGGTTGGTAGGAGATCTGAATAACCCCCTTAGGGTTATTTCTTTGGGCTTATATTTTGCAGGGAGTTTTTATCAGATGTATTCCAAGGCATCCCAGCATTGGATTGCCTTATTTACATATGGGCTTCCTTATACAACGTCCTCATGGACAGCTGCTGCAGAAATTCCTTGAAGGGAAATATTAGCTCTTGACAAGTTCTATTGGCAGAGTCTGCTAGTGGGCCAGGTAGCCTCTGGATCTCATCCTTCCTTGTGAAGGTGACATATCCAGTAAATGCCCCTAACAGTCAATCTCTAAAATAGTTCAGTGTTGATTTTTAATACTCCCGGATATGGAAAATAGGAATATCTTAAGATATTCCCGACGGAGCAAAAAAATTCCCCATTTGGGATAGTACAGTGGTATCGGAGCTTCAAACTTGGCTCAGCCTGTGAAGTTCAAATTTCAGAGAAGAAGAGGCCAGAATGATGCAGAGGATGATATTGATCTCATCAGTTTTGGGTCCAGCAAGAACCTCTCCAAGGAGGTTGAGGAGATAGAAGAAGGAGAAGAGGAAGGACCATGCACTTCCTATTCTCACAGAGAAGCAGAGCAGAAGCATGGAGATCACTTGGAATTCAAAATTCTAAGTGAGTATCTTACTGAATATGGAGAAAACCCTAGATTATTCCGAGAGACTCTATCTTTTCACACTTTTTTCAGCAGAAAGAGGAAAGAACTTGGTGCTTTAGCCATGGGAGGCATGCAAGGGTTTCTACTCTTGCTACTTTTTTTCTCAGATCTTGATCAGAAGATTTGGCCAAAGGAGGGAGGATCCCTCACCACTAGAGGCACATGCCAACGCTGTTACATTCATGGAGGAGCAGCCTCCACCTTCAACTATTGAGGCAGCCAGCACACTTGAGGAAGAGACTCTTGTAGAAACACAAGATTCTTCCAAATCTCTCCAAGGTATGCATGAGTTTGCATCTCTCATGGAGGATTGTACATTATTGCATGTTGATTGTCTTAAGGAGGGAACTTTCATTGCACTGTGCTATTATTCTCAGACACCCTTGATGAGTCATGCACCACACATGAGGTTGGGGTTTGAGACATAGACCATGGAGGAGATTGCATTTCAATGTCCCATGAAATGCAGAGGGGGGAATCTGTTTTGGGACAATGGTAGCTCTTGTGAAGAGGTACCAAGTGGCAGGATACTTACACCAAGGAGCAGAGCCTTATGGATGGAGTGCGCCCAGTGGAAATGTGGAGTATCCATAACCCACAGGTCCCAGGATCGTTTCACAATTATTGCTCCTGATGAACAAAGAGGAGAGCATGGGTGCATCATGATGGGATGGAATTTATCTTACCACTCATTATGTTCCCATTTTAGATTGATTATGGTGGAAGTATGGAGGAGCAACAAACATTCTTGTTGCTCAGATTTTGTTTGAATGTTGCGGGAGCAAGAGGAGGCACTAGCATAGTGCAAGAGGATTTCTCTTTGATCTTGGATTCCAAGTAGCACCTTCTTCATGGGAGGAGCTCTACATTTGTAGCAACATGATGGGAGGAGTCTTTGGCAAGATTCATGTCAAAGAGGAGATCTTTGAGATGACAGTGGCCCTACTACAAAGGCCAGCAGCGCTGTCACTTGAGAGCTTGAGTTACTTGTTGGAGTGACTCTCAAACCACTTCACAATTAATGTACTTGGAGGCATGTAGGTGATGAGCATGAAGGATTAATGGAGGAGATCACTCCTTACCACATTTTGACTCTCTTGACTTGGTTGCACAAGCACAAGAGGAAAGGTCTACATGTAGAAATTTTGGGTTCTCTTTTCATGCATGCTACTGCATATTATTCAGTGATGGAGGAATCCACTTGGAAGGGCATCCTAATGGAATTATATCAGCTTATGAGCAGATGCATAGCCCAAGATATGAATATAGGATTGGCACAACCAGTTCCCTACTATGTTGCAGTAAGGGAGAACTTTCACTTGAGCCACTTTCAGCTCAAAGACCAAAGTGCATGATGAGGGAGGTAACCATTTGTTTTATGACTTATACTCTCTTATTTTAATGACCAGCATGTTATATCAAGGAGGATCCTTACTTCTTGCACATTATGTCTGGCTATACTTATGGTCTATTGCAGCAAGAATGATGGCCATCTTATGGGTGGTTTGTGGGGGAAATCCACATAGTTTTTGTGTGCACCTTTGGCACCAAAATGTGCTTTCATGATCACACCTTGCAGGATGGATGTGGCAGAAAAAAAGTGGCTGCAGAGATACTTGTTGCATCATATATTGAGGCAGGAAAATAATGCCCTACGCTGGTTCCATGCATGGGACCAAATTTCACCTCCTTGCTCTCATAAGTTTATGCTTCCATATGTTGCTGGTGGAACATTGTTCAGAGGAAGCACTATTTTGAAGGAGGGAAATAAATTGAATATGCCCATTGGGAGTATGATTCTCCCTAATTTTCATGTTGTATGTTCAGGAGGAGAAATGGGAAGCCCATGATTGCCAAACTTCATCTCTTTCCTTCATGTGGGAGGAGATATTTGGAGAGTTGGATTTTTGGAGGAGGCACTTCATGGTTTTATGTTTGATGGGGTGGCTTGGGTCTCTTTTGAAGACCATTTCATTTCAACCATGTATCAGCAACATCCCCATATGTATCTTGAGGAGGGAGAGACTCATTGGGTGGGTGTGCCCTTTGGGAGAGAAAACCTCCATTCTTTTTGCAGCACATGCTCCAAGGGGAGTATGGAAGATGATATGGTCACCATGTGTAGCCATGTGTTTTTCCATGATGTGAACCATATGATTTTTTGGATGCCATATGTGGATGAATTTCAGCTCATCACATATGAGATGATTTGGGCTAGCTTGGTTTGCAGCGTTGGAGGAGAGGTCCTTGGGGATCTAGACTTCATCTTGCCTCTTAAAGGCAACACTATTGCAGCCCCAAGTTCATCTTTCACTCCACATTCATCATAAGTGGAGAAGAGGACAATGAGGGGTATGCTATGAAGCTTACCAAGTTCAGAAATTCAGCCCACCTATTTCTCATGAGCACAAGGTGGAAGAAGTACTTTCAGTAGTTGCCTAGTTGGAGGGTGACTCATTTTTCTTGGTTGATTGCTTGAGGATGGAGGATCTACATGAGGATATTTCAGAATCCATGCCTTGAGTGGAGGATTTTTTTCATTTCATCCTTGCTCTTTCTTGAGGACAAGCAAGTTTTGGGAGGGGAGGACTGTAATGTTCCAAATTTTGCAATAAAGTATTTGGAACATTAATATTGCTTTTATTTTAATAAAAGGAATAAAATGGGTGAGGGAACCCATGTAGCAATCTAATAAACACTCCTAAGGTGCAAAAAGTCACTTAAGTGGCTTAAAGATAGCAGCCCCAAGTGTGAAAAGGGCCAAAGGCAAGTAAGATAGACCATGGTTGACCAAGTCAACAACGTACCCTAAGAGGGGAAGCTTGCACAATAAGATTGCGTAGTTGGAGTGGAGGGAAAATTGAAATGAGAGAAACCCTAATTTGAGTGGGGTTCATGCACGCTTTGCATAAAGGATGAAGGAGAGCCATTGTGGGCATCATCTTTGGAGAGATAATTCGAAGTTGAAGCTTCCTTCAACTGAAGGAGCTTGTGCTGCTTAGCACAAGAGGGATTCCCGTTTATGAATGCCATTCTCTTCCATGGGAGGCCATGGAGATATTTTTCTTCACCTTCCTCACAACATGGCTTGAGGCCAAAGCATTCATTTGCAGCTACTGCATTATTCTTGCAGCAAGAGAACGCTGGAGTTGCTGGTGTTGTAGTGAGGGAACTTCATCATCACATTTCCGGAGCTTGTTTTGTAGAGGAGGAGCCATCTCTTTCTCTAGGAGATCAGAAAAGGAGATCCCGAAGCTTTTATTGCAGATCTTGGCATCGAGCCATATGTTTCTTCTCATGCCCAGCGCATTCCCTTTCTCCTACATCGTTATTTTCTGAGAGGGGTTTCAGGAGGAGTTCATTTTGTGCACTATGGAGTGCAAAATTCAGTGAGGGGATCAGCCCCTTCACTTTGGAGATTATTGGAGGAGGTATCATTTTTTATTTCAGCATATACTTCCTTCTCCATTTTTGTATTATATTTGAGTTGCAGCAGCTACACTGCAACTCCGGCATTTTCCAGTTTTATGTATTTTAGCCAATCCCTTGGAGGATTGTTGTAATAATGTTTTCTAGGGTTAAGATCTTGCTCCTCCATATTCATTTGAGCTCTTATTTCTATATCATCATATGTATATCAGTTTTCAGTCATTTTCTCTTATAGACTACACATTCATAGAGTTGTTGGGTTATGTAGCAGTGTATTCTCTTGTTTTATGTACATTTCCTATTGAGGCTGATTTGAGCTCACCTTGAGATGCATTTTCCTCAAGGAATTTGTATTATAATTGCTGCTACAGATTATATATTAGATTTGTACTCTTCTTACATGGCATCAATCATTATTTCACTACTATTAAAAATTGGAGTTTTAATACTGCTAAAGATTCTCCCATTGAGCATTATTTCGGTACACTGGTTGGTAGGAGATCTCAATAACCCCCTTAGGGTTATTTCTTTGGGCTTATATTTTGCAGGGAGTTTGTATCAGATGTATTCCAAGGCATCCCAACATTGGATTTCCTTATTTTCATATGGGCTTCCTTATACAGCGTCCTCATGGACAGCTGCTGCAGAAATTCCTTGAAGGGAAATATTAGCTCTTGACAAGTTCTATTGGCAGAGTCTGCTAGTGGGCTAGGTAGTCTCTAGATCTCATCCTTCCTTGTGAAGGTGACATATCCAGTAAATGCCCCTAATAGTCAATCTCTGAAATAGTTCAGTGTTGATTGTTAATACTCCCAGAGACGGAAAATAGGAATATCTTAAGATATTCCCGACGGAGCAAAAAATTTCCCCATTTGGGATAGTACACTCTTCATTTTATTTGTTTTAAAAGGATTTTTCCTCCATCGCCCCCACTCATCCTTCATCACTTCGGCAACCCTCTATCCCTCATCGCATCGGCTTATCCCCGCTCCACCTTCCATCGGCCTTTTCCCCATCGGCATTCCTCCCATTGGCCTTGCTCATTGCTCATCGCTCATTGCAATTTTCCTCCGCCCAAGTCATACCTGCTCCTTCCGATGCTGATTGCGATTGCGATGTCCTGGGCCCACCTTTCCTTTCACTCTTTTTCAATGTAAAAAGGGGGTTTTCTCCATTATAAGAGGCAAATTTGATTTTATTGTTTTAAAAAGGATTTTCTCCGACAAAATGGTTAAAAGGGAAAAAAGACATTCTATTAAAGCTGTAAGTGAATGTGAACACAGAGACCATTCCGGCATCGACAACAAATGATGAATGAGGGGATTGGTTCTAGATTTGTTTTTTCCCATTTATTAAAGTAACAGATCATTTTTCCAGATGGTTAGATATGTATTGTTTCCTCTCTTTCAGAGGCATACTATTGGGTTGTTTTTTCTATCTTCAGATTTCGGTTTCGGGGTAGGTGAATAGCTCCTTTTTCTAAGGATTTCCCCCCTGAAATCCTATCTATTTAATGTAATTTCTGAGTCATTTGTAAGTGTGGAAAAAGTTGGAAATCACTGGGACGCTCTGAGCTTCATTGTACATATTTGTAACCCATTTGGCTGGGAATTAATAAAGACTTGCAAAATTTTTTTATGGGATCCCTGTGGTATGGAATTTTAGCATTGTCTCTTCTTTTGTGATCATTTGTTAAATGTTATGTATACCTTTTCATTCATTCCATATTTTTATTGAATTTTTTCCAATTATATAGGTAGAATCCATTTTTTACAGTTCTCTGCCTTGGGAAAATCATTCAATAGTTTATGTTTTCTGCTGTTTGAGAAGGATCCATTTCATATGCCCTCCTCAGCTCCTCACCAGTCTAAACATTTCATCATCATCAAAACAAAGTTGTTAAAATCCATGCCTACCTTGCCCCATAGAATACCCTATATTTCTGATTTAATTCCCCAGATTTAAACTGCCCAGCTCCATCTAATCCAACCATAAAATCCAGAAAATTTATATATAAAAAAAAACATTTCGTGCTACTATACCTAGCCTAAAATCATTTTTCATTCATACTTGATTGAGATATCTTACGGAGAGAGCCCTATCCCTGCCTTGTAGGGCTAGCTACGAGGTTAAGTGTGGTTTGTGGTTACCTTGGTTTTCCTTTCTTCAATCTGAGGTTAAATTAGGTGATAACAGACACCACCATTCTCCTGGCCACCATCTTCACCATCATCTTCTTCCACAACAAACCCTTCACAAACACCTCCACATTCTCCAAATGGTCATGGTAAAACTCCATTTTTGAAGCTTGAAATTAAGTTTGATTTTCCAATGTATGATGGAGAGGTAAATGATGAAATACTAGATAATTGGGTACATCCACTTGAAGTGTATTGCATGTTACAAATAATAAAGGATGATGAAACCAATATTCAGTTTTCTTTACTAAGATTGGAAAGTGTAACTCTTATTTGGTGGGAAGAAAAAACTCAAGAGGACATGAGGAAACATGGTAATGTCTTAACCTCTTGGAATGATTTTGTTGTTTCCTTGTGAAGAAAATTTTATCCTGTAGCATACATGCAGAAAGCTATAATGGACTGGAAAAACTTTAGGCAAGGTAAAGGACAAAGTGTGAAAAACTATACTCAATAATTTAGGAGAAGAGCACTAATATTGGGTGTGGATTTTACATCTCAAGAAATTTTTTTGAAATACATGGGAGGTTTTCATAGTTACCTAGGACATACTATTATCATGTTTAATCCTTCAAATTTAGATGAAGTATGTGTACAAGCCACATATCTAGAGGTAAGAGGGAAGCATGTTTCAGATGAGACAAGTGAGAATACCTTTGAGTCTAGAGAGAAAGGAAAGGGTAAGTTCAAGGGTAAAGGTAAGAATAATTCTTCCATCAAGTTGGAGAAATATAAAATCACATGAAAAAACTGTTCCAAAGATGGAAATTATGAATATCATTGCTAGAAACTCCATCTAGAGATGAGACCCAACAAGCGTAAAAACAAGGAGAAGGAGAAGACAACTGCAAAAATAACACATGATTTAGGTTTTGATTCCGGAGATGAAACAAAGATCACAACAATGGGTTTGAAAGGTAAGGACATTACAAGTATTATTTCTTCAAGTTGTCTCAATAGCACTCAAGATGATGAAACGAGAATTGATATTTTCCATGTTAGAGTTATTACAAAGCATACCAAGATTAACACCCTATTTCATAATGGTTCACAAGAAAATCTTATTTCTGAAGACTTGGTCAAGAAGTTGAATTTAGAAACCATTCCTCATCCAAGACCTTATCCTTTAGGTTGGATATGTAATAATTCAAATTTGTAGATTTCAAGGAAGTGCATCCTTAGATTTGCAATCACTAACTTTCTTGATGAAGTTGAACTTGATGTAGTTCCGCTTGATATTTCTGGTATTGTTTTGGGTAGCCCATATATTTATTATAGGAGAGAAATATTTCGTCGCCATGAGAAAAAGTATCACTTGTTCAAGAATGGGATTGAGTACATTGTTAGTGTGCATAGTAAGAAGATGAATTTGTCTCTTGTGCATGCTGGACAAATGAAGAGAATTGTGAATGCTAGTCAAAATTTTGCATTGTTAATGTTCAAGTATGAAGATGTTGTGAATGAGGAATTTAAAGGATATGCATCGAATGAAAATCTAATTTAATTGAGGTTTATAATGGTTGTAATAAGATGTTTTAGGAGTCTAACATGTTTCCTCCTAAAAGAGGTAAAAAAGATGCAGTAAAATTGCAGTAGCATGCATCATTGTTAAACAATGTTGTGAACAAGATGCCAGTGCAAGAAAGTACAAAGATCAAAGAACAAGCACCAAAGAAATTTAAAAAATAGGGAATTTGGTTGAAATTTCCTTCTTGTGGGTTTCACAAAGTGTTATATTTTAAATGGGATGTTTCATGGCGAGGGTGATAACATTTGGTAAAAGGTTGAGCCAAGTGTAAGGTGAGACATGTTAAGCATCGTCGTATTGACAATGTTCAAGGTGAGAAGAATTTGAAGTTGTTTAAGATTTATTTGATTGACGAATGGTGAGGGAATGTGTTTTTTCCACATGTTGTTGTTATGAAAATTATGAGAAATTGCAACAAGATAGTATCTACAACAACAAGTCAAGGTCTTAAAAGTCAGGGAAAATGATCAGTTTTCAAGAAAAGCTCAAAATGTCACATTCAAGAAATTTTCAATGTATCGAGACTTGAAGGCTGAGGAAGCTAATCCCTCATCTATTTACTGACATATTAAGAGCTTTTGGAGGTCCAAAATATTCTAGTGGGGGGAATGATCTAGTGGCTCAAATTTATGCTCAAAATTCAAAGTTGTCAGAATGGTGTAGAACTTGAATGACTGCGTAGATCTCGTCGTTCTAAATCTGGTGCAACTCATTTCTTGAAAAAACAACTTCGTATGCTCCTGCAATCGTGATCTGTTCATTTGGGGAAACAACAAAATTTTCTAGTTTTTGGGTGCATGGTTGCATAGTCTGCATTCCATACTGCTGACTGGACCCTGACCGTACCTTCCGACTTGTCCTCTTTGGCCTATCTATTTTCACCATGTGTCAGATGTTGATTGGCTCAAATTTGGTGTAATTATATTGGTTTTGGTTGACAATAACAGGGAACCACGTGGAACAATGGGAGGCTACTACGTGGCCTCCACACATTGGTGTAAAGTTTTTGTATAGGGTCAAAAGCACCCCACCGGAGTCAAACATGGGACATCCCACCAGCAATACCAACTACATACCATCCATTCTACAAGTTTCTTCTTAACCTATAGGTCCACCACATATATTTAAACCTTATTGTAAATTAGAGCGGGGATTTGGATCGGGGTTAACCCTCGACCCCGGTTCGTAGACCAAGGTTAGGGGCTAACCCCAACCCACGACATATTTTTTTGAAACCATATGTTTAGACCATAGCCAAATTATGGAGACCATGGCATATTAACCGGACCAAAATACATATGCAATGTTAATTACCAAAATTTAGTTAATGATATATGTCGACGGATATAACCCAAACTATAAAACCCAAACCACAAATATTTATGCTGACAGTTAACTCTAGCATATAGGTGGTAGTTTTCATGGTGACCTGGATGGTGGGTAGCACAATCGACGAGTTTGTTGGTAGTCCCAAGCATTGTTTACATGGAAGGTTACACAGACAGTTATTTCCATGGTTTATTTTATTTGGAGAGGGTTTGTTAACACTTAACAGCCACCGGAACTGGTCATAAATGGTGTTCATATGCCAAATTGTAACATTGTTTGTTGGCCACTAGCACCGAATGAATGGAAGGTAGCGAAACCTGTCGTGGGTAGGGTACCTCTAACCCAACCCATCCTCAGGTTAGCATCGAAACCTAGGTTCCACAAGCGGGAAACCACGAATTTGACGATGTTTATTCAGCCACATGATGCCATTTTGGCCAGGTATGGGGGTCACCAGAGCGATTAAAGAGGCCAAAATTTGCACCAGATGAGGCTAAATTTTCACTTAGTTAGTGGAAAAAGGGGCAGATTTGTAGGAAAATTAGCCAAATTGTTGAAATTGTAGGACAAATAGATGAAGAACTTGGGAGGCTCATAAAATATTCAGTTTTTATCCTTTTTGGGAGCATAAAGAGGCTATACAAGGGTTTTTAACTATTCTAGAGCCATTGGAACTATCAGTGAAGTCATTTGGGCACTGTAATTTACTAAAAAAATCATTTTTTTAGCATAATGAAAGATGCCCAACCATTGGAAGCTGAATAAGGAGATGTAGCCGAGGAGGAGTGTTGGCTTGAGGGGTCCTGACCCAGGTTCAGAGTTAATCTTAACCAACAAAACCCTCTTACTACTAGCCCTTTCGGCAGTTACCTACTTGCGCAGGTCAAAGTCTCACTCGAAGAAGTATGGGGGGGTGTTGGAACCAGTTTTCCACACCCTGAGAGAGAATTAAATGATGTGGGTGTCTTCAGATCTACAATGATAGCAGACTGGCCTTTGCAATAGAAACCCCAACCAAGCAGATCTAGGTCAATTTACATAGGTTATCCTGTGCACACACAGATAATGCTCAGCAATCCCTTCAACAATATTAATACATAAAATTAAAGTTTGACAGTAACATATCTATGCATTCAACATTCATATAAGACATAAACCCAGGTACGCAACCAATCCAAACACATATAATGCAGTAAATGGAAATAACACACAAAACAAATCATGAAGTGAAACACTAATGCATTTGATACTCAAATTATCCAAAACACTTCTTTTATTCATTCATAGTTCATATCATCCTTACAATACTTCATTTCCACCCGCACACACAACCAGCGGGGTCCGCACACAGCAGGACTAAGGTCTCTGTGCACACAGCCAACAGGAGCCTTATAAACCCAGAAAAATTCACTTTTAAGCTCAGAACATCATAAACTTGCCAAAATTATTCTAAAACTTATCTATTCGACTTGATCTAGACTCCTATTTATATCTTTAGCCTGCGCTCATCTAAGGTCAGAAAACGATGGTTTATGACCCCTAGTTCTACCCTTTTTCCCATTACAGCCCATGAAGGGGCTTTGACTCGCCCCAAATCCCCTTGACCTGTGAAATTCTTAGCGCACACAACATAACTCACAAAAAGTACTAAATTTTTACCAAAATTGTTGTCCTAAGGGTCCCTGCTTCAACAGGCCCCCAACACAATCTTTTGACTCATCCCGAGTCATAGCGGTGTTGGGGTCATCATATTTTTCTATAGCTCCTCGATGGCAGCAATGAAGGGTGCCAGGATGCCCATGCTCTGATCAGCTGCACTCTGTAGTGTGTCCATCAGTTTCTGTGATGTCAGCCCTTCTGCGGAGAGATTTATTCTTTGATAGGTTTGGTTCAATTTTTTCACGATGGAATCTAGATCCTACGATAGCTTCATCGCTTCATCGGCCCATGGCTTCACGTGGTCTGTCACAATATTATTCTTTCTTTGTAGCTACTCCACTTTGTTGTGAAACATTTGGCTTGTTTGTAATTGGGTCATGCGCTAAGCAGTTACGAAAGTAGGCAAAGCCTCCTAAAGGTCGTCGAACACCTGCTCCTTGCCGCACAATTCTTGTGAAATCTTCTGGACCAGTGGATCCGTTTGCACGGATGTCCACAGCCCCATAGATGTTTTTAGCAGTGTGGCGCCCTTGTTAACTGTGGCAAAAATACTCTCTAAAGCTTCCTTGACTAAAGCCGCCTGTTGCGCACACACTTCTGGGGGCATTTCTGGCTGCAGCTTGGCTTGCAATGCTGCGATCTGTTGCTCGAACTCTGCCTTCAGTCTCTATACTTCTGACCTAGAGGCTTTCAACACTACTACCAAAATTTCAATCTTAACCTGTGGCATGGTGGAAGCAGGGATGGCCACCTCTGGTAGGTCGCCACACAATGAATCGATCAAGTACTCCAACTTAGCTTGTTGTGCTACCATGGTAGCTGTGTTTTTTGAACTTGGAGGGATTCTTCAGTTTTTCCGTGACCTTTTGCTCCACTTTTCTTAGCTGCTAGTGCACGCGTGCCTCGCTGCATTATAATTAATCTATAATGATATTTTGTATTGTGTACAACTTACTGTTGGGCACCATTTACAATTCTATCCCAATCTCTGGGTAGGTCTACACCTGTGCGTGCAATTCTGGTTACTCAAAAGTGACTTTTGCGCCTAGGAAGGGGCAGATCCTGTTGTCCACCGTGCTGATGATCATGGTTGTAGACTAGCTCACTTGAATCAACATCACTTGATTCACGCTCACCTGG
The DNA here is from genome assembly GCA_034641835.2 of Pinus albicaulis. Lineage (NCBI taxonomy): Eukaryota > Viridiplantae > Streptophyta > Pinopsida > Pinales > Pinaceae > Pinus > Pinus albicaulis. The sequence continues at coordinate 193,626,999 of CM076576.1, forward strand.
ATGTTGTCAGTCTTCAAATGCAACATCTGCAACCCTGACTGTAACGCTTCTACAGCCACCTTGTATTTTTTTTCCATTAATGTCCACCTATCTTCAGAGGTGGATGTGACCGCATTTTCTATCTTGTCCAGGATCTCCTTGGTTAGTGTAACTTCTTTAGTTCCTCTGACCTTTGAGCCTTTCCGCTTCTTACACGCACCCTTGGGGGTCTTGGCACCGTGCTTCGTTCCTCTTGGAGACTCTACTCTAGTGACATCCAGACCATCTGGGCCTCCAAGGTCTAAATCTGCTTCTCCTTCAGGTTCTTGCTCAGTGTCTTTCTCTGCTTCATTATCAATATCTTTTCAGCATCTTTTTCTATGCCCATCTCTGCATATTTTCTGGTGCGTCGCTATGCTTCTTTTTCTTTTTCTGTCGGTTTTGTCTCTTTTCCAGACGTTGAAGATGTAACGGGTTGGGTGGAGCCGAGCCCAACCTTCCATACTACTGGCCAGGTTGCAATGACCTTGTCAATCTCTGCCTCTATCACCATAAATGGAAATTTATACCATACGGGGTCGTTGCGTGCCCGGATCTGCACGTGGCACACGGTTACTTGAAAATCTGTGATACTTAGGTACTTCTCGTACACAACAGGGGATAGTCTGGGTTGTGAGTGTATAGCTGCTACGAACGCACCTTCAAATAAAACACAGAAAATTGTATTCTCCTTCACCCTTTTTGGGTTAGGCGAATTCCATAGATTGGCGTAACGCGCCCCTTCGCACACACCAGGCTCCACCTCTAGGAGGACTGCGCCCTCTGGAATCTCCCATGATACCCACACAATTGAGAGCAACAACTAGGAGTAGCATAATTTCTTCCCTTCATCTTGCGCCTCGCACATGGTATCCAGAAACTCTTAGTAGAGGTATTGGGACCAGTTTTAGCTGACCCCCTTCTCACATTGTCTTGATAATGTGATTTCGTGGGCAGGGACTGCCTAAGGGTGGCACTTGTGCATAATTTTATATCCAAGGACTAAGGTTCCTAGGCACATGCCCAGGTCCTTGATCTGCTATATCAGGAACCCCCTGGAGTCTCATCCTACGTGGTAGTTATTTTTCACCTTTGCAGCTGCCTTCAACTCATTACTCTTCCCAAAACAGGCCATGTGATGGAGCCCCTTCTTGGGCAGGCCAGTGATCTGGTGGATCAACATGACGTGAATTGAAATTCGACCTTGGATCCACATGCACCCCTCGTGCACTAATGCCAGCAGCTGGCACACACAGATAGTTGTAATTGGGTACCTCCCAAAGTGACGAAACCTCGGAAAATTGAGGATCACAACGTTTCTCAGCCCACGCACCCATGGCATAGGCTCTACCTTTACAACATCATCATACAACACGTGCTTCAGGTAGTATTCATGTGCCAGCTCGGGGAACATCTCCTTGTTTGCGAAGTCATAATCATCAAATTTGACAAGGGGGATCTTTCCAAACACATCTCCATTAAGAGGGATGGCCTGTGGGATCAACAACATTTGCAGGCAGTCATGCACTACATCTACATCCTTCAGAATGCACATAGAGGTTCTATGTGGCTGGACATACTTCGACCGCCATGAAATTAGCTCGACGAGCGCGGCCTCTTTAGTGGCGCTCATAGGTATTTTTGTAGGGTCACCGATAAGAGACCTATCCTTCATTTCTTGGCGTGACGATGTAACGTTTCTAGGGGATGTCTGCGGCTTGGAGGATGACCCCTTGGTCAGCTTTCCCTTTCCTTTAGTTGGCATGGACACAAATTCTTGGACTTCTGGCATTAGCTCATGGACATCGTCGGATCCTGGCTCTGCAGACGTTGTGATCGGCACAAAGTGCTCTTCAGATGAGGCACTCTCGAGGTTTTTGGCTGACATTTTTGGTCTAAATATGAATTGTAGGTTGCTTATGTCAAATTTGGGCTCTCTCAGCCAGACATACAATGCTAAGAGGAAAATTCACAGATAAGCTCAAGGTGCAATATACTCATAAAATGAACCAAATGTGACCCGCGCCCTTCATTTTATAGGCGATCCAAGGTGAAAACGGTTGGATCCTCATTAAATTCATCTTACATCCATAAAAACGATCACAAATCCTGTAAGATATCCTCATTAAATGTATAAAAACTGCTCCATCCAATGATAAAATCTCTTTTTCATCCTTTTTTATTGTTCCAATAGCTAGTTTCTCCTACTGCGTACTACCTCTATGCTCTTGCAGCACCTATCTGTGCTTTTCCTCTACGCAATGCACATACAAGTGGATTCCCATTCTCTGGCCATACAGTCATTTGGTAGGCACATTATTGTCCCTATACAGGTTCAGTCAGATTCCAATGAAATACCCGGGAAGACTCTCACTGCTCAACGTGGCCAAATGCACTACTCCTCCATTAGTGATCTCTTTCACAATAAATGACCCCAACCAATGTTTCCTGAACTTCCCTAGGTGGCACGCAAACTGGCTATCATATAAAAAAACCAATATTCCTCCTTGAACACCTTCTATCTAATGTGCCTATCACGCCAGGCCTTTTTGCATGCCTTTTCCACTTGCTGATGAAAGTTAGCAATGAATCAATCCTCCTCCAAGGAAACCAGTTGCGCAAGACATTCCTCCATGATTTCAAGGTCAACCATATTAGTGAATGCTACGATGCGCAAGCATGGGACAATATATTCCATTGGCGTGATTTCTTCTTACCCATAAACCATTATGAAAGGTGTTTTTCTAGTTAACTTCTTGCATGTGGTCCTATAAGCCCATAACATAGAAGGGATGCGTACGTCCCAATCATTCTGATTTTCATTATAGATATTTATAAGCGCATTTTCCAAAATTTTGTTGAAAGCTTCTACTGCACCATTCGCCCGAGGGTGATAAAGGGTGCTTTTCTGGTGAGGTATTTGAAATTCCTCCATCAGAGCTTCAATGGTTTCATTAACAAAATGCGTACCCCTATCACTCATCAATATATTTGGGCCCCAAATCTAGTCAGGATATTTTCAAAAATGAAGTGTGCAACAGTATCTGTGATACAATCCTTGACTGGATTAGCTTCTGCCCATCTGGTTACATAATTTGTGGCAGTGATGATGTAGCACATGCCAGTCTTCTTCCCTGAAGGATTGTTAGGTCCCACAAAATATATAACCCATTTATCAAAAGCCTACAAGGCCATCTGAGGCTGCAGGGGAATTTCATCTCTATGCGGTGGCTTCCTTGCTCTTTGGCATGCATTACAAGCTCGACAGTATGCATGTGCATCACTGTGTAGTGTGGGCCACCATAACCCAGCACGCAACAACTTCTGTGCAGTAGCCTTCCCTGCATAGTCGCCTCCTGCCACCCCTCCATGAGCCTCAGCCAATATGTCCTGTCTCTCATGTTCCAAAACATACATTCTTAATACTTCATCTTCTCCCATCTTGTACAATTGACTAGAAATCAGGGTAAAATCATCTGCGCACGAAACCATCTCCTTCTTTTGTTGCATCGAATATTTAGCAGGCGCACTTCTAGTGGTTAGAAAGTGAATAATATCATCAAAGTGCTCATCAACCACCTTTATAGCAAAAAGCTGCACATCAAGTATCCTCAACTCTAGACTGGTTTTTTTCTCCCCATTTTCAATGCGTGATAGATGATCAGGACAAACATTCAATCTACCAGGCTTCACAATGATTTCAAAATCATATTCCTAAAATAGAAACAACCATATACAAATCTTCCCCCCCAACACAGGCTTATTGACCAGGTATTTCAAAGCAGAATGGTTAGTGAACATCTTGAAGTGCCCTCCAAGCAGATAATGTCTGTAATTTTGTAGAGCATAGACCATGGCCAATCCTTCCCTTTCTATGGTTGAGTTGTTGCACTCTACACTAGAGAGCTTCCTACTGGAAAAAGAAATGGGGTGATCAATGTCTCCTTCTCTTGGTTGTGCTAAAACAGCTCCAAGTGATATACTAGATGCATCCACATGTACATGGAAGACCTTGGACCAGAATGGGAATATTAGAACAGGTGAAGTAACCATATTTTCCTTCAGTAACTCAAATCTCTTTTGACATTCCTCGTCCCAAAAAAATGACACATCCTTCTTCAATAATTTCTCCATAGGCGCAGTGACCAGAGCATAGCCCTAAATTAATTTTCTGCAATATCCGGTGTGTCCTAGAATGGAGCACAACTTTTTTTCATTAGTGGGGACTTCTAGGTTGATGATAGCTGCAATCTTGTATGGATCTACCATAAATCCTTGCTGACACACAATATGTCCCAACAAAATTCCAAAAGGAACGCAAAAGATGCATTTATTCAAGTTAAGATAAATCTGGTGCTTCCTACAATTGTCAAGAATCATGTGCAGGTTGGACACATGCTTCTTTAGTAGCCCAAACACAATCTAGTCATCAAAATATACCTCCCAAAACTTGTGTGTGAATTCTTTGAATACAACTACTACTACGCGTGAGCAGATAGCAGATGCATTCTTCAATCTGAAAGGCATGACCGTGTATTGGAAAGACCCCCACTCTGTTGCAAACGTGGTCTTTCTTTGGTATTTTGGCTCAATTATGATCTAATGATACCCTGAAAATCCATCAGTAAAAGAAAAAGCCTCTTGTCCTCCCACATTATCCAAGATCTCATCTGAAAATGGAGTATGGAAGGGGTCATGCACACATGCATCGTTCAGCTTGCGCAGATATACACAAATCCTTATTTATCCCTTAGTCTTATTTTCTTGAACAACCATGGGGCTCACCCAAGCAGACTGCTCTGCAGGTTCAATGATTCCTGCAGCAACCATCTTCTCTAATTCTTTTTTCACTTTCTACTTATAATTGGGATTTAATCGGTATGGTCATTGCTTGAGAGGGTGTGAAATCTAGTTTCAGCATGATTCTCATAATTCCCAAATCTCCTATAATTCCTTTGAGCTCGAATAACTTTGAGGGAAAAGGGTCCTGATACTCTGTCAGTAGCTCCACAACCTTCCCCACTGTGTCATCATCCCAATAATCTCCAATTTTGGCCAACTTGGGTTGTTCTTATGTCCCAATGTCGACTTCCTTTAACTTCAGAGGCTTAGTTACATCTACCATTCAAAATGAGGGCCCTGCAACTGCACGCTCTCCCTCAGACTCAGGGATGTTGATATTTATTGGATCTTCCTCATTATCTTTGACTAACAGGTTCCTGCAATAAGAGTAAGGCCTACACCATTTCTGCTTCATTTCGGGCACATAAATTCCTAATTGAGGGCAATGGTTTGTATCATGTCATCCAACTATCTACAATTAGCACACCATAGTTTGGGAGTACCACTTGGCACTGCAGCATCCCTCGAGCGCAATGGATTTCACCCTCCCGCTTGCATGTAATATGAGAACAAAGTGCATTTATCTTTGGTGTGGCCAGAACCTTTACAAAGTATACATCATACATTTGTGCCAACTTCCTTTCCCTTGTCTCTATGCAGGTTTTGAATTTCCAAGTTCATTGCCTCAAATTGATTTTGAATTTGCAAAGGTCTGAATTGATCATCTACTCTGGGCACAAATTCTAGTTTCATAGGAAATTCCAGAGCTTCAGCCTAAGAATCGATCTTCAGTTGATTCATAGATCTGCACAGATTTGGAAAGAGCATGGAAATAAACCATTCCTTATGTTTCTTATCGTCATAGATAAATACTCCCTCGCTGATAGTGCACTTCAGCCATTAATCTGCCTCCCAAACATATTCATTTATTTCTTTCTCGATTTCCTTCAACTCTGTTACACACTATAAGTATGACTTTGGCTTTCTGAATTGTTGGTTCAAAGCATCCTTAATCTCAGAAACAATGTGATCAACATGCTAAGTCAGATATCCCATAAACCAATCTAACACACAACCTTCAAACACCATAGCTAGTTGCACTCTCTTGACAACATCAATGTTAACATTTTATGCAGTCCATACTGCATTGGAAATGAACCAAAACCTATCCATGTCCTCACCTCCCACACCCTTGAAGGTGGGCAACTTCATATGTGCAACCATACCTCCTTTTGGTGGCGGTGGTGGTAGGGTAGGAGATTTCTTACCCCTTCGTGAGTTTGACTATGGAGTAGCATGAGGGATACCTTCTGCATGCATAGCCTCACCGTTTTCTATATCACTATCAGACGATTTTCTCAGAGGGTTGTATACAGATCTATTTCCTCTCTGATTAACTCGATAATACTTTATGCTATAAATAGTGCTTTCTAATTTATCTGGGTTCATTCACTCAGTGTGACTGCACAAAACACCCTTTTCACATGATAGCATCTTAATCAACAAAGTCAGAGAGCATATAAATTTAACTCTCAGTCCCTTGAAGAACCTCCTTTCAGCTTCAAAATATGACACAAACTGATCTACTGAAAATTCTGTTAGAAACCCACCCAAGATGTTGTCAACCCAATGATCCATAGTCCAGGTGATGGAGTTATCAGTCTTGATCTGAAAATGGTCTGGATAACTTGTATGTATTTCAAGAACCTACCACTCAGTTTTAATTAAAATGATCTAGCTTGATCTTGACATTTTGCAGAATTTTGGCTTGAAATTGGTGTATGTTTTTTTTACTATTTATGTGTCTTAAGTTTATTTGTTCTTGCTGTAATTTAACATGTATTACAGCAACATAATTCAGCAATAAAACCATTAAACACAACAGCAATATAATATAGGAGTTCACCCGAAATCTCATGGGCTACGTCTCCTTTCAGTCTTGTCAACTAGACTCGACTCTTTGGGATTATGGTAAGTTTTTTTAAAAATTAAATACTTAATTCCAATGAATACAAAAATGATCCAAAGGACTTAAAATACCATAAATATCCCTCAATTGGCTATCCAAACTCTGAAAAACAGCTTTAGGCTCTTGTTGACACAACTCCTTCTGTCGGTGCACTAAGCTACTCTGAGCTTCTAAATGACACAAAATCCCTCAGAAATCTATTTGTGTCACTGAAACCACTCCTTATGTATCCAATATATATCATACATCAAATATCAACTGATAAATTTCTCAAATTGAGCACTGCATTCCCCAAATAGGCTATCCTCCACGGTTTGCCCAAGGCTGCCCATAACTTAAAATCCGCTTTTTGAGCTCTATAAGTTCTCAAAAAGTTCTGAAACCACTTCCATTGGTTCCAAAATGTCTTAAATAGCCAATTTCGACTATTTTTTCATCATAAATAGCCTCCGGCTACTCCGGTTCGCCTCCATACACTGTTGGCACCCCCTGGCACTAGGGTCAAAGAAAACCTCTCTGCTGTCATTAGATTCAAAATCAAATTTTCAGTCAAGAATGACCATCGGTTCGCTGCAAATGGTCTCAACCAACTCTTTCTAAGCCCTGCACTGCTACTGGCAAAAGCTGGCACTAATGGCCCCTAGAAATTTACTGAAGCTTTTGGGCCTTCAAACTTCCCTACAGGCTCTGCAAACCATTTCATCAGATTCATAACATCTAAATTATCTAATTTATACTATTGGAACTCTGGAAAAGGACCCTAGCTCCCCTGGCTAGGCCTCAAACTGAATTTGTCTCATGGTGGCCCTGATGGCTCCTTCATCTTCCCTGACGAAACATCTGCTGAAGGTCAACTCCATTCGACTTGACACCTATCTCAAAATATCCAGGAGGTTGAAGAGACCCAAAATTGACCAAAATTTTGTCCAATTTGGTTGAATAATGAGAGATTTATGACCAAAACAACTTTGCCCCAATTTCCTCCACTAAATGTGGGGCAACTGCCAGTTAACTCCACTAAAAGTGGAGGTCCGCCTAAATTTGGGAGCGCCTCCAAAATATCTACCATATTAAACTCCACTTAGCTGAATCTTAATTAAATATTAAACTTGAGATTAGGCTCCTTAAGCGCTATTAACATTAAGCTCCCACACTAGTCATATAATGAGGTTCCATGGGAGGAGAGTTGGCCCCTCCGTGCTCCGCCGGACCCACTCGGCATTCAAAGTGCAATAACTTCTTCATACGGTGTTCGTTTTTCGAACCGTTTGTGGCACCAGAATCAGGAATATGAGACCTATGCAACCATAATGGTTTCAATGCAATCCTATAACTTTGGATTTTGAGCTAATCCTTAGGTCCTTGATCCAGTTCTGATCACACCTCCCAAGTGAGAAGCTTTTGGACCCCAAAAGCTCTCTTGGACTACTGAAACTGATCTTTATAGAAAATGAGAGTACTACACCCTCTTCTCTTCAACCTCCAAACACTTTCCTTGCATATCTAGTGACTTTTAACCACAACTAGAAATAAATTCACACTTCCCTTCCTTGATGCGCTTATCCCCCTGTCAAGAGTTGCCTTTCTTGCACACACTCAAAAAATTTCTTGCGAGAAATTTGTAGAAGGAAACTGACATCGTTGTCTTGATCAATGATCCAAGGTGTCCAAACTATGTTAATAAGTTCATCCACTTCTTTCCAAACCACCTCCATGGCGACTTTTGTTGCTGTAACACTTCTTCATGTGAATCTTCCATTTTCACATCGATAATGGAATCTATCATTCCACTTGTGCCAATATTTATGTCCTCTTGTTGCATGTGCTTTGGACGACTAGTTGGATGCAAAGTCCAACAATGAGAGACATCATGTCCCTTCTTTTGGCAATAAGTGCAAAACTTATGCACCTTCTTTGAATATAGTCTTTGCCTCATCTGCTTCCTGTATGCTTTCTTCCTCATCTAGCATCTCGAAACAACATGGTTAAATCGACCAAAATATGTACAAAAAATATTTCTACCATTTAAGCATGCAAAATTATCATTTTTTGAAGAAACACAATAAAATTGATCATGAGAATATTTATACCTCTTGTACTGCTTTGAATGTTCATCCTTTTTGCCTTCATGAGAAGATGAACTATTAGAGGCTACAACTTTCATTTTCAAACTAACATCATCATTCTTGTCTTGAAAATTGTCTAAACTTGCATGCTCGCCGTAAGCTGCATGTATACCATCTTCTTTCTACAACAAAGGCTTAAAGCAATGGCTATCATCTTTGAAACAAATTTGACATATTTTCATCTTAGAACTTGGAATAAAATTTCTCTTTAAAGTAGCATCACATGCCTTCAAGGATTTGGAGTCTTCGCCATTAAATTGCACATAACCAAGACCAAGATTCTTGGGTCGTTCCTCAACAAGAACAGGTTCAACCATGCCTTATGCATGCTTTCCTAACCCCTTGCCTTCATAGCCCATTTTAATCATTAATCTGGACCATATACCTCTAGTATGTTTTTCGAAAGAACCAACACATCTTTCTAATGAGGAAATTGAAGACAAGTTAGAATGGATTACCTCTTCCTCGTGCATTTTCTTGGTCAAAGCCTCTTGGGCTTGATGGAGTTGCCTCTCCATATCATGCAATATTTGAAGAATTTTTTCCTTCTCTTCCTTCATGGCAGACAAATGTTCACGATGTTCAGTGCTTTCTCATTTATCCTCAAACAAAATCTGCACCATGTCCTTCAATATAATAATGTCATGCTTCATATCATCATCAAAGAATCTTGTGAAGGAGGAAAATTCACTTGTAGAAGTTGTCATTATTATTTCAATGAACAAATTAACTTCAACAAAGTTCTCAAAGCTTTTCAAAACAAATGACAAAGCTTTTTTAACCAAATGGTTGTAGAGACAAACTCTTATTCAATGTTAGGTCCCTATATTACTAGTATATTCCCTTATTGTTGTTAGTTTAACCCCCTTATTGTTATTATTGTACTTTTTATTATTGTGCCCTTAAATTATTATTGTTAGGTCAGCTAGGATTACATTGTGGCCCCACTAAAATTACATTGTGGCCCCATGGACTCCTATATATAGAAAGGAGGTTTTGTAATTTGTATCATCCAAGAATTGTTCATTCATGTAATGTATTAGAGGTTTCCCCCTCGAAGTGGCTTATTTCTAAGGTGTTGATATCTCTTTTCTTCTATTTTTGGAGCTGGTTTCACAAAATTTGGTATCAGAGCTTTGTATTCTAGGGTTTCTCTACCCGAAACAGGTCATCGTGGCATTTTCGCTATAATTTTTTTCTACGAAGGTTCAAAAGCTGAAATTTTTAGAGTGCGAAGCCAAAATCTGGAGGGACATCGTCACAAAATTTCGCAAAATTTCAAAGCTTGGTTCGTAATATTTTCGGAGATATGATATATGGAAGTTAGGTCTTTTTGCAGGCTCCTGAATTTAACCTAAATAGGTCATCGTGGCATTTTCACTATAACTTTTTTTCTACAAAATTTCAAAAGCAGAAATTTTTAGGGAGAAAATAATAAATATTGAGGAAGATCTTCACAAAATTTTAGAGCTTGGTTAGCAATATTTTCGGAGATATGGTCTGTGGAAGTTAGGTCTTTTGCAGGCTCCCAAATTTCATCTCAAAGAGGTGATCGTGGGAAAATCTTCATAACTCTCTCTCTGAGCATCCAATTGGAATTATGTAGAAAGTGGCCACAATTAAATGGAATTTAGTTTTTTCTATATCAATTTCAGAGCCAAAGGAAGAAACAGTGACACGTGGCAGGTCATACAATTGCACTCTACTGAACCAGTCCATAATTAGGTCATCATAGGAGATTGGGCATAACTTTGTCTTCAAGAATCCAAATCAGTTCAGACCTATGGCATTCGAAAGAAGATTCTGAGGGCTACTTCAGGGCAAAATTTCAGATATTGAAGATCCAAAATCATAGAGATAAATCAATTTCAATATCGAGGTCCTCAAAATCAAGAAAAAGGTGTATATTTTTTTTCAAATTTCATAAATCTTTTTTGAAAAATCAGTTCTAGGTGATTCCAAAGGCCTATTGAGCATAGATATTAATATTGGGTTCTAAAATGCCTCCTAAAATAATTCAACACCCATTAAGCCTTCAGAAGCCTCTATTGTGACTCATGAAGACGAAGAAATGCAACATGAGATATCAAAATTCCATGAGCAAGTGCACCAAATTTCGCTATCACAACGAGCAACAAAAAATGAAATGGATGGTTTGAAGAAAGTCGTGGAAGCTAAGATGAATGTTTTGTAAGCTAAGATGGATGGCATGGAAGTTGGCATGGAAGCTATGATGGATGACACGGAAACTAAGATCGATGAAAAAATGGAAAACATGAAGAATGATCTAAAAGTAGACATCGAGGGTTTGACAAAGTTGATACAACAAATGTTTCCTAATGGTGAAAAGATAGTAGAGGAAACTCATGATGAGAACAAAATAAATGTTAATCGTGATTTCATAAACTCTAATTTTGGCGGGAAGAACGACCATATCCCAAAAATGGATATGAGGAAGTTTGATGGAAAGGATCCTGTAACATGGATACTACAGATGCAGCAATATTTTGATCTCAATAATGTGCAAAACACACAAAAGGTACGCATTGCAACTTTACATTTAGAACAAAATACATTTGTATGGTATCGATGGCTTTTCTCCCATAAAAAAATTGTCACTTGGTCAATTTTTACGGGGGAAATGATAGCACATTATGAGGATACAAAGAGCAACACCTTCTTTAGCCAATTGATAAATCTCAAACAAAAGGGTTTAGTGGGGCAGCACATTGAGGACTTCCAAAAATTGAATATAATGGTAACTGATATTCCAGAGGAACACAGGATTGATCTCTTCATAGGTACTTTAAAGGATAACATCCAACATGAAGTTCGCGTTTTGGAACCTGATTCATTGGAGAAGGCATTCAGGTTGGCAAGAAAAATTGAATGTAAAATTATGGCGACAAGGAAGCCTACCACTCACTTCTATAAAGAGGGAAGTGTTTCTACTCCTAGATTTCCACAACCTACAAGGTTGGCACCACAACAATTGGAAGAAAAAAGAGAAAAAGGGATTTGCTACAGTTTTGATAGAAAATACACTAAAGGTCATAAGTGTGCTGAGAAGAAATTATTTTACATAGATTGTGAAGAGGAAGAATAAAATGAGCAATAAGAGGATATACACCAGGAACCAACCCTAGAAGAGGAAGAAATGAGTCCGACCATATCATGTAATGCATTGGCAGGAATTACCACTCCTCAAACTCTCAATATAGAAGGACATATCAAGAAGAAAAAGGTAATAGTGTTGATTGATTCAGGTAGTACCCATAATTTATTCATTGTAAGGTAGCCAAGGAATTGAATTGTTTCCTATACCCAGCACTAGAATGTCAAGTGATGGTTGCAAATGGAGGAACTATAAATTGCTCTAGAAAATGCCATAATATCAAGCTAACCATGGGGGAATATTTATTGAATAGTCCAATGCTTTCCATTCCTATGGTAGGTGTTGATGTTGTACTAGGAGTACAATGGTTACAATCTTTGGGGACGGTAGCTTTTAATTTTCAAGAACTTTTCTTGAAATTTTTTTTAGAAGGAAAGGAAGTCGAATTATGGGGTATTGTAGGGAAGTCGGTAAAGATAATAAGCTCTAATGTCATGACAAAGCTTCTAAAGAAATAACAATGAGGCGTAATTGCACAATTATGCTCACTAGAAGTTCCAACATCAAAATCATCTATTTCTGCAGATCTCCAAAAAGTCTTGGACAATCATTCCAAGGTTTTTGAAACTCTCAAAGGACTCCCACCTATTCGTGATCATGATCATGCTATTCATTTGATTCCAGGAAGTGTTCCTCCAAACATCAGGCCTTATAGATATCCTTACTTCCAAAAGAGCGAAATTGAACGTATGATTGCAGAAATGTTAGAGGCAGGTATAATTCAACCTAGTCAAAGTTCTTTCTCTACTCCTATAGTATTGGTACACAAGAAGGATGGATCATGGCGAATGTGTCCGGATTATAGGGAGCTCAATAAGCTCACCATTAAAGATAAATTTCCCATTCCTGTGATTGATGAATTATTGGATGAATTACATGGAGCAATTTATTTTACCAAGTTGGATCTTCATTCAGGATATCATCAAATTAGAATGAAGACTCAAGATATTCCAAAAACAACATTTCGAACTCATGAGGGTCATTATGAATTTTTGGTCATGCCTTTTGGCCTTACCAATGCACCTTCTACATTTCAAGGCTTGATGAATTCCATTTTCAAACCCTTCCTTAGAAAATTTGTGCTAGTATTTTTTGATGATATACTAATCTACAACAGGTCTTGGAAGGATTGTGCTCAACATGTTGACAGGGTGCTCAAACTGTTGCAAGAGAAACAATTATATGCAAAAACATCCAAATGTTTCTTTGGAGTACAAGAGGTGGAATATCTGGGTCATATTGTATCTCACGAGGGTGTTAAGGTAGACCCTAACAAAATTAAATCCATTAAAGAATGGAAAGTCCCCACAACCATAAAGCAGTTGTGAGTATTTCTCGGGTTAACAGGGTATTATCGCAAGTTTTTTAAGAATTATGGGATAATAGCAGCACCTCTAACAACATTATTGAAGAAAGATGCATTTTCATGGACTCCTGAAGCAACTAAGGCCTTTGAACATCTTAAAGAGTCAATGTTCCTAGCACCGGTATTAGCTACGCCAGACTTCACAAAAACCTTTATTGTGGAATGTGATACCTCAGGAAATGGAATTAGTGTTGTTTTAATGCAAGAAGGAAGACCCATTGCTTTTGAAAGTCGTCCAATCAAAGGAAAGTATTTACAGAAAGCTATTTATGAGAAAGAAATGTTAGCAATATTGCATGTACTAAAGAAACGACGAACTTACCTAATGGGAAGACACTTCAAGTTAAAAACTGATCATGATAGTCTTAAACAATTTTTGGAACAAAGACTATCTTCAGAAGAGCAACAAAAATGGTTCAAAAAGATGTTGGGTTATGACTTTGAAATAATATACAAAAAAGGGAAGCTAAATGTTGTCGCAGATGCACTCTCAAGAAAGAATGAAGAGGTGGAAGCATTGCTTTGTGCCATTTCTATTATCCAACCAGATGGGATAACTGAAGCAAGGGATGAATGGAAGAAGGACGAAGAAGTGTGGACACTCATTAAAAAATTGCAGGAAGATCCTAGTACATCTGATACATTTAGTTGGAAAAATGATTCCTTATGGTACAAAGATCGCTTATATCTGTAAGAATTCCCAACTAAAACAAAATATTCTTTTCGAATTGCACACTTCTCCTTTAGGACACTCAGGATTTTTAAAAACTTACCACAGGGTGAAGAAAGAATTTTTTTGGGATGGCCTTAAATCTAATATTCAAAAGTTTGTGGCGGAATGTTTGATTTTCCAACAGAATAAACTTGAGACAATTAAAACCTCGGGTCTTCTACAACCTTTATCCATTCCAAGTCAACATTGGGAGGAGATTTCAATGGATTTTGTCACAGATTTACCTAAGTCCAAAAAAAAGAGTGTCGTCATGGTGGCAGTTGATAGACTTACTAAGTATGCACACTTTTGTGCATTATCTCATCCATTTAAAGAAAGTACAGTTGCTACTACATTTATGGACACAATTCAAAAGCTACATGGAAACCCAAGGGTTATTATGAGTGACAGAGATCCCATTTTTACTGGAAATTTTTGGACGGAGTTATTTTCTTGTTTGGGTACTCAATTAGCTCATAGCTCATCTTATCATCCTCAATCCGATGGTCAAACTGAGATAGTAAATAAATGTTTGGAAGGATATATTCGTTGTTTTGTATCTGATAAACAAACAAAATGTTTCAAGTGGTTACCTCTCGCTGAATGGTGGTATAACACCTCCTTCCATACTGTAGCAAAAATGACCCCATTTATGGCACTTTATGGATATCATCCACCGTCCATCACATCGTCTTTAAGAGAAAATTCGAAGGTTCAAGCAGGGGAAGATCACATCGAGCATCTACAAGAAGTTCTCCAGCTCTTAAAGGATAACTTGAATTTGGCACAAAATCGAATGAAACAATAGGCAGATCAACATCGTAGCGAGAGAAGTTTTGATGTAGGAGACTGGGTGTTTTTACGGCTACAACCATACAAACAAATGTCCCTCAAGCAAGCTAAGAAGGATAATAAATTATCGCCAAATTACTATGGTCCTTACAAGGTGTTGCAAAAGATTGGTACTATGGCATACAAATTGGAGCTTCCTGCTTCTTCGCAAGTGCATCTAGTTTTCCATGTTTCATGCTTAAAGAAGGTTATAGGTGAAAATCTTCCAGTTCAAACAATATTTCCAGAACTTGATGAGGAAGGAAAATCATATTGGAACCAGAAGCAATCATGGAAACAAGAACTCGACAACTACGGAATCGATCAATTTCAGAGTATCTCATCAAGTGGAAGAACTTACCCACTGAAGATTCTACATGGGAGGATGAGAATTTTATACAGAAGCACCCAGAGTTACTCAAGCGTTGAGGACAACACTTTTTTGAAGGAGAGGGGCATGTTAGGTCCCTATATTACTAGTATAGTCCCTTATTGTTGTTAGTGTAACCCCCTTATTGTTATTATTGTACCCCTGTAACCCCCATATTGTTATTATTGTGCCCTTAAATTATTATTGTTGGGTCGGCTAGGGTTACATTGTGGCCCCATGGACTCCTATATATAGAAAGGAGGTTTTGTAATTTGTATCATCCAAGAATTTTTCATTCATGTAATGTATTGGATGTTTCCCCCTCGAAGTGGATTATTTCTAAGGCTTGATATCTCTTTTCTTCTATTTTTGGAGCTAGTTTCACAACATTCAAGCAACCAAACAACAAACAAACTCCAAGAGCTTCTTAACAAACAATCGTCAAGAGGGTTTGTGATCCAAGGCTGAATTTGAGGTCCTTTGGGGTAAGGAATATGCCTTAATGCCTTTTCTTCCTTTTTTGTCCTCTCCAAGACTTAGCTAATCAGTAGCTATCCCTAAATCTCAAGCAAACTCAAACAACAATCAGTTTGCAATCAGTAAAACAGTCAATCTTTTACATTGTTTAAACACCTTTCAAGCTATACAATCAAGCAACCAAGTGCTCTGTCAAGCAAGAAACTATGCTCTGATACCAACCTGATCTGAAAATGGTCTGGATAACTTGGATGTATTTCAAGAACCTACCACTCAGTTTTAATTAAAATGATCTAGCTTGATCTTAACGTTTGCAGAATTTTGGCTTGAAAGTGGTGTATGTTTTTTTTACTGTTTAGTGTCTTAAGTTTATTTTTTCTTGCTGTAATTTAACATGTATTACAACAACATAATTTATCAATAAAACCATTAAACACAACAACAATATAATATAGGATTTCACTCGAAATCTCATGGGCTACGTCTCCTTTGAGTCTTGTCAACTAGACTCGACTCTTTGGGATTATGGTAAGTTTTTTAAAAAGTAAATAATTAATTCCAATGAATATAAAAATGATCTGAAGGACTGAAAATACCATAAATATCCCTCAATTGGTTGTCTGAGCTCTGAAAAATAGCTTTAGGCTCTTGTTGACACGACTCCTTCTGTCGGTTCACTAAGCTACTCTGAGATTATAAATGGCACAAACTCCCTCAGAAATATGTTTCTGTCACTAAAACCACTCCTGCTATATCAAATATACATAAAACATCAAATATAAACTAATAAATTGCTCAAAATGAGCATTGCATTCCCCAAATAGGCTATCCTCCACGGTTTTCCCAGGGCTGCCCAGAACTTCAAATCAGCTTTTTGAGCTCTAGAAGTTCTCAAAATGTTTTGAAACCACTTCCATTGGTTCCAAAATTTCTGAAATATCCAATTTTGACTATTTTTTCATCATAAACGGCCTTCAGCTGCTCCGGTTTTGCCTCCATACACTGTCGGCACCCCCTGGCACTAGGGTCAAAGAAAACCTCTCTGTTGATTTTTAAACCTCTAGAAGTTATAAAAAAATTCTGAAACCTTTTTCATTAGATTCAGAATCAAATTTTCAATCAATAATGACCACTGGTTCGCTGCAAATGGTCTCAAACAACTCTTTTTAAGCCCAGCACTGCTGCTGGAAAACGTTGGCACTAATGAACCTTGGAAATTTAATGAAGCTTTTAGGCCTTCAAAATTTCCCTACAGGCTCTGAAAACCATTTCATCAGATTCATAACATCTTAATTATCCAATTTCGACTATTGGAACTCTGGAAAAGGACTCTAGCTCCCCTAGCTAGGCCCGAAACTGAATTTCTCTCATGGTGGCCCTGATGTCTCCTTCATCTCCCCTGAAGCAAAAGAAACTAACGATCACCTCCATTTGACCTAAAACCTATCCCAAACTCTCCAGGAGGTTGAAGAGACCCAAAATTGACCAAAATTTTGTCCATTTTGGTTCAATAATGAGAGAGTTATGACCACAACAACTTTGCCCCAATTTCCTCCACTAAAGGTGGGGCGACTGCCAGTTAACTCCACTAAAAGTGGAAGTCCGCCTAAATTTGGGAGTGCCTCCATAATCTACACCATATTAAACTCCACTTAACTGAAGCTTAATTAAATATTAAACCTGAGATTAGGCTCCTTAAGCACTCTTAACATTAAGCTCCCACACTGGTCATATGATGAGGTTCCATGGGAGGAGGGTTGGCCCCTCCGTGCTTCGCTGGACCCACTCGGCATTCAAAGTGCAATAAATTCTTCATAAGGTGTCTTTTTTTCGAACCGTTTGTGGTGCCAAAATCAGGAAGATGAGACCTATGCAACAATCTTAGTTTCAACCCAATATTATAACTTTTAATTTTGAGCTAATCCTTAGGTCCTTGATCCAGTTCTGATCAAGTCTGCTCTAACTGTTGGATCAATTCAGGTGTCCACTGAGTGACATTATCATCCTTCTAGCAGGTTTGGAACTCAGCTAATATTTATAATCACTCCTGTAATTATTGTACAAACGTCACAAAGAAGATCTCGTGAAACTCTGTGAAAATATACTTCTATTTCCAATCTTCATCAGACAATTTCTTACTACTATTTTCCTTAAGGGAAAATTCTTGAATTTATTCTCAAACTAGTCTTCTAACTCAGGCTTTGATGGCCGCTACATCACCCAATCTATCTCAAAATGATCCCGGCCCCGACAACAGAACCATTTGTTGGCTTGAGGGGTCCTGACCCAGGTTCAGAGTTAAGCTTAACCAACAAAACATTCTTACTGTTGGCCCTTTCGGCAGTGACCTACTTACAGAGGTCAAAGTCTCACCCGAAGTAGTATGGGGGGTGATGGAACTATATTTCCACACCCTAAGAGAGAATTAAATGATGTGGGTGTCTTTAGATCTATAACGATAATGGACTAGCCTTCGCAATATAAACCCTAACTAGGTAGATATAGGCTAGTTTACACAAGTTATCCTGCACGCGCACAGATAATGCTCCGCAATCCTTTCAACAATATTAATACATAACATTCAGGTTTGACAGTAACAGATCTATGCATTCAAAATTCATATAAGATAGAAATACAGGTACACAACCAATCCAAACACAGATAATGCAGTAAATGGAAATAACACACAGAACAAATCATAAAGCGAAATATTGATGCATTTGATACTTAGAATTATCCAAAACACTTATTTTATTAATTCATAGCTCATATCATCCTTACAATACTTCAGTTCCACTCGCGCACATAGCCAACAGGGTCCGCACACAACAGGACTAAGGTCTCTGTGCACACATCCAGCATAAGCCTTCTAAACCCAGACAAATTTTCTCTTCTGCTCAGAACATCATAAACTTGTCAAGCTTTTTCTAAAACTTATCTATTTGACTCGATCTAGACTCTTATTTATATCTTTAGCCTGTGCTCATCTAAGGTTCGTAAATGGTGGTTTGTGACCCCTAGTTCTACCCTTTTTCCCATTACAACTCATAAAGGGGCTTTGACCCGCCCCAAAGCCCTTTGACCTGTGCAATGCTTAGCGCGCATGACTTAACTTACAAAAAATACTATATTTTTATCAAAATTGCAGTCCTATGGGACCCTGCTCCAACAAGGGGTGAACTCCTTCATCAATTGCTGCTATGTGTTTGTTGTTATGGTGATATTGTCTCTTGTTTACTACAAAAATTGTACTTTTTATGCATATTTATGTGTTTAAAATTTTTACAAAAGAGTCTGAAAACCCTAATTTAATCACTTGCAATATTTAATTAATCCTCAAGAAACTTCACATACAAATCAAATTTTCTCATATTCTTTGACTTATGCAATATACAGATAGCGAGGATTTTAGCTGAGGATTTCCCAAGATAAATCTTTGTGTTGTGCAATTGAAATTATTTCTCTTTCTTGTTCATGTGATTATGCAATCATAATTGGTTTCCACATTTTTTAGAGTGGATTCAAGTATTTTGTTTTAGCCTATTACAAATATCAGTTTGAATCTATGTGGATTTTATATAATTTAACCTCAAATACGAAATGATTCATTTCTAGCCAAATGCCCCATGCCACCAATACTGGAAACACCTTATATTTAGGAGGGACCGAAGATTGCAGCCAACATTTTAGATTTTCCTCCACCGATTTTTCTTCCCAAGTGAAATTTTGACTTTCCATTACATTGATTTCCTACGAGTCTATTTTCTAAAAGGAGCATTGAGTGAATAAATGTGGGATTTTTTTGGATTCATATTTGCATAAAGAGCATATTATTGGCTTCTAGAAAGACCAATTTTGTAGAAAATCCCATGTAGGGGCCTTATTTTTTAAAAGTAACCACATAAAAGAGATAGATTTGGGAGGGGAGTTCAATTTCCAAATATATTTCCTCCACCATGGGAGGTCATTGGAAGCCAAAGATCTTGACAAATGGAGATATCAAAATTTTAATGAGTAGATTTCCTTTCAATCAAGGGGCCATATTAGGCTATATTATTCATTATATAGAGAAATGTTGGATCATTTTAAGGCTTGTGTGTATGTTGACTAGGCTTCGAGATAGTCCCCATCAAGGAGAAAGTCCCTTGTTGAGGCCCATTATTGGGATCCCCAATGAGATGGTCCCCTTACAATATGGTTTAAAGTATACCACCCCCCTTAATTAATCACATTTACTAAGGGATATAGTAATGTGTGCCTGTTATGCCTACCTATCTAAGGGTCCTTACCCAAAATGACCTTTGTATCGTTCCCAATTTTCTGACAAAAGTTTTCACTAATAATGTTGTATGTTTTTTAGATTTCTTTACATATGATTGACCCATTCCTTGGGGAGATTTTTGGGAGCCTAATCTATTCCTAAAATTTTTAAAGTTCTTATATATTTTTTATACATAATTTGTGCCCATAATTCTTCCCAATGTATAATCTTCCAAACTACTTTAGCAACCATATATTTTGAGAAACGTTAGAAATTCCCCCCCGCCCCTTCCCCAAAATCCTTGATGTCTTGGGGAGGAAAGTGACTTCCATGATGTGAAAGAAAAGGACTATTTACCCTCCCTTTTGATTGGATTATGAATCTTCTGGAGGATATCAACTGGGATCCAAGATATGAATGCCCAAAAAGTTATAATGGATTCTAATACTACATTACACAGAAACATACAAACTTTCCTAAAAATCCATCAATTTCCCCATATTCAAATACATTTTTCACTCTTTTCCAACATCCAATTCCATTTGGATTTAAGATAATTGATTGGATTTAGTAGGAAACCCATATATTTGAGACCTGTTGTTAGAGAGAAAAACAGGGTTGGGAACTTGAGGCCATCTGGAACTCTCCATCCAAATAATATATATTTTTTTGCATTTATTATCATTCCAGTGGCCTCTGAAATAAGAGAAAGTATATCCTTAAGAGAAATAATCTAGGGCATATTCCCTTAAGAAAATATTAATATATCATTTACAAAAATAAAGTGTGAGAGAAAGAATCCATGGGAGAGAAGTGGACTCCCCTAAAAATTCCTCTTTGTTGTGCATCAAAGACAAGTCTACTTAATCATTTTTCTACTCGAATAAATAGGAAAGGGGATAACACGTAGCCTTGTCTTAATCCCCTTTCAACATGAAAAAAGGGGGTTGACGCTCCATTTATAAAAATTGCAAAAGAGGAAGTGTTTTGATGCAATTCATGATCCATGTTAGAAATACATGTTAGAAGCCCAAATGGATCGATAAAATATAGATACAGAGATAGCTTACTCCATCAATGACTTTTGATAGGTCCACTTTATAGAAAATTAGTATTTACTTTCACCTATGAATGGAGTGTAATCCTTCTTCAATGAGACCAGTTTCTTCATAAATCTGACAATTCTTAAGAAACCCAATTGCTCATTCAATATATTTTCTGATGGGATCTATTTTAGCCATGGAGAAATAAGCTTTGAAATAATTTCTGATATGTAATTACACAATGAAATCAGGTGAAAGAGATTAAAAGAGGAGGGGAGATTTATTTGTGGATAAGGGAAATGAAGGTGGAGTTGAAGGGGGCAAGGATATGGCCCAAGATTTTGGAGTATTCCACAATAGCAAGGAGGTCTTCTACAATAAAATCAAAACACTCAATGTAAAATTCAATTGGAAAACCATTCAGGCATGGACTATTCCCTTTCTGATAGTTGTGAATGACCATTGATAGTTCTTCCTTTGATACTTCTTCCATTAAGGACAAGCTTCCATCTTCATCGATAAAACGAGGGAAGAGATTAGCCACTTTGAGGATCTATTGAATGGAGGCTCACTAAGGGGCGGATAAAATGTCTTTGAAGTATTTACATCCTTCCTTAGATATATCCTCAAAAGAAGTTACAGAAGTAGAATTGGGATTTTTGATCTCCAAAATAGTGTTGATTAATTTTTTGTGGCTTGCAATTTTGTGATAAAATTGTAAATTATCATTGCCCTCTTTCAACCAAGTAGCATGGATATTCATCCTCCATTCCTTTTCTCTATCGAGTAGATTTTTTTTCCTCTCAATCTTTGATCTCCAATTTCCTTTCAAGAGTAATCGAGGTAGATGCACTTCACTCATAGAATAAATTGAGTTTTGTCTCTAACTTTGACATAAATTTTAAGTCCTATTTTTTCTTATTATTTATCCACTTTAAGATCAAATACTTAGCCATTTTTTATTCTATGTGAAATTGGATAGGGGGGACTTAGCAGAGGAAATGGATAAGGGGTTCCAAGATGATTTAATGCCATTTATCAAAGAAAGGGACTCTATCTAAGGCAGATTTAATTTGAAAGGGTTCGAGGGTTTGAGGGGAAAATGATCAATGCTTAACATAATAGTGGAATGGTCAAAGGCTTCACCAACATATTGACATTGAAAGATCCTATATCCCAAATCCATCTAGGCTTAAAATATGAGAAAGTGATCAAATATTTTGGCTATATGGTCTAGGCATGATATATTATTTTTCCAAGTAGAAAGTAATTTAGTAGGAAAAATGTCCAACAACCCTAGATTTTCAAACAGGTTTACAAATAAATGAGATAGAGGGTTAATTCTAGCCATATTTCCCTAAATTTCAGATGTTCCCAACGAGAAGTTTATATCCCCCCCTCCCACCAAAATGGTCCTTCTAGAGTCCAGAAGAGGAAGTTTTAAGAAATTGTTTAGGTAATCTATTCGGTTGACGAAATGTCCATAGACATTTACATAGAGAAAATGTTTATCAAGTTCTCTGGAGAACAAGTCTATGGCCATTCCACATTTGAAAGATCAGGAAGAATTGAAACAAAAATAATTTTTATCCCATCATGTAAGAAGACCCCTTGATCTTCCTGAAACATCAACAACAAGAAAATCCCAACCAGGGAGGAAATATTTATGAGAGGAAATTGCTATGGATCCTTACATCATAGCTTTTTGTAAAAAGAAAACCTATGGGGAGTCAAGACTAATCATACCTTGTAAGGCCATTTTTTTGGAAGGGTTGGCTAGATCCATATAGTTTAGAGAGATCATTTTCATTTGGGGAAAGGAGTAGGTCCAAGATCTTTAAGAGCTCGAATGATCAATTTTTTCTTCCCATATTTAATTTATGAATGTGTTATAATTTTAGGTTTAGATCGCAAGGATTTCTTTCCTCTTCTAAAGGTTTTTTTCACACCAGGGGATGGTCTCATATTTCCACCTAGTTCAAGACATAAATCTTTAGAATAATTTGAGGAGGCAAAGGGGAGGGGTCATACCAAGCAGTGCATATTATGTTGAGTAGTACAAAGAGGGAGAGTGGGGAAAGGGAAAAGAGAAGAGGAGGGAAATGACTTAATAGTGGAAGAATATAGGGGTTAGGAGGAGGTGATATGAGGAATAAGGCTAAAGAGCGGATCAATGGATATTCCAGCTAAGGAAGCTAAAGGAATGGGATCAAGGGGAGAGGGTCCTGAAAATCTAGGACTAGGATAAACACAAAATGAATTTAAGCGGGTTTTCCAGGACTATAATTGTACCTTCGAAGGGTTAGGCCTCCTCCCTAGGATATCTAGCAATAGCTTCACAGTCTATGATGTCCACACCAAGTGGGTTTAGAGGGCTTTGGGAGCATCCAATGATAATTTATCATTTTCATCTTCGAAATATGTAAGCTTATGTACTGGAGGATCAAAATGATTATTGTTCACTTCTTGTGTCATGGGTTGAGAATCAGAGAAAGGAGTGTGATTCTTAACCAATTTCTTTGTGCTTTTTCCCATATTGCAATCCTTGCTTATGTGACCATATACATGGAATCAAGCACATATGTAGTGTAACCCTTCATAATATAGGCTCTATTGGTGCTTGACAGAACCCAAATTTACAGAGATAGTGGCCAACGACCCCTTTATCAGATTTAGACCTACTAATATTCTTTCCATCCCCATATATCTCGAATTATGGTAAGAGTAATCCATGTCATATAAAAACCCTGGGGAATTCCCTATCTCCTTGAAGACATATGCTAATTGGAAGATGAGAGTGAGCTTTAGAAGCTTGACTAAATAGGTATTATATCTATCTTTTCCAACATGCTAGCATCAAAATCCACATACCAATGTTTTAGGACGAGAGCTTGTGAGCCCCTGAACTAATGGCCATCCATACTTTTGTTGACATCCTTCTCGTCCCTCATAAGCCATCACAACCATCCCTTAGCCAAAATTATGCATTTGGGAGGTATCCCATAAGGGGGCCAAAGTTTAGCTTCGTCCAACACTTGAGAATCACCATTGAAATTCTTTTCCTTGCAAACCAATCAACCACCACTTCATTTTCCATCTTCGTGGCTTTGTTTAGCTAAATTTCTTTTCCTAGCACTAGGGACAACTCCTTGGCCTTCTGGTTAATGCATTTTCACTAATACTTTGGGATTTTTGGTGGAGGTTGGTGAGTCGATAATTAAGGGTTTTTACCACGCCCACTAAACATCTCTGATGATAATATGTTGTTGAGAAACTAGCTAAGAAAGTAGGTCAACAAGGGGAAGGAGCCAATCAGCCACGAGAAAAATTAGGGGAAACAGGAGACGGGGGCTCCCTAGGGTATAATTGTTGTAGAAGGGGTTCGAAAAGCAACTGATTTCGAGATTATGAGGGCTTTGTGGGAGAGGGTCGTCACACGTCATCATGACCTTAGGAGGGAATATCAGGGTTGTAATATTCGGTTTCCTCGACCCTCTATTAACCATTGTATCACTATTATGATGAGACATAATCTCCTTGTTCAAATAAATCGACTCTGTTGTTGTCCCCATTAAGGATGTTATGGGGTGAGCTCCAAATTTGGAAGCCTTCAAATAGGTCTTGTGAATAGTCCAGGACATCTTCTTACATAGTAGTAGTGTGAGAGAAATGTTAGTGGAGTGATGATGACAGTGAACAATATAAAATATAATTAATAATTAATAGTAATAATAAATTAACTAATTTTTTCTAAAACTAAAATTTTAGTATTTTATATTGATTTTCAAAATCAAAATATTTGTTTTTATTTTTATTTACTTTTATTGTTTATTTGTTATTTTATTAACACATTAATTTTACAAATATTTATAATTTCTTTTAAAATTGTAATTAATGATTTTCATGTTTAAAATAAAGTTTTTATCTTTTTATAATAAAATCAACTTTATAATATTTATCATTTTTTTAATTATAATTAAATTAAAAAACAAAAAACAAAATGTTATGCTATATCTTAAAAAAATATTATTATTATTATTTATCAAAAATAATAAAAATAAACATTAAATTAATCATTTGATTTGAGTTATTATTTTTAGTAAAATAAATACATAAAAATTTACAAATTTATGGATTCCGAATGTTTTGAATATTCATAAAATAAAACATAACGTTGATGTAAATAAACTTTCTGTCCAATATAATCAACTTTATAATATTTATAAAAAAAATATTTTCTTTTAAATTATAATTAAATTAAAAAACAAAGTGTAATGCTATGTAAAAAAAAATAAAATTATTATTTTTATTATTTTTATTTTATCAAATCTAATGAAAATAAATATCAAATGAGTATTGATTTGACATATTATTTTTATTAAAACAAATAAATAAAACTTCACAAATTTATCGATTTCGAATGTTTTGAATATTCAGAAAATAAAACACGTTTTAGTAAATAAACACCTAAACAAACTTTCTTTCAAATGTTGACTTAGGTATATTAATTTTTATGAATAAGCAAATTAATTTAAAATAAGTACAGGAACTCGCATCTAAAGGCATGATGTGGGCAAGATAAAAGTAGAGGAAGAGAGTGCCTTCCGTCATATTAAGAAATACAATAAATAAAGTGGCTTCTGTGTTTTTTAAAGTAAAGTTTACTTCATGTACAGGAACTCGCATTTAAAGGCATGATGTGGGCAAGATAAAAATACAGGAAGAGAGTGCCTCCCGTCATATTAAGAAATACAATAAATAAAGTGGCTTTTGTGTTTTTAAAAGTAAAGTTTACTTCATGGTAGTAGGAGAAATGAATTATAATTTTTTTTTTTTTTTTTTTGTAGTGTTTGGTTCAAATTGATATGGAGAAATTTAGTCTCAACGTAATGAGATGTCAATTCCAAAAACTTGTTTTGCATAACTAATTGTCTCCTACAAAGTTCATGGGAATTGTTGAAGATAAAAGAGAAACTATATTAGAGAGAGTTGGTTCACCTGAACTTTAGATTAGGAGTTTGTTCCTATTTCTTAGGTTTTGGTTCTAACTTCCCTATTTGCATGTAAACTATATATTGTTTGATCTCTAATGAGAATGCAGAACGGCTTGCGCACGTAGTCCCTTCTGGTGTAGTCTCTCAAAGTAGAGCTAACCAGTAGAACTTTCAACAATTTGATTCTGCCATATTTTATCATGGTATCAGAGCTCTAGGGTCAAATCAAGTCCAGAGTGCCTTGATTTTTGTGAGTAATCCAGGCGGCAGAGGAGAAGCCCCTGATGACCCGAGGATAACCTAAGTGAGGCCATGTGATTTTTTATTTATTTATTTTTATTTTACTTTATTTTTATTTATTTATTTATTATTAGTATTTTCTTTTCTGGGAGGTAAAGTCGATCAGTGTGTTCGTCTCCCTCACAGACGCATCGATCAATGCAGACCTGTGCCAGAGAAGGGTGTTGATCCTCAAAATCAATGGAACATGATCAGATAAATCATGTTGATCAGTGATGACACTTATGAGTTTCCTATCCAGCGTGAACAACGTGACCTCTACATGATTTTGGAGCGCCAACTGAAGGGAAAGCCAGAGAGCTCGTGATTGGAGGAGCCAATCCACTTGGATTGAAGGAACCAGAGGGCTCGTGTCAGGAGGATCCAAAGAGCTCGTGTTTTGAAGCATCGTTGAGCTAGATAGATCGTGTTGAAAGAGCCAAAGAGCTCGTGTTGTGGAGCGTCGTGGAGCCAGAGTGCTCGTGTTGCAGATCACCGATTGAAGCCAGAGAGCTTCTACCTGTGGAGCCAAAGAGCTCATGCTTGCAGATCCAGTGAGATCATGTCAGAGGATCTGGAGAGCCGTGGCATCAGAGGTAGTAAAAGTGGGAGGATCATTGTAAGTGTGATCTGTGAAAAAGTGAGCCTGTGTTGTAGTGCGCAGAGCAACCTGCCAGAGTGGTCGGAAAACATGTAGATATGTTTCTTGATATTGCTTTTTTTTGTGGATTTGGGGTAGATCCGTTTGTGGATCCAGTTTTCTATCAATTTCCGAAGGTCATTTTCTTTTATTTTTCAAGATGAATAATCTAATGGATGTATACTTGAACGAGAGCAACAAGCTCAATGGTTCCAATTATTCTAATTGGAAATTCAAGTTACATACTATGCTAGAAGGGCATAGTGCATGGGGGATCAAGACTAGAGATGAGGTGAAACCTACAATTGCAGCAGGCGCAACAACTGCGACAATACATGAGTGGGAGCAGAGAGAGAACAAGGCGAGAATGATGTTGAAGATGGCAGTCAAAGACTGCATCATCCCTCACATCAGAGACTATAAATCTGCGAATGAGATCTGGACAACCCTCAAAGACCTGTATGAAATCATAAATACAAATCGCCTATTGTTCCTGAAAAGCAAGATTCTCTCCATCAAGATGGAGGAGAATGAGACAGCAACAACATTCATCTCACGCATCAAGGATCTTAAAGACAAGCTTGGCGACATTGGAGAGGTTGTAACTAATACGAATCTGGTAACTATTACTATGAATGGTATGATTGATGATTACCAGATGTTTATAACAGGCTTGAATGTTAGAGAAAAAACCGCCAAATTTGAAGAATTGACAGGGATTCTCATGCAAGAGGAGGAAAGGGGGATGACATTGGATTCAAATTCTATCAAATGCACCTTTGTTGGGTATTTTACAGAATTTAAAGCTTACAAATTGTTTGATCCCTCTACTCATAAAGTTTTTGCAAGTAGAGATGTAGTGTTTCATGAAAAGGTACATGATGGAAACAATGTAGGCAACAATGATGAATGGGATATTCCTTTGTTGGTGGAAGAAGGGAATGGTGAAACAGGAGAAACCCATGAGTAGCAGCAACAAAAAGCTCAGATACAGCTAACGAACCAAGTCCATCAAGGGAAAATTAGAACAGGTTGGTTGCCACTTCGACGCCCAGGAGATCAGGTAGGCAAACACAACTGCCAGCTAGATATAGAGAGAATGATTTTATAACTAGCACGTTAAGTGTTTTTGAACCCTCTATTTATAAAGAAGCGAGTCAAATTAATGTATGGAGGGAAACCATGGAAGAAGAACGTGATTCAATTTTGATTAAAAAAAAAAAAAAAAAAACCAACAACAACAACAACAACTTGGGAGCTAGTTGAATTACCTGAGGGTAAACAAACCATAGGTTGCAAATGGTTATACAAACCCAAATTTAAAGCATATTGGAGCGTAGATAAATATAAAGTTAGATTGGTTGCAAAGGGGTAATCACAAAAAGAAGGTATAGACTATGAGGAAACCTTCGCCCCCCATAGCTAAACTTAATACAATCAGAACGCTAATTGCCTTAGCTACTAAAGGTCACTGGAAGATGCACCAACTAGATGTTAAACCTGCTTTCTTGAATGGGGTGTTTAAAGAGGAAGTTTATTTAGAGAAACCTAAGGGGTTTGTCAAACAGGGAAAAGAACATTTAGTCTATAGATTAAAGAAAGCTGTATATGGACTAAAACAGGATCCAAGATCATGGTACTATAAAATTGATTCATTCTTCTTGTAGCACAGCTATAATAGAAGCAAAAATGACCCCAATCTCTATATTGTGTTTGATGAAAAGGGGCAAATTGTTTTGATTTCTTTATTTGTAGATGATCTCAACATTATAGGAAATGCAGGTAAACTCATTGAAGAAATCAAGGTGTAGATGTGAAAAATGTTTAAGATGAAAGAACTCAATGAGCTTCGCTATTGTTTGGGTCTAGAGATCTGGAGAGATTCAGGAAAAAAATTTCTAGCACAGAGTAAGTATGACAAGAGTCTTTCAAAAAAGTTTAAGATGGATCAATGTAAGGTTGCAAGAATGGCACTACAACAAGACACCAAAATTTAGTGTGATGATAGTTCAAAGGATGCATATGCAACATTGTACAGGAAGTTGGTCAGGAGTTTAATCTACTTGACCACTACTACACCAGATTTGTCTTATGCAGTCAGTGCATTGAGCCAATTTCTGTCCAAGCCACTTGAGAGCCATTGGATTGCAGCTAAAGGCGTATTAAGGTATCTACAAGGAACCTTAGACTATGGAATTTTGTATACTGATTCTTGTGATGTGAAATTGACAAGTTTTTCAGACTTCGACTAGGCTGGAAACGTGGATGACAGGAGATCCATTACATGTTATGCATTTAGCATTGGATCTGGGGTAATTGCATGGAGTAGTAAAAAGAAAAACATAGTCTCCTTGTCTTTGGTGGAAGCAGAGTACCAAGCGATGTGTGCAGCGACCTATGAGGCAATTTGGTTGAGGCGACTTCTCCAGGATGCAGTAGAAGAACATAAAATTGCAACAATTATCATATGTGATAACCAAAGCTCCATACAACTTACAAACAATCTGGTGTTTCACAAAAACACTAAGCACATTGATACACAATTCCACTTTGTTGGGGAGAAATTTGAGTCTAAAGAAATTTATGTTGAATATTGTAATACTTGTGGTAATTTTGTCAATATTTTACTAAGCCTCTTGGTAGAATTACATTTGAGAATTTTAGGGACATGTTAGGAATATTTGTGAACCCTTTCTCCATTAAGGGGGAGTGTTGAAGATATTGGAGAAACTATATTAGAGAGAGTCGGTTCAACTGAACCTTAGATTAGGAGTTTGTTCCTATTTCTTAAGTGTTGGTTCTAACTTCCCTATTTGCATGTAACCTATATATTGTTTGATCTCTAATGAGAATCTAGAGCGACTTGCGCACGCAGACTCTCCTGGTGTAGTCTCTGAGAGTAGAGCTAACCAGAACTTTCAATAATTTGATTATGCCATATTTTATCAGGAATTGTACATGGTTGATATAGAGTTGAATGCAATTGTGTTTGTGGCAGTGAAGACATGAGAATATGGAACAAAACTTTTAATGTTATCTCTCAAATGACGTCCTGTTTTAAACAAGACTAGACATTTTTCTTTGCAGAGCAAAATGGAGTTGGGATGATCTATAATTTGTAATTTAGTATTAAATTATTTTTTAAATTAAATTGTAAAAACAATATAATTAATATTTATTAATAATTCATAATAACAATTGTTATTACTGGCTTCTTAGCCACAAAAGAATTCTCACCTAGGATAATTTGATCAAAAGAGGCTTCTCAGGACCCTCTAGATGTTCCAACTGTAATCAAAGCAATGAAATAATTCAGCACCTCATGGTCTCCTGCACTCTTGCAAATACACTCTGGGAGAAACTAAGCTTTCGCTACCAAAGGAGCAAACCTTATGGGGATATAATTAACACCATTCGCAATTGGCCTACAACTCCTTACAACAACACTCTTCTCAACACTCTATGGCGACTTATCCCAGGCCTGCTCCTATGGACAATATGGAAGGAGCGAAACAAGAGAATCTTCAGGAGCCAAAGTACAACGTTGGAGATAATCTGGAGCAACTTTAGCAATAACCTTCAAGAATCCCTGGCTCTTCACAAGTGGAAGGAAGAAGATCTCCCCAAAAAGCCACGAGAAAAAGCCATTTGGGAGAACTGACAACTCAAGATTACTCACACTCCAACCAATATATAAAAGAACACTCCGAGGATTCCAAATCAATGGTCTACTCCCTCGGCAGGACTTGTTAAAATAAATTTTGATGCCTCTTCAAAGGGAAATCTCGGACAAGCAGGATTTGGGGGCATTTTCAGAGATTCCAGTGGTGCTACTCTAGCACTCTACTTCGACTCTATTGGTTGGGATACCAATAACTCAGCTGAATTGGAAGGTTTGTGGCAAGGTCTATGCTTAATTAAGCAATATAATTACTTTCCTATTGTAATTGAAGGAGACTCACAGATGCTCATCAATATGGCTAATCAACTACTCTAGGGAACCAACGCTGCCAAAGTGGCTACCAGTTGGAGATAAGCCGCATGGCTTGAAATGATGGACCGATGGTTAAAGATTCATAAAGCCATCTCGTTCACTCACATCAAATGATATGGCAACAAAGTCGCAGATTTCTTGGCCAATGTTGGAGTGGAAAGTGAAGACACCCTCAAACATGGCCCCCTTAACATTCTCCTTGAGAGTGCTCTTCAACAAGATTGCATCACATTGGTGCACAAATACATTGTAGTTCCGGATGCAGATGTCAATTGAAACGGATGGGACGTACGTCCCTGGGCAGATCCTAACGTCAAGCGCATGTTGTGGCCATATGGCCACCCACAGGCGCATTAATCCCTCCGGTCCTCCTCCAACTATGATTCCTCCTCTGAGGACTTCTCTCACAGCCATTATCTGGAAACTCGGAGCAACAGGGGAAGAGCCAACCTTGTTGGGCAAGCGCATTTCACCCATGGCTCCCAGTCTCACCATGTTGCACCTCCTTCGCCACCAGTCTCTCAGCCCTTTGCTATCCCTCTCTCCACTCCATCTGCTCAAATTCCTCTCCGCCAAACCTCCCAAAGAGCAGAATTCCAATTTTCATGTACTATGGACAGGCCTGTAATAACCGCTTTCATTACCGTCACCTCCGAGAGGAAGCAGCCATCCTCAACCCCACTGACGCTCCCGCTCCTCAGTCCCCTCTGGACAAAGTTGCTGCCAAGGACAAGAATGCGCCATTGGAACAGGAACAGGTGAAGGAAGCTGCTGGTAAAGCCACCTGTGCAACCACTGAAGACGAAGATGGCCGCAGCGATGAGTACAGATGCCGCATTGTGGAGGAACCCCCCTCCGGTCCTCCTCCAACTATGATTCCTCCTCTGAGGACTTCTCTCACAGCCATTATCTGGAAACTCGGAGCAACAGGGGAAGAGCCAACCTTGTTGGGCAAGCGCATTTCACCCATGGCTCCCAGTCTCACCATGTTGCACCTCCTTCGCCACCAGTCTCTCAGCCCTTTGCTATCCCTCTCTCCACTCCATCTGCTCAAATTCCTCTCCGCCAAACCTCCCAAAGAGCAGAATTCCAATTTTCATGTACTATGGACAGGCCTGTAATAACCGCTTTCATTACCGTCACCTCCGAGAGGAAGCAGCCAGCCTCAACCCCACTGACGCTCCCGCTCCTCAGTCCCCTCTGGACAAAGTTGCTGCCAAGGACAAGAATGCGCCATTGGAACAGGAACAGGTGAAGGAAGCTGCTGGTAAAGCCACCTGTGCAACCACTGAAGACGAAGATGGCCGCAGCGATGAGTACAGATGCCGCATTGTGGAGGAACCCCCCTCTCCTGCTAATGACAAGTAGCCACAACAACCTCTGCTGGAACACGATTCTAAAGCTTAGGTTACATGGGTTGTTTTTGTTTTTATGTTTAGATCTCCTTTGGTGCGAGAGGAGAAGATTATCTTCATAAGTCAAATTTTGTTTTCATGGTTATATTTTCTGAACTTAACGTCGGTTTCCCTATGAGGGCGGTTAGACATGCATCTAAGGGACTGGTTTCCCTTGCTTGGGCAGTCCAGAACCAAGTATTTTTTGACCTTCAAACCCAGCTCTCAGGCTCACTCAGCTGAAGCTGCGATCGTTCTGTATTTTTATGTTATATAAATAGAATTAGAATTATTTAGAAAAAACAATTGTTATTACTATTAATTTCACAACTAAATTATGAATATCAGAATTATATAAATGAAATCACTAGTAGTTATAGATATATATCAAAACACTTAGTTTCTAATCAAAATACTTAGTTCCTAAGACATTTTGTATCGTAATTTTTTTTTTAATTAATTTTTGTTTATTATGAAAATAAATAAAATATATCATTAGCCCTTTTGAAATATTTTCTAAATATTATACTTTTGTCTATGATTTAGTATTAAAATGGATGATTTTGACACAATCACTTTGAACAAAACCTAAACAACTTTAACAAAATTCACACATTAAATTTTTGCATGGTAATTGAGACCAATCTTCTATGTTTGATTCGAGGAAAGAAGGTAAAATAACTTTAACAAACCAATTGAAACAAATGAGAAATTGAAAGTTAATCTTCCAATAAATGTCGAGCAATCTCCACTTACTTGAAGTGGAAAATGGAACTAAGTGGGATCCTGGTAATACGTACCAGACAGGAGTTTCAAATCCTTTGACTCGCGAGAACAACAAACTTTAGACACAAAAGATTAAACATAAAAATTTACTTCTTGAATACAAGAAGATCAATTTTTTGGTACAAAATCAATTTCTTGAATTCTTGATATATTTGGAGGCAGGAATTATAAAAACTATTCTTAAATAAAACAGTCTTGTTATAAATTAATTTCTTGAATTCTTGATATACTTGCATGAATAAATTATAAAAACTATGTCTAAATAAAACAACTTCAACAAAGTTAGGAAAAAAATGCTCAAGAGATCCTCAAAATTAGTAACTACACATCAATAATTTTTTCTTAATAAAATTTGGAAAGAAATGCTCACAAGATTCTAAAAACTAATAACTAATTATCATAATAGTTATTAATTAGTAAAGTTATGTGTAAACTAGAAAAAAATTATGATTAATGTAATTAGAATTGAAAATAGAGAGAAGAATTCCATGGGGTCTTGTTTAAACGGTGATGAGGTGGGTTGTTATAGCACTCATCATAGGTTCAATTCCCTTCCCTGATCCGATGATGTATATATATATATATTCTTTTAATTAATTTTTCTTTTTAAAATTTTTCTATCTTATAAAAAAATATAGAAAAAGATAAAAATAATTATTGGATTTTTTTTTCCTCTTTAAAATTTGTCTTCTTAATTAAAAATATGGGAAAAAACTAAATTAAAAAGAAAAAATAATAAATCAAAAAATTAAATAAAACTAAAAACAAAAAAAAATAGTGATTAATAAAAATGGAAGCTACTAAACAATCCATAATAAGACTTCAACAAATCATCTTACAAATAAATAAATTTAAATAATAACAAAAAATGACTTCCCAAAATTAAATTATGGATAAGTGACATAAATTTTTGGTTAAAGACAAACTAATATATTTAAAATATATAGTAAGCTTAAAATTTTATTTTATGAGTAATTAATATGAAAACTATCAAAAACCAAGAAATTATAAATTCTTGAATGTTTTTCATTATAAAATGTAGATGTCTTCATACTACAACTACCATAACTTTTAGGTATCTATATAAACTCCTTTGGCATCTATATAAACTCCTTTGGCAGACTGGATATAAATCTTGTAAATTTGAACTTGGAATCTCATTATACATAATACTAAAAAAAAACCCAAAAATAAAAATAAAAAAATTACTAAATTACATACTGCATTTTGTTAATAAATAAGTTACATACTCCCTTTGTTAATATACAAATAATTATAATTTATTATTGAAAATAAAATTTATTATTAGTAAAATTTAAATTAGTTAATTTTTTATTGATTTGTCCATGGAGGATTATTTTATAATTTTACTAAAAGGAATCTCAAATTTATTTAAGTTTAAAACGAATGAATATTAAAGTGAAATTAATTTATTATTGATCATCATTTTTAATTTTTAGTGAAAAATAATTTTGAATTAAAGTATAGCAATAATAAATTTTATATTAAAGAGAGAATTTTGGTTTGATGAAGTTTTGTCTTTTCCCAATTCCATGCTGTTATGTAATAAATGAAAATGAATTTCATCACGAGCTAAATACATGAAGTGGTAATTCAATGGATAATTGAGGCATATCCACTCATTGTATCCGTTTTGATTTTGTAAAAGGATTTATGATATAAGATGGATGGAAACTAAGTCCACTAATTTTAAAATTTTGAGGGTTAGGGTTTTAGTTTTTTATCAAAATTGATTGCATGTCTCTTTATTAATATTTCTAGGAGGGTGTGTGGCTCATATTTTAATTAGATTTCATGGAATGGATAAATGGATTTTTTTTCCTTGTTGTATAGTTCGATTATGTGAAGTGACTTAGAGTTGGATGACATGGCCAGGTTATAGTTTCTCTGAATGTAAAACTCTTGGTTCAAATAAAGTTATGGTTATGAGGTTTCAATTTAATGATTGGCATTAAATCATACTATGGACCCCATATTTGCTCAATCAGATTGAAGAATGGTGATATAAGTAAGGATGTATCAATGAACATAGAATTGAGAATACCATAGATTTGAGAGACTGAATACGAGTTCGAATATGAAAATGATAACATGAATATCAAGGAGTCAACCATTGCTTATAAAATATTTAATGGCTAGGATATGTAGTGGGATATGAATGAGAGCTTCTACAATTGTGTAGAGAAAATAATTTTTATTGATGTTAATGTCTAGTCATTGATTTCAAGCAAACAAGTAAAGACAAGATCAGGGGGATTTTGCTAAAAGTTTGTTGATTATTACTATTGAGATATAGCTTCTCCTTGAAGGAATTTTTCCTATAGTTAAAATGTTCAAATACAGATGCAAAGTGCACAGTTGGATAATCCTCTGAGAAGCCTTTCCAATGATGTATGATGCATTGAAAAAATCCCAACAAATCAGAAGTTATGATAGTTTGAAGTTTGGTAGGATTCCAAGGGCACATGGTTCCACAAAAATTGACAAAAAACAAGAAATGAGATTTTTCCTATTATCTAACCTAAAATTCCACAGTGAAGCTTGAGATTGTTGTTTGTAGGTCCTGGTGATGTTGCAGTCCTGCAACTGACAGAGTCTACAGATATGAAATTTTTTGACAAAAAACAGTTAAATTCATGTTTCAACATGAAATATTTTGATCGAATAACTTAATGGTGGGGGATTAGGTGTGCTTGATAGACTCTATTGGATGGCGAAATTTTTGTATGCCAGCAAGTGTTGTAAATTTAATGTCTAGTCCATTTTAATTTACCAAAGGAATTGGCTAAAAAACACAAGACCCTCTAACCTTATTTCCATACCAAATGATGTGCATAATGACAGATGGTAGAATTCTATTGGATGAAAAGGATGCAACATCCAATTAGCAGTAACATTAGCATATGATAACGTGCCATGATGTGATAGGTGACATGTGCCATGTCGACCTGAAATTTTCAAGCACCCAATCGGCCTTTTTCCAAGCGACACGTGTCACCATTAAAAAGGTGATAGGTGACATGTTGACATGGTATGATAATTGAAAGATCCTGTGAGACGGAAATATGTCTGTATAATATTCCTACTTAGCCCAAGCTAAGAGGAATATACATTTTTGTTTTACTTTCTGTTGCATGAATAAATGAATAAAGGAGGACCTGTAAAAATCCTGAAAAGACTGAATAAATCAATGCCCATGTGAACAAGGATAAATTAGGGCCATGTAAATAAATCACTTGCAGGTGTGAAAGGGGTTTGAGCTATGAGACTGGGTCAACCTTGACCAAATCTACAACGCTGTCTAGATTCAATGTACCTCATGAAGGGACATCGCAGTTCTACAAGAACGCCCCTCATGTGAAAGAAGCTAACTCATCAAGGTGGTTTAGGGTTTGCATATGTTTTCATCTTATAAAAGGAAGGGGAAGGCAACAAGAGAAGGTTGTTGATTGTCTATATTTCTGAGTATCTTGTCTGTTTAGACAAATACTATTCTCTGTTGTTTAGTGGAGAATTATGTTGCTTAACACTTGGAGTTCCTATGCAGGGATTTCACCTCTTCCATTGAGGATTCTTGGAGGAGTCTTGCTGATTTGATCCACTATCAAGCTTTGGGCCAAGCTCTAATTCCAACTGCAACGCAGATCCAATGAGGGTTTGCTTGCTTTTGTAAGCTGCAACAAGTGGAATTCTAGATCTGCTTAGATCTAGCTTGTATTGGAGCAGTGAGTGTGTCTTTTAACCTCCTGGACAAGTGCATCCACTGTTTGAGCTTCATATTTGTATCTTGGCATCAAGCCATCTATGTTATTCAAGCTACAACACAGTTTTCATTGAGGAACTGCGTTATTTTCAGTAGAGGCTTTGCAAGGTGTTTTGACCCCATTTTTTATGAGAGATCTCTGGTGCTGGGCTTTGCCTTTCACTTTGGTGATCCATGGATTAGCTTACTGATCCATGTTATTTTTAGATCTGATCTAATTTAATGTAAAGTCATCTTCAGAAATTTCTGAAGCATTTTGCAGATCTGCAACTTAAAACTCAGATCTACTCTTTGTAATGCATGATTTGGTCAAAATCCCAAGGGGATCTTGTAAATAAGACTTTCTAGTTTCAAGATCTGAAATGGATCTGATGTTTTGTCCACAGATCTGTCCTAGATTTGAGTTGTAATATTCAGCTGCTGCAGCTCCTCAAAATAACGTTGTTAAGCCATTTTGCAGTTTATATATTTGTTGCAGCCTTCTTTTCTGAAGATTTCTTGCTCTATTGTATCATGTATTCTACTGTATCTTGAAAGAGCTGCATTGTAATTCTGATTTTCTGCTGTATAATCATAATTTAATCATATTTTATGGCCTCCTGCTCATACTGTCCAAGACTGCATTATTTCTGAAGTAGTTTATTGTGCATAGCTGCAGCCCCTCTTGTAGGGTGTTTTTCAGCTAGACTAGGTGGTGGGATATCTGTTTACCACACCTAGTTTGATTTGTTTTTTCTCCCCTTTTGGATCTAGTCTCCAGATATACTAATATAAGGGATCCAAGGGCTGTAAACTCATTTCTATGCATCAATCTCCCAGTATTGCGTTATTTCAGCAAGCTTGTTGTGCTATTCCAGATTTGGAATATTATAGTGGTATCAAAGCTCTTTTCTTGGCACAGCTTGTGCTTTCATTGGAGAACCACAACCATGTTGAATTCAGAAGAAGATGAACCTCTTACTGAGAGGGAGAAGAGATATCAGAATATAAGTCACAAGAAGTATTATTACACTACTGATGATCAAGACAAGGGTAAAGCCCCTGAGACTGCAAGTGATAAAGAAGGAGAAGAGTTTGCAAGAACTCTTTTGGTGGACATGCAAGATCTTGTTGAATTCTTAGTTAAACTGAGAGGGGGGGGGGGGTGAATCAGTTTAACACATATATGAGCTTTTTGAATTTTTCATCAGCTAATTTACAACTTACTTTTATAATCAACCTTAGTACATGAACAGTCTTAATATGATGTGGCAAGTATTAAATTAATGTGACTTCAAACTTATTATGAGAGCAGCAAACATTAAGCAAATTTGGTTAATCATCTCAGTACACAGACAACACAGATAGAGACAGCAGATTTAAGTGGAAACCCATAAAGGGAGAAAACCACATCTTATTATTGTTGTGATGCAAAGGCAAGCTACAACTCCCTCTCACCACTGTTTTTCCGCAGGCACCGACCTACAGGAGGCACCAACCTCAATTCTGCAAGCTACAACTTGCAAGGAAGCTCCAACTCCCTTCAATTTTCTGCAGGCACCAACCTACAGGAGGCTCCAACCTCAGTCAGCTACAACTGACAGTTATCAAACTTCAACTTGATAGGGAAGCTCCAACTTCCTCAATTTATCAAACGAAATGTTTGTTGATTTACCTCAAATATCAGCTCTGTTTTGTAGCATCTCTTTCTACTCTTCTTTTCTTTATCTTCTCTGCCTCAATCTTCTATACTCTGCATTCTCTATATTTACTCTCTCTCCCTATTTATTCATATCGAGATGATATTACTTATAGATATTTTCTTATGACTGTCTGTATTCCTCAAGGAATTTTGAAATAGATGGTCATACCCCTTAGCCTTCTGCCTTCTCATTTCTTTTCCGGCTCACTCAAAAATATAACTATATTTATTTTCAACATTTCTTTTAAGTATTTTTCCTGTGAGATGAATGTGCCTGTGTTCTTTTGCTGAATTTGAAGTCCTAAGTAGAAACTGAGTTCTCCAATCATGGACATCTCAAACTCTAATTTCATCTTCTCAGCAAACCTTTTGCTAGTTCATCTCTATTGCTTCCAAAAATAATGTCATCAACATATACTACAACAATTAGGAGTTCATTTTCATGGGCTTTTATGTATATATTTTTGTCTACTCCACCTCTCGTAAAGCCTTGTTTTTGCAAATATTTATCCAGTCTTGAGTACCAAGCACGAGGAGCCTGTTTCAGTCCATATAGAGCCTTCTTCAGTCTACACACATAGTCTTCTTTGTCTGTTAAAGAGAAACCTTCCGATTGTTCCATGTAGACTTCTTCTTCTAGATCTCCATTCAGAAAAGCAGATTTTACATCCATTTGATATACCTTGAAGTCTTGGTAGCATGCAAAGGCCAGAAACATTCTGATGGCTTCCATTCTGGCTACAGGGGAAAATGATTCATCGAAATCAAGTACTTCGATTTGTGAATATCCTTTGCAGACAAGTCTGGCTTTATTCCTGATTACCTGTCCTTCCTCCTTCATTTTATTTTTGAATACCCATTTTGAGCCTATGACATTTTTCCCAGTGGGTCTAGGAACTAGTTCCCAGGTATATTTTTTCTCAATTTGGTCCAATTCTTCATTCATAGCATTTACCCAAGACTTGTCCTTGCTGGCTTCTTCAAATCTCTTTGGCTCTATCTTTGATAACATGGCTATGTATACCTCTTCTGTCTGTTCAGTTAGTTGCCTTCTTGTCTGGACCCCTACTTTCTTGTCTCCTATGATCTGATCTTCAAGATGATTCTTCTGAGTGTATCTTGAGGGGGCTTTCGAGCTCAGCTCTGCATCTTCTGTTGTCTTGCTTGTTTCATCATCATTTTGCTTTTCTTCTTCATGGTTGTCTGATGGACTGCAGCAGTCTGTATCTCTTGTATTTTTTGGAAGTTCTTCATCAAACCTCACGTCAATACTTTCTACTATTTTTCGAAGAGTCTTGTTGTAGCACCTGTACCCTTTACTTTTGGAAGAATATCCTAGAAAAATCCCTTCATTTGCTCTTGCATCAAATTTCCCAAGATTTTCATCATTATTCTTTATGTAACACTTGCTTCCAAAGATTCTAAAATGTTTGATTGAAGTTGGCTTTCCATGCAATAGTTCATAGGGAGTCTTGTCACTGATTGGCCTTAACTGAGCTTTATTAAGGATATGCACTGCTATGTGTACCGCTTCTGCCCAGAAGATTTGAGGAATATTATTCTCTTGCATCATGGCTCTGGCAATTTGTTGAACAAATCTGCTTTGTCTCTCTCCTACTCCATTCTGCTGAGGTGTCCCTGCAATAGTAAATTGTTGTTTTATGCCATATTCATTGCATATATCTTCAAAGTCATAATCTGTGAATTCACCTCCTCTGTCTGATTTGATGCATTTTAGCTTGCATCCTGTCTGATTTTCTGCTAATGCTTTGAATATTTTGAATTTGTCCAGAGCTTCTGATTTATTCTTGAGAAATGCAACCCATGTCATTATGAAGAAATCATCTATTATTAGCATGAAGTAGGATTCTCCACTTGGTGTTTTATTTCTTGCAGGTCCACACAGATCCATGTGCACAAGCTGGAGTGGTCTTCTTGTTGATAACTCATCTTTGGCCTTAAATGATGTGTGGGTCTGTTTACCCAATTAACAAGATTTTCATATGGTATTATAAGGCATTTTTATTTATGGCATGTCTCTGACCGCTTTCTTCTTGCTCAGTCTGATGATATGATCGAAGCTGAGATGTCCCAATCTCCTATGCCATAACCATGACTCCTCAAGTTTGCTAAGATGGCATGCTTCATCTTCCTCTTTCACGATGTAAACATTTCTCTTTGTTCGAACACCTTTGAGCAGAGTCTTACCTCTGGTGCTTGATCTGACTTCACAGTATTGTGCTCTGAAAAGAAATTCGCAGCCTTTATCACACATTTGACTGACACTCAGCAAATTTTCTTTCAGCCCATCTACAAAAAGTACATCTTGGGCCTTACCTCTGCGATTATCTAAGCTGACTGAGCCCTTTCCCTTGATTTTTCCTGATTTATCATTGCCAAAAGTAACATTACTAGTTTTATTTTCATCAAAAGTTATAAATTTTCTCCTATCTCCAGTCATATGTTTTGAGCAGCCACTGTCCAAATACCATTGGCTTTTCAGATCTTGAGCAGTTAGAGCCAGGTCACACTTATTCACCTTCTTTTTCCACTGGAGGCATCCTTTTGTTTGGTATCTTTTTTGAGATGATGAATCGCATCCTTTCAAAGGACATTTGGAAGGCATATGTCCAACTTGATTGCATACATAGCATTTGATCATATTTTTTGCAGAATTGTGAGTATGAATAAAATTTATTTGATTCATATACCTCCTTGAGGTGTTGAACATCAATCTTTGTCCATACTTTCTACATTCAATAATTTTATGGCCAAATTCCTTACAATAAAAACAGTAACCATAGAAATTATTTGCATACCTGATGTAAGGTTGTCTTCTCCATTTGTTTACTTGAGACAGTCTTTTCAGTGTTTGCATCTTTTGCTGGTTTGAATCACTCCTCCTTGCATGACAGTATGCAGCAATGTGTCCCAGCTTGTGGCAGACATAACAGGTGGCATTTTTCAGAGGAGGGAAGAATCTCCTTTGATGGCTTCCAAATTTGACATACTCATGGGTATATGAATATTTTCCTGTTGTTTGAGTATTTCTTTCATTCTTTGTTATTAGTGGATTTTTCTGGGTTCTGTCTCCTTCCTTACAAGTTTCTTCTTTTGTGGGAATTATTTGAGCTGCTTCATCATCCTTCTTTTCTTTTACAAAAATAATCTCTCTGTTTTCCTTTTATTTTTTTTTACTTGATTCTCCTTCATAGCCTATTCCAGTTTTTATCATAGGAGATCTTTGAGCAACCAGAATTTCATTCAACTTACTAGAGCTTGTTGTTTGAGAAGAATTTATAACCACTTTCCTTTGAGAATTTTCTAATTTCTTCCTGAGACATACTACTTCTTCTTCCAACTTCTCTTGTTCCTGAGTTTTCTCCTTGATTTGCTTAAGTAACATGTCCTCTATCTTCTTGGCTTCTTCAAGCTCTATCTTTAGCTGCATAAGGACTTCTGAATTATGTTCTTCTCATATATGCTTGAGGAGAATATCCTTTTGTTTTCTGCATTTCAGCTTGAGTCTATCAATCTCTTCTAGAGCACTTCTTAGCTCCCCCTCAAGGTCGACTTCACCTTATTCTTCTTCTTCTTCTAACAGGAGACCTTCAAGTTCTTCCATGGCCATCAATAATAATTCAGAGGTTTCTTCTTCACTTGAAGGTTCATTTGAGTCTTTAGATGCACTGCTGTCTTGTTGAGCATAGAAGGATTTTCTGCTGAACTTCCTTCCTTTCTGCCAGTTTTTTGATGCATTTTTCTCTGTTTCTTGAGCCTGATTCCTTACTTTCTTGTGAGGAAACTTAGCAGCATAGTGTCCCACTCTTCCACAGTTAAAGCATTTGAAAGGAAGTTTACCTTTGTATTTACCTGAGCCTCTATACAATTTCTTGACAAATTTTGCCTCTTCTTCATTAGAGCAAGGGCATATGTCTTCCTCTTCTTCTTTCTTATTTTCTGTTTTAAAGGCTGCCTCCCTCGTACTTGGCTTCTTCTGTGGAAGCCTCATCTCATATGCTATTAGATTTCCAAGTAGTGGGTTCATGGTCAAGGTCTCCCAATCGGCTGTTTCTTCTATTGCAGACACCTTGGGATTAAACTTGGATGGAAGAGATCTTAGAATATTTTGCACAATTATACCTTCTGGTATGTTCTCTCCAAGAGCTTTCATATTGTTTACAATTTCTGCAACTTTTAAGAAGAAGCTGCCAACATCTTCATCATCATTCATTTTTAAATTTTCAAATTGGTCTCTATATACTTGAAGTTTGGCAGCCTTTACCTTTTTATCTCCCTCATGGATGTTCTCTAGAGTATCCCACATCTCTTTGGCAGTGTCCTTGTGCATTACTTTGATAAATTCAGCTTCACACAATCCATTTAAGATGGCATTCATGGCTTTTGCGTTAGCTACAAAATCTTGTTTGGTTTCCTTTTCTGAGTCAATTTCCTTTGGGGCATATCCTAATTCCACAGCACCCCAAACTTCTATTCCTAGAGACATTATGTATGTCCTCATCCTGATTTTCCATAAGGCATAATTTTCACCTGTAAATAAAGGGGCTTTATTGGTTGAGTATCCTTCTTTACTAGCCATCCTGAGAACCTAGAATCTCCTTTCAGTTGTTAAACTGGTACAAAGGAACCTGGCTCTGATACCAATTGTTGAATTCTTAGTTAAACTGAGAGGGGGGGGGGGGTGAATCAGTTTAACACATATATGAGCTTTATAAATTTTTCATCAGCTAATTTACAACTTACTTTTATAATCAACCTTAGTACATGAACAGTCTTAATATGATGCAGCAAGTATTAAATTAATGTGACTTCAAACTTATTATGAGAGAAACAAACATTAAGCAAATTTGGTAAATCATCTCAGCACACAAAAAACACAGATAGAGACAACATATTTAAGTGGAAACCCATAAAGGGAGAAAACCACATCTTATTATTGTTGTGATGCAAAGGCAAGCTCCAACTCCCTCTCACCACTGTTTTTCCACAGGCACCGACCTACAGGAGGCACCAACCTCAATTCTGCAAGCTACAACTTGCAAGGAAGCTCCAACTCCCTTCAATTTTCTACAGGCACCAACCTACAGGAGGCTCCAACCTCAGTCAGATACAACTGACATCTATCAAGATTCAACTTGATAGGGAAGCTCCAACTTCCTAAATTTATCAAATGGAATATTTGCTGATTTACCTCAGATATCAGCTCTGTTCTGTAGCATCTCTTTCTGCTCTTCTTTTCTTTATCTTCTCTGCCTCAATCTTCTATACTCTGCATTCTCTATATTTACTCTCTCTAGCCTCTCTATTCATATCGAGATGATATTACTTATATATATTTTCTTATGACTGTCTGTATTCCTCAGGGAATTTTGAAATAGATGGTCATACCCCTTAGTCTTCTGCCTTCTCATTTATTTTCCAACTCACTCAAAAATATAACTATAGGTACCAATTTAACATTATAGTGGGAATTTTTTTCTCTTCCAGAGACTTGCCAATGCATCACAACAATATAAATCAATTAAAAACATTTACATTCAATTACAATGAAAACTTCAGCTCACTCATTCAGCCTCTTGGTTCACTGCACTTGTCTTTTCTGTGATTGTGTTGTATTTGGCTTTTCTGTGATTGTGTTTGGATTTTCTGTGACTGTGTTTGGCCCTTTCGGTTCTGATTGATTTCCTGCGTACTGTCGCAGTGTAACTGCCATACCTATGTAACTTCCTTTTTTATACATCACAATTTAACTCTTGGCACGATAAGAATTGATTTTAACATATAGACTGTTGTTTTATATAACATATGTAACTTCCGGCGATGTACTACTGAGAAATCATTTTAATACATAAAATTCGCTTACGGACCCACTCGCTGATCTTTCCGATGCGATGTATCACTCCTCGACTTTTTCCGATTGCGATTAATCGCAATCGCAATTTCCTTTTTAATGTACCAATATCCTAATGCTCTGATGCTCTGATTCTGATGATTCA
Source organism: Pinus albicaulis (assembly GCA_034641835.2). Lineage (NCBI taxonomy): Eukaryota > Viridiplantae > Streptophyta > Pinopsida > Pinales > Pinaceae > Pinus > Pinus albicaulis. The sequence continues at coordinate 193,671,758 of CM076576.1, forward strand.
TTGTTATGAATAAACTCAAACATATATTAGCCATGGTTTATAAACCCATCGGGTCTGGTCTTTCATCGCAATCGCAATTCTTTGTTAACATGTTCCGCTTGCGAACTTTCTCTGATGCGATTGGGTGAGGGTCCCATCATATCTAACTTTGTTTGTTTTAAAACCAAGCGTTAAAACCTTTGGTTCTTTTGATCTTGCGCCAGAATATATAATACATATGCTTTGTATTATACCTTTGGTCCCTTACGGTCCCACTTGTTGAACTTGTTTTGTCATCCGATGCGATGCATTACTGTCCACATATTGGAAATATGTATGTATTGTTTTGTATATACATATATGTGCCGCGGTGCTTTCCTTTCCTCTTTAACTTTGGATTAATTAACTTGGAGCAAAACTGTTCTTAGTCTTATCTTTGGATGGACCCCACATGCCAGCTATATTCCACTCCTGTATTTCAATCGCAATCGCAACATTCATAATACTCCTGCGATTTGGTATTTTGATTTTCACCGATGCGATGAATCGTTGTTCGAGTTCTCCCGATTGCGATTAATCGCAATCTCAATCTTTTAATATAGTGCTCCAACGTTCTGCTTCTTTCTGATGCGATGGCCTATTTTAATGCCGGAATTTAAACATGTTTGAATCATAGTTCATATACCCATCGAGTCTAAAACTCAATCGCAATCGTAATTTGCAGTTGCATGTTCCGATATACTTATGCTCCAATGCTCCGATGTGATGTAACACTGTTATGCCATAACTCAAGCATATATTAAACATGATTTATAGACCCGTCGGGTTCGGGCTTCAATCGCAATCGCAACTTTCTGTTTATGTGATCCGCTGTCACCTTTTTCGATGCGATTGATAAGGGTCCCACCATATGGTACTTTTCCTTTGATAGAACCTTTGGTTCTTTATATCTCACGCTACATATAGATATGTATATATGCCTTGGACCATTGTGCAACATAAATAAGGCGCTTGCATAAATATAGGAGTCTGCTTCTGCTTTAATGTATCCTCCAGCTGGGTAATGTTTCTCGGAATAAGGTTTATATATATCCACCATCTTGGGTAACGATTCTCGGAATTTTATGTAGGGTGGGGTCCCACCATATGATACTTCATATATAGTGTGCTGCACATATATATATATGCTTTGCTCTTTGAAAAAAAAACTATACTTATATAAAGTGCTGCATATCTATATATGTGTGTGTGTGTGTGTGTGTGTGTGTGTGTCGCTTCAGTCTTTTGTGAATCTTCCAGTGGGGGTAGTGATTCTTGGAATTTGTTTGATAGCGGCTCTGCCTCTGCCTTCGTTGTGCCTCTGCTGCTCAACCTTTTCACCTGCTGCCTCTGCCTTTCTGCCTCTGCCTTCGCTATGCCTCTGCTGCTCTGCCTCTGCCTCTATTTCTCAACCGTTTCATCTCTTCCTCTGTATTCGCTGCCTCTACTGCTCGACCTCTGCTTCTACTTCTCTCTGTAAATATTACCTGCTGTCTTCTGCTGCTGTCTTTCACCTGTTTCTGCCCTTCTTTGCCATCAATGACAACATTTCCAACAGATATTTCCAAAGATATCAAAGAGATGAGGATGGAAAGAATGAGGGAATCTCCTGGGAGATTTCATCCAGGAGAAATCTCTGACATGTCTCATCACTAGACTGGTCAACCAGTGAACCAGCCACAAGCCCCACAAGCTCCACAATGCTCCACTATGCCTACCTTCTTGGCTGTGGAGAATGAAGAACCACAAGAGAAAGCATCCCTTGAAGACTAATTTGTGGAATATGAATCTCAGAATTAGATATTCAGAGACCACTTGAGTTTCCAAGAGTTTTGTCACCTCAAGGAAAGAAGAAGACCAAGGCAGTAGTATAGAGATGGTGGGTTATTTCATAATCAGGATAGACACCACTCTATGGGCAGATTCTTTTTGCCCAAGTTTTGTGGGTCATCCTCCAGTTCTGCCAAAGCATGGGTAGAAAAGCTGGATATTTACTTTTAGTTGAACAAAGTCCCTAAGATTGAAGCCATCAAGATTGCAGCGCTGCACTTTGAAGGTGAAGCACACAACTGGTGGTTCTATGCGTTGTCTACATTGGGACATACCAATGTGACTACCTACTCTAAATTTACTAGAAGACTGGTGGAGAGGTTTGACAGGAAGGATCCAGAAGCACCCTTCATAAGCCTTGCAAAGCAAAAGAAATCAGGGAATGCAAAAACTTATATCTCTGAGTTTCTGAGATTATCTATCATGGTTCTCGATCTGTCTGCAACAAGGAGGGTGTATATGTTCATCGATGGCTTAGAGGAACCTTTTCATGCGTTGGTTAAATCTACCAAGCCCATCACTTTGCATGATGCCATTGAGAGGGCAAGAGACCTTCAAGATGCCTTGCCAAAAGCAAAGGAAACTTTCCAAAGCAAGGCCCCTCACCTTTCTAAAGGGAAGGGAGAAAAAGCTGCTCTTTCCAAGGAGAGCTCATTCAAGAAGCCTCTTGATATTGAACTCAGGAGGGAGTTGAGAAAGAAGAGATTGTGTTTCACTTGCCAAGATTCATGGGCACCGGGACATAGATGTGTTGCTGGGAAAGCACACTACATAGAAGTATTCTAATATTTTGAGGAGGAAGATGAAGATGATGAACCTAGGAGGGGTCACAGCACTGATAATGATGAGGAAGATCCAACACCATCCAGAGATGGGGATGGATCCTTTGCTCCAATAGGTGTGACTCTTGCATCTTTGAGAGGAGTGCCTAAGTACTTGACCCTAAGAGTAAAAGGTTCATTCATGAATCAGAGAGTATCTGTGCTAATTTACAGTGGGGCAACCCACAAATTTATTGATGCTCATCTTGTGCAGAGGAGAGAAATCCCCACTGATACTTTTGAGGGATTATATGTTTTGGTCCTAGGAGATAGGACCATGCAATGCATGCAATATGTCCCCTCACTCTTAATCACTATGGGATCCTACACTCTGGTGGATCACTTTTTTGTATTTAACATACCAGACGCCAATATCATTCTGGGTGTCCAATGGTTGATTACTTTGGGGAAGGTCACCACTGATTGGAAAGTTTTGCAGATGGAGTGGGTGGACTTGAAGAGTGGGGAACCACAAATGATTCAAGGCATGCACACATATCCCTCACCTAGTACTTCCACAAAAACAACAGAGATGGATTTTCACAGTGGAAGCAGGGATCTCACAGTCCCTTCTCTCATGTTCATGAGAATGCTGCAAGGGACATTCCTGTCTAGTGGCAAGCCACCTGGGATGCCACCAGATTCAGATCTTGTGGGGGAGGCCTCACAAAGTGCTACTCCAAATCTAGATCCAGGAGGGATTGGAGCAATGAGAGACCAAGTTACAGCACTGGAGGGCTTGGGATAGCTCAAGAATGAGGGGGATCTTCTTCCTGCATCACTATCACCCTCTCTCTTTTCTGAATCTGTGTGGTGGGAGGAGAAGAATGGGAGGATTAGCCTTCCAACACACAAATTTTGCATGAGAAATGTCAAAAAGGAGAGCAACAACATGAAAATCTCTTCCATGGATGTATTATCAACATTGTCATTGTTGAACAGTGTGGATCTGTATTGGAAATCTCAACTGCTTGTAGAGTATTCCAAAGATATCCACACATGTATGACACTAGATGACATGCAGCAAGAAGAGGGCTACTTAGTTCAAGGGGGAGTCATCTATTATCATGGTAAGGTCTTCTTAGCTAGAGCTTCCAAGCTCAAGCAGAAGATACTACAAAGGGAACATGAAGAATTCTTCCTTAGCCATATGCATTCAATGAAGGTCTATACCCTGATCATGAGGAGCTTTGATTGGGAAGGCCTGAGAGAGGAATTACATCAACACTTTCAAGAGTGCATTAGCTATGGAGGAATGGGGCAGCCAATGGACTCTTTGCAAGAGTCATTTCAGCCAATTCTTCCTTTGCTTGAGAGGAGGGAAATGCTCATGCACAACTCCATGTGTATGAAGGACTATGATGGTGAAGGATCTGATCATGCCAAGCAAGTTTTATTTTCTAATTTATCACATTCTTTTGCCATGTTTTTTTAGGCTATTACCCCTAAAGGGAGTGAGAGATCATGTGGATCTCATGAATTTTGGTGGGCCAATAGGAATGCTGAACCTCGCCACTCCCTTATTGTGCAAAGGGAGATTCCTTCTCATGATGGGTGCTTTCCAAAGGCACCAAACTTATCTCACATCTTCAGCCATGTTAAGGTGACTCACGCAGAAAATGTGTGATGGGAATGCCACTTACCACACCTTGATCTAATGCAGGCAGGAGATGCACTGTGCTGGCATCACATGTGGGATTTTGACCCACCTCCTCAAACTCAGATTTCTGTTTGCATAAATGTATTCTTGCTTCCATACTTGGATGATATATTTGTATTGTTTATGGGATTGTATGGAGAGAGGATGGGCAGCTTGTATGCACCACATGGTTTGGAACTTCTACCTGCACCTCATGATACATGTTTTAGATGGAGCATTTCTCCAACCATGTTTATTTCTGTTGAGTTTTTCACTCCTGGTGGGATGGACTATGCACATCTTATGTTGACCTTGGAGGAACAATTCATGATGTATATTATTGATGAGCACTTGGCTTATGATGAGGACTTGATCATTGATGATGCCATCAATGGAGGAGGGGAAGTACTACAACTCTCAACCTATCAGTTGCTTTAGGACAAGTAACATTTTGGAGGGGAGGACTGTAATATTCCTACTTAGCCCAAGCTAAGATGAATATACATTTTTGTTTTACTTTCTGTTGCATGAATAAATGAATAAAGGAGGACATGTAAAAATCCTGAAAAGATTGAATAAATCAATGCCCATGTGAACAAGGATAAATCAGGGCCATGTAAATAAATCACTTGCAGGTGTGAAAGGGGTTTGAGCTGTGAGAATGGGTCAACCTTGACCAAATCTACAACACTGTCTAGAATCAATGGACCTCATGAAAGGACAGCGCAGTTCTAGAAGGAGGCCCCTCGTGTGAAATAAGCTAACTCATCAAGGTGGTTTAGGGTTTTCAAAGGCTTTCATCTTATAAAAGGAAGGGGCAGGCAACAAGAGAAAGTTGTTGATTGTCTATATTTCTGAGTATCTTGTCTGTTTAGAAAAATACTATTCTCTGTTGTTTATTGGAGAATTGTGCTGCTTAGCACTTGGAGTTCCTATATATGCAAGGATCTAACCTCTTCCATTGAGGATTATTGGAGGAGTCTTGCTGGTTTGATCCACTATCAGGATTTTGGCCAAGCTCCACTTCCAACTGCAGCGCATATCCAATGGGGGTTTTCTTGCTTTTGTAAGTTGTAGCAAGTGGAATTCTAGATCTGCTTAGATCTAGCTTTTATTGGAGCCTCTTCTCAGCGAGTGTGTCTTTTAACCTCCTGGAAGATTTCATCCACTGTTTGAGCTTCAGATTTGTATCTTGGCATCAGGCCATCTATGTCATTCAAGCTACATCACATTTTTCATTGAGGAACCGCGTTATTTTCAGTAGAGGTTTTGCAGGGTGTTTTGACCCCATTTTTTATGAGAGATCTCTAGTGCTGGGCTTTGCCTTTCACTTTGGTGATCCATGGATTAGCTTGCTAATCCATGTTCTATTTAGATCTAATATACTTTAATTTAAAGTCATCTTCAGAAATTTCTGAAGAATTTTGTAGATCTGCAACTTAAAACTCAGATCTACTCTTTGTAATGCATGATTTGGTCAAAATCCCAAGGCGATCTTGTAAATAAGACTTCTAGTTTCCAGATATGAAATACATCTGATGTTTTGTCCACAGATCTGTCCTAGATCTAAGTTGTAATATTCATCTATTGCAGCTCCTCAAAATAACACTGTTAAGCCATTTTGCAGTTTATATATGTGTTGAAGCCTTCTTTTCTGAAGATTTCTTGCTCTATTGTCTCCTGTATTCTACTTTATATTGAAAGAGTTGCATTGTAATTTTGATTTGCTGTTGTATACTCATAATTTAATCATATTTGATGGCCTCCTACTCATACTGTCCAAGACTGCGTTATTTTTGAAGTAGTTTGTTGTGCATAGCTGTAGCCCCTCTTCTAGGGTGTTTTTCAGCTATACTAGGTGGTGGGAGATTTGTTTACCACACCTAGTTTGATTTGTTTTTGCTCCCCTTTTATATCTAGACTCAAAATATGCTGATATAAGGGATCCAAGGGCTGTAAACTCATTTCTATGCATCAATCTCCCAAGAGTGCGTTATTTCAGCAGGCTTTCTGTGCTATTCCAGATTTGGAATATTACAGTGGTATCAAAGCTCCTTTCTTGGAACAACATGTGATTTCATTGGAGAACCACAACCATGTTTCGTTCAGAAGAAGATGAACCTCTTACTGAGAGGGAGAAGAGGTATCAAAACAAAAGTCACAAGAAGTATGATTACAGTACTGATGATCAAGACAAGGGTAAAGCCCCTGAGACTGCAAGTGATAAAGAAGGAGAAGAGTTTGCAAGAACTCTTTTGGTGGCCATACAAGATATTTCCAAAGAGATCAAAGAGATGAGGATGGATAGAATGAGGGAATCTCCTGGGATATTTCATCCAGGAGAAATCTCTGACATGTCTCATCACTGGACTGGTCAACCAGTGAATCGGTCATAAGCCCCACAAGCTCCACAATGCTCCACTATTCCTACCTTCTTGGCTGTGGAGAATGAAGGACCATAAGAGTAAGCATCCCTTGAAGACTACTTTGTGGAATATGAATCTCAAAATCAAAGATTCAAAGACCACTTGAGTTTCCAAGAGTTTTGTCACCTCAATGACAGAAGAAGACCAAGGCAACAGTATAGAGATGGTGAGTTCTTTCATAATCAGGATAGAAACCACTCTATGGGCAGATTATTTTTGCCCAATTTTTATGGGTCATCCTCCAGTTCTGCCAAGGAATGGGTAGAAAAGCTATATATTTACTTTCAATTGAACAAAGTCCATGAGATTGAAGCCATCAAGATTGCAGCGCTGCACTTTGAAGGTGAAGCACACAACTGGTGGTTCCATGGGTTGTATACATTGGGACATACCAATGTGACTACCTACTCTGAATTTACTAGAAGACTGGTGGAGAGGTTTAACAGGAAGGGTCTAGAATCACCCTTCACAAGCCTTGCAAAGCTAAATCAATCAGGGAATGAAGAAACTTATATCTCTGAGTTTTTGAGATTATCCGTCATGGTTCCTGATCTGTCTGTAGCAAGGATGGTGTATATTTTCATCGATGGCCTAGCAGAACCTTTTCATGCGTTGGTTAAATCTACCAAGCCCATCACTTTGCTTGATTCCATTGAGAGGGAAAGAGACCTTCAAGATGCCTTGCCAAAAGCAAAGGCAAATTTCCAAAGCAAGGCCCCTCACCTTTCTAAAGGGAAGGGAGAAAAATTTGCTCCTTCCAAGGAGAGCTCATTCAAGAAGCCTCTTGATATTGAACACAGGAGGGAGTTGAGAAAGAAGAGATTGTGTTTCACCTGCCAAGAGTCAAGGGCATCGGGACATAGATGTGCTGCTGGGAAAGCACACTACACAGAAGTCTTCTCATATTTTGAGGAGGAAGATGAAGATGATGGACCTAGGAGGGGTCACAACGCTGATAATGATGAGGAAGATCCAACACCATCCGAAGATGGGGATGGAGCCTTTTCTCCAATAGGTGGGTCTCTTTCATATTTAAGAAGAGTACAAGGTTCAGTCATGAATCAGAGAGCATATGTGCTGATTGACAGTGAGGCAACCAACAAATTTATTGATGCTCATCTTGTGCAGAGGAGAGAAATCCCCACTGATACTTTTGAGGGATTCTCTGTTTTGGTCCCAGGATATAGGACCATGAAATGCAGGCAATATATACCTTCACTCTCAGTCACTATGGGATCCTACACTCTAGTGGATCACTTTTTTGTAGTTGACATACCAGACACCAATATAATTCTGGGTGTCCAATGGTTGATTACTTTGGGGAAGGTCACCGCTGATTGGAAAGATTTGCAAATGGAGTGGGTGGAATTGAAAAGTGGGGAACCACAAATGATTCAAGGCATGCACACATATCCCTCACCTAGTATTTCCACACAAACAACAGATATGGATTTGCGCAGTGGAAGCAGGGATATCACAGTCCCTTCTCTCATGTTCATGAGAATGCTACAAGGGATATTTCTATCTAGTGGCGAGCCACCTGGGATGCCACCAGATTCAGATCTTGTGGGGGAGGCCTCACAAAGTGCTACTCCAAATCTAGATCTAGGAGGGATTGGAGCAATGAGAGACCAAGTTACAGCGCTGGAGGGCTTGGGACAGCTCAAGAATGAGGGGGATCTTATTCCTGCATCACTATCGCCCTCTCTCTTTTCTGAATCTGTGCTGTGGGAGGAGAAGAATGGGAGGATCAACCTTCCAACACATAAGTTTTGCATGAGAAATTTCAAAAATGAGAGCAAAAACATGAAAAGCACTTCCATGGATGTATTATCAGCGCTGTCATTGTTGAACAATGTGGATCTGTATTGGAAATCTCAACTTCTTGTAGATTATTCCAAAGATCTCCACACAGGTATGATACTAGATGACATGAAGCAAGAAGAGGGCTACTTAGTCCAAGGGAGAGTCATCTATTATCATGGTAAGGTCTTCTTGGCTAGAGCTTCAAAGCTCAAACAGAAGATACTACAATGGGCACATGAAGAATTTTTCCTCAGCCATATACATTCAGTGAAGGTCTATACCCTGATCATGAGGAGATTTGATTGGGAAGGCCTGAGAGAAGAATTACATCAGCACTTTCAAGGGTGCATTAGCTATGGAGGATTGGGGAAGCCAATGGACTCTTTGCAAGAGTCATTTCAGCCAGTTCTTCCTTTGCTTGAGAGGAGGGAAATGCTCATGCACAACTCCATGTGTATGAAGGACTATGATGGTGAAGGATCTGATCATGCCAAGCAAGTTTTATTTTCTAATTTATCACATTATTTTGCCATGTTTTTGTAGGCTATGAATCCTAAAGGGAGTGAGAGATCATGTGGATCTCATGACGTTTGGTGGGCCAATAGGAATGTTGAACTTGGCCACTCCCTTATTATGAAAAGGGAGTTTCCTTCTCATGATGGGTACTTTCCAAAGGCACCAAACTTATCTCACATCTTCAGCCATGTTAAGGTGACTCGTGCAGCAAATGTGTGGTGGGAATTCCACTTACCACACCTTGATATAATGCAGGAAGGAGATGCACTGTGCTGGCATCGCATGTGGGATTTTGACCCACCTCCTCAAGCTCAGATTTCTATTTGCATATATGTAGTCTTGCTTCCATACTTGGATGATATAGTTGTATTGCTTATGGGATTGTATGGAGAGAGGATGGGCAGCTTGTATGTACCACTTGGTTTGGAACTTCTACCTATACCTCATGATACATGTTTTAGATGGAGCATTGCTCAAGCCATGTTTATTTCTGTTGAGTTTTTCACTCCTGGTGGGATGGACTATGCACATCTTATGTTGACCTTGGAGGAACAATTCATGATGTATTTCCTTGATGAGCACTTGGCTTATGATGAGGACTTGATCATTGATGATGCCATAAATGGAGGAGGGGAAGTACTACAGCTCTCACCCTATCAGTTGCTTGAGGACAAGCAACAGTTTGGAGGGGAGGAATGTAATATTCCTACTTAGCCCAAGCTAAGAGGAATATACATATTTGTTTTTCTTTCTGTTGCATAAATAAATGAATAAAGGAGGAAATGTAAAAATCCTGAAGAGACTGAATAAATCAATGCCCATGTGAACAAGGATAAATCAGGGCCATGTAAATAAATCACTTGCATGTGTGAAAGGGGTTGGAGCTGTGAGACTGGGTCAACCTTGACCAAATCTACAATGTTGTCTAGATTCAATGTACCTCATGAAGGGACAAGACATTTCTAGAAGGAGGCCCCTCATGTGAAAGAAGCTAACTCATCAAGGTGGTTTAGGGTTTGCAAAGGCTTTCATCTTATAAAGGAAGGAGAAGGCAGCAAGAGAAGGTTGTTGATTCTCTATATTTCCGAGTATCTTGTCTGTTTAGACAAATACTATTCTCTGTTGTTTAGTGGAGAATTGTGATGCTTAGCACTTGTAGTTCCTATGCAGGGATTTCACCTCTTCCATTGAGGATTCTTGGAGGAGTCTTGCTAATTTTATCCACTATCAGGCTTTGGGCCAAGCTCTACTTCCAACTGCAGCGTAGATCTAATGAGGGTTTGCTTGCTTTTTTAAGCTGCAACAAGTGGAATTCTAGATCTACTTAGATCTAGCTTGTATTGGAGCCTCTTCTTAGTGAGTGTGTCTTTTAACCTCCTAGAAGAGTGCATCCACTATTTGAGCTTCATATTTGTATATTGGCATCAGGCCATCTATGTTATTCAAGCTACAACGCAATTTTCATTGAGGAACTGCGTTATTTTCAGTAGAGGCTTTGCGGGGTGTTTGGACCCCATTTTTTATGAGAGATCTCTGGTGTTGGGCTTTGCCTTTCACTTTGGTGATCCATGGATTAGATTGCTGTTCAATGTTCTATTTAGATCTGATCTACTTTAATGTAAATTCATCTTTAGAAATTTCTAAAGAATTTTGCAGATCTGCAACTTAAAACTCAGATCTATTCTTTGTAATACATGATTTGGTCAAAATCCCAAGGGGATCTTGTAAATAATACTTTCTAGTTTCCAGATCTAAAATGGATCTTATGTTTTGTCCATATATATTTCATAGATATGAGTTGTAATATTCATCTGCTGCAGCTCCTCAAAATAACGATGTTAAGCCATTTTGCAGTTTTTATATGTGTTGCAACCTTCTTTTCTGAAGATTTCTTGCTCTATTGTCTCCTGTGTTCTACTGTATATTGAAAGAGCTGCATTGTACTTATGATTTGCTGCTGTATACTCATAATTTAATCATATTTGATGGCTTCTACTCATACTGTCCAAGAATACGTTATTTCTGAAACAGTTTGTTGTGCATAGCTGCAACCCCTCTTGTAGGGTGTTTTTCAGCTAGACTAGGTGGTGGGAGATCTGTTTACCACAACTAGTTTGATTTGTTTTTGCTCCCCTTTTGGATCTAGACTCCAGATCTTCTGATATAATGGATCCAAGGGCTGTAAACTCATTTATGTGCATCAATCTCCAAGGAGTTCATTATTTCAACAGGCTTGCTGTGCTATTCCAGATTTGGAATATTACAGTTTGTTACCAGATGTGAAAATTCACAATGCGTCACGGAAGGGTCAAGATAATTCTTGGGTGCAGTGGCATGGTTGAAAGAGACACATGATTGATAAATCATCGTTAGACAATGTGAACATTCATGTCCCTCTATGGAGGTTCTAGATGAAGTACTCTATGTGATAGACAAACTCTAGGAGATGGGAATGTCTCCATTAGGTAACATGAACATTCATATCCCACCCGGAATAGAATTAAAAAGGTTCACGAGGGTTCAATATTGCATAATTGTTGTGATAGATAAACTCTAGAGGAAAAAACCTTCCCAGTATGGCATATAATGTAATTAGTGCCCCATGCTCTTTTTTATTAATGAAGAAAAACATTGCAAAATGCATAAACCTAGGACCCCTTTGTATTGGTGACATGTGGATGAAAACATAAGAGGTCACATGGTAGACATAAATGACATGAGACAATGATGACATGGCTCCTGGAGAGTGTGACACATGACAATTGTTGTCATCTGTATTGGGTAGCGAAGTGGCTTATTTTTGTATGACATGTAACACCACTTGAGATCGTTATGTGGAATGATGGCATCATCATGTAGCAAGCATGGTGTCAGTGCATCATGTTATTTTTAAGTTGTAAATGTTACAGAGGTATGGAGTGATGGGAACGACATAGATGCATAAAGCACTACATGAGAAGTTTATTGTTAGAAGTGTTCTATCACAAATTTTATATGTGGAAATTGGTGAAAAATGTAACTAGGTTCGATCTTCATAATGACATGTATGATTTTATGTGATTTATGTAAAGAAGAAAATAAAATTATTTTTGTAATGCTTGAATCATGGTTTCATGATCAAGAATTTTTATTTTAGTAATGGCTCCCATTGTGAGCCTTGACAACAAATCATAAAAGTATATTGAGTCAATGTCATGTATGGATGACCCTTCTTGGGCATGTTACATTTGTATATGAATCAATGAAAGAGTCAAATATCCCTCCAATACCAAGCTCAAGAATATCCTTCAAGTAAGTCTTAAAAGAAATAATGAATTTGCGTGAAAATACATGTCAAATCAACCGAGTTCAAGTCAACTTATTATGGAGGCTACACCAACTATAAATAGGGTAGCTCGACCTCATTTCAAGGAAAATTTTTTGGTCAAGATCTAAGTTAATGAAGAAGTGTGAACAAGTCCGAATAAGACAACATCATAGCCCATATAAGGAAAATAAAAAAAATCTCAATAAGGAAAATAAAAAAAGAGGAAGAGAAGAAGCCCATATCATCGAGGAAGTGGAGGAAGCTAAAAAGAAGAAATCCAAGAAAGAGGAAATAAGAGATCTCTACTATGATTGAGATAGTATTCCTCACTTAGTTCATTTCAAGTTCCTACTTTCAAGTTCTCTATTGTAAGATAATGGTAGGATGAATCATAACATCATAGAAGAATTAGAAGAAAGAGCTCATGATATCATCATAGGGAATCATGCATGATAGCTGAATTAGGAATATGAAAGGATATAACTCTTAGTGACCTCATTAGAAGCATAAGTAGAACTTATGGGAAAAAGAGAAAAGGAAAAATTCATTTGGTACACAGGTCATCATACTTCAGTTAAGAGGAAACATATGGTTGATGAGGATACTTAATATCCTCTACTGGAATCTTCATCGAAAGGTTCATCAATCAATAGGGAGCAAGTTTTTCATCAAACATGAAAGGATGGTATGATGAGCCAGTAAAGGTATTGGATTTCTTTCAATCGTGGAAGTTGTTGAAGGAATATGACATAAAATAAGAATGTGGTATGTATAATTCTATTTGATAATATGGAGTCACGTAATATGGTTGCAGAAAATATGAATGAATTCTCTACCCTAAGAGCATGATCATATGAAAGGACCTCCTCCATTGAAAGGATGAAAGAAGGCTTGAGTCACACATCGTCTAGATGAAATTAACATAATATGTCCTCATATGAAATATGAGGTGGTTGAAAATATTTGAAGGAACTATGATTGGAAGTTCTTAGAAGGAATTGTGTGAGGAAAGAAACGAAGAAGTTTACGAACCATGCAATTATGGAAAATGCAATCAACATACAAGGACTATGAAATTTGACTATGATATATCTAGGGAAGATAAGAAGACTTTGATGGAAGTCTGAAAAAGAAGGAGACCCTTGACCATGTATATCTTTTGGAGATATGTCAATATGTATGCAGGATGTTGATGGAAAATGAAATATGTCATGATGAAATATCATCACAAAGGTAATTTTGATTAAGTGTTCATTTCTTGTTATGAAAAAATATTTTGATAGGCTTATGCAGGGCCAACAAAGGGAAGAGATGTAAATGTCTTCCACTTCTGATGACCATGTAGTAGGATGAAATATACTTAAGGAAACATGACATGAAGAAGGTAGCATGGCATGAAGGAAGGCCAAATATGAACTGATGGATCACTTTATGATAAAAGGAATAATGACATGTTTCAAGGATGAAAGTAATGAATGGTTTGTGCCCTATGAAGAAGTACCAATAAATATAGACTCCATGACAAAGAATAAACTCATGACATCGAAGGAAGGATTTCTACAAGAAGTTTCTTGTCCCATGATCTCCACCTAATGAGTTTCTGGAAGCAAGTCCCAAGTCACAAGGGAGCTTGGTCAAGTCCCTGGTTAACAGGGAGCTTGGGTACATTCCTTTATTGGAATGGGTACATTCTTTCATTGGAATGGGTATGTACTCCCTAAGCTAAGGGAGAGATTGACACATCATTATTGTCTTGAATTTGGAAGAAATAATGGAGGATTGGGTAAACATATGGAATTCAATTCTCTTTGAGTATGAGTTATGGCATCCAAAACAAGAGTAGTCGTAGAGGACTGATATTCTTTGACGAATGGGATTCCAAGATAAGAATAGTCCTCATGGAACACACTCTAAGAACCTGGGTGGAGTATGTCTCGAGAGAGGCAATGATACGAGTATCTATACATCAATGATCTCGCTAGCATTATGCTTTGATCTTGTGAAGAGATAAATATGTTAGTCAAGGCCTTGCTATGTGACAATGTTGGTTGATATGATGTTAAACAGATGGGTTACAAATTCGACTCTTCTAATGAGAATTCTTGAGATTGAGAATGACCAAGTACTATTATGAATACATCCCTACTTAAGAGGGAGAGTTGAAAAATGTAACTAGGCTTGGTATTCATAATGACATGTGTGATTTTATGTAATTGATGTAAAGAAGAAAATAAAATTATTTTTATAATGATTGAATCATGTGTTTCATGATCAAGAAATTTTATTTTAGTATGACTCTCATTGTGAGCCTTTAGGTTTTGAAAACAAGTCATAAAAGTATATTAAGTCAATGTAATGTATGTAAGACCCTTCTTAGCCATGTTACAATTGTATATGAGTCAATGAAAGATTCAAATAGCCCTCCAAGACCAAGACCAAGAATCTCCTTCAAGTCGACCTTAAAAGAAATAATGAATTTGCTCCAAAAGACATGTTAGCTCACCTCAGTTCAAGTCAGCTTATTATGGAGGCTCCAACAACTATAAAATAGGAAATCTCGGCCTCATTTTAGGGATGATTTTTTTTTCCATGTATGAGGTAAGGAAGAAGTGTGAAAAACTAAAAGAAGACAACCTCATATCCAAAGTCAAGAAGGAAGGGAGAGCGAAGTTGTTTGGGTTTTTTTTAGGGTTGATATCCATTTGACGTGCAAGGATAAGTATCATCACCTGTAATAAAAGTTGAAGTTATTTCAACTATCAAAGGAGGTTGAATTAAGGAAGGAGTATAGTCAAGGATGCAACCCAAGTTGAAGGAGAAGGAGTCTCTATCATAAGGGAACAATTTTAAGAAACGAATCTTCCCACGTGATGTAATTAGTGCTTATGAAATATGCTAAGAATTGCAGGAAGCTGATATTTGAAGGAATCCAAGGAGGAAGGATATAGAAATTTGACCATTGTTGACTCAAGGAAGAAGAGGATAATAGAAGAAGGCTTGTGAATTGGTCTTGGAGAGGCTATGGTGTAAAGGGTCTGGGTCATGGTCTTGTTATTCATCAATTGAAGTCTTTATAAGAAGAAGAATTCATTTTGGTTTTCCTCTCAAGTTGGAGAGGTTTTGGCCCTGGTTGATCACCTATATCCTGTGTCTCTTGTCTCTTTATGGTTTATGCATTGGTAGTTGTTTGATGAATAAGAACACTAATAACTTAAGTAAAAGAATATCCTAATATAATAAATTAAAAAGAATTCACAAGCATTTAATGAAGAGAAATCACTTAATCTTGATGCCCTAGATTTCTAAACAATACAATGACTATGTCTAGTTGATAATGTGGCCCAATAAGGGGAAGAAAAATGGTAGGTTGGTGACATGGCATATTTTTCAGATTCACACCAAAGGGTTGTGTTTGTAAGCTCTTTTGTGTGTTATTCATTTTTGGCCCTTGAGTTAGAAAAGGCTTGAGTGTCCTCCAAACGTATTATCCAAGTGATTTTAGTGGAAAGATAAGGTTATGGATTCAAGAATATAACAAACATGTAAAAAAATTAAGGGTGAAAAAGTTTTAAACATGTGCAAGGTTAAGCACTCTTCACGCTTTAGTTGAGGATCCTGACACTTGGCCTTATGTGCTAGGAGCTAAAATATTAGGGTGTGACACTATTCTGAATTTGGAATTTTGCGTGTTAATTGAAACTTGGTGTTATACGTTATCAGGCTAGGAGTAACTCTAAATGAAATTTTTATGTTTACATTAAGATAGAACATGGTTATATACAAAGAGAGGGATACTATTAGGTTTCATATCCCAATGTCTCTTTGTATTATAACTTTATTTTTTTTATTTACACTATTTACATAAGTTTCCCAATCCCAAAGATTAGGTTTCAAAATTCCCCCCCTTAATATAAATGGATGTTGGAAAGTCCAAGAATCATCGTGAATCTTTCAAACTTTTCATTTTCCAAGTGTTTTGGTGAAGATGTATGAAATTTTCTCATTTGTGGAACAATGTCGTAGATGAATTATTTTGTCCTTAACGTGATTTCGAACCAGGTGGTATTTTGTATTGATGTGATTCATTCGATCATGGAAGTTTGGGTCCTTGGCCAACTTTATTGCAGAAGTGTTGCTAATCAAGAGAGGATTTGAATGCAATTGTTTCTCCTAAAAATATTCCAAAATTTTCCTGAGCTACACAATTTCCTTCGTTGCTTCAATATTCTTCCTCAGTTGTGGAATTTGTTGCAACTGAATTTTTGTGTGACCTCCAGGAGACAGATCCTGATCCAAGACTCATAACATAACCTAAAATAGATACTCCAGTTTCTTTATTTCCATTGAAATTTGGATCAAAGTATCCAATCAAGCTGAATTCACCCACCTATGTATACTTGAGTCCAAAGTATTGAGTTCCTTTCAAGTACATTATAAATATTTTTTTAGCAAACAAATTTCCTTCACAAGGCTTTTGCATAAACCTAGATATGATTCCAACAACAAATTAAATGTTCGTTCTAGTAGTAGTTAGGTATTTGAGATTTCCTACGAGTTGCCTATACATTGGGTTCCTGACCCTTCACAAAAAATCCTTCTGGTTAGGACACAAAAATATTCTCTTTCATATCTCCATTCAAAAAATATTTTTTTACATCCATTTGATAGAATTTCCAACTGTTGTGAGCTTCCAAGGAAAAAGTATCTGGATGGTAGCCCATTTTTCTGTGGGGGAAAAAGTATTCTCATAATCAACCCCTTCCTTCTGTGAAAAACCTTTTTCCACAAGCATGTATTCATGATTGTCAAGTGAGCCATCTGATTTATACTTATTCTTGAAAACCCACTTGCATCATATTGGTTTGGTTCCCAATAGAGTATCAACCAGCTTCTAGGTGTCATTCCTTATCAAAGCATCATATTATTTCTGCATCGATTATTTCCATTCATCATGAGAAGCAGTGTATTTGAAGGAAGTTGGTTCGAAATTTGTAGACAAATTTAGTTCATAATCATAAGAAACATCCATATCAACAAGTGAATCAGGATCATCTACATCACCTCCATTCTGTCTAGTTGAGGTTCTTGTTCCTGTATTTCCAACCTCATAGAGATGAACACTTTCAATTGTCTTTGTGAGACATTTTGGAGGACCTTTCTAAGATGGCCCAAGCTGGTCAATTTACTGAGATGGGACTGAATCAAGATTTAGAGTCCCAATTCTATCAATCACATCACTCAAAGTGTCATTTTGTTCAGTAGCTAGAACTTCATGTTGGGGATAGATTTCATAATAAGATTCCAAAGATTGATCCAGTATTGGTATCCCCCATTCAAGATGTTGAATCTCATTATCAAACTCTCGAAAATACTTTGCATGTATAAACTTATACAAGTGATCAAGTTGTTGCTCAACAATAGTGTTAGTCTTGGAATATTCAAGAAATACCACATCTTTAGATATTATAAACTTCTTATTAACTTCATCATAGAGACAATATGATTTAGAGGTATTTGAGTACCCTAAGAAGATACATTTGTGAATCCTTGCACCGAGTTTGTTTCTTTGTTCCTTAGGTATCAAGGCATAATAGGTGGAACCAAAAATCCTGAGATGCCTCACCGAAGGAATGTGGCCATACCACATTTCATAAGGAGTCATGTTTTTGATAACATGAGATGGACACCTATTCTTTATATACACAACACGGAGAATTGCATCAGCCCAAAAAATTAGCTTAACATTCTTGAAAAGCATCATCGGACATACCATATTTAATATTTTCTTGTTCATTCTTTTAGCTACTCCGTTATGTTGGGGATTATAAGGCACAGTTGTTTGTTTTTTTATCCCATGCTGGAAAAGATAGTTTTCAAATTAATTTGAAGTATATTCTCTTCTGTTATTGGTACAAATAGATCCAATATGAGATTGTATATCATTTTCAATCCATGCATGAAATTTTTAGAATTTTCAAAAGCTTCACATTTGTTCTTCAATAAATAAACCCAACATGTTCTATTATAGTCATCAATAAATTTCATAATTTATTTATTACCATTTGCAGAAGGAACATGCATTGAGCCACAAAATTCATAATGAACGAGTTCAAGTTTTCTATGTGCTCTGGAATGAGAATCATGAAAATAATGTTTATTGTGATTTCCTAAGATAAAAGCATCACATTTCTTAAGTTTCCTAGGAATAGTTTGCAAACCAGTAATACCATTTTTCTTCAACAAACAAAGGTTGTCATAGTTCAAGTGCCCAAATCTAGCATGCCATAAAAGACTTGATGGAAGTATACCTTCATCATAGTAATTACAGTATGAAATTTTTTGTTTGAACAGAGGTTACTTGTAGCTTAAGAAGTGTTGCTTCTTCTATTCCAGTCATGACAAGTGAGTGATCTGATGCTTTTCTGACCTCAACATGCCATCAAATATATGAATGGATTTTCCTTGCTGGCGGATGTGGATCAAATACAAAAAATTTATCCTAAACTCCAGGAGGTATAGAACATCATTTAGAAGAAAGTCTGGAAGACCACGCAGTTTGAGCCTGATGGTGCCAAGCCCTGATGGCTTGAGTTTTGAATTGTTTTTAAAGTATATTTATTCATCAAAATTATCAATGAATTCTTCAAATAAATCTCTTTTGAACGTCATGTGGCAAGTTTCTCCTTAATCAAGCAACCAAGCATCTTTCCATGAAGCAAGTGAAGCATTGAATAAGTCTTTAGTTACACCAATGTTTCAATGTGCCCCAACATAATGAGTAGACTTGGGTGCCTTTCCTTTCCATTTATTAGGCGTTTTACGTTTTTCTTCATTTTTTTCCTACTCGATTCTGTCCCAAGGTAGCTTATATGTGGAAGCATCATGTCCATTTCTACAATAAAGATCAAACATTACTCCTTGGAAATTTTTGTCCCCATGCCTCTAAAATTATTCCTTCCTCTCCCTCTTCAACCACCTCTTCCTCGAGAAGAATCTCTTCCCTGGTTATTCTCTTTTTGTGCAAGGCACACAACTTCTTCAGAAGACTGAGGAGTTGTATTGTTCCCAAAATCCTTCTCTCTTTCAACAAAATTCTTCTTAAGGGAGTCAAAAGAAATATCCTTAAGTTTTCCACTTGCTTGTAATGACTCAAGATAATGTTAATAATTGGGATATAGTGCCTTGACATAGACTGTAAGAGGAACTCCTATTTCAACTCCAGTGGATTTTATTTCATGCATAATGGATCTTATTATGATGCTAAGGAATGAGGGTCGTGATTTTTTAACTCAATATTGAACAACTTGATCATCAATTGAATAAATTTAAGTTGAGAGTGTGAGTCAAATAATTGCTTCAACTTCTTAAAATCTCCAAAATAATTTGAAAATGGAGAAATATGATGATTCACCTCTTCATTTACAGAATTTGTAATCAAGGAATATGCCTTGCTATTCTTATTTTCCCAAGTGACAAGCTCCTTGTCCAAAGTGGAATTTTCAGGTGCATTGTCTCCTTCTCCATCACAAATTCCTTTCCAAAGCTAATTGAAAATGAGGGTGTGCTTCATCTTCCTAGACCACTCATGGTAATTATCTTTTCAGTGAGAAATTCTCCCACTATCGAGATGATTGAATGCATCATATAATCTAATGTGACCTAAAAATAATTACAATGGTTGCAACAAAAGGTTGATTTACTTGTAATAAAATAAGTGGCCATGCCTTCAAAAATTCATTAATATACCTCCATCATATATATAATTCATATGGTATACCATACATACCATCATAATTTCATACCATCACATACCATACGGCTTTCAAAAATGAACTCAACGTATTTCAACCCTCTTTCATATGTCATACCAACCATTCATTCCCATGAACTTATATATATATATATATATATATATATATATATATATATATATATATACCACAACCTTAACATATAAAAAAGGGTTTAGAATGCATAAACTTAAAATTGTGCATGAACCATCATACGATCTTCAAAAGAATTTTATATACCACTCTTAAGACATTTTATATGCCATACATGGTTTTCAAAGTATATTAGACACAATGACAAGCCTTCAACAAAAAACACATACCATTTTCAATGAACAACCAACATGGTTAACACATAATTTAATTAGTCAAAAGCACAGGCAACGCTCCTCTAGACTTTAATGCATGGTGGGCTCGACAAGGGCCGAGGGCACACGGGCTCACAATTAGCACAAATCAATTTCAACCAGCTTAAAATGACCAACACAAAGTATATGACTGACCATTCTTCAACCCAGAGACATGCACCATAGTTCATGGTTTGCAAAACTCAAATTTTTTTGCTCTTTGCTCTAGGAAATTCACACCACACCATAGCATTTTAGAGCTGCTCAAATCAATGCACCACGATCTCTAGAGAGACAGTCCACACCATTAAATGTATTCAAAAGGAGCTCAAATCACCATACACATAGCACCAATGTAGGATTTTTAATGCACAATGTTCAAATGCTGAAAATAAAGCAAAGAATAAAGGGACAAAATATGGCAGAAAACTAAAAAGAGTTACAACACAAAAAACTAATTTGGGAGTTGGCTCTCATACCATGTCAGGACAAGAGTAACTCCGAATGAAATTTTTGTGTTTGCATTAAGATAGAACAAGGATATATATAAAAGAAGAGGGAGACTATTGGGTTTCATCTCCCAATGTCTCTTTGCCTTATAACTTCCTTTATTTTTCCATTTAAAATATTTACATAAGTTTTCCTAATCCCAAATATTAGGTGTCAACATACATTATAAAATTAACATTCCAACAATAAATCAAAATAGACAAAAATAGAACAACATGTGTCATAAAAATAACAGGTTAGATTGGCATATAGAATCAACTCAACAAAGAACCCAAAGCTGAAACAGAGGTGAAAAACCAGTTCAAACTGAAGAAAAGAGAAACATAAGAACAATGTGGAAAATCGTTAAATCAATAACAAATTTAATGTGAAATTAAATGATAAACCCAATATTAAAAAATCAGCTGAGAATAGAAGTAGCACTAAATCTATATAAACAACAACAACATTGTGGAGAATGTATTTGAAAAGAGTTATCTGAGGTAAATGGAAATTAAGTATGGTGGAGTATGTTAAGAGAGTAGCGAGTGGGTGAGCATAAATGAGAATTTATCTATGAATGTATTATAAAAAATCATGTTTTATTTAATATTTAAAATTTTATGAAAGAGGGATACGAGGATTTGTGCAGGTAGGTTTTTACACAATATGGAGTTGAAGCTTCCTTCAATTGGTGCTAATAAATAGCGAGTTGGTGCTTCCTTCAGGTTGGTGCCTAAAAAATAAACAAGTTGGTGCTTTCACAGAGAAAGAAGGTTGAAGCCTTCTATAGGTTGTGGGCATACACAAAATTAATGTAATTTGAGTTAGGGGATTTTTTTACATCATAATAAAAAATATTTTGTGGTTTTCCTAATTGGGTTTCCACATTAATATTTTGTGTCTAGATTTTATGAGATTGGGGTGATAGTGTATTTTACTTTGTTACTAAGTATTATTACTATGAGCAAGGGATTTTTTTTTAAATTGTTAAAATGGTAATTCACCCCCCCCCCCCAAGTATTTTCTTGGTTTCAAACGATTGGTATTAGAGCCAAGTTCCTTCATGATTGGCATAATAACTGGAAGGAAGATCAACAACAATGTATAACCAGTATGGAGGACACACCAAAAAGGCTCCTATGTTCAATGGAACAAACTATGTATTCTGGAAGGTAAGAATAAATACTTACAGTCTCTTAGTGCATATGTCTAGTACACAGTGCAAGTTGGCTATGAAAAGCCACCAATTATAATTACCAAACATAGTAAGCTTGATTACACCAATAATTTTAAGGAAATGAATGCACTTCTTCTTGGACTACGTAAATCTAAAATGGTCAAAGTTATGGATTGCACCATTTCCAAGGAAATACGAAAAAATGAAATTTTTTTTATAAAGGGAATAGTAAAGTAAATAAGGCTAAACTTCAAGGATACATAATGTAGTTTAAATCTATAAAGATACACAAGGATGAGGAAATAACTAAACTACTCCTTTGAATGGATGCTCTATTCAATGCAATAAGAGGACTTGATGAAACACTAGTTGGTTCAAATGTAGTTCAAAAAAAAGTTGAGGTCACTCCTTCAAAGATTCAATCCAAAGGTATCAACTATCAAATAAATGACATATCTCAACTTTAAAATTGGATCAATTCGACGGAAAATTAACTACATGTGAAATGAGGACTGAAAAAGGAAGAACTACAATAGGGGAGGCAAGCTTCAAATTAGAAGAAAAACAACCAAAAGAGGACAAAGATGAATCATATTGTGAATCATATAAAGAGTGGGAAAAGTTTGTCAAAAAATTGAAGAGAGGATTAGGAAAATATAAAGGTAAGTTTCCTTTAAAGTGTTTCAATTATGATAAAGCAGGTCATTATGATTCTAAGTGTCCACAAAATAAAGACAAGAATGACCATGAACAAAAGGATCAATATAAAAAAATAAAGAAGGAGAAGAATATAAAAAAGAAGATTTTATCTACTCAAGATGATAGGAGTTCCTAATAAGATGAATATGTTAAATCATATGACGAGGAAAGAGTTAAAGGAAGTAAAAATGACTTCATTCTTATGGCTTTAGACACTCTAGAATAAGAACATGAAAAATATTATGAAGAAGTGGTTGAAGTATACTTAGAAGGTGAACTAATTAATGCTTTAGAAGAAATTCAATGGCTAAGGAAAAATGAATAAGACAAAAAAGGATATGTTGGAAATTTTTGAAAACAAAAAGGTAACTCTGAAAATATGGCACCTCTTCTTCTGAAAATTGAGGAATAAAATAAAGTTTAAGATACTTTTTTGGAGCAACAAAAAGAAAATTACAAGCCTCGTGAAAAGCTTGAAGATGAGGTTTGTTGAAATTGTAACTATGGTCAATCTTCACAATGTATATTTGGTAACTTGATGTTCTTTTATTTATTACTGCAAAGCATATTTCAAATGCTAAATTCAAAAGAAAATTTATTTTAAGTCAAAGTCTCGTTGTGATTTTTTAAAGAATAAATTTTGAATTGTAATTTTTGGCTCCAAAAGTTGTTGATTCGACCTCCCTCCAATTCAAGTTGGTCAAAGAAAAGGACACACCCATTTGGTAAGATAAATCACTATATAAATAAATTTTGACCTCCTCCACTTGGGAAATTCGCATCTCTCACACATGACAT
The DNA here is from genome assembly GCA_034641835.2 of Pinus albicaulis. Classification (NCBI taxonomy): domain Eukaryota; kingdom Viridiplantae; phylum Streptophyta; class Pinopsida; order Pinales; family Pinaceae; genus Pinus; species Pinus albicaulis. The sequence continues at coordinate 193,695,424 of CM076576.1, forward strand.
ATTTTGGAAATGTAATACAAGGATAAATAGGACGAACAAGAATACATATTGGTTCTATTTCTCTCTCTTGGAAATCAAATTTGTGGATATTCTATCTTTTCTTTGGTTTGCATTTTTTTCTGGGCATTCTGTTGCAGGGGGGTGAAATTTTGGGAAATCATAGGGGCCAAAATTTCTCGGTCGAATAAAGAAGAGTGAATTTCTAGATTAGATTGGGAGTCTTGACTTGAAGGGAAAGACCATACTTAAACATAGGTCTAGGTGTATCTCTTATTGAACAAAATAATTTCTCTATTGAAAAGGTTGTCAAGTCTTTCACCTTGCTGAGTTTTTCCCAAGGTAAATATTGTCTCTTCTTTGTACATTGTAATATCTATTGTTTTACTGTTCTTTATGGTTTATTTATGAAGTATAATTGTTGAATGATATATTTGAATAAACTAAAATAAGATCAGTATCATAAGTAATTATCAATATTTCACAAATATTGTCCTAGTATGCATTGCATTTAAAAAATCAACATGGTATTAGAGCTTTGGTGAAAAAGGGGACCGTGAGATCATTTATGAAGAAAAACTTTGTTGATATTATTATTGTTTAAGTCCTCCATTTTTATTAGCATCCATGGAATCCTCTATGAAAACTGAAAACGAGTTGGAAAGAGCCTCAAACTTTAGGGCTTGGATACTTAGGATTGATATCATTCCTACAAAGAACAAAGTATTGGATATCATGAAAAGGAAAGATGTGGAACCAACATATGCAGCGGGAAAGGATAAGTTTAAGGAAGATGATATCACTGCTATGAGAATCATTATGGATTCCATTAGAGATCATATTATCCCCTACATTTTAAAGTTTGAAACCTCTAAGAATATGTATGACGCCCTAACAAATCTATACTCTATCAAGAATGTTGGTCAAGTTATGAGTTTGAACAATAAAATTTGTGATGTGACGATGACGAATAATGACATGGTTGCTTCATATTTTGTAAGGATTTCTCAAATAAAGGAATAAATCATAACTACTGGAGAAATTATTCCTGAGAATAAGCTTATGAATACAACACTCAATGTTCCTCCTAGATCATGATATGCATTTGTAACAGGTATAAGCAGCATGAAGGAAACTCTCTCATTTAAAGAATCATGGGACTCTTGTGCTAAAAAAGAATCAAGGATCATATCAAGAGGTATGAAGGAAGAAGCTACTCAAGTATTTGTATCTCGCTTCAAGAGAAGTAGAGGAAAGAAGAAGAGTGGATCTAAAGGAAAAGGAAAGAAGGTCATGTCAAGAATTCAATGCTATGGTTGTTAGAAATATGGACATTTCAAGAACAATTGTGATAACAAAAAAAAGGAAAGGAAAAAAACATGCTTCTGCAGCCCATGTTGAATATTAAAATCCAAAGAAGCCCAAAGGTGATAAGGACTTCTTCTACTTTTATTCTCTAACAGGTTCTGTTGCAGATGATAATGACATGTTGCTGGTAGATAGTGGTGCATAAATACATATGACCATATAACATGGAAATATTACTAGCATGATGGAAAATAGGTTATCTCAAAGGGTATATCTTGGAGACGATAATATCTATGCAGTTAAAGGAGTTGGAAAAACATCCATAGAGTTGGAATCTGATAATAATGTACATCTTAGCAATGTTTTATATGTACTAGGTTTGAAAAAAAATCTTCTCTCTATTTCATGTTTAGAAGATAAAGAATATATAATATCATTTGTGGATGGAAAAGTAGTTGTTTGGTCCAAAGGCTCTAGTATATATTATTCTAAGGTTATTGGGATTTGTGATGGAATATTTTATAGAATTGTGATTCAACCAACTCAAGCCCTATTTCATGAAGTAATCAATCCAAGTGAGCTATGGCATAGAAGGTATGAACATCTTCATTACAAAACATTACCTAAATTGAGTCAAGTAGTTTTAGGTGTTCCTGAATTGTATATATAACATGAAGGTGTTTTTAAAGGTTGTGCTCGTAGAAATAATATCAAGAAATCATTTCCATGTAGTGAGGATAGATTTAAAGAAATTTTGTATTTGATTCATTATGATGTATGTGGTCCAATTCATGTAAGATCACTTGGAGGTTCATTTTACTATGTAACCTTTATTGATGAATTCTCCCACAAGACATGGATTTATCTCATGAAGACTAAGGATAAAGTATTCACAAGGTTTCAATAATTCAAAGTTGAAGTGGATAACTCGACAAGTAAAAATATCAAGATTTTGAGATCTAAAAATGGAGGAGAATACACCTCGAAAGTGTTTGTTTCTTTTTGTAATAAATATGGGATTAAGAGGGAGTTGATTGTTCACTATAATCCACAAAATAATGGTGTAGTAGAATGAAAGAATGTGTTCATTAAAGAATCTATTAAGGCTATGATGCATGATTTGGATTGACCATTATTTTTATGGGGAGAGGCATCATTAACATCTTTGTATATTCAAAACAAAATTCCTCATCGAATTCTGGAAGGGATGAATCCTAAAGAATCATTCTCTAGAAGGGATACATAGGTTGGACAAATGAGAATCTTTGTTTTTCCTATTTATATCCATGTTCCTAAGGATAAGAGGAATAATCTAGAACCTTCAGGGAAGAAAGGCCTATTCATTGGTTACAGTGAATCATAAAATCCCTATAGAGTCTACCTTCCAAAGTAACAAATTATTGAGGTCAACCAAGATGTAACTTTAACTGAGAAAGTTGCAAATCGGAAGTATAAGGAAGTCTCCATGGATTACTTTGATGAAGTAAATAATTATGCTTCAAGGGAAGAGCATTCAAGTTCTATAAAAGAGCCAAAAGGGCCTCATGAACCAGTGGAACCGATTATTGTTCCAAAAAATAGAAAAAGACCAGAATGGCTTAGATATACATTGGAAGAAGCATAAGGACATGTAGCTCCTGATGGCACATCCAGAGAAATTAAAAAAACTAAAAGGTTTTCCATTTATGCAATTGTCGTGACTAATATGATTGATGCAGAAGCTTGCAGTTATGAAAAAGTATCTAACCAACAACTATGGAAGAACGCTATGAATTAAGAATATCAATTGATCTAGAAGAATGAAATCTAGGAGATTGTGCCAAAGCCAAAAGGGAAGTTCAGGATAACTTCCAAGTGGATATACAAGATCAATCATGTTTGAAATGGAAGTATTGAAAAGTACAAGGCCCGATTAATGGCTATAGGTTTCTCCTAGAAAGAGGGAGACTATTATGATGATACCTTTGCTCCAGTTTCTAGGTACAACTCCATTAGATCCATCATCTCTTTTACTACTTAGATGGGATGGAATTGATATAAAATAGATGTAAAGACTGCATCCCTCAATGGTGTTATTGAGGAAGAGGTGTACATAGAGAAATACCAAGGCTTTGAGGTACATGGGAAGGAGGCTCATTTTTGCGGGTTAAAGAAGGCCTTTTAACGACTCAATAAAGGTACAAGAGCTTGGTATTCTTGCATTAAAAACTATTTGACGAGATTAGGATTTACCAATATTGATGCCAATATAAACCTTTACTTTTAGGTTGTAAAGAATGCACATGTGATCCTACTGCTTTATGTTGATGATTTTTTTTATAAAAGTGATAATCATCTTATTATTTAATGGAAGAAGCAGTTGGATTCTAGATTTGATATGAAGGATCTTGGGTTAATGCACTATTTCATGGGATTGGAAGTATCGTAGAAATTCAACAAAGCATTCCTTGGTAAAGGAAAGTATGTTATTGATATCCTTCAAAAATTTTGAATGATGGATTGTAAATACATGGCTACTCCCAGAGTGATGAATCTAAAGAATTTAATAGGTTACAAATCTAGTTCGATAGATCCATCGATGTACCAGTGATTGATTGGCTCATTATATTTCTAGAAATTCTCGGATCTTTAAGAGAAAAGAAAATTCATCCACCAAGCCATTACAACTAGTACAGATGAAATGATGTTTTTCTACAAGAACTCAGATTCCAAATGATAAGTTATATTTAATGTTGATTATTGATTATTACAATAGGATTAATTGGGTGGAATTCTTAAGAGAATAGTCAAAATATTTTTTAAAGTTTAAAATCTTTAAAGATATGGCCAAAAAAAAAACTTGAAGCAAAACAAAGTGTGTAATATCTTAAAATGGTATAGATTTTACCTCTAAAGAATTTTATTATTATTGTAAGGAGTGTGGCATAAAAACAAAATTCACCATTGCAGAAACTCCACAACATAATTGTATAGTTGAAAGGGCCAATAGGTAAGTACAACAGTAAGAAAGTGTTGATGAAGGTATATTTCTTGGGTATTCACATAATAATGAGGGTTATAGGTGTTATAATAAAAACTCAAGAAAAATAGTTGAAAACATTAATGTCAAAGTGGATTTTTCTACTCCTCTCAAAGACAAGTAGACAACAAATATCAGCTTAGTGGAACATGCCAACCATGCAAATGACGATGAAAAATTTGATGAAGAATTCGATAAAGATGCATACAGTTGTAATAAACCAAAAGATCCCTCAAGATGTGTTCAAAAGCACCATCCTTCTAATAAGGTTGTAGGATATTTGGATAAAAGAGTCCAAACTATAAGAAGAGTGATGAATCCCCCTAATCAAGAACCATGATTCATTAACAATTTTTTTTTTTCTTAGGCCAACCAAGATCAAAATTGGATAAAGGTTATCACTGAAGAGCTAGATCAAATTGATAAGAATAATATTTGAGATTTGTCCCAATACCAACAAAAAAAAATGTCATTGGCTTAAAATGGGTCTTTAGGAATAAATTAAAAGAGGATGGAAATGCGGTGAGGAATAAGGCTAGATTAGTATACAAAGGTTATGCTCAAGTTGAAGGATTAGATTTTGTTGAAACATTTTCTCCTGCAGTTAGATTAGAAGATATAAGAATGTTTTTAGCATTTGTTAGTCACAAAAAGTTCAAGATATATTATATGGATGTCAAATCAGATTTTTTGAATGGTGAGCTTGAAGAAGAGGTTTACAATTAGAAACATTGAAGTTTCCGGTTGTTAGAAAATTATGGTGTTGTATGTGGTGAGCCCTGGTATTGCACCAAGAGTGCTACAACTCCCAGGGGCTACCCTACTTTACTTATCAACCCGGGGTTCATACAAACTTGGAGGTGAAAGTGTTATATACACAGCAGATGTGTTCTGTGCATGTCATCCTGTTTTGCTTTACGAAGGGGTGTTATTTATTAAACTATGATAATAACTGGAAAGTACATTGTTGGAAGGAACCGACAGAATGAAACTAACTTAAATTGAAGAAAGGAAATGATAGAAAGGAAACTAATTTAATCTACAAAAAGGAAATCACTGAAAAGAAACTAAACCAAGTTGAATCTAGCTAGTAGGCCAATTGGCTAAACACACCCTACTTATCCTCTGATCTATTTACCATGCTATCATGCTTCTAACCATGCAACTATTCATGATAAACTAAACTTGACAAAGTGTGGCCTCCAGTTTGGAGGAAAACAGGCTAAAAGTGCTAATGGAGGGCTCACAACATGAAACAAGGCTTAGAGGTGGAAAGAGGGGGTTTAAACCTTATTAAAACTTTATTATAGCGCAAAAATTATTTGGAGTAGAATGATTTGAAAAATGGGATGGCAAAGTTTTGATGGAGGGCTGGCAGTGCGATATGCAATATGCAATATCGCAATATCGCAATAATGCAGGTCGGCGGAGATGCGGGAGTACAGAGCGGGAGCAGGAGGGAAATGCAATGAGTCGGATGATGTGGCGACAGGACTGGTGGCGGAGCGCGATATCAATATCACAATTGGTAGACAGGAGCAATAAGTGTTAACAAGGAGCAGATGGAGAGTGCGAAATGCAATTTGCGAAAAAGGCCAAAGGCTGCGATCTGTGATATGCGATATCTCAATATCACAATATCGCGCGGTTGGAGGAGTGGAAAAAGTGTTGTTCGGGAAGTAGCTGCGATATGCGATGAGTCATATGACATGGCAGTGGGACTGATGGCAGAGTACGACAATGATATCACAATCGGCATTGGGAGCGGAACGTGTTGCGAGAACCAAATACAAGATGCAATTTGCGACGTGTGATGCAACAGAGTACAGAGAGTTATTGCAATCGGTGTTGAAGCGGTAAGTTTTAATGAGAACCAAGTAAAATATGTGATTTGCGACATGCAATGTGGTAGAGCATGGAGATTTATTGCAATCGGCATTTGGAGTGGTAAGTGTTAACGGGAACCAAATAAAGATGTTATTTGCAATTTACGATGTACGGTAGCGGGAAGTTCTAGGAGAAAGAGTGGAGGTCAAATTTCAATGGTTTTCAAGAATTTTATGTAAAAAAAGGGGAAGGCAACCGTGACTAATAAAAAAAATGAATAAGGTGGGTTGAATGGTTTAAGCATTTTTATTAATAAAAAGGTGGGTGCGGAAGTGAGAGTAAGAGGGAAAAAGCAGAAATAGAGGGTGTAACAATAGTGCGCAGATTGTAAAGTCAAAGATGGAGAATGAAGCTAGGAGGCACCACGGAGCTGCTCTAGGGTTTTAAAAATAATTCTTGCAATCAACCTGTTAACTTATGCGCAAAGAAACAGACAAATGTGTAAAAATATAGTGCAAAGGGAGACTGAAAAATGGTAATCCAACTCTACTTTTAATCTCAGAAACAGTGAACATAAATAAGTTTTTGGATCTGTGGGAAGGTTCGCCCTCCTCAAGCTCTATTGACAGAGATGAGAAGGGGGTCTTGATCCACAAATTTTTTTAGTTTTTCTCCTCTATTTTATTACTCACAAGAAAATGAAACCTACAACAACACACTGAAAGGAAAACTAAACAACAAATTGAAACATAAATGAAATTATTAGAAGCGAAACTAATGAAATGACAGAAAGCAGAGAGAAAATACAACAAAGAGTCTGAGGCACATGGATTGGGCCCTAAACCACAAGCCTAGCTCTTTGAAACTTAAATTAGTAAAATGAAATCAGTCTGCTCATTTCATAAAAGAATATCCTCATACATTTCTGAAAGTTTGATCACTGAGTAAAATAATAAAAATCTCAATAGCTTGCAACAAAGTCCCGACCCTTCCTAACTCTAGCTTTCCTCTATTTATTCTTTAGGGAAACTACCAACAGCTCCCTGGAAAATAATGATTAATTCCACTTGACTCCAAGTAAAAAAATATTGAGTGCACTCCTATTTGAGTTGCTTGGTTGCCTCTGGAATTCGAATTGCTGGAGAGAATCGTTGGGGATCCTTTGGCTGCCTTTGGAGTTTGAATTGCTGGAGTGAATCTTTGGGATCCTTTGGTTGCCTTTGATAGTTAAGGAGGGTGGAAAATCCTTGTATAATTTCTCCTTGTTGTCTCCTCCAAGTCTTTATGATAAAATCCTTATAAAAATGCTAATAATTCATGATTTTCTACACTCAACCTCATATTAGGCACTTAGAGTATGTTAGCCTTAATCACCACCTATACTAGCATCGTAAAACCAAATAATAATAAAAATTCAAGAAAAAGAGATCTAAGAAGGCAAAAAAGTGACCATTAACCCCTCCAAATATGTCTAATGATGGAGCTCATCATCACCCCCCTACTAAATGGTTTCTCATCCTCTAAGAAACTAATCCTCCTCCTGCATTTCCTTCATGGCTTTGACAATCCCCTTGATTTCCTGAGGAAGAAATGTAGGAGTTTCCCCAAGGGGGTAAAAACCATTATTCTTTTCTGAATTCTCCCATTCTCCATCTTGTGCATCTGTTTCCTTTTCATCATTCAGCCCCAGCAGCAAAGGTGGGTTGAGCTTTAGTCCCAACCATTGGATATTTTTGGCATGCATGGCCCTCTTAAATAATGGCGCCCTTTCCAATGCACCCCTCAATATTTCTGGAGTATGGTACTCCCTGTTCTTGAGGATGTCATGGAGGTTGTTCCATCTCCTCTGGTTGGCCATAATGCACTCATCTTCTATCTTCCTAGAAACATCATCAAAGTGGCATATTACCTATGTTTGAGTCTAGAGGTAGCCTTCAACTAGTGCAGGGTCCCTTTCAATCTCTTGATGGTTAAAGATGACTCCTCTTGGGTTGAACAATTCTGGTCTGACATATAAGGGTTCTCTATTTCTTCTTCCCATGACCCTCCATATCTCTTTTTCTCTAGTGTCCTCATTCATCATACAAGATGCTAGAGCCATTAGCTGCATACCCCCCATTGTGGAATTGGGGTCCCAAGTATCCAGATTTGTTAGCATAAGGTTATGAACATAAAACTCTACCATTTTTCCTAATCAACCATGTTAGCTTGTTTGTAGAAATCCATGAATTGTCTACAATCTTGGAAAGGTAGTGATCCATGGGAGGCGAGAGTTTTTTTTTGAAACAGGAGCCATTGCTCCTTGAGGTACACAACATATGAGTCAGAAGGGAATATGTGTTGGAGGGATTCTATGCATAAGTCTGCCATGGTGGCTACTTGCTACCCTTTCTGCTGCAATTTCTCCTTCAGTGCTACATTCTCTGCATGTGCCTTCTGTATTTTCTCCTTCAGAACTATTTCTTCGATTCTTTCCTCCTCCCTTGGTGATTCTTCAATGATAATCGGGCTCATGGGAGGAGTTTCTAGCTCTCTCTGACTTATCCTCTGACTCTTGTCAGCTCTGAAATACATAGAGGTCTATATTTTTCTCTTTGCACTCAGAGAAGCTAAGGTGGCAACTACCTCTTTGTCTTGAGGGGATGTGGTGTTGTGTTGTGTGTCTGCTTCTTGCTCACTTTCTGCACCTCTATGACTTCTATTTCCATCTCTTCCATTTTTCCTTGGCCCTTTGTCTCTTCCTCTTCTTCTTCTAGTTCTTCTTCTGGTTCCTCTTCTTCTTCTCTAAGGCTAGAATTGGAATTCTTCCTTGTTTGGGTTCGTTTCTATAAAATCTTCCCTGCTCATATTTATGAAAGAGGACCAAGCCATGGGTAGGGTGATGTTGTTCTGCTACTGTTGTTGCATGTTGTCCCAAAATACGCGGCTGAAGCTCACTGTTTTTGTGTTGCGGGCTTCCGTCAATCTCTATCCTTTGAATGCATAGCAAGGGGTCAGGGGCTATACCTGAGCTTACCAGTTGTTGTCAAGGTGTTTGCAGGAGTTGGAATTTGGATACAAGCCTCTTATATGCTGTGTTCTTCCTTATTTTCATGTTTTCTGAGTGAGCAGCTTGCTGAATGAGAAACTCTCTTAGTGAGTTGCTGATATTTCTTGTTGTTTCTTCCCATTGTAGATGCTACGTGGGGGTGTTCCAAATTCCATGGGTGGAACTCTTTTCTTTCCTAGGGTCTGCTTTATCAGCTCCTCTCTTTGTTTTTTCTTGTTGTTCATGAACATATTTTTGCATTGTAGGTATTCCCTGATGTCTGTAGCAGTCTGTGTTTTTATTTCCTTGCTACATTGTGCTCAGGAATGGAGGAATGTGGTGTATGGAGGTGATAGGGGAATTTATGAAAATGAATGGAATGAATGATGGGATGTATGGTAAAATAGAAGAAGGGAAAAGAAGAGGAATGCTTCCATGTGTTTCCAGAAACCATTAATAACCTGCAAAACAACAAACACGAAAAACACAGAGATGCATATGTATTTTTTTGTTTTTCTTTTTTTTCTTTTTGAAAGAAAGTGGGTTTCCTCCATGGAGGTTTTCAACCCACAAACTTTCCTTGGGTGCCTTTGAGAGGTTTTCACCCATCGATCTTTATTCTCTTTTTCTTTTTTCTTTTTTTTTAGAGAAAGTGAGCTGCCTCCATCGAGGTTTTCAACCCATTAGCTTGCCTTGGGTGCCTCAGAGAGGTTTTCACCCATGGATCCCTTTTTTTTTTTAGGAGGTGTGGGAAACTATGGAGTTTCCCATCACATAAACCTCTTTGCTTATTTAATTTATGAACTCTGCCCTTGACAAAGGCTTCTTATAAATTTTAATTCTGTGACCATTGACAAGCAAGGGGATTCCTTCCTCATCTATGGTTATGATTTGAACTGCGCCATTATCAAAATATTTTTCCACTGTGTAAGGAGGGAAAATTTTAGGGGCTAATATTTGTAGGTGGGCTAATTTTCCATGTTTTTTCCAAAACAAAGATTCACCAATTTCCATTTTTTTATAAAAATGATTCGCCTAAATATTAAAATATAAAATTATTTTACCTTACAAATTACCAAAATTATATAGAGATTATATATAAAATCATTATAAATTTGAATAATTTTACAAATACATCAATAAACATTGCATAGTTTGCATACTAGGGACAAGTGAGATTCGCCAATGTTTTTAAACTTCAAGATAATTTTCCATCCTTAAAATTTTCCCTATGTGTAAGGTCCCAACCATCTTGTCATCAGCTTGCCTTTGAAAACTTTAAACCTTGAATCATACAACAACGCACAATCTCCTTCTTGGAAAGTATTTTCTTTGATGTTCTTGTCATGCCAGACCTTCCTTTGCAGCTGAACTACCTCCGTGTGAAGAAGTGCTTGCATTCTGAAGTCATCCAATTCATTTAGTTGCAACAACCTCTCTTTTTGGGCATTTGATTGATCTAGATTTAATTCAGCTGCCATTCTTAAAGTATTGAATTCAAAATCAACTGAAATTAGAGCCTTCTTACCATAGACTAGTTCATAAGGAGTGAATCCTGTTGTTGTTTCCAAGTACTGTTGTAGGCCCAAGTCGCTTCTACCAATATGTCTGCCAAATATTTTATGTTGTTGTTCACAAATTTGGTGAGGATGCTCTCTAAATATATGTTAGTTACTTCTACTTGGACATTCGCCTGAGGGTGATAGGTAGCAGAAGTTCTATGCTTAATATTGTGCTTCCTCAAAATATTCTCAATGAGGTCAGAGGATAATTGTGCTCCCTGATCAATGACTACTTCTCTAGGGTACCCAAACTTGTAAAACATATTCTCCCTCATAAATTATGCTACTTTATCCTTGGTTTCTACCTTCATTGCTTTTGTTTCAGCCCACTTTGTTAGGTAATTAATGCATACTATGATATACTTCTTTTGTCCAGATGGTGGATCGATAGGTCCAACAAATTCCATGCCCCACTTGTGAAATGGCTCAAGAGCCACCTAAAGGTGCAAAGGCATCTCATCCCTTTACGTGGGTTTCCCCATCCTTTGGCACATGTCGCACTAGCTGGTGTATCTTCTGGAATCTTGATGAAGGGTAGGCCAATAGTATCCTCCATGCAAAACTTTGTAAGCAGTTTTATTTACACCAAAGTGGCCTCCACATGGGCTGTCATGATATGTAGAGAGGATATCAAAAACTTCTTCCTCCCTCACACATCTCCTTAGGATTTGATCAAGGCCTAGCTTGAAAAGGTTTCCCCCAATCCATGTGAAAGGGGCGCTTTTTCTGATGATTTTTCTCCTCTCCCTGAATGAAAGATTAGGAGGGAGTCTCCCAACAACCAAGTAGTTTGCTATATTAGCAAACCAAGGTGAGAGTGATGATATAGGAAAGAGATGCTCATTTGGTAGTTGGTCATCCACCATTCCTTCTTCACCTGTCGGGAGAGCTAACCTGGACAAAAAATATGCAACAACATTATCCTTTCCAGGTTTATCAATAATAGTCAAATCAAATTGCTACAAAAGTAACAACCATATAATTATCCTAGAATTAGCATCCAATTTTTTCATTACATACTTGATGGTTGCATGGCCAATTTGAAAAAATGTCTGATATCTAGTTACATAATGCCTGAATTTGTTCAAAGCATGGGCAATGGTTAACATCTCCTTCTCAGTAAAAGTATAATTCAGCTCGACCTTACACAATTTCTTGTTGATGAAATAAATGGCATAAGAGATTTTGTCCTTTAATTTTCCTAATGTTTCCCCTACATATTTTTTAGATGCATCAGTGTGGGTGTGGAAAGGTAGAGTCCAATTTGGACCTCGGAGGATAGGGGAAATAGTAAATTTTTCCTTAATGAGCTTGAAATCCTCTTGATAAGGACCAGACCAAATAAACTCAGAATCTTTCGCCAATAACCCAAATAATGGCAAAGCCACCTTGTTGAAATATTTGATGAACCTTCTATAGTAACTAGCTAAGCCTAAGAAACTCTTGACATCTTTCTACTTTTGAGGAGCAGGTACCCTTTTGATGATAGTAATTTTATTCGAGTCTACCTATATTAATTCTTGGGATATTGAGTGTCCTAATACAACCCCTGATTTCTTTATGAATTCACACTTTTTTGGGCTCAAGGAGAGATGCATCTCAATGCACCTTCTTAGTACTTTACCGAAATTGGAGAGAGATTCCTGGAAGTCATCCCCATATGGTGTGAAATCATCCATGAAGATTTCAACAAAGTCATGGACTAACTGAGAAAGATGCTTGGGATAACTCTTTGGAAGGTATCTTTGGCATTGTAGAACCCAAAGGGTAGGAATCTATAAGCGAAGGTACCCCAAGGGAAGGTGAAAGTAGTCTTATCCTAGTCTTCAGGGCTGATTTGAATCTGATTGTACCCACTAAACCCATCTAAGAAGGAAAATATCTTCTTCTCCGCAAGGCCATCCAGGACTTGGTCTATAAAGGGAAAAGGGAAATGGTCTTTCTTGGTGGCTTTGTTAAGTTATCCATAGTCAACACAAATTTTCCACTTCCCATTCTTCTTGAGATTAAGATAAGAGGGGATACCCACTCACTGCTGGATATAGGATATATGAACCCTGCATCCAATAGTTTCTGCAGCTCTTCTTTGACTATGTCCTTTAGAGTCGGGCCCATCCTTCTTTGGGGTTGTCTCACAGGCTTGCATTCTTCTTTGATGTAAATGTGATGTCTGCATATTGAAGTATGCACCCCTTTCATGTCCTTTTAATCCCAAGAAAATGCTTCAAGATTTTATTTCAAAAGCTGGCATAACTGCTTCTCTTCTTCATTCAAGAGAGGTTTGGGTTGATTTTCAGAGATCTGGATGATCCAAACTCAATAGCCTTGGTGGATTCAAAGGTTTAATCAACTGAGTGCACTTCCATCCAAGGTTGGATTTCAGACTCTTTCACTAAGGTTTCGAGAGGAGTGTTAGTGGAGGACTGGTTTTGAATGGCATGGTCGATGAGTTCATCTTCATCAAGCTTCCCCCCTCTAAGAATAGCATATATGGTACACATAGGGTCAGTGTTATATACAACATCATCTTCAACCTCCAACCATATAGCGAGATCATGATCAATGGAAGGTTGGGCTAGAGGACATAACACTAGTTGCTTAGACAAACGCCCATTTTTTATAGTCATGTTTCTAGCCTGACAACTAATATAAGCATCTGCAGTGGCTAACAAAGGTCTCCCTAAGATGAGGGAATAACCATTAAACTTGGTTTTAGGTTTCAGGACTAGGAAATATGTAGGATACTCCCAAGAGTCAATGGTAACCATAACATCCTCAACAATTCCTTCTGGAGTTACTGTGGACCGACCTACAAGTTGCAAAACTTTTGTGGTTTTCCTCAAAGTCCCTTGGATATTAAGTTTCAACATAGTTTCCTTGATCATGACATTGATGGCAGGCCCTAGATCAATCGGAGTTTAGGGGACTATGACACCATATATATGCACATCAACAACTGGACTGCCAAGGTCTGCGTACTTTGGAAATATCACCCTCCCTAGCATTAGGTCAGACAGTTGTCCTACCACATTGATGGTGGGGGTATCTCTCTTCCTTCTCCCAGGTTTCTTGAAGCACTTTTCTTTGATCAGCCTATTGTAGATAGAGACATCCTTAATGGCCTGGAGAAGTGGTATCTTTACACACAAATTTTCCAATTCTCCTAGGAGTTCAGTCTCCTCTGGGGTGTGTTGACTAGGGTGGATCAAGCACTCAGGAAAACGAGGTTGTTGGATCTGAGTGTTACCTTCTTCCTCTTCCTCCTCAACCTCTGCAGGTGGAGATGGAGGATGGTTGTCTGGGAGTACTCTTCCCGGCCTGAGATTAACATCCTCTATCTCCACAACATAAGCTGGATAGGATGTTTCTCCACTAGGAGCCTGTTCTTCCTGTCTGTTGTTCGGGTTCAGATTGGGTTGTGTAGGTATTTGAGGTAGCCTAGGTGGAGCAGCATGAGTAAGCTGAGGTTGAGGTTGGGGTGGAGGCATTAGAGCAGGTGGTTGATTTTGTTGAGGCATCCACCCTTGGGATGGATTGTTCAACTGAGGTTGTTGTGGAACATACTGCTATAATGGTTGGTTTACTGCTTGAGAATGATATGAAGGGTTGTAAGGCCAAGTAGGAGGTGTAGACCAGGATGGGGGAGTGACTGTGTACCAAGGTTGCATGAGTTCACTCTGATTGTTTTGATAATAATAGTAAGCTGCACCTAGCATACCTTGTTGATATGGCCTAGGGCCTTGAGGCCTTCTCTAGTTGATGAAATAGAGTTGCTCTGGCATTGCTTCCCCACCTTGATATACAAACTTAAGTCCATGTAAGGAGGGACACTTTTTTGTGGCATGATTCTCTTCACAGAATAAGAAAACCTCTATGACATTCAGTGGAAATTCATTTCTTGGGTGCTTCCTGGTACATCTAGGACAAAATACAGCCAAGGATATTTCTGCTTCCTCCTACTTCCTCTTGACCTATATGGTGTCCATTTTCAAAGAAAGGGTGTGCATCTTGTCACTCTTGAATTCCTCCAACATATTCCCAATCTCATGTTTGATGGAGGTGGAAGAGGAAGGGGCATTGGATGTACTTTGGCTAGCTCTGCCCTTCTTCCTAAATGCCCTAGAATGGTTCTAGAAGACAGTTTTGATTGTTTCATAGGGTTGTTGGTAGATATATCCTCTTGATAGCATATTCAAGTTTTCTATCATCTCTTCTCTGATCCCTCGAATAAGTAAAATTTTAAGTGAGTCAAGATAAAGAGTACTATTGGCTCTCTTATAGTTCAATTGAAACCTCTCTTCATAGTCCTCTAAGGATTCTTCCGGCCCTAAAGTCATCCTAAAGATCTCATCCTTATTTTCCTTGTACCTACAATAGTCTTTGTATTTGCTACTAAAGGTATCTTCCATCTGTCCCCAGGTAGTGATGCTATCCCTAAGCAGACCCATGAATCAGTGCAAGGATGCATCCTTAAGGGTGGATGGGAATAGCTTCAACTTCTGATCACAAGAATTGTAGTCACAAGTCATACAAACAATAGTACATTCAAACATGAATGTGTCAAGATCCTTAGAGGTAATTCCATGGAAGTGTGGAAGAGTTGAGGGGCTAATGTTTTTCATCTTATTTTCCCCATCTACCTCTCTTATGGGAAAGGCTCTCTGGATCCTAGCCATGGTTAAGATAGGTGAAGCAGGTCCCTTAGTTGGACCAAGGTATTCTTCTTCTTCCCCAATAGGTTCCTCATATTATTCAGAAGGCTCTATTATAGGAAGTTTAGTCTCACTGCCACCGAAGAATAATGAAGGGTGGCTAGAAGGTGATGTGGGGGTTTTAGGTAAGATTTGTCTTTGAGTATTCCTACTCCTACGAGGCATGGAAATTAGATATTTTTTTTTCTCAATATTTTTGAATTAACATGAAAATAAAGGAAATCATAAAATAATGTTTAAAAAAAAATCAAAGCATCTACTAGACACCTCCCCGACAACGAAGCCAAAAAGTGTTGAGCCCTGGTATTGCACCAAGAGTGTTGCAACTCCCAGGGGCTTCCCTTCTTTACTTTATCAACCCGAAATTCATACAAAATTGGAGGTGACAGTGTTATATACACAACAGATGCATTTTGCTGATGTCATCCTCTTCTTCTTTACGAAGGGGTGCTATTTCTTAAACTATGATAAGAACCAGAAAGTAGATTGCTAGAAGGAATTGACAGGACTGAAACAAACTTAAATTACACAAAGGAAATGACAGAAAGGAAACTAATTTAATTTGCAAATAGGAAATTGTTGAAAAGAAAATAAAATAAGTTTCACCTAGCTAGGCCAATTGGCTAAAAACACCCTACTTATCCTCTAATATATTTACCATGCTATCATGCTTATAACCATGAAACTATTCATGATAAACTAAACTTGACAAACTGTGGCTTGCAGTTTGGAGGAAAACAGGCTAAAAGTGCTAATGGAGGGCTCACCACATGAAACAAGGTTTAGAGGTGGAAAGAGGGGGTTTAAACCTTATTAAAACTTTATTATAGCTCATAAATTCTTTGGAGTAGAATTATTTAAAAAGTGAGATGGCGGAGTTGTGATGGGGGGCTAGCAGTGCGATATGCGGTATCGCAATATCGCAATATCGTAGGTTGGCTGAGAATCGGGAGTACAGTTCGGGAGCAAGAGTGAAATGCGATGAGTCGGATGATGTGGCAGCGAGACTGGTGGAAAAGTGCGATACCAATATCGCAGTCGGTAGACAGGAGTGGTAAGTGTTAAGAAGGAGTGGATGGTGAGTCTGAAATGCGATTTACGAAAAGGGTAAATCTTGCGATCCACATTATGCGATATCACAATATCACAATATCGCGCGGTTGGAGGAATGGGGAAAGTGTTGCTCAAGAATGAGCTGCGATATGCAATGATTCAGATGACATGGGGGTGGGACCGGTGGCAGAGTATGACAGTGATATCGCAATCAGTGTTGGGAACAGAACGTGTTATGAGAACCAAATAAAATATGTGATTTGTGATGTGCGATGCGCCGGAGTACGAAGAGTTATCACAATCGGCATTGGAGTGGTAAGTGTTAACGAGAACCAAGTAAAATATGATATTTGTGAAGTGCGATGCCGCAGAGTACGAAGAGTTATCGCAATCAGCGTTTGGAGCAGTAAGTGTTAACGGGAACCAAATAAAAAATTAAATTTGCGATTTGTGATGTACGGTAGCAGGGATTTCGAGGAGCAAAGGTGGAGGTTGAATTCCAATGGCTTTCAAGAATTTTGAGTTAAAAAAGGGTAAGGAAATAGTGACTAATAAAAACAAATGAATAAGGCAGGCTGAATTTTTTAAGTGTTTTTATGAATAAAAAGGTGGATGTGGCAGTGAGAGTAAGCAGGAAAAATCAGAAATGGAGGGCATAAAAACAGTGCACAGATTGTGAAGACAAAGATGGAGAATGAAGCGAGGAGGCACCATGGAGCTACTCTGGGGTTTTAACAATAATTCCTGCAATCAACCTGCTAACTTATGCACAAACAAATTCGTAAAAATAGAGTGCAAAGGGAGACTGAAAAAATGGTAATGAAAATCTACTTTTAATCTCAGAAAAAGTGAACAGAAATTAGTTTTTGGGTCTGTGGGAAGATTCAGGCTCCTCAAGCTCTATTAACAGAGATGAGAAGGGGGTCTTGATCCACAATGTTTTTTTTTCCTCCTCTATTCTATTACTCATAATCAAATGAAACCTACAATAGCACACTGAAAGCAAAACTAAACATCAAATTGAAACATAAACGAAATTATCAGAAGTGTAACTAATGAAATGACAGAAAGAAGAGAAAAAATACAACAGAGAGGCTGAGGCACATGGATTGGGCCCTAACCCACAAGCCTAGCTCTCTGAAACTTAAATCAGTAAAATGAAATCAGTCTGCTCATTTCATAAAAGAATAGCCTCATACATTTCTGAAAGTTTGATCAGTGGGTAAAATAATAAAAAGCTTAATAGCTTGCAACAAAGTTCTGACCCTTCCTAGCTCTATCTTTTCTCTATTTATTCTACAGGATAGCTACAAACAACTCCCTAGTGATTGAGTCCACTTGACTCCAAGTAAACAAAGATTGAGTGCACTCCTCTTTGAGTTGCTTGGTTGCCTCTAGAATTCGAATTGTTGGAGAGAATCCTTAGGGATCCTTTGGCTTCCTTTGGAATTCGAATTGCTGGAGACAATATTTGGGATCCTTTGGCTGCCTTTGAGATTTATGGAGGGTGGAAAATCGTCCTATAATTTCTCCTTGCTGTCTCCTCCAAGTATTTATGATAAAATCCTTATAAAAATGATAATAATTCATAATTTTCTGCACTCAACCTCATATTAGGCACTCAGAGTATGCTAGACTTAAAACCATCTATACTAGCATCATAATAATAAAAATGAAATAAAAATAGATCTAAGAAGGCAAAAAGGTGACCATTAACCCCTCCAAATATGTCTAATGATGGAGCTCATCAGTATGCAAGTTGAAAAAGGAATTACATGGTATTAAACAAGAACTCATGACATGGTATTCCAAATTAGATAAATATCTTCTATTGTGGGTTCAAAAGAGGAGCAATGGACAACAATTTATATATCAAAACTGAAAAATGGAAAACTTTTGATTGTTGTTGTTTATGTAGATGATGTTATTTTTGGTAGTGATGCAGATAAACCCAAAAAAATATTTTCAGATAATATGGAGTATTTTCATTCTTCCTTTGTTTACATATTACACAATCAACAAAGGGAATATTCATCTCCCAAGGTAGGTAACTCAAAAAAGTGTTGAAGAATTTTGGAATGGAAGAATGCTCAATTGTCAGTAATCCAATGGTCACTCAATTCAAACTCAACAAATATGATGATTAACCTAAGGTATATCAGACAATGTATAGATCAATAATAGGAAATCTATTATATTTAATAGATTCAATACCAAATATTATGAAATTTATTGGTGTTTTTGGCAGATATCAATCATCCCTCAAACAAAATTATCTCCTAACAACCAAAAGAATACATAGATATTTGATAGCTACAATGGATTATAGGTTATGGTATCCCCATGGTAGAAAATTATCATTAAATACATATACAAATGTTGATTAGAAATGGAATCTGTATCATAAGAAAAGCACAAGTGTAGGTGCATTCATTCAAAATACATTGTAGCAACACCTAGTAACCCTCAAATTTTTTGGATGAAGAAAAACATACAAAATATAAAGGTAACTTATGTAGATTGTATACCCATGATATTTCATAACATAAGTGCTATCAACATATCTAAGAATCCCATTTTTCATTCAAAGACCAAGCATATTCCCATAAAATAATATTTTCTTGGGGAACAGGGGGCCAATCAGGTTGTGAAGCTAGGGTATATTCCCACAAATTAATAGGTTGTTGATATCTTCACCAAACCCTTAGCATGAGAACCTCTTGAGTATTTAAGGAAGAGTTTGGAATTAATTTCTCTCTCCTCTCTTAACTTGATCTTCAACAGAAGCAAAGAAGGTAGTTTTCCAAATCATTATAGTGATAACTGAATAACAAAGATTGGCTGAGGGGGAGCTGACAAGGCCATGAGAACATAATAATCACAACGAGATATTAGTTACAGAATGGGTATCTACACTCTTTTCCATTGATGTCAAAGGGGGAGAATGATAAAAAAATTGGATGAGAAAACATTGGAATAATGGGATTCTTTTTGGTTCTTACCAAGGGGAGAGGATGCATTTGGATTCCTAGAATCCAAGGGGGAGAGTCAACAAAAGAGTAAATAGGGAAAATGAGCAAAATTTGTGATGTTTATGTTTAACAATGTTGATGATCAAGTGATGCAGTTTCCATAAATGACCTACAATGTTTGACAATAATGTTAGGTATGTGTTGCCATTAATTCTAAAGTAGGATATTGTTGAGCAAGTATTTTCATTGATGTCAAGTGAACAAGTAAATACATGATCAGGGGGATTTTGTAAAACTTTTGTTGGTGATTATTGTTGAGATATAACCTATCCTTGAAGGCATTTTTGTTGTAGGTCAAGCGTTCAAACACAAATGAAAATTTGTTAGTTGGATAGCCCTATGAGATACCTTTCCAGTAATGTATGACACTCTGAAAAAATCCCAAGGTATCGAAAGTTACGATAGCTTGAATTTTGGCAGGGTTATAGGGTATAATTTTCCACATAGGCTAACAGAAGGTGCAAGATAACATTTTTTCCATTATCTAACATAAAATTTCACAGTCCAGTGTGGAACACTTTTTTTGAGGTTTTGGCAATGTCATGGTTTCGAGGCTGACAGTCTACACACAAGAAATATCTTGGAAACAAATGGTTAAATTCATGTTGTTCCATGGAAGATTTTGACTCGAGAATTTAACTATGGGTGCTTAGGGACGCTTGACATAATATGTGGGATGGTGAATTTTTTATATGTTGGAAAGTGTTATAAATCCAAAATTCACACCATT